>CM042684.1:34733261-35933261 GCA_023614405.1 Avena insularis
GGACCATTCATCGTCGGTAGGCTCCACAACAATTCATACTATATGATCGGCGGCAACCGATGAGGAAACAAGGCAGATAAGCCCAGGCAGGAGATGGAGCCCATGGAATGCAAAGCCTACTCCGGCCATTTTACACCCAGAAAAAGTGTATGTATCTTCCCCTTTATGTAACAAGTAGAACAAAAGATTGCAAAGCCTTGGCGCAGCACTAAGGACTTTGTCCCAATTCCATACACCATCTACATTTTAGTAATGTGAAAAGCAGCCTGACCCCACTAATTCCTACAGATGGCATAATATTTTGCATAGGCGTCTAGAGTAACCTCTTCCGGTTCCCCGGCTTCAATCATACGTCGGCTGTCGACCAGCAGAGCAAAAAACTCAAACACTTACGACAGCAGAGAAAGATGCCCTTTGATAAGCAAGAAGCGTCTGAAACGTCCAGTCGCGCCCCCATAAGTTAGGCCAACAACAGCGAAAAGTATCACGGCGCGCCAACATAGCCCTTAATCGCCAGTTCCGGCTTCCGGCTGCAGACCACAACCAGGTTTGTCGGATCGGCAGGAAAAAAAATGCTCGAAGGAGCCAATACTTAAGCTGAGAAGAGGGGAGTTGCTATGACATAACTTTCGAAAGAAAGCGGCGTCTATTTTTCCTTCTCACGATGTGATACCAACTAACGAATGAGCATATACACAAGAAGAAACTACAACCAAAAGCAATGCTTTATTCTCGCTTGCGACCGAGCCACAAATTGGCAGAAACAAGGTGGCAAAAGAAGCTTACTTGACTGGCTACCCAACCCGTGCATCCGGTCTCAGGGACTACCTGCGTAATGAATGGCCGCGCTCCTGCGCACTTTACAAAATCAAGTCAAAAGGCCAGCCAAGAACTTACGCCCAGCTACTTCAGCACCGGCCCAAACCGCAGGGACTACACCCAGTGGGCCAGCGCCCAGCCACCCACAAACTCAGAAGTCAAGGAGGTAGCCAAAACTAGCCCGGTGACCTTACACGTCCGGCCCGAACCTCGGGGACTACCACCACCCAGTGGGACAGTGATCCCACGCACCCACAAACTCAAGTCAAGGTAGCCAAGAGCTTCGGCGCCCGTGAGGCGAACCTCAGGGACTACACCTAGTGGACAGCACTCCCGCGCACCTAAAAACTCAAGTCAAGGTAGCCAAAGAGCTTGGCCCATGTGTGGTACTAACCGGCCCGAATTCTCGGGGACTACCGGCGTGGACGTTAGCTCTGTGGCCTTTTCGCAAAGTCAGAATCAGGGCGACAGCAAGAGCTCCAACCAGGCTGGCTATCCGGCCTTGAGACTATAAAAGACCGCCAAATGGCGAGAGATATAAACAAAAGATAAGCAAGAAGGCACCAAGCCATAATGATGGCGGGGCCTGAAGGCTCTACGTGGGAATTTAGAAATCAACGACAAAAGATCAAGCGAAATGTAGCACCAGCAAAGTATTACAGTTTACTGAAGTACACCAGAGCATCCAGGGGATCCGAAATCTACGGAGCTAAAGAAGTTGAAGAGATGCGGGGCGATGCTGGAGCTGGATCAGCCGAGGCGGCACCGACATGGAAGGAAGGTTGGCTCTTTGGAGGTGGCGTCGAGGCGATTCAAGTATGGGGAACCAGTGGAGCGTCAGAGTGGCTCCTCGGGGCACTGGAAGTAAGGCTCCCAAATCCGTGGGTCCCAATCTTCACCCACGGGCAGGCGGGCCATGAGGCGCGGGGAGTGCTAAGCGCCCTTGAAGGCCCTCGTCTTCGATCCCAAGGCCCGGAAGCCGTGGATGAGCACTTGTGCCGGAGTCTGGCACCCGGATACTCGAATTCGGCACCCGGATACCCGCGATTCGCTAGAAAGCGCCATATCCCTCCCGCCTCAGAAGCCCACTCTTTGTGCTGCCGCGATCCCGGCTCGTCGATGCCCTGAACACCGTGAGCCACGCGGCTAGGCGCAGCGTATGTAGATTTTACGCACATCATCGCGTCCGGCCAGGAGAATGCTAGTGGAAGATGGATCGTTGCCAATAAGCGCTGGCGAGGCCGAATATAACTCTCCTCACATACACCACCTTGACCAAGTCAAGAGGTAGTCGAATCGCGTCCGGAAAAGCCTCTTCCCTGAGCTGGCAGCTTCTCCATAGCCATCTCGGTGCCTACCGAGGATAATGAGCTGCAGCCAAGCATAAAGCATAAGCGAGAACAAGCCGGACAAAGATCAGGAGCAACTCCACGACACAAAGGAGAAGAAACTTCAGATGAACTTCGACATTGACCATCTCCAAGATGTTTACGGAGGTCTTTACGATAAGCTCCCCTTCCTACCCATGAAGAATCTTGATTGTCCTCTATTGGGCGGTGATAGGTCATAAACTTATTTAGCGCCTTAGCCTAGATGTCATTTGTACATCTTCTTGCCCACGCTCATGCCCTAACCTCAAGTTGATGCTGGCGGCGGCAAGTTGATCAAGCTAACGCTTCCTGCTCGCGCATGTGTTCCAAATTCTTCCAACCGAAGCGACCTCAGCCTTGAGGTATCCCACCTCCTCTCCTTGTCACGGATCATGGTTGGTAGGAATTGCAGATGGTACGACAAAAACAGGAAAAGGGCCAATAAGCAGATAGATCTGAAGAAGCAATCTACGGCCAAGATCCACAGGTGCTATTAAGCAGAGACTCGCAGCTCTCTACAGCAAGAAAGCAAATGAGCAACGAAGAAGCAAACTGAATGGAAGAAGCGGAAACCATCGAAGGGCAACGCGGACTTCGTCCATCAAAACCGGGAACAATTTTTAGCTTTCAGCTGGATCCTTTCCATTCCCTCAACCAGGTGGTAAACCTGGCTGAGTCACGACAAGCGCCGAGCCCGAGAGCTGGACAGAGATTGCACCAGCGTCGGCCTGTGACAAAATTAAGCTGGCCTCGAGCCAGTGGCGACGCAACCTCCTCATCATCGGCTGCTGCTGCAGAAGGCGCAGCCACCACCAACCCCTCTCCAGCCAGGTGACTACCATCCAGATTGAAACGCCATCGCCAGCCGCATGAGCGTCATAGCTGCGCCTTGACATCCTCCGTCACCTCCGTGATCACAGGCCTGGCGGAACTGCCTGGAGCATCTCTCCAAGCCGGGTTCACGCCAGCCCCGGGACGAAGGAGGGGGTCTCCGGGTCCCGCGTAGCCGCAAACAGCTGCCCCCGGCGAAGGCAGGGCGCCTGGGTGTAACAACCCCATGGTGAGGAGCCCTCGGGGCTAAGCGGAGAGGCGTGGCTACCAAGTAGCCTAGGCTAGTCGCAGGCGGACCTCGCCACCTCTTCAACCGGCGGAGAGGGGGAGCAATATTGCAACACCACCATCGCCAAGTAGCATGGCCTTGTTATTAAAAGTGGTAAAGTTTCAAAGGAGGAACCACAGTAACCACAGAGCGACAAGCAAGGGCAAGGAGATACTAACTCCAGCGGCGGACGGTGGAGCACGACCTGGCACGCGTCTTTTTCACTTCAACTAGAGCGGGAGCGGCAACAGGCGCCGCCCTCTTTCCCCAGGCTCTCGCCGCGGGTTTCTCTCGGCCACCCTCCTCGTCGGTGACATCGACTGCGACACAAGCAAGAAATCAAAACCACAACCTCAAGAGAAAAGGGGAAGGAAAGAGCTATGGTCAGCAACTTACCATGAGGATCCGAGGGGCCGTCGTCCACCCGGACGGGAAACCCTTTGGGCTCCGTCTGGGGGTACTTCTTCGGTTTCCTGTCTTCCAAGAAGGACGGAAGCAGGAAGTCACCCATGTCCCCTCCTCAGCCAAGCCATGAACAACTAATCAAAAAGGAGAGCATAAGGCACCCAAGGAAAGCTAGCAATGACAAGGAGCGAGATGCAAGGTAACCAGAGAAAAACATACCCGAGGCGGCAGGCAGCCGCGATGATACAGAGGGCAGGAGTACGCCCAGGTAGCCTCCATGCGGAACTTGGAGATCATGGAGACCAGTTCAGGTCCTCTGGGCACAATCTTCCGACGTCCTCGGGTCGTAGTCGATGGCGATGTGGCACATCTTGTTCGACTGCCTCTACAGTGGAAGCACACGACGCACCATCCACGACAAGGTGATGTTCCGGGAGGTGAGCCTCTCCGTCTCCACCATCTTCTCCAGCCGGGTGGCCATCCAGTCGAGGTCCACCATCACGCCCATGCCCTTCGTCGCCCAGCCTTTCTATGTCGAGGGGCACGCTTACAAAAGGGAGGAAGGCAGATCTAGTCCATCTCTCGCATTGCTCACATAAAATATGGCGCCACAGCTTGACGGTGTCGGGAAGCTCGAACCGCAGCATTAGCGAGGAGGACCATGGGTAGATGGTGCAGCAACCCGTCTGCGTCAGCAAACCACCCTTGGAGGTGTTATGGGACTTGAAGTGGAAGAACTTGAGAAAGTTCGCCACCTCGGGCCACACCCCAAGGTAAGATTCGCAGCAGGCCGCATGATGTGACAGCTGCTGTCAACACCCGGATTTTTAATCCCAGATGCCTATTATGCCATACATCGCAATCCCAGGATTACTATTTTTGCGAGACATAACAGAATTGGATACCATAGTACATCATCCATTACAAACCATACATAAGGTCTTACACAAATAGGGATCTCATGATCTAGTTCTAATACAACTTCAAGCAGCGAATACGTAATAATAATGGTAACGTGCGCGAGCTCCATCTTCGGGTCACGGTAATCGCGGCGATGGGAGATGATCCTAGTTGTAAGTAACCTTCCGGGTCCATCCTCCAGTGTACTCCTCTTCATAGTCCGCCACGGAATAGCTAGGATAAAGCCATGAGTACTCTTTAAGTACCGCAAACTAATACTAACAAGTGAAAGGGTTTTTGATAATAGGACACCGGCTCTAGGGTGGTTTTGCAAAAGCCGATTTATTCTACTAAGCTCGTAAGCAGAATGCTAGTTGCAGTTTTATAACACCTAAGTGGGACCTTGTATCTCATGTCACAACTCTGTTGTGGTAAAGTCAAAGTCTCAATTCATTTCACAAGTCTTTTGAAAACATCTGACGGGGGAACGGTATGGCCACTCAACTGCCCATAATCAAGGATGCGCCTATTCGAATAGTTTGACACTCTGAGATTGTACATCACCACAACATTCGATACATCCGCCGGGAACAAATCCAGAATTCACCATACTCAGTATGCGGATAATCAATCCTAACTTTTCAATTACACACCCTAGTATAAACACCTCTCCTGTGAGTTTGGCCTCCCAACCATGACCAACTGTCATCTTGGGTACTGCACGTGGACAATCTTCACAAGGTAGACTCAGCTCAGACCTTGGCCATGAGGAACTAATACTAAGGTATATAAGTTTCCAGTCAAGCCCTACCCAATCTTCTGGTATTGTGGTTGTATGATAAAATTGGAATGGTATCGCATCTAGACAACCATCAGTTTTATAAAGGGCTAAGGCTCATGCCTCAACATTTTCATCACCAAATCATCCGTGTTCTAAACACATGTCCAAAACATTTCAATAGAATGATCCATCATTCCAAGGTTTTCATAACCATTTTTCCACCAAGTATTCTCATCTAAAGTTGATCATGTTTTATGCTTACTTCGCATCTACAAGTGGGGTAAGTACTAATGAGGGTGGTAAACAAGTGGAGTTTCAACTAAGTTCAATCTCATGCCTTAGGATAACATCAAGATTATCTAGCTTAGGCCAAATTTACGCTCTTTATGCAACCTTCAATTATCCTTCTAGTATCTACCATTTATTCCAGTAAACTCTAAGTAAGAGCTTTGATAAAGAAATAAAGTAATAAGCTTGCAAGTCAAACTAGGATTGGGTGTCATCAAATGTATCTAACCAAGCATGCTTAGTGCATTGCATAGGTTATTTAACTCTCATAATTGCAAGTGTTAGCTTTCATTGGTACACTTGGTTAGTAAAGCTTGCCTTGTGCACAGTAGTGGTTGAAGTTCTCCTCGGCTTCTTCTTCGTAGTATCCTTCTTCCTCCTCGTATCCTTGGTCGGTACTAGCGTCTATGAATAAATACGAGGTGCACAATCACCAAAAAATACTTAACTACTTGCATTCATCACACACAAGGGTCCTATAGATGATCTAGCCTCATCACTAACATTACAAGATTAAAGCTTGGTTTAATTCCTTTTATTTTTAGAAAAGTAATTTCTACTCATTGAAAAACTACTTAAGATTTAATATTCTCCAAACAAAACATGGGATCATGTTGACACATGTCATCACCACATATTTTAGTCCATGGGAATGTGATTTAAAGTGGTGTCACAATTTAATAAGGTGTTTCTCTTTTATTTTAATTAATTAAAGTGGCTAGAAATGCCTATGTGGCATTCTATTATTACTTGGTCATTATTTCTGTAAGTAAACCTATATATTTTTATATATTCTGAAAGGTATGGTTAAATGTGATTTTTGAGAGTTGGAATCACCTCAAAAGCTATTATGGTATTAATTTGAAAAATGTTTGAATGCATAAAAGATTCTTCCTTGTTATTTTTACCAAGGATGATCTACAGATCCAAATGACTTGAATCCAACGGGCTTGGATTCAGCATTCCCAGACCTTTCTAACAAAATTGGTTTCATTCAATTTGGTTCACTGAATCGATCTAGGTTGATTTTTGAATCTAGGTGCAGAAGTGTGTTTGAAATAAAATGAAAAAGGTTAATTTCAAATGACTGGGCTGCGCGGGAAGAGATACTAGGCCGGCCTGCTAAGCACAGCGCTTACGCGGGCTGGTTAAGTCGTTGTCCCCACGTGTCAGTGAGACGAGGGGGTGCGAAGCCGTATGGGGCGATGTGGGGCGTTCGATCTGGTTCTAGTCCAACGGCTGAGGGTCATCATCGACGTTGGGCAACGCCGGCGAGACAGAAACCTAGCATGGCAGGTGGGGGTCGTTGGGGGCTCACCGGGGTTCAGGCGAGGGTCGGCGAGGCGGGCGAACGACGAAGTCGACGACGGCGAATCTCCTGGTACCGCAGCTTCTCCGGGCTCAATCGCTGGCCCTTTCTTCTCCAGCAGCGCGACTCGGTGAAATTCTACCGACGTTTAGCGCCTTGCTCTGGAACGGGTGGTACAATCGGTGAGAGGGGAGTGATATGGTGCTCTATTGGGCTGGGGTGGCCTCTATTTATAGTCGCGACGATGAGACCGAACGGGATGGCGAACCCAGGTGGCGACATGGCTACGGGCGGCTAGAGGCATGGCGGTATAGCGGTGTTTGGTGGTCTCTGGCGATGATCTGGCTTTAATGCGCATGTAGGGAGGTGCGGTTTGGTCTGAACGATGCGATGCTGCGCTGGCAGGCGGCGTCTTCACGGTGGCTGGTAGCTGTCTGCGGCATGGGGGCGACGGGGATGTCGGCGGTCTCCTAGGTTGGTGGCGATCAGGTATGCACTTGGCGCGAGGGCGGTCTATGGCGTCCGGTCGAGTGTGGTGCTCGCACATGCTCGGCATGGTTCTTGGCGAGCTGGGCGCCAGATTCATGCGTGTGGTCGAGGTTTAGCAACGCTGCTGGGACAGGGAGTGGCGGTTGTGGTGGGCTGCCTCCAGACACAAGGTTGGCACGGCTAAATCTCCTTCTAGCTTGTTGTCTCCACTGGGGTGGCATGGTGAGCTTCGGCTGTTCACCATTGATGTCATTGCCCAGCTTACAGTGAGGCTAGTGCTTGGTTTAACTTCCTTGCTTCAGTTCTCTGAACTCGTCTCTCATCCTCTTGGTCAAACCCGGCGGCACATGGGTTGCTAAACTTGACCTTAAATTCCCCAGGTCATCATCTGGCCTCCGGTCATTGCGTGAACACTGTTCCACCATGCCCTGGCATCTCCGGCTAGATAGTGGGTGGCGAACAGAACTTTCTCGTTGGCTTCCACTCCGGTGACTTCTAGGTTATTTTCCATGGTCTGCAGCCAATCATCAGCGTCTAGGGGTTCTTATGACTTAGTGAAAACAGGTGGGTTGGTATTCTGGAAATTCTTAAGCTTAGATTCATGGTTGTCCTGATTTCCGTGGCCTTGGTTGTTCTGGGCTAGCTGAGCTATCGTTGCGGGGTGGCTAGGTTGACGGCGTTCCGCTCTTTCGCTTCGCGGTCGAGGTCAACATTTGCGGGATCTGCAACATCGGTCTCGTGGATGAACCACTTCCTCCGTGGCATCTGAAGATTGAGATAGATCATGAGAAAAGAGGAAATTTCTAAGGTTACTGAATTTCAAAAGTTTTTAAAGTTTGACTCATATTTTTCTAGCAACTCGCTTTCATTCATTCATTCATAGCACGATACAACACACCACAACAAAGAAAACAGATGGTTTTAAGAACCATTACGGAAACTACGATACAATGGGACGAATACTACTCACTACGCTAGTGCTCAAGTGCTAACACTCCTCGGAATCGTTGCCGTCATCTTCATCATCATCGATGAAGGCGAAATCATCCTCATCGGTGCGAAGTCCATAGCCTGATCCTCTAGAAAATCATCGTCATCGCTGAGATAGGAGTAGGGGTCTCCACGAAGATCCTCTCCGGCATTCTCCCTTTCTTCCAACTGCATGTCTCTCTCATGGATGGTCTCCTCCAAACATGAGATACGATGCGAGCGAGCAATGATACTCCTTCTTGTCGAAATGGCCAGTAGGCGTAGACTTGCGATCCTTTGCTAGCATGGTGATGGTTTGATCCTTCATCTTGATGATGGCGGACTTGTGGTTGGAGTAGTCCGGAGTTATCCAACTCTGGCGACGATCGACATCATGAATCTTAGGTGGTCCAATTGAGTCTTCAGCTCAGGGTGGTATGGGGCTTCCAGTGGTTGTCCATTTGCATCACGCCTTGGGAAAAACTCAAAGCGGGTTCCCTTGATCGATTGGCGCTCGCCCACAGAGCGGGAAGAGCTTCTGCATGGCCTCAGAAAGTCCATCGAGCAGTTGTTCTCTCTTAAGGTAAACTGAATTCCCTCAGCGGTGGGAGGTTCAATCTTTCCTGGAGACTTGCAACAATCAGCCACAGATCTTCTCCTCCTTGATCATTGAGTGAGCACCTAAGAACTCAAAGTGCGGATGCTCGAAGTTCAAAGCTAGTCCAAATCCTCTCAAAGATAAGGTCTCCTCCATTCCCCAATTGGTAAAAACTTGTTGTACTTCCGTCCATCTATAAGAATATAGGATGAGTAAGTTAGTAGAGTGATCAAGTGTGTCAAAATTTTATGTATTTTGCAAGAGTTTTTTAGGAACATGAATTTTCATGAAAGAATCAAAGTGATAAGAATGAGAATAAGTTTTTGTAAATATTTGTTTTCTTTGGTTTTTAAACTAAGTTTTTGATTCAAACGTCCAGTCTAACTAGGGTCTCCTATGGTCAGGATGGCTCTGATACCAACTTGTCAACATCCGGATTTTTAATCCGGATGCTGTTATGCCATACATCGCAATCCTGTGATTACCATTTTTGCGAGACATAGCGAATTGATACCACGTACATCATCCATTACAAACCATACATAATGTCTTACACAAATAGGGATCTCATGATCCAGTTCTTAATACAACTAGCAGCCGAATACGTAATAACTTGATAGCGTAGGCGGAGCTCCATCTTCAAGTCACAGGCAATGCGACGATGGGAGATGAACCTTGTTGTCGTAACCTTCCGGGGTCCATCCTCCGGTACTCCTCCCCATAGTGCATGGCCAGGAATAGCGGACAAAGCCATGAGTACTCTTTAAGTACTCGCAAACTAATACTAACAAGTGAAAGGGGTTTTTGATAATAGGACACTAGGCTCTAGGGTTGTTTTGCAAAAGCCAGATTTATCTCTACTAAGCTCAGAAGCAACGAATGCTAGTTGATGTTTTATAACATCTAAGTGGGAACTTGTATCTCATGTCACAACTCTGTTGTGGTCAAGTCAAAGTCTCAATTCATTTCACAAGTCTTTTGAAAACATCCTGGACGGGGAACAGTGTGGCCCTCCAACTGTCCATAATCATGACCCAAGCTATTCGAATAGTTTGACACTCTGCAGAGATTTTACACTTTCACCACAACATTCGATACATCCAACAGGAACAAATCCTAAATTCACCATACTTAGTATGCGGATAATCAATCCTAACCTTTCAATTACGCCCTAGTATAAGCACCTCTCCTATGAGTTTGGCCTCCCAACCATGACCAAGCTGTCATCTTGGAGTCTGCATTGGACAATATTCACAAGGTAGCCTTAGCTCAGACCTTGGACGTGAGGGAACTAATACTAAGGTATAAAAGTTTCTAGTCAAGCCCTACCCAATCTTAGGGTATTGTGGTTGTACGATAAAATTGGAATGGTATCGCATCCAGACAACCATCAGTTTTATAAAGGGCTAAGGCTCATGCCTCAACATTTCATCACCAAAATCATCTGTTGAAACACATGTCCAAAACATTTCAATAGAATGATCCATCATTCCAAGGTTTTCAGAACCATTTTTCCACCAAGTATTCCCATCAAAAGTTGATCAAGTTTTATGCTTAGCACTAGCATCTACAAGTGGGGGTAAGTACTAATGAGGGGTGGTAAACAAGTGGAGTTTCAACTAAGTTCAATCTCATGCCTTAGGATGACATCAAGATTATCTAGCTTAGGCCAAATTTTATGCTCTTTATGCAACCTTCAATTATCCTTCTAGTATCTACCATTTATTCCAGTAAACTCTAAGTAAGAGCTTTGATAAAGAAATAAAGTAATAAGCTTGCAAGTAAAACTAGGAATGGGTGTCATCAAATGTATCTAACCAAGCATGCTTAGTGCATTGCATAGGGTATTTAACTCTCATAATTTCAAGTGTTAGCTTGCATTGGTCCACTTGGTTAGTAAATCTTGCCTTGTGTAGAGTAGTGGTTGAAGTTCTCCTCTGCCAAGGAGTGTAATTTAAAGTGGTGTCACAATTTAATAAGGTCTTTCTCTTTTAGTCCATGGGAATGTGATTTAAAGTGGTGTCACAATTTAATAAGGTGTTTCTCTTTTATTTTAATTAAGTAAAGTGGATAGAAATGCCTATGTGGCATTCTTTTATTACTTGGTCATTATTTCTGTAAGTAAACCTATATATTTTTATATATTCTGAAAGGTATGGTTAAATGTGATTTTTGAGAGTTGGAATCAACTCAAAAGCTATTATGGTTTTAATTTGAAAAATGTTTGAATGCAGAAAAGCTTCTGCCTTGTTATTTTTACCAAGGATGATATACAGATCCAAAAGACTTGAATCCAACGGGCTTGGATTCAGCATTCCCAGACCTTTCTAACAAAATTGGTTTCATTCAATTTGGTTAACTGAATCGATCTGGGTTGATTTTTGAATCTAGGTACAGAAGTGTGTTTGAAATAAAATGGAAAAGGTTAATTTCAAATGACTGGGCTGCGTGGGAAGCGATACTGGGCTGGCCTACTAAGCACAGCGCTTACGCAGGCTGGTTAAGTCGTTGTTCCCACGCGACAGTGAGACGAGGGGGTGCGAAGCGGTATGGGGCGATGTGGGGCGTTTGATCTGGTTCTAATCCAACAGGTGAGGGTCATCGTCGACGTTGGGCAACGCCGGCAAGACAGAAACCTAGCGCGACAGGTGGGGGTCATTGGGGGCTCACCGAGGTTCAGGCGAGGGTCGGCGAGGCGGTTGAACGACGAAGTCGACGACGGCGAATCTCCTGGTACCGGCAGCTTCTCCTGGGGCGGTTCCAATCGCTGGCCCCCTTCTTCTCCAGCAGCGGCAGACTCCGGTGAAATTCTGGCGACGTGTTGCGCGCCTTGCTCCGGGAACGGGGTGGCACCATCAGTGAGGAGAGGGAAGTGAGATGGTGTTCTCAATTCGGCTGGGGTGGCCTCTATTTATAGTCACGACGATGAGACCGAACGGGATGGCAGGCGACGGTGGTGACATGGCTACGGGCGGCTAGAGGCATGGCCGGCGGTGGCGATCGCTTGGTGGTCTCCTGGCGATGCTCTATGTCTTTAATGCGCATGTAGGGGCGGTGCGGTTTAGTCTGGAACACGCGATGATCTACACGGCAGAGGCGGCGTCTTCGACGGCGAGCGGTGGCTCTGAGGCATGGGGAAGCGAACGGGGATGTCTGGCGGTCTCCTAGGTCGGTGGCGATCATGTATGCACGCGGCGAGGGCGGCGCGGTCTGTGGGCGTCGGTCGAGCGTGGCGCTCTGGCGCATGCTTGGCATGGTTGCTGGCGAGCTGGGCGCGGTTCATGCGGGTGGTCTAGGGTTTGGCAACGCCATGCTAGGACAGGAGTGGTGGTGGACTGGGCTGCCTCCCATAAGGTTAGCACGGATAAATCTCCTTCTAGCTTGCTGTCTCCACTGGGGTGGCATGGTGAGCTTCGGCTGTTCACCATTCATGTCATTTCCCAGCTTACAGTGAGGCTAGTGCTTGGTTTAACTTGCTAGATGATCTACTAAGATGGTTGTGAGCTAGAGAGGGAACAAGTTAGGCTTCAATCACTACTCACAATAGTGTTTAAGATTTTGATGATTTGTGTCTGCAATGTGTTTGATGAAATGGCCGCAAGAATTCAAGTTTTGAATTTTTGAAAAGATTTTTGGTGGGTGTGCTAGGTTGGTGCTGGTGAGTCTGCAGATGCTTGGGTTTTGAAAGTTGAGCTTGTTTGAGTGGTTTTTGAAAAAGTGGGATCTTCCCATATGATAAAGATTCAATTTTGAACTGTCCTTTAAACTATGCATTTGAATGTTTCTGGATGATCACAAAGTGGGCCTTGATACTTTGTTATGAGTACAATCAAGGGGTGCAAAGATCTAGAAAAGTTTCTGTTAAGTTCTGAAAGTTTGAGACAGCCAAAGTAGGCATGGGAGTTAAATTGGTCAAAATGACCATTCCCTTATTTTATTTGTTTTGATTTACTTGTCTTTGAGAAAAGTTTGTGAATTGTTTAGATGATGTTTATTTCACCTAAGAATCCATTTACAAGCAAAGGAACACACAAACAAGGTGGTTCAAAAGAATTCCAAATGAAATGCATACACCATGCATGCTTTCATATTTTTATTTTAGAAAAGTTTTTGTTAACCCTAACTTTGATGATTAGAGATTGATGATCCAAGTTTAGTATTTTTGGGATGTTACAGTTGCGCAATGGCATTGGCACCCAAGTGATGAAGCTGGAGGTCGAAGAAGAGAAAGATATGGAGGAGGAAGGGACTGACGGGAAGGCCGAAGCCGCGGGCAAGATGCGCGAGGAAGACGACGCATTCCCCCGACCGAGGGTTCGGCACCCGCTCCCCCTCCGGTGCGAGCCGGTGCTTCACAAGAATCGACGAGGGAAGAAACCTCCCCCGCCGATACTTGTTGACGAGCTCGTCGGTCACAAAGGACCCGCACCAGCCGCTGCGTTGCTCTGGCAGCATCTCTACAGACGAGGTGGCCGTGGTGGATGGGCAAGAAGTGGCCAGCGACGGCAAGGAAAGGGTGCACAAGGGAAAGGGGCGCTGGAGTCCAAGGATAAGATGAGCCAGAGGATGGACAAGTGTGCGAACTGATCCCTCTCAGAGCTCTATTTATCCCTGCTGATGGCACCGTCGCCTCTTCGGCTTCTGCGTGACGCGTGCTGTTGTGGAACCACAACCACACGACGCTTTATTCCGAGATCCTATCGCTGTCATAATCACCACGAAGATCCACAGGCGATACCAGAGGCGAGGCGGCGCTGCCTCGAGAAACCGCTGCGGAAATGTGCGTGCGTAGTCTCCTAAAAACTAGCGCAACGACACGGAAGTCAAACTGACGCGGCGTGCGCCAGAGCCACAATCGTGGGTGACGACGTCAGCGACGTCATCAAGCTAAATGTTTCATCTTCAGCTGCGCCAGCCGGTACTTGTCTCCGCTGTTTACACCAGTGGATGGCCATCGATTCTGCAGCCGGTTAATTCTAGCCGGAAAGAAAAAGCAAAAGCCGCAGCCGGAGGCAATAAAACAACTCTCTCAAGAGAAGAAGGAGCACGAAATATCTTACCCACCGGCCAAGCCCATACGTGCTCGGGGACTAGTGTCGGGGGGGATAACCCCCGGGTGGGGAAAGCCAGGCATATGTGGGCCGGCTCTAGAAGTTGTAGGCCGCATGGCCTCCAAGAAACACAACTCTAGCCGACTGATGAACACCTCCGGCTATGCTTGTAACCTTCCTGGCTGGCACGTCTATCCGGTGACCAGAAGAACCGGCCAGGTGGTCATTTCCACCCGGCTCACCTCGGATTCGATGGAGAGCACGGAAGGGCTGACGCTTCCTCTGGAGTACGCTTCTAGCTCTCCCTCGTCATCAAGGAAGCTGGCGTGCCGTCATGACTAGCGCTACCCGACGAAGATAAAGCAAGATGGTCAGCTGGACTGGCGAAAGCAGTCCGGATGACCGTTAAAGCAAGGATGACGCCCCAAAGGAAGCCCGGGTGACCACTAAAGAGAAGGGTGACGCTAAAAGAAGAGCGGACGGGGTCCTGGCCCACCGGATGGGCCCTGCAGCCAGCCCTGTCCTGTAAACCCATATCCAAACAGTAAACCCTAGGGCAAGATCTGTAATCGCCCCTGCATCAAAAGATATAAGGAGGCAGGGCGAGCTAGGGTTCAAGGTAAGCAACAATAGAAGGAGAGAAGTGTTAGCATCTAGTTCCCATCTTCCTCTAGCTTTCGATAGTTGCTAAGGAAACAGCTCAAGGAGCACCTGTACTGAGCAGCAGCTCCCACACATAGTTCATCCTGCAGGAGTAGGGGTGTTACCTCGCCAAGAGTGCTCCGAACCTGGGTACGTCCCTGTGTTTGCAGTGCACCGTGCCCAACACGTTGCGTGAGCCACGGAATGCATCCGTGTCCTTCTTTGCCATGCCCGATGGCATCGGTGTTCCACACCACGACACTTGCCTTGGTATCTAGGAGAATAGGTACAATCCTCACAATCACACTCACCACAATCCACAAAATCTACACATAAAATCATACAACAATATTCACAATCAATATACAAACAAAAAAATTTATGAATGCATGCAAAATGCAATGAGATGATTTGCCACACTTTTCAAATCATTCTTTACAAGATCTGAATACAAAGCATACATTATAAAGACTAAATAAAACAAAAACCACATTAAGATAATATTCTAAATAATTTTTATAGCCAAAACAAGCCTACAAATTCTTCTGCATAAAATCCTTATTTTTCAGAAGCAAATGGCCAATTCAAGGCCATAGATCAAACGATCTCATTTTTTTGAATCCGTAGATATAAAATTTGTAATTTTTGGATTTATAGAACAAAATTTATGAATTTACAAGTTTAAATAACTAATAGATGAAAATCTGGATTTTAAAACAAAACCAGGGGCACGTGGCAGCATCCCGTTGGACGGTACCGGTTCAGGTGGATCACACATGCGAGCCATAGGATTTAAGTGGCGATGCATGAACCAGATCTAATCATACATGTTCGCTACTGAATCTAATCTAGACCACTAGATACAGATCCAATGGATCACATCTGCCCAACCATACGCGAGTGGCGCAAATGGCCGAAGAGGCAGCGACGCCACTGACAGTGACACGCCGACGAGTTCATAGGGGTAGGGTAGGGGGTCTGGTGCTTACCACGATCGCGAGGAGGTGGCGATGCTCAACGTGGATGCGGTTGGGATGGGGACGCACGGTCGCGGGCACAATCGCTCGCCGGAGTTGAGCTACTCCTCATGCGCTTGCAGATGATGACGGGGACGACGGCCTAGTGTGAAATAAAATGAACGGGGAGTGTTAGGAGAAGCGCAAGGAAAGGGCGAACAGGGTTGTGTGAACAAGAGGGCAAGGCGCTCTCAAGACTCACCAGAATTCATTGCCGAAGCTCGTCGGAGCAGCGGCGGGGCAACACAGAATAGGAGTATCCTAGAAGCGCTTTGGTGGTGCTAGGTGGGGGAAATGACCCAGAGAGGGAGGGGATTAAGTAGCCGGGGAGAGGGACGATAATCATGCACGAATCAATCGGCAATTAACGAATTAAAATTTGGCAGTGAAGGGGGAGGAAACGGCCGGCGAGCTGGTCGTCGCGTGGGATTTGGGGAAGAAGGGTGAGGTGGCAGTGGGGTCCACGGGTTAGTGATAGGGGTGCGCACGCGGGTGAGAAAAGGGGGAGAGGGGGTTTTCCTGAGTGGGCTTAATGGGCTGCCAGGGAGTTTGGGGATGGTTTGTCTTGGCTGTTTTTTCCTTTTCCTTTTTCTTTTTTGTTTTTATTTTCAAATGAGATTTGGATGGCTATTTCAAATCCAATTCAAATCAAATCTTCACCAAACTTTTGTGTTGTGATCCTAGTGTCAAAAAGTGTGTAAAACACATCTAATCACTCCAAAATCATTTTGGGGTCATAAACTAAAAAATGAAACCATGCCCGGTACATATAATATATAAGGGGTTTAAATATGGTTTTATTTAGGGTTTAAGCTTTGAAAAATTTTATGCAAAGTAAACATGCCATGATGATATGAATGCAACAACATGGTTTTGAATTTGATGAAATTTGGGATGTTACAAATATAACCCCCTTAAGATGAATCTCGCCCTCGAGATTCGGATTGGCTAGCAAATAGGTGAGGGTGATATTTCCAAAGCTCATCTTCTCTTTCCCAAGTTGCTTCTTCCTCGGTGTGATGATTCCACTATACTTTGTAGAATTTGATTATCTCAGTATGAGTAACTCTTTTTGCTGTCTCGAGAATCTTGACTGGTTTCTCTTCATAAATGAGATCTCTCCAAATGAACTTCTTCCAATGGTATAGTGTCCTTCAACGAAGTTTCTTCCATCTATGGATGACACTTTTTCAACTGGCTTACATGAAAAACATTATGCACCGCTGACAGTGATTCTGGTAGTTCGAACTAATAAGCCACTTCTCCTTTGCGGCTCAAAATTTTGAATGGTCCAACATATCGAGGTGCCAATTTTCCTTTGACTCCAAATCTCTTCACACCACGAAGTGGTGAGACTCTGAGATAGGCTCTATCACCTACATCATAGGTGACTTCCCTATGTTTTGGGTATGCATAGCTCTTTTGTTGGGATTGGGCTATCTTCAATCTGTCCTTTAACATTCTGACTTTCTCTTCAGCTTCCTTGATCAATTCTGGTCCGAATAATTTTCTTTCTCCCAATCCTCTCCATAGTAATGGCGTAGTACACTTCCTTCCATAAAGGAATTCAAATGGAGCCATCTCTATGCTTGATTGATAGCTGTTATTGTAAGAGAATTCTGTGTATGGTAGCCTTTGATCCCAACTAGCTCCATAGTCTAGCGCACAAGCTCTCAACATATCTTCCAAAATCCGATTGGTCTTTTATGTCTGTCCATCAGTTTCAGGGTGAAAAGCTGTGCTGAATTCTAGCCTTGTTCCCAATGATTCATGCAGTTGTCGCCAAAAATGTGAAGTGAACTGAGTTCCTCTATTAGACACAATACACTTAGGTACTCCATGTAAACATATGATTCTATTCATATAGATTTTGGCTAACTTAGCACTGGTATAGGTAGTCTTTATGGGTACGAAATGAGCCAGTTTAGTGAGGCAATCCACAACAACCCATATAGAATCATATCTAGATCTGGTCCTTGGCAGTCCGATGATAAAATCCGTACCAATCTTATCCGACTTCCAGTTAGGTATAGGTAGTGGTTGCAATAACCCTGCCAGTTTCTGATGTTCCGCCTTCACTCGGCTACACACATCACACAAGGCAATATGTTCCACGATATCCTTCTTGAGATTATTCCACCAAAATCTTTCCTTCACATCCATCTACATCTTGGTGTTACCCGGGTGGATAGAATATGGTGAATTGTGTGCTTCTTGTAAGATTAATTTCCGAAGTTCAGAATGTTGTGGAATGCAGATACGCTTTCCATATCATAAAGTTCATTGTTCATCTTCATGGAATACTTTTTCCTTTCCTTTGCTAATTTTATCTTTAATCTCTTCTATTTCCTTGTCCAACTTTTGGGCTTCTTTGATCTTATCCAACAGTGTTGGTTGAACTTCCAAAGACATGAGATATCCTTCACGCACTATATCTAATATTAGCTCTTTAAATTGGGCACACAGATCTTCTGGAAATTCTCCCTTGGTAAGGCAATTCACATAGACCTTGCGGCTTAATGCATTAGCTACGACATTCGCTTTACCGGGATGGTATTGCTGTAACATCCCAAATTTCATGAAATACAAAATCATGTATTGCATTCATATCATCATAGCATGTTTATCTTGCACCAAAATTTTCAAACCAAAACCATACTTCAAACCATATGTGCACCATGTCCTTGCGCAGCCACTAATGTCGTTCGTTTGCCCTATGGTGACCTAGGTTGTTGCCGTCATCTCCGCCAACACGTGCCCGACGCCAGTGAGGTCTCTGACGAGCTCCCACAACCGCTACAGCACGCCCCTGCCCAAGCCAGCTACACCTTGAGCTTCCTCGCATCCACGCGACGCTAGTAAGCCACAACATCACCCCTAGCCCCCTCTAGGTTCGCCGGAACATCGCCGATAGTAGCGCCGCCACCAGTTCCATTTGTGCCGCTCACTTTTGGTCGCTTGATCCAGAGCCATAGGATTTAGATCCAACGCTGTGTATAGATCATTTAAACGAAACGTTATCGTCAGATCTGGACCACAGGATCTAACTTAGATCTAACGGCCCACGCGCGTGATTCGTGCAAAGCGGTACGGGCCAATCAGACACGACCACGTGTCTGTGTTTTTTATTTAAAATCTGGTTTTAGATCTATTAACTTTTCAAACTTGTAAGATTCATAATTTTAGTTCTGTTTGTCCAAAATTTGCAAATAATATATCAATGGATTCAGAAAATTAAGCCCTACACTTCTGTGGCCTTGAATTAGTATTTTGCTTCTAGAAACATGGGTTTATTTGCAGAATGAATTATAGGCTTATTTTGGCTATATAAAATGTTTAGAAAATTGTTTTAAAGCAAATTTGAGTTTGTATAGACTTTAGATAGATTACTTTGTGTTCAGTACTATTTGGTTTGACTTGTTTATTATAGAAAAAATCATTCCATTGCATTTGCATGCATTCATATATATTTTTTGTTTGAATATTTGAATGTGAATTTGGTGTTATGATTTTATGTGTAGATTTTGGTGATGGTGGTGATTGTGATTGTGAGGACTGTTGCTACTCTCCTAGCTACCAAGGAAAGTGATGCTTCATATTATTTTGACTATGCATTAGTGATATTTTGAGTAGGACTTTCATGGAATTTTTGCTAAGTATGTACTATGCTATGCCTTGGGAAATCCTAGTAGTTATGGTCTTAGTAGATTATTTCCCTAAGTTAAGAAATTTTCTACTAGTATGCTTAGCCTAGCTAGTAGAATACAAGGGTGGATTATTAATGATATGAAATAGTGTTAAGTCTATGACTTGTGTTTTTTCTTAATAAAACAACTAAGTGAATAAATCACCTAGGTGGAATGGTATGGTTTGTTTATGTTAAGTGGTTACACAAGGCCCATGTCTATGGTTTACCTTGTGTATCACACTTGTGTATTGCCACTCAGGAACAAAGGGATTTGAGATGTTTAGTGTTGAGAAGCTTCTAGTGCAACCACATGGCATATGGGCTCTGCCTTGACCAAATAGGTTGCAAGAACTTAGCCAGTTAGACGATTGGTGGTAGGGTGATAGGATGGAGCAACGTCCATGGTAGTCTAAGGGAATGCTTCTGAAAAGTCTCGTCTCGACGCATGTCGAGCACTACAAGGAATTTCGCTATATATGACCCTCTATTTTCGTCACAAAATCGTCACAATAGTTTGTTTATGACGATTATATGACGATTTTGAGATCGTCGAAAGCTGGGCATCGCAAATGAACTATAACGATGAATTTTGCAAAATTGTCATAACCGTCTATGACGATACTGGATCGTCATAACCATTATGACGATCCAATATCGTCATGCGCCATCTAGCCAAGCCGTCGATCCTCGTGGCTAATCCGACGTGGCAAAATTTTGACAAAACGAGATCTTCATAATGTGAATTCGGCCTAGTCCATTTCAATGTTCTATATGGACTGAGCCCAAAAATGAGCCTTTATTAAATGGGCCTTGGCCTTTTTGGGCCTTTTTTCTTTTATGCCTAGTTTTAGGCTTTGGCCTTTTTCAATTTATTTAATTTTTGGGCTTCATCCTTTCCATTGTCTATTTCTTTTTCTTTTGATCCATTTAGTTTATATGCTTCAGCCTTTTTAGCTGAAATGCACACTGATCAAATGTGTTTTGGGCCTATTCTGGCCCGTTTAAGATCCCATGTGCAATACATTTCAATGGTACAACAGTACAGCAGCCAAGCAAGTGGAATAATAAACAAATATTACAGCAGTAAAGCATCAAAGCATTTTGCTGGTGCATCTGAACATTTAACCAAACATACATCTCATCTGTTGATAATCAACACAGTTAAAAAGGATTTCAAAGACCAATCACACATAGAAAGCAGAATAGACAAGCTCAGCAAGAGAACACAAGTTGATCAGCTGGGGCACTGGCCAGTAAGAGAACTGCCATGTTGTGAGCCCCCCAATCCATCCAGGCGTTCTCTTTGTGAAGCGCCCTTCTTGGCCATCGATCCTCTATGCTACCAGCCGCTTGCCCTTGCTCATATATATGTTTGCTTCTAGAACAAAAACACATGACAATTAATAAAATTGGTAAAACAGATTCTTAATAAGCATCAAAATAGATACTAGTTACTTTACAAGTATTTATTTGCAAAAGAACAAGCACTGCTCAATATCTGATTTCATTGTGCATAATAGAATGATGCAATGGAACTACCAATTTCCCTATTCATGCAAAAAGTGTACAATAAATTCTCAGACGATATCGGTAAGGTACATTATCACAGCAACACAAGCTCAAAATTAACAGAGATGGTCATCATGGGTACAAGCAAAGAAATTTACCATTAGATATGAATAACTAATGCACTCATACTTTCAAATTTTCTTGACAGCAAAAGCATACATTTCAGATCCTTGCACAAATCGAGTCATTAACAATAGCAATAAGCATACATTTTAGATCCTTTCACAACACAGTTAACAGATTTCTCTGTATATGACCAGGAGCATACTAACCTGTAGAGACCTCAAACCCCTAAATGAAGAGAAGACAAATTCACATGTCTTCCCAGTCCATGCCGACCAACCACCGGTACAGCTCCGCGGCCTTAGACTGTATGTAGCAGAACCTGAGAAACCGAATTTGATCTTAAATATGAAGGACCCGGGATACCAAATTGATCTCAGAAATAAAGGCAGAAGAATGTTTCTATTTGATAGCAGTAGTTTCTATTTAAGCTATGTACATTTTTGTCCAGGAGAGTACTTTCTATTAGATAGCAATAATTTCTATTTAAAACACATTTTTGTGTCATAAGGCATAAGCTATAGTACTTTATTTGGCTGAACCTACTGACCCAGTTCCGATCAGTACAAGCTATGATTCATATTGAGGCAAATATGGAACCAACAAATTGCAGATCGGTTTGGTTATCCATGTCATACGTTTATTCCTGAAAACCATTTGTTACTCTAGTATTTGATGGAGTACAGAAATATGGAATAAATAAAACGCAGCTTACCTAACAAAGATAATTATCCCTTGAAAATCCATCCTATATCCATCTATCGGCCTGTATCTATGGCGCTGCTGTGGAGAAGAACAAAAATAGCAAGGATAAACAACTATCTGCAATAAAACTAGTTGCACAAGTAATACACAATGAATTTAGAACATCAGTAGATTTAGTAAACTAACTGACCACAGAATTGCACAAGATTTAATTGCCATAGAACTATAAAATGCAGCACGACTTATGAAATTCAGAAACCAAGCTTGATAAACCAGAGTGTATACGAATGATTAAGCATGTATACACACACTTCAGTTAGTTTGAGCACCCACTAACATCTGAAGCAAAAAGAACAAATAATTTCTAGAACTATCAATTTGAGCACCCAAATACTAACACAACAATTGACTTCCAGAACTATCAAACCCTAATCCCAATCAAGAACAAAACTATCTCTTCCAACAAAACAAATAAAAAACACACCGTTCCATCTAATTAACTAGCCCTCAATATGTACATGTTCAACAAATTCATGACTTGGGATTGAATTAGTAGACGAACACATGCAGAATAACCCCCTGATACAACTACCTACAACTTTCACATGCAGAACAGGAGCCTCCTTGGCTCCTTGCTAGGAAGCGGGAGAGGTAGGCGATGGTGTCCAGCTGACCGGTCCGGCGTTGTCGCTGCTCCTCCGTGTGGATGCCGAGGTCAGAGATGAATATTCTCCTGCAAATTCAAACAACACGAGGTTAGGAAGAGAATCAAACTTTGTGCATATGAATAGCTACATCAAATAGAGTGGAACAATGTGGTACTCAGTGCATCATTAATTTTGGAAAGGCTTGAGAAAAGCAAAGTGACAAAGCACCAGACCATGAAAATATTAGTGCACTATCTATTGTCATATTAACTATCATACTAGAATGGATTACATTGATTACACAACAATGTTTAACATGAATCTATAGCAATCTATCAATACATTAGGTTTACAAGCATGTTTAACAAGAGAAGACTATATCCATGAAGACATGCTATTAACTATCAGGTGGGCATATGAAACAAGCCATACAACCATAGAGATCCAATGCAAAAATCAGGAAATGAAGCTTGAAAACTAGTCTACAAATAGTTGCTGAAGTTTCTCTATTAGTACATCTGAACATAAACCATTGATAAATTGGCTACACGACACCTCTCAACTTGATCATATTTACTTGCATGAAAATGAGTTCATGTGGCTGCTACATATGCATTAGGCCAATATACATAGCACTGCTAATTTGGCTTTGATCTACCTATCAATCGCCTGAACTCAACTATCCAAATCCCTCTGTATTCAGCTGCTAAATATCCATTACTAGTTAAGCGGTAGACAAAGGTAAACAAGGTACAACTAGAGTAAGCAAATCAAGAAAGGAGCTGCTACTAAGTGTGACATAAAAGTCTACCGCTGCTAGTACCAGGTACTAGATCGGCCTATACAACTACATCTCACATGGTACACACTAAAAGCAAGCAGCAGATAGCTGCTGGTCAACCGACAGCTCTTACATAACCACCGGGGTGTATGAACGAACCCACACGAACTTTGCACCTGATTTGGCGGATACGGTCGAAGAGCTCCAGAGAGTAGACGCCCTACTTGTCGGCAGAGTAGACAATGACGTCGATGCGCCAGTTCTCGACCACCTCCAGCGACACACGTTCTTCTGGCCGCCGTCTTCGAGTTCCTACCGCATGATTCCTGTTTCAATAGATGCAGCAAGTTAGAGGTGGTTGAGAAGGAGGTGATGGTGCCTGAGAGAAGAGGGATAGATGGGTGGTGTTGCCGGTAGAGTGGCAGTGCCCCTGGTCTGGACGGCGAGCTCCCGAGAAGATGGATTCGGTCGACGCGAAGCAGTAGGGCGGGCGGATTAGACTTGGGTAGATCGAGGGGGGGTTCGCTTGGGGTGGGGAGATCGAGCGGAAGCCTCGCTTGGGTGTCCTAGAGGCGGCGGTTGTGGGAGGGAGAGTGGGGGAGACAGGTCGCACCGTGAGGGGAGATGGGTCGAGGGTGATGTGTCGGAGGTGCTTCAGAGAGGATGAGGAGGGGCGCCGTAGGTATAGGGTGGCCGGAGGTGAGGAGGGGCGCCGGAGGTCTAGGGTGGCCGGAGGTGAGGAGGGGCGCCAGAGGTCTTGGATGGCCGGAGGTGAGGAGGGGCGCCGGAGGTGTGGGGTGGCTAGAGGTCTGCGCTGGGGAAGGATTAGGTTGTTGTATGGGGCAGAGGCGGCGCGCGCGGGTGGAAGAGGGGAGACGAGGGAGGACACGAGGGACGCGGTCTGACCTAGGTCAGGCCGAATTTTGGTCTTCGGCCCAAAATTGAAACATCTAGTGACAAGAATGAATTGGAAACACGTGCGCAGCTCCAAATTTTCGGTCGGTGAGAGCCTGTGGGGTGAGTTAGGGAACGTTCGATCAAGATGCTGCCTACGACTGAGATTCACTTCCGCAGGGTGATCCGTGGGTAGCCCGTTCCTCAATTCTGATTGGATGGTTAAGAGAGTGTATGTATTTCAGACCAAATGATCAATGTTATGTAACATAGTTCCAAATGAAACATTCGTGTGGCGTCATGTTGTGTGGTATAGTTTTAAAATAGTACCGTCACATTTTGTAAAAATATTAGACCACCTTACATGGACAATGTCCCAACCGGGGTATCTCAAACCTTTTTGTTCACCCCTGGCGAAAAAGACAAATTCCTGCCGAATCGGTAGGAAGTGGGTCCAATTTGAACTGCAGGTACATGATCCGATGCTCATGATTTTTGGAAAAAATCATTTTTAGACTCACAATATGATGTTTCATCAGAGATCCAGTGCGAGTTTAGAGAGACTAATCCCCTAGATAAGAGCCTTCTTGTCCGCCGTTTTGGCCATAGTTTGAAACGGGCATAAAAAATCAAAAATGGTCTGATCAATGCAAATTCTTCGCGTGATGTCTTATTATTTGACATAGTTGCCAGGAAAAATACCAAACTTGGTATATTGCAAGTGTCTCGAAAAAAACTTCCTAGAAATGACCTATCATGTATGAGATTTCATGTCTTTCGGGCCAAACGACCAGTGTTATGGCTAGAATCACGGCATGGTTTGTGATAATGTTCCCGTATTGTGCACGCGTGTGCATATTGGGATGGAGAACAATGTTGCAGGAGAAAGTTTTCCTTTTCGACGCACGGGGAATCCATTTTCCATTTTCCGAGCACAAAAAACAGGCCGTTTTGTGAAGCAACCACCAAACGACAGTTTTAGAATGGTACCCCCACGTTTTGTAAAAATATTATACCACCTTACATGGACAATGTCCCAACCGGGATATCTCAAACCTTTATGTTCAAACCTTTGAATTCAAGACCCTAGTTTCAAAATCATATTTTGAATATGATATTGTCATTAATATGGGATTAGTAGATCCACAATTTAAAAAAGCATACTATTTATAATTAACATCCTAGTATGATCTAATGAAATTCATAAATATTTAGAGATAAAAACAACTTATTTTGGACTTCTTATGAAAAAGATACAAAAGAAATATAAAAACACAAAAAGAAAAACGAAAAAACCTAGTCCCATCGAGGCCCATTAGGGGAAATTTGGCCACCAGGCCCAGTTGCAATCGCGCGTTCTACTCAAATAGGAGCAGCGCAGATATATTATATCTAAGTTAACTTGGTTCGGTGGACAGGTTCCTTCTACCTGTTGGGAGGTCTGCGGTTCGAGTGCTGAGCACTCCTTTTTTGCCTATTAAATTCGTGGTATAACACATTGAGTGTTTATAACCTGTTGTCGTAGAAATATGCCACAAAGGAATGTGTGGTCTGGTGGTAAGGTGCGCTCGTGAATGGAGGAACGTCACGAGTTCGAATCTTTGGCTATATTCTTTTTTGGAAATAATTCCAAGGCAAGCACGTCAAGTCTCTTTGGTCTCGGTAGTGCCACCTAGGCGGATATTAATACATGAATATAATACATAGTCAAAAAGTGACACGCAGACATGACATGTAGGCACAATTGTTGATGTGGACAACCTCTCATTTTCTAATGTACACGATATGATGATTTAAAATCGTCACAGTGAGCTACCAATACCCCCCCGAGATGCATTCACTGGGTTATGACGATTTGAGCTAATAAAACCATGACGTTTTTAAGCAAGATCGTCGTAATTTTCTAAGGTTTTGAACCTCCTGAATACCTTACGACCATCTAGTGCAAAATCGTCATAATTCTATGACGATTTTGTCCACAGTCACTATTAGAAGGTCATAGAATAACACATTTCTTGTAGTGGAGTCTTGTGGGGAAATTGCACCACCTCTCGAGAGGGTAAAACCTAAGTACTTAGTCGTGTCCCCGGCAATGGACAATTTGAGCATCGAAGACATTGAAGCTATCAAGGATATCCTCGTCTCAATTTCTCTATGTTAAAAACTTGTGGTTGAACAAGGGTAAAGGTTCACCAATGTCTATTGGTGGTACCTTGGGTGTTTTTATCAAACAAAAAACTTAGTGTTTTCAACTGATAAGAAAACTCTATTTTGAGCAAAGCAAGCCTAAGCTACACTTAGCCAAATTCATATAGTTACTAGATACTACTATTATACTATGGTATCACTTGGCAATACAATTCCAAATGTATTAACCCTCTATGGTTGTAACTTATGATGTTGCAGGTTACTCTGATGGTGACTAGGGTTATGAGTCTACACTCAACATAATTGCCTGTGGCACATGAAGATGAAGACTACTATTTATTTACTTTATGTATTGAACTCTATGTATTAGCCTTGAGCTAATGAGTTGTAAAGACTATGTTTATCTCTAGAATGACGATGTAATAATGACCTTTGTATCTGTGTACTTCATCTTAAACTATGGATGCTAGTATTTCGATCCAGGGACTAGCATTGCAATCACAGGCATCTTTACCATATTTGGTGAGATCTTACAGATGGTATCAGAGCACTCTGTTGCCTGTAGGATTATGACCCTAAGAAGGATTAGATTAAGGAAACCACTAGGATGAAAAGGAAACTCCTTGCAAAAATTCCACACTTGTTTTTTTTCTTGTAAACCTCTTCTAATCTTCTTTCTCATCTCTATTTGTAGATGGTTACCATCAACGAAGCCGTCAAGAAGGGACCACTCATGACCATGACCTTAGAATGTGAGACGGAGTTTCCCAAGGCACTCAAAAACCTCATAGTTAGCTTGGGAATACATGGTGAAGCCATGTACAAAGGATTTTCAGTGATGGATGAAGGAGAAGGATATTGGTGGGTGCAACTCCACTTGTATAAAAACAAGGGAGACAACCACAAAGAGTCTGGCTTATGCATGGTCACCAACTAAGAAATGTATATGTCATTCTTTGACTCTGCAAGAAATGCAGCTTGGAATGCTATCAAGGAGCTTGGTGAAAGACTCAATGCTCAACACTCAAAATGACCTTAGTGAGGAGAAGAAGTATACCCAAGACTTAGAGACTTCCCTAAAACTTCTAAGGGAAGATATCATAGACTTAGCATATGAGTGAGGATTGTCGTATTCCAATAGTTGGTCCACCACTTGTCGTTGTCTCGCAAAAATTTGTCTAAGTTATGTATGAACCTTAGTGTTTTTGATTGAATATTGTATGCCATGACTTATGTGTTTGAATTAATTCATGTGTTTGTTGTAAGATCTTAATTCTACTATCTTGTTTTTCTCTTACTTGTGTTGTTCTAATTCTTTCTCTGTCCTATACAATAGATGCCTAGCATTGTGATACCGAGGAGTTCAAGGGAACTCGTTTTTGTTCTCGTATAGTGGAGATCACTAGTGTGCTCAATCTCCCCTCCCTAATATCAAGGGACTTCAGCTTACGAAGTTCGAGAGGAAGGATCTTTGGGGCTTTAGAGTCTCGCAGCCTGGACGTCAGTCGGAGCCCCCCACTGAGGAGATTGCTTTCAAGCTGATGCATGATGACAAGGAGAAGGGACTTGACATAGTCATTCAGGAGCTACTTGGTCGTCTCTGCGGACGTCACTCCACTGAGCTCAGGGGTCTCTACTTCCACCCATTTGGGAGGCATGACGAGGAGGGAGAGGCCGTAGTATATGATGATGCCACTAGAGAGACTATCGTGCATGTGCGTCTCTACCTTCAGGACCTAGAGAGCCTCATTAAACACCTCGACACTGATAGGACCAACGTCATGCTTAGCAATGACGAGCTACAGGTTCAGTTGAGGGAAAAGGACCTACTCTTCGCGGAGCAGGACGAGATCATCAAGGAGACTACTGTTACTGCTACTGCTACTACTACTGCTGCTACTGCTGCTACTGCTACTACTGCTGCTACTACTGCTACTACTGCTACTACTGCTATTGCTATTGCTACTACTGCTACTACTACTCCTACTACATACTGCTGCTACTACTACTACTGCTGCTACTACTACTGCTCCTACTACTACTTCTACCACTACTACTACTCCTGCTCCTACTACTCTTGCTACTACTCCTGCTACTGCTCCTACTACTGCTCCTCCTACTGCTACTGCTACTGCTCCTGCTGCTACTGCTCCTACTGCTGCTACTACTACTAGCGCTAATGCTACTGCTGCTACTACTACTGCTACTACTACTGCTACTGCTGCTACTACTACTACTACTACTACTCCTACTACTACTACTATTGCAGTTTTAGCGATTTATGCAAGTTTTTAGTTTTTCCCGCCAAACCCGCATAGTAACGATTCAAGGGTGCCCACCAGCCAAACCCGAAGTTGTTTTCTCGAAGAAGATTCAGATCTCGCGAAAAAAAGAGGGGGACAGTGTGGAGATACAGATCTAGATTTGGACAAATTTGGCAGCTAGGGTTTTGGGAAAGAAGAAGTGGATTGGAGTATTTATCTAGTCCGAAGTAGAATAGATGAGGCTAGTTTTGGGCCAAAATTTTATACGGGCCTTTACCCTTATTTTATTTTAGTCAAATAAGAAAACCTTTTGCGGTCTTATAACGGACCGAAAATGTTGTTTTATTTTAATTTAAAAATAAGAAAAGAAGGACGGGTTTAATAAAACCATGAGGGTATTTTAGAAAACAAAATTAGGTTTTTTGGCAAAATAATTTGAGGTTAAAATATACAAACAAAATATGCATGATGCACAAGTTCAAACAACAGCGATTTTCTAGTAATGGTTTTACCCGGGGTGCTACAATTCGACACCACTAACAATGGATCTCTCCCTCAAGATCCGCCTCTTGGTACGGTGAAGAAGGCCGACGATCTGAACCTTCTTAATTTGTGTAGATCCTCGTGACACCACTAACAAGGGTTATTTCTCCAGCTTGAAATCGGCGACACCACCAACAAGGGTTGTTGCTCACGTTCGTCGAGAGAGCACTCCAGATAAACAAAGGTCGAAGGTAGAAATATCAAAAGTTAAGGCCACCTCTAACTTGGGCGAACAGAGTAGAATTGCTCGATCCACCGATTCAATGCACGACATAGAATGTTAGGAGTAGTCGGATGGTGATCAGTCTATCGCGCACCAAAAGCATTACTCTGCACATGAATAAGAGAATTATGCAACCAACTCTCGGAATTCAGACTGAAGATCTCGACAAGCGAGGTTCAGAAACTAAGGAGGGATGGAGATTCTCATCAGATCTGATGTAGATGACTTCGTCGTATCGGAACACACCAGAGGATAGAAAGAAAAAATTTAGTGAATTTTCAGTCCATCGAAAAGGTACGGCAGATGAAATATTCATCAGATAGCATGAATGTCGGATGTTGAAGCACCGTTACAAGAGGATGGAAGCGAAACCCTTAAGGTACGACGGAAATCCAACCACGATAAATCCTGGACTCAAAGTAAAGATAAGAGAGCAGATTCAAAACACGTCGAGATAAGAGAAGAATAGCAGAGGAGTAAGAGGTAAAAGTAGACCTAATCAGATATATCCAACCGATTTTCAAAAATAGTTTTTGACACTCTAGGACATCCGTTAGCTAGGTTATCCTTGGACCAGTGGGGTATCGCAACTGCTAAGCTCTGATACCACTCTGTAACACCCTTAGATCGGCCATATGCAAGTTTTAGCGATTCCTGCCAAACCCGCATAGAAACGATTCAAAGGTGCCCACCAGGCACTTTTGTGCGGGTGGAAAACAAAGTAATATCATTACACAATAGTCCATGATGGAACCCACAGAACAGATATATACAACACGACTCCAAGAGTCAAGAATACAGATATACTGTACAAAGATCCAAATCACCTTATAAACGATACAACGTCCGAGTACGGACAAGATGCAAATTGGGCTAAGAGCCTTGAAGAATAACCAATGGCGTCCATAAACCTGCCCAGGCCAAGCTGGAAGGGTAACCCTGCTAACGACGTCGATCTCAAAACCTGCTAAAACAAAAGGGGTGCCGGCAAAGGGCAAAGGAAAAAAGAGAGCGGTCAGTACTGAGGCCACTACATGGCGAGACTAGAATTCGGCGGTCCTCCCCTACATAGGTATTTTGGACTGAAGCGGCAGCGAAGCATGCGCTAAACAACCTATAGAGACTCAATACAACTATCGGCTATCAGAGAGAGATAAGAAAGACCTATTCGAAACCATCCTGATACTACCACAAAACATACCCATCCTGGTATTTGCCCCTCGAGACCAAACGAGGAAGTCAACCGAGGAACTCACATAGTTGGAAGTTTTATCCATTCTTTCAGTGGTGGTTATCCAACTTACTAGTCATATCAGATACAAGTCATATTATAACGATAAACTTTAGTTATAGTTGTCTATGATCGAGAACTGTGCTCCAAGTCGTCCATAACCGCGGACACGACTTCTCGAAAAGATTTAACCGTGCAGGGGTGCACCAAAGTTTCCACACGCACCTACACCCTTGTTGTCAGATCAGGTAGGTACAAGATCAGAAAACATACACCCAACGGTATGTCGACGGGGTTTTGGACACGACGTTTCCCAGACCCAAAGCAAGCACATGGGGGCCACCCCACTAAGCTACCCGTAACGAAGTCGGCCGGTCTCCGAGATGGACCCAGGGTTTGTGTCGATGGTTGTAAACAACTGGGAACCCGAAAGTGTAACTGGGCTTGTCGATATAGTGAAAACGTATCACGGGGTCCCTAAACAGTACAAGCGCTCCACGCGTAATCGTAAATAAAGCAGTAAAGCATAGCATAAGTACAGGATAGTATAAAGCCCCAAGCTACTTTGTGGCCCCTAGTACAGTACTTTAAAATCAGGTACTAAATCGATGGGGTGCCCACACACCACACATGTGGTTAGTGCGCTCGATCTCGGAACAGGTGTCAAGAACTCGAGGTCCTACGGGACACCAGTGAGCGGTTAAAAACCAAATATTGTCTATTACCCACCGATGCCTCTGCATTATTTATCTAATTTCAATTTTAGTTATTAAATAGTAATTAAATTCATGATCATCTCCACCATTAAGCATGTGCCAACCACCCCACAACGGTGGAACATCGACGACGCGAAGCAGCACCTGAGCAAGCAACTACGACTCCCAAGACCGAGTGTCTACCAAACAACAGGTAATAGGAGGTGTCCAAGGCAATATAATGGCTACAAAGGATATCACAGGTATGAAAAATAGAGCATCGCAACACAGATAGCAATAGATCAACAGGAGAAAATAAAGACTATAAAAGTAAGATAGGTAGAAAGGGGGAGAATGCTCGCGTGAAAATATTGCCGAAGGTTCATCCGAAGATCGGGTCGACTCTCACATCAACCCATCGGCCTAATTTGTGAAGAAGCAAAGCACTAGAAGAAACACCGGATGCACTATTTAATACTACGGTAAAAAATCGGGCATGATGCATGTATGATATTTGATATAGCAAATATGCGATGCAACTAGGCCACATTAAGCGGACCGGGGTCCCATAATTAATTATTAAGTTCATGTTGTTTAGATATCCCACAATTTAAATGTTGTCTTAACACAGCAAGATACATCCCCGACTCGCTACACAATTTTAAATGGGGCAATCACCCGCATATAGTCTCCATATTTAATTATGAAGTGAATCGACATAATGCCCCCAAACCACAAACTGGTACAATACAACAAGATATATTAAATATTATAGAAAATATGGTTTAAAGGAAGGGTCTCACGGGTCGATTGAGAGGCATAATCTTCGGAATGGTAGGGGAAGTAGGTGTGAGTTGAAGTAGCCGAAGTTGTCAAAGTAGCGGACGTCAGGAAGACAATCTTGAAAAATAGAAGACTTAAGGGGCATGACGGATTTAACACGCCGAATAGAAGAAATCGGACGCCATAAGTCCCACGGACAATTCGTCGAACACATGGCGGACAAGACACCAACGGACAAAACAATGGCCTGTGGAGAAAAAAAATGAGCCCGATGGGTAGCAAAGTGAGCCTGAAGTGCATTGCAAACAAACAGGGAACTGGCCTGAAAAGACCTAGGTGCGCAGCTTCCTGGTCAGATGCTTGAATGCAGGAGATCTATGTGCGCTTGACCGGGGACCCGCAGGGCAAACGAGTCGGAGCTCTGCATGCATAGACAAGTCAGGAGACTCCCAAGAAGATGGTGTGATGGTCAATGCCAAGGAGGCCGACTACTGCCGCAACTACGGTTGAGGTAGGTGACGATCTGGACGTGAGGTAGCGTGTGGAGATGTCGCGCTGCTGCTGGGGACAAGGGATAGAGTCAGAACGACAGGTTCAGGAGGGGATCAAGGCGGCATACCGCGTTTACTGCTGCTGATTTGAGGCTGGTGGATTTGATCGATGCGAGCGGGTAGTGAGATGACCAAGCGGCGGCGAACACATGGGGAAGCCTTTATCCATCAAGGGGAAGTGGATCTGGCACGATCTGCAACCAATAAAATTCCGAGAAGAATGCCTATGTGGTGCAAGGACCAAGAAAACAAAGGAGCAGCGGCAGTGCATCGATTTGTGTTGATCTGTACCTGCGGGTGTATGATCTGCAACCAATAAAATTCCGAGAAGAATGCCCATGTGGTGCAAGGACCAAGAAAACAAAGGAGCAGCGGCAGTGCATCGATTTGTGTTGATCTGTACCAATTGGTAGTAGGTACATGCACGGCTGGTCCAAGGAGCTTGTCCATGGCAAGAAACCAGGCAGTACATAGCTAGCTAAGAGAAAAGAGCTCGCCGGCGGCCGAAGTTGTTTTCTCGAAAAAGATTTAGATCTCGAGAAAAAAAGAGGGAAACAGTGTGGAGATTTAGATCTAGATTTGGACAAATTTGGCAGCTAGGGTTTTGGGAAGGAAGAAGTGGATTGGAGTATTTATCTAGTCCGAAATAGAATAGATCGGGTTAGTTTTGGGCCAAAATTTTAGACGGGTCTTTAGCTTTATTTTATTTTAGTCAAATAAGAAAACCTTTTGCGGTCTTATAACGGATCGAAAATGTTGTTTTATTTTAATTTAAAAATAAGAAAAGAAGGACGGATTTAATAAAACCACGAGGGTATTTTAGAAAAACAAAAATAGGTTTTTAGCAAAATAATTTGAGGTTAAAATATACAAACAAAATATGCATGATGCACAAGTTCAAACAATAGCGATTTTCTAGTAATGGTTTTACCCGGGGTGCTACAACAACCCACCAACATTTGACATGCTCACCAGGTTTCTGAGGTTGAGGCCTGCTAAGTTCCAGGGACCACTAATCCTATGGTATCAAATGACTTGTTACGTTCTGTGAACAAGGACTTGGTCACTCTGTGCTGCACTGGTGAGGAAAAGGTCAGATTTGCAGCACATATGCTTGAAGGACCAGCAGCCACAAGGTGGGACAACTTCCAAATCACTACTCCTATTGAGGAAGTGACTTGGGCTATTTTTGAGGATGGATTCGCACTGCCCATATCTCTTCGGGAGTGATGGAATTGAAGAAGAAGTAGTTCCACAATCTCAAGCAACGTCATCACAGTGTGGTAGAGTATATCTTTGTGCCGGATGATGTTGATACTGATGCCAAGAGGAAGGATAAGTTCCTTGAGGGACTAAATGATGAGATGTGCATGCAACTGTCTGTTGCATATGTCCCAACATATCAATCACTGTGTGACAAGGCCACCATCTTGGAAAGCAAGATGAAACAGGTGGACAACAGAAAGAGAAAGCATCACTTTGATAAGTACAACTCGGGATCGTCTCACAAGCGTTCCCATGGTGATGATAGTGGAGGTTCTGGATCCCACAAGCATGGGAAGTATAACAGCCACCACAACAGTAACCGTCACCATGACAACAAGAACCACCGTAGTCATGACAATGGTGGATACAAAATCCACAAGAGCGGATATAAGAGCCACCATGGTGGAAATGATAATGGGGGAAGTCAGCCTGCAAAGAGGGACATCAGTCAGGTTGAGTGCTTCAAATACAAGAAAACTAGGCACTATGCAAATGAATGCCCAGAAAAGAAAGCTGATGGAGCCAACAAGCCCAATCCTTTCAAGAAAGGTCATGTGAACCACATCAATGTGGAAGAAATGCATGAAGAGGCTGATGTTGTTGTTGGTAAGTTTAAGATAAATTCTTTTCCAGCACTTATCCTTTTTGATACCGGAGCATCGCATTCATTCATATCCAGAGCATTTGTAGACAAAAATGGGTTACCAACTAAAACTAAGTAAGCTCTCAGGTGGAGAGATGATAGTGAATTTTGGATGCCATGATCTAGTATTAGAATTTGCAAAGAACAAGTTCCCGATTAGTCTAATAATCTTAGAGTCCCAAGGAATGGATGTAATATTGGGTATGGATTGGATGACTAAGTATGAGGGAGTAGTATATTGTGCCAATTTTACTGTCACACTCGCAACCCCGGATAAGAAACGGATTAGGTTCAAGTCAAATTTTGAGCCAAAAGGGAGTAAGTTAAATTCTCTTAAGGGGGTTAGCCTAGACAGCGTGCCAGTAGTGAAGGAATATCCTGATGTGTTTCCGGAGGAATTGCTGGGAATGCCACCATATAGGGATGTAGAGTTCCTAATTGACTTGCTACCCGGATCTGGACCCATAGCCAAGAGACCCTACAAGATGTCAATTGTTGAGTTGAAAGAACTCAAGAAACGGCTTGTTGAACAGTTGCAGAAAGGATTTATCCAACCAAGTTCTTCGTCTTGGGGTGCACCAGTTCTGTTTGTGGAGAATAAAGACAAAAATTAGAGGCTATGCATAGACTATCGTTCACTCAATGAGGTGACTATAAAGAACAAGTATCCTTTGCCTAGAATCAATAATCTATTTGATCAGCTAGAAGGAGCTCGTGTATTCTCAAAAATTGATCTTCAATCAGGCTATTTTCAGCTAAAGATTAGAGAGCAAGACATACCTAAGACTGCATTCACCACTATGTATGGATTGTATGAGTATATTGTGATGCCATTTGGGCTAAGAAATGCACCAGCTTATTTCATGAATGTAACATCCCAAAAATATTAAACTTGAATCATCAAACTCTAATCACCAAATTTAGGGTTAACAAAAAAAAATTCCAATTAAAATATGAAAGCATTCATATGAGTGTGCATTAAAATTTGGATTCTTTTGAATTGCCATGATTATGTGTTTATTTGCTTGTAAAATGATTCTTAGGTGAAATAAACATCATCTAAACAATCCCCAAACTTTTCCCAAAGACAAATAAATCAAAACAAACAAATTAAGTGAATGGTCACTTTGGCCAAATTAACCCCCATGCCTACTTTGGCTATGTATAACTTTCAGAACTTAACAGAAACTTGTTTGGATCTTTACACCCCTTGATAGTACTCATAACAAAGTATCAAGGCCCACCTTGTGATCATCCAGAAACATTCAAATGCTTAGTTTAAATGATAGTTGAAAATTGAATCCATTTCATATAGGAAGATCCCACTTTTTCAAAAAACCCTCAAACCAACTCAACTTGGAAAACCCAAGCATCTACAGACTCGCCAGAACATGCCTAGCACACCCACCAAAAATAATTTCAAAATTCAAAACTTGAGTTCATGCGGCCATATCATCAAACACCTTGTAGATGCAAATCAAAAAAATCCTAAACACTATAGTGTGTAGTGATTCTGGCCTAACTTGTTCCCTCTCTAGCTCACAGCAACCTTAGTAGATCATCTAGCAAACTTAACTAAGCTCTAGCCTCACTGTAAACTCGCCAATATCATCAATGGTGAACAGCCCGAGAGCACCCATGTCACCCCAGTGTGGACAGCACGCTAGGAGAAGAACTAGCCGTGCCAACCTTGTCTGGGAGGTAGCCCATGCTTCACCGCCCCCTCTCGACCAGCCCTGCCATGAGACAAGCAGAACTGCCGGGGACCGTGCGCTGCGCCCTGTCGACCATGCCGAAGCGCACCGCAGAGCACGCATCGTTCCCACGCAACCCGACCACCTCGAGCCCTTGTCGCCCGCCAGGATGCACCCCACCGTCCCAGGAGACCGCCAGACATGCCCATTTCACCGCCTGTACCCCGTAGCCACCGATCGCCGCAGAGTTCGCCGCCTCTGCCTCGCAGAGCATCGAGCGTTCCCGACCATTTGCCACCGCCCCTACAAGCGCATTCAAACCGTAGAGCATCGCGAGGAGACCACTGATCGATCGCCACCCTGGGCCATGCCTCAAGCAGCCCGTAGCCATGTCGCCACCGTCTCCTGCCCATCCCTCTCGGTCTCGCCGTCGAGCCTATAAAAGGAGGCCACACCCAGCCGATTGAAGCACACCATTTCACTCCCCTCACCTCACTGATCGTTCCACCCCATTCCCGGAGCAAGGCGAGCAGCGCATCGCCGGAATTGCGCCGGAGCAGGCCGCCTCTAGAGAAGAAGGGCGTCGTCGATTTCGTCCACCCTAGGAGGAGCTTCCGGTACCAGGAGGTTCGTCGTCGTCGACTTCTTCGTTCGCCCGCATCGCCGACCTTCGCCTGAGCCCCGGTGAGCCCCCGACGACCCCCACCGAACCGCTAGGGTTCGAACTTCGATGACTAGTTCGCATCGACGACCCTCAGCCGTTGATCTTACTTCTAATCCAACGCACCACAGCGCCCCGTACCGCTTCGCGTTTAAAGAGTCACTGACCAGTAGACCCGCCCTGTCAGTCGCGCCTCGTGCCGCGGAGTGACACTGGGCCAACCCGTTAACCTTTCCCGAGCAGCCCACTCGTTTGAATTTAATCTTTTCCATTTTAATTCAAACATAGTTCTGTACCTAGTTTCAAAAATCAACCCAGCTCAATTCAGTGAACCAAATTGAATGAAACCAATTTTGTTAGAAAGATATTGAAAAGCTTAATCCAAGCCCGTTGGATTCAAATCATTTGAATCTATAGATCAGCCTTGGTAAAAATAACAAGGCAGAATCTTTCCTGCATTCAAACATTTTTTAAATTTAAACTATAATAGCTTTTGAGTTGAGTCCAACTCTCAAAAATCACATTTTATCATACCTTTCAGAATATATAAAAACATATGGGTTTACTTACAGAAATAATGTTCAAGTAATAAAAGAATGCCACATAGGCATTTCTAGTCATTTATTTTTATTTGAAATAAAAGGTTAAACCTTATTAAATTGTGACACCACTTTAAATCACATTCCCCTGTACTGAAATATGTGGTGATGACATGTGTCAACATGATCCCATGTTTGGTTTGGAGAATATTAAATCTTATGTAGTTTTTCAATGAGTAAAAATTACTTTTCTAAAAATAAAAGAAATAAGACAAAGCTTTAATCTTGTAATATTAGTGATGATGCTAGATCATCTATATAACCCTTGTGTGTGATGATTGAAAATAGTTAAGTATTGTTTGGTGATTATGTACCTCGTATTTATTCATAGACGCTAGTACCGACCAAGGATACAAGGAGGAAGGAAGATACTACGAAGAAGAAGCCGAGGAGAACTTCAACCACTGCTCTGCTCAAGGCAGGCCATTAACCTTGCAAGCTAACACTTGCAATTATGAAAGTTGGATAAACTATGCAATGCACTAAGCTTGCTTGGTTAGACACATTTGATGATACCCAATCCTAGTTTTACTTGCAAGCTTTCTACTTTATTTCTTTATCAAAGCTCTTACTCAGAGTTTACTTGAGTAAATTGTAGATATTAGAAAGATAATTGAAGGTTGCATAAAGAGTCATAAAACATGGCCTAAGATAGATAATCTGTATGTCATCCTAAGGCATGAGATTGAACTTAGTTAAACTCCACTAGTTTACCACCCCTCATTAGTACTCACTCCCATTTGTAGATGCTAGTGCTAAGCATAAAACTTGATCAACTTTAGATGGGAATACTTGGTGGAAAATGGTTATGAAAACCTTGGAATGATGGATCATTCTATTGAGATGTTTTGACATGTGTTTCTGAACACCAGATGATTTTGGAGATGAAAAATGTTGAGGCAGGAGCCTTAGCCCTTTATAAAACTGATGGTTGTCTGGATGCGATACCATTCCAATTATACCATACAACCACAATACCCAAGAATTGGGTAGGGCTTGACTAGAAACTTATATACCTTAGTATTGGTTCCCTCACGGACAAGGTCTGAGCTGAGGCTACCTTGTGAAGGTTGTCCACCTGTGCAGTACCCAAGATGACAGTTGGTCATGGTTGGGAGGACAAACTCATAGGAGAGGTGCTTATACTAGGGTGTGTAATTGAAAGGTTAGGATTGATTATCCGCATACTGAGTATGGTGAATTCAGGATTTGTTCCTGACGGATGTATCGAATGTTGTGGTGAAAGTGTACAATCTCTTCAGAGTGTCAAACTATTCGAATAGCCGCGTCCGCGGTTATGGACAGTTGGAGTGGCCATACTGTTCCCCCATCAGATGTTTTCAAAATGACTTGTGAAATGAATTGAGACCCACAACAGAGTTGTGAGATGAAATACAAGTTCCCACTTAGGTGCTATAAAACTTCAACTAGCTTTCTTCGTTTCTGAACTTAGTAGAGGTAAATCTGGCTTTTTGCAAAACAACCCTAGAGCTTAGTGTCCTACTACAAAAACCCCCTTCACTTGTTAGCATTAGTTTGAGAGTACTTAAAGAGTACTCATGGCTTGTCCCTGGCTATTCCCATGGCCATACTATGAAGAGGAGTACCTGGAGGATGGAACCCAGGAAGGTTACGACAACTAGGATCATCTCCCATCGTCAGAATTGCCTGTGACCCCGAAGATGGAGCTTCGCCTACGCTACCGTTATTATTACGTATTTCCGCTGCTTGAGTTGTATTAAGAACTGGATCATGAGATCCTTATTTGTGTAAAACCTTATGTATGGTTTGTAATGTATGATGTACTGTGGTATCCAAATCTGCTATGTCTCGCAAAAATGGTAATCCTGGGATTGCGATGTATGGCATAACAGGCATCTGGGATTAAAAATCTGGGTGTTGACAAGTTGGTATCAGAGCCATCCTGACCATAGGAGACCCTAGTTAGACTGGACGGTTGAATCAAAAACTTAGTTTCAAAACCAAAGGAAGCAAATATTTACAAAAACTTATTCCCATTCTTATCACCTTGATTCTTTCATAAAAATTCATGTTCCTCAAAAACTCTTGCAAAATACATAAAATTTGACACACTTGATCACTCTACTAACTTACTCATCCTATATTCTCATAGATTCGTGAAGTACAGCAAGTTTTATCAGTTGGGGAATGGAGGAGACCTTATCTTTGAGCGGGATTTGGACCAGCTTTCGGAACTTCTGGAGCGTTCGCACCCCGAGTTCTTCGAAGCTCAGCTCAATGATCAAGGAGGAGAAGATCTGCAGTGGCTAATTGATGCAAGTCTCCGAGGAAAGATTGAACCTTCCACTGCCGAGGAAATTCAGTTTACCTTAAGAGAGAACAACTAGCTTGATGGACTTGCCAGGGCCATGCAGGAAGCTCTTGCATGTTTATGTGGGCAGAGTATCAACCAGATCAAGGGAACCCACTTTGAGTTTTGTCCAAGGCGTGATGCTAATGGACAGCCACTGGAAGCCCCATACCACCCCGAGCTGAAGACTCAATTGGACCACCTTAGCGTCATGATGTACGATCGTCAGCAGGAGTTGGACAATTGCCGTGACTACTCCAACCACAAGTCTGCCATCATCAAGACGAAGGATCAGACCATCGCCATGCTAGCAAAGGATCGCAAGTCTCGCCGCCGTCAGCTCGACAAGAAGGAGCGCATCATTGCTCGTATTCGCCACCGTATCTCGGATTTGGAGGAGACCATCCATGAGAGAGACATGCAGTTGGAGGAAAGGGAGAATGCCGGAGAGGATCTTCGTGGAGACCCCTACTCCTATCTCAGCGATGACGATGATTTTCTGGAGGATCAAGCTATGGACTTCTTCACCGATGAGGATGATTTCGCCTTCATCGATGACGATGGGGATGATGAGGATGACGACTACACCGACTCCGAGGAGTAGTAGAACTTGAGCACTAGCGTAGTGAGTTGTATTCGGTCCCACTGTATCGTAGTTTCCAAAATGGTTCTTAAAACCATCTATTTACCTTGTTGTGGTGTGTGTTTGTATCGGGTGCTATGAATGAATGAATGAAAAGGAAGTTGCTAGAAAAATCTGAGTCAAACTTCAAAAACTTTTCAAAGTCCCGGAACCTTAGAAATTTCCCTCTTTTCTCATGATCTAGCTCAATCTTCAGATGCCACGCGGAGGAAGTGGTTCATCCCAGACCCGATGTTGCAGATCCTGCAAATGTTGGTTTCTGACCGCGAAGTTGAAAGAGCCGAACGTCAAGCCAACCTAGCCACCCTTCAGCACATAGCTCAGAGGGCCAACAACAACCAAGGCCACGGAAATCAAGACAACCATGGATCTAAGCTCAAGAATTTCTAGAACACCAACCCACCGGTTTTCACTAAGTCGGAAGAACCTTTAGATGCTGATGATTGGCTGCAAACAATGGAAAACAACCTGGAAGTCACCGGAGTGGAAGCTAACGAGAAATTTCTGTTTGCCACCCACTATCTAGCAGGAGATGCCAGAGCATGGTGGAACAGCGTTCGTGCAATGACCGGAGGACAGATGATGACCTAGGAGGAATTCAAGGTCAAGTTCAGCAGAACCCATGTGCCACTGGGTTTGATCAAGAGAATGAGAGATGAGTTCAGAGAACTGAAGCAAGGACGGATGACTGTAGTGGAATACCATGACAAATTCTTGTCATTAGCTAGGTATGCCCCGGATGAGATCGACACCGAAGCCAAGAATAAGGAGAGATTCTTGAATGGTCTGCATGATGAGATGCAGACAGTGTTAGTCAATATCCCCTTTGCTGATATTGAAGCCCTTGTCGACTCTGCCATCCAGATGGAAGGAAAGATCAACCAATGAGAACCGCAAGCATCGCATGATGCATCAGCCAGGAACCCATCAGACCCCAAAGTATCACCCCAACCCATCTCCAGGATTTGCCCCGAGAACCAACAGACCCCCGATGAATCGTTCGACCTATCCCAACCGTGGAAACCCAAGGCCCGGAGGAAATCACAACAACCCCGACAACTCTAACAATTTCAACCGTGCCCCACCCAAGTTCAACAACAACAATGCTACCGCCAACACCAACACTGCCCCGAGGAGTGGAAGCAATGCTGTGCCTGTTGCAGCAAAGGACAAGTCGCAACTGACTTGTTATGACTGTGGAAATAAGGTTCACTACTCCAACGAGTGCCCCAACAAGAAGAATGCCACAGCTCCCAATACCAATGCCCCAGCTCAGCAGCAGCGTCATGTTCAGCCTAGAAGAAGGTTTGCCCCAGGGAACTCGCTCAACCGCAATGGCTGTCTTTTTCTCATGCATGCTGAAGAAGCTCAGGAAGCGCCAGACGTCGTGCTGGGTATGTTTTCTGTTAATTCAGTACTTGGTCGAGTATTGTTTGATTTTGGTGCATCGCACTCATTTGTCACCGAAGAATTTGCATGCACTAGTAAGATTCAACCAACCAAACTGAAGCATGTTATGATTGTTCAAACCCCTGGTTCAACCACCAAATCTAGGCAAATTTGCAAAGCCGTCCCCATCAGAAACCATGGCATAGACTTTTATGCTAATCTGATAGTACTTGGAACTAAAGATTTGGAAGTAGTACTAGGAATGGATTGGATGTCCAAACATAAAGGATTGATTGACTGTGCCAAGAAAGCCATAACCATGACCAGCACCACTGGAATAGCAGTCGAGCATATATCTAAAACCTTACCTCGTCAATTCAAGTGCAACAGTATAGCCCAACCTACCATTGACCAAGTCCGAATAGTCTGTGAATACCCCGATGTATTCCCAGATGTTTTGCCCGGTATGCCCCCAGATCGGGATATCGATTTTATCATTGAACTAATCCCCGGAACAGGACCCATAGCCCAGAGACCATATCGTATGAACCCGTCGGAATTAGCAGAACTGAAGAAGCTACTGGATTCCATGTTGGAAATTGGATTGATTCAACCAAGTGCGTCACCATGGAGATCACCTGTCTTGTTCGTGGACAAAAAAGATGGAGGTAACCGTTTGTGTACGGATTACCGGAAGTGGAATGATGGCACCATCAAGAACAAATACCCATTGCCCAAGATAGAAGATTTGTTTGATCAGTTGACCGGTGCCAAAGTGTTTTCTAAGATTGATCTTAGAACTGGCTATCATCAACTCAAGATTCACGCAGAGGATATTCCAAAGACTGCCTTTACCACCCGATATGGATTATACGAGTATACCGTCATGTCTTTTGGATTAACCAATGCCCCCGCTTATTTCATGAATCTCATGAATAAGATTTTTATGGACTTCCTGGATAAGTTGTTCGTTGTTTTCATCGATGACATTCTGATTTATTCCAAATCGGAAGAAGAATATGAGCTACACCTAAGGACCATTCTTGGAACCCTTAGAGAGCATCAGTTGTATGCCAAGTTTAGCAAATGTGAATTCTGGTTACAGGAGGTAGGATTTCTTGGTCACATTGTATCAGCCGGAGGAATTGCCGTTGAACCTTAAAAGGTGAAAGATGTCGAAGATTGGCAAGCCCCAACCACCCAAACCCAAGTTCGTGCATTTCTCGGATTGGCGGGATATTACCACAAGTTCGTAGAAGGATTCTCGAGTATTGCCAGACCCATGACCCAATTGCTGAAGAAGGACAAGAAGTTTGAATGGACCGACAAATGTGAAGAGAGCTTTCAAGAACTCAAGAGAAGATTGATTTCAGCCCCAATCTTAATCATGCCGGATATCACGAAGCCCTTCGACGTGTATTGTGACGCATCCAAGATCGGCTCGGATGTGTGCTAATGCAAGAAGGAAAAGTTATCTCTTATCTATCTCGACAACTGAAACAACATGAGCAGAATTACCCAACCCATGACCTCGAACTCGTAGCCGTAGTTCTAGCCCTGAAGACATGGAGGCACTACCTGATGGGAAACCGTTGTGAGATTTATTCGGATCACAAGAGCCTGAAGTATATATTCACTCAGAAGGAGCTGAATATGAGACAAAGAAGATGGATTGAGCTAATCAAGGATTACGACCTGGACATTCACTATCACCCTGGTAAAGCCAATGTCGTAGCAGATGCCCTTAGCAGATTGCCGTGCCGCTTGAACTCCATGATTTTGAAGGAGCAACCAAGCTTGCAGAAAGAGATGGAAGATTTTCGAATGGAATTAGTAAGTGAAGGATTTTTGGCTAGCATAGAACTTCAGCCCACTTTGATCAGCCAGATCAAAGAGGCGCAGAAAGGAAATGCTAGTATCGACGGAATCAAGCGTCGTATTGGTACAGGCAAAGTACCCGGATTCACCGAAGACGAAGAAGGAGTTCTGTGGTACAAAGGACGCCTTTGTGTACCAGCAGATTCTGAGTTGAAAGAATTTATTTTGAAGGAAGCTCATGATACTCTTTATTCTATCCATCCCGGAGGAACGAAGATGTATAAAGATTTGAAGGAGCAATTTGGTGGCATAAGATGAAGAGAGAAATCGGAAGCTATATCGCCAAGTGTGATATATGTCAGAGAGTCAAGGCCGGACATCAAAGACCCGCTGGATTGTTGCAACCATTGGAGATTCTGGAATGGAAATGGGAATCCGTTGGAATGGACTTTATCACCGGATTGCCTACTTCTAGTAGGGGAAATGACTCTATCTGGGTCATAGTAGACCGATTGTCCAAAGTCGCCCATTTCTTACCCGTCAAGACCACATATCAGAGTTCGAAGCTAGCGGAGTTATACATCGCTAGAATCGTCAGTTTGCATGGAGTCCCCGAGAACATTGTATCGGATCGAGGAACTCAGTTTACCTCGAGATTCTGGAAGAAAGTCCAAGAAGGCTTAGGAACCCGACTAGATTTCAGCACCGCTTATCACCCTTAGACCGATGGACAAACGGAGCGAGTAAATCAAATACTCGAAGATATGCTGAGAGCATGTGTGTTAGAGTATGGATCTAAATGGGAAGATTGTCTGCCGTTCGCAGAATTTTCATACAACAACAGTTATCAAGCTAGTTTGCAAATGGCCCCATTTGAATTCATGTATGGAAGGAAGTGTCGCACCCCTTTGAACTGGTCGGAAGTAGGAGAGAGTCAGATTTTCGGACCCGATATCCTACGAGAAGCAGAAGAGAAGGTTTACAAGATTCGTGAGCACCTCAAGACCGCCCAGTCCAGACAGAAGAGTTACGCCGACAAGAGACATCGAGACCTCGCCTTCAACATCGGAGAGTTTGTGTATCTAAAAGTGTCGCCATTGAAGGGAATGCGGCGTTTCCAACTGAAAGGAAAGTTAGCCCCCCGATATATCGGGCCCTTAAAGATTCTGAACCGTCGAGGAGAAGTGTCGTATCAATTGGAACTACCCAAAGAGATGTCAGCCGTGCATAATGTGTTCCATATCTCATTACTTTGCAAGTGTCCCGAAGTCCCGGAGAAGACTGAAGTGTTCAAGAATATTGATCACCGGACTATAGAGATCAATGATGACCTGACCTATCCTGAAGTACCCATCCGTATTTTGGAAGAAGCTTTCAGAACTACCCAAACCTGAAGCATCAAGTTTCTCAAGATTCAGTGGAGCAACCACACAGAAGAGGAAGCTACCTGGGAGCGCGAAGACCACATCAGGACGGAGTTTCCCGATCTCTTCAAATCCTAGGTAATCTGTTTCGTCCTTTTTCAAATCTTGGGATGAGATTTTGTTTAAGGGGGAAGGTTTGTAACATCCCAAAAATATTAAACTTGGATCACCAAACTCTAATCACCAAATTTAGGGTTAACAAAAAACTTTTCCAATTAAAATATGAAAACATTCATATGAGTGTGCATTAAAATTTGGATTCTTTTGAATTGCCATGATTATGTGTTTCTTTTCTTGTAAAATGATTCTTAGGTGAAATAAACATCATCTAAACAATCCCCAAACTTTTCCCAAATACAAATTAAGTGAATGGTCACTTTGGCCAAATTAACCCCCATGCCTACTTTGGCTATCTCTAACTTTCAGAACTTAACAGAAACTTGTTTTGATCTTTGCACCCCTTGATAGTACTCATAACAAAGTATCAAGGCCCACCTTGTGATCATCCAGACACATTCAAATGCTTAGTTTAAATGACAGTTGAAAATTGAATCCATTTCATATGGGAAGATCCCACTTTTTCAAAAAACCCTTAAACCAACTCAACTTGCAAAACCCAAGCATCTACAGACTCACCAGCACATGCCTAGCACACCGACCAAAAATAATTTCAAAATTCAAAACTTGAGTTCATGCGGCCATTTCATCAAACACCTTGCAGATGCAAATCAAACAAATCCTAAACACTATAGTGTGCAGTGATTCTGGCCTAACTTGTTCCCTCTCTAGCTCACAGCAACCTCAGTAGATCATCTAGCAAACTTAACTAAGATCTAGCCTCACTTAAACTAGCCAATGTCATCAATGGTGAACAGCCCGAGAGCACCCATGTCACCCCAGTGTGGACAGCAAGCTAGGAGAAGAACTAGCCGTGCCAACCTTGTCTGGGAGGTATCCCATTCTTCACCGCCCCCTCTCGACCAGCCATGCCTCGCAGAAAGCAACCAGAACTGCCAGGAACGCCGCGCCCGTGCCGCTGTCGACCATGCCGAAGCGCACCACAGAGCACGCGTCGTTCCCACGCAACCCGACCACCTCGAGCCCTCGCCGCCCGCCAGCATGCACCCTACCGTCCCAGGAGACCGCCAGACATGCCCATTTCACCGCCCGTACCCCGTAGCCACCGCTCGCCACAGAGTTCGCCACCTCTGCCTCGCAGAGCATTGAGCGTTCCCGACCGTTTGCCACCGCCCCTACAAGCGCATTCAAACCTTAGAGCATCGCCAGGAGACCACCGATCGATCGCCACCCTCGGCCATGCCTCTAGCAGCCCATAGCCGTGTCGCCACCATCGCCTGCCCATCCCTCTCGGTCTCGCCGTCGAGCCTATAAAAGGAGGCCACCCCCAGCCGATTGAAGCACACCATTTCACTCCCCTCACCTCACTGATCGTTCCACCCCATTCCCGGAGCAAGGCGAGCAGCGCATCGCCGGAATTGCGCTGGAGCAGGCCGCCTTTGGCGAAGAAGGGCATCGTCGATTTCGTCCACCCTAGGAGGAGCTGCCGGTACCAGGAGGTTCGCCATCGTCAACTTCATCATTCGCCCGCATCGCCGACCTTCGCCTGAGCCCCGGTGATTCCCCGACAACCCCCACTGAGCTGCTAGGGTTCGATCTCGCCGGTGACTAGTTCATCGTCGACGACGACCCTCAGCTGTTGTTCTTACTTCTAATCCAACGCACCACAGCGCCCCGTACCGCTTCGCGTTTAAAGAGTCACTGACCAGTAGACCCATACATCGATCGGCGCCCAGCGTGAGTGACACTGGGCCGGCCCGTTAACCTTTCCCGCGCAGCCCACTCGTTTGAATTTAATCTTTTCCATTTTAATTCAAACATAGTTCTGTACCTAGTTTCAAAAATCAACCCAGCTTGATTCAGTGAACCAAATTGAATGAAACCTATTCTGTTAGAAAGATATTGAAAATCTTAATCCAAGCACGTTGGATTCAAAACATTTGAATCTATAGATCAACATTGGTAAAAATAACAAGGCAGAACCTTTTCTGCATTCAAACATTTTTCAAATTTAAACTATAATAGCTTTTGAGTTGAGTCCAACTCTCAAAAATCAGATTTGATCATACCTTTCAGAATATATAAAAACATATGGGTTTACTTACAGAAATAATGTTCAAGTAATAAAAGAATGCCACATAGGAATTTCTAGTCATTTATTTTTATTTTAAATTTAATGTTAAACCTTATTAAATTGTGACACCACTTTAAATCACATTCCCATGTACTGAAATATGTGGTGATGACATGTGTCAACATGATCCCATGTTTGGTTTGGAGAATATTAAATCTTAAGTATTTTTCAATGAGTAAAAACTACTTTTCTAAAAATAAAAGAAATAAGACAAAGCTTTAATCTTGTAATATGAGTGATGATGCTAGATCATCTATAGAACCCTTGTGTGTGATGATTGAAAATAGTTAAGTATTTTTTGGTGATTTTGTACCTCGTATTTATTCATAGACGCTAGTACCGACCAATGATACGAGGAGGAAGGAGGATACTACGAAGAAGAAGCCGAGGAGAACTTCAACCACTGCTCTGCTCAAGGCAATCCATTAACCTTGCAAGCTAACACTTGCAATTATGAAAGTTAGATAAACTATGCAATGCACTACGCTTGCTTGGTTAGACACATTTGATGATACCCAATCCTAGTTTTACTTGCAAGCTTTCTACTTTATTTCTTTATCAAAACTCTTACTCAGAGTTTACTTGAGTAAATTGTAGATATTAGAAAGATAATTGAAGGTTGCATAAAGAGCATAAAACTTGGCCTAAGATAGTTAATCTTTATGTCATCCTAAGGCATGAGATTGAACTTAGTTAAACTCCACTAGTTTACCACACCTCATTAGTACTCACTCCCATTTGTAGATGCTAGTGCTAAGCATAAAACTTGATCAACTTTAGATGGGAATACTTGGTGGAAAAATGGTTATGAAAACCTTGGAATGATGGATCATTCTATTGAGATGTTTTGACATGTGTTTCCGAACACCAGATGATTTTGGTGATGAAAATGTTGAGGCAGGAGCCTTAGCCCTTTATAAAACTGATGGTTGTCTGGATGCGATACCATTCCAATTATACCGTAAAACCACAATCCCCGAGAATTGGGTAGGGCTTGACTGGAAAATTATATACCTTAGTATTGGTTCCCTCACGGCCAAGGTCTGAGCTGAGGATACCTTGTGAAGATTGTCCACCTATGCAGTACCGAAGATGACAGTTGGTCATGGTTGGGAGGCCAAACTCATAGGAGAGGTGCTTATACTAGGGCGTGTGATTGAAAGGTTAGGATTCATTATCCGCATACTGAGTATGGTGAATTCAGGATTTGTTCCTGACGGATTTATTGAATGTTGTGGTGAAAGTGTACAATCTCTGCAGAGTGTCAAACTATTCGAATAGCCGCGTCTACGGTTATGGACAGTTGGAGTGGCCATACTGTTCCCCCGTCAGATGTTTTCAAAATGACTTGTGAAATGAATTGAGACTTTGACTTGACCACAACAGAGTTGTGAGATGAAATACAAGTTCCCACTTAGGTGTTATAAAACATCAACTAGCTTTCCTCGTTTCTGAACTTAGTAGAGGTTAATCTGGCTTTTTGCAAAACAACCCTAGATCTTAGTGTCCTACTACAAAAAAAACCTTCACTTGTTAGCATTAGTTTGCGAGTACTTAAAGAGTACTCATGGCTTGTCCCTGGCTATTTCCATGGCCATACTATGAAGAGGAGTACCTGGAGGATGAAACCCAGGAAGGTTACGACAACTAGGATCATCCCCATCGTCAGCATTGCATGTGACCCCGAAGATGGAGCTTCGCCTACGCTACCATTATTATTACGTATTTCCGCTGCTTGAGTTGTATTAAGAACTGGATCATGAGATCCTTATTTGTGTAAAACCTTATGTATGGTTTGTAATGGATGATGTACTGTGGTATCCAAATCTGTTATGTCTCGCAAAAATGGTAATCCTGGGATTGCGATGTATGGCATAACAGGCATCTGGGATAAAAATCCGGGTGTTGACAATGAACATGATGAACAAGGTGTTCATGGAGTTTCGTGACAAGTTTGTTGTTGTTTTCATCGATGACATATTGATCTACTCCAAGAGTTAGAAGGAATATGAAGAACATTTGAGATTGATTCTAGAGAAGATCAAAGAGCACAAGTTATATGCCAAGTTCAGTAAATGTGAGTTTTGGCTGAATGAAGTGGGTTTTCCCGGACATGTTTCGGGAGATGGTATAGTTGTCGACCCTGCAAAGGTGTCAGTGTGACTGAGTGGGAATCTCCCAAGTCAGTGAAAGAATTCCGTAGTTTCCTAGGCTTGGCCGGGTACTATAGGATGTTCATTGAGAATTTCTAGAAAGTGGCTAAACCAATGACTAAGCTGCTTAAGAAAGAGAAGATGTTTGATTGGACTGAAGGATGTGAAGTCGGTTTCCAAGAATTGAAGAAGATACTAGTGTCAGCACCAGTCTTATGTCTGCCAGATTTGGAGAAAGATTTTCAAGTCTATTGTGATGCATATCACCAAGGATTGGGTGGAGTTTTGATGCAAGAAGGAAAAGTTGTGGCTTATGCCTCGAGACAACTCAAAACTCATGAAGTGACACTAGTAGAAAACATGCCATCCGTTCGCGCCCCTCAGAGCATTAGTCCCGGTTGCGCCACGAACCGGGACTAATGCTGGCACGCGTCCCGGTTCGAGCGGGCACGGGGCCCGGAGGCATGCATCCCGGTTGGTAAGGGGGCATATGTCCCGGTTTGTAACACAAACCGGGACTAAAGGTTGGGCGTTAGCCACGTGGCATGGCACACACCTTTAGTCGCGGTTTGTGTTACAAATTGGGACGTATGCTCTCGCCCTCTATAAATGCAGCGCCCCAGCCCTCTGCCTTCCCTCTGTTTTTTCTTGGTGGAAGGTGTGAGGGGTGTGCTATTTTTTTTCCCCTATGCATGCATTCAAGGTGTTTGATGAAATGTTTGAGTGAATGATCCCGTTCAATTTCTAATAAAACAAAAATATAGAAGGTGTCCGAGACGCACTTAAGCTTTCTCCTCTTTATTTTCCTCGATCGAGGTTAGCAATCTTATCTTTTCTCTGTCATTGATACAATGCATGTGTCGATGTGAATTGGTCATTTCACTATTTATGATGTCCTATTTTTTGATAATCTTACTTATATGATGCAGATGAACGGTCGAGAATGGATGTACGGTGACCGGCGCGTAGCCGGGTATATGAAAGGCGTGGATAAATTTATCGATGTGGCTACGGCAAACAAAGAGAATGGTTTTATACGTTGTCCATGTGTTCAATTTCGGAACAACAAGGAGTAATCTTCCTCGAAAATCATTCATGCCACCTAATTTTGAAAGTTTTCATTACCAACTATAATTGCTGGACCAAGCACGGGTAAAGAGGGGTTATGATGGAAGATGGTGAAGAATAAGATGATTATAACAACTATCATCATATGTTTCTGAATCTGATGATCCGCAATGGAAGACAATGGAGAGGAAGGAGGTGAAGAGCGGGCATCAGATGAGCCAGCTGATGAACTTGGTAGGGTCATTTCTGATGCAAAGCGAGACTGTGAAACAGAAAATGAGAAGTTGAAGTTAGAGGGCATGTTAGAAGATCACAAGAAATTGTTGTACCCAAATTGTGAAGATGGCAGCACAAAGCTGGGTACCACACTGGAATTGTTGCGATGGAAGGCAGAGTGTGGTCTAACTGACTCCTCATTTAAAAAGATGCTGAAAATAATGAGGCCGAAGTTTCCAAAACATAAAGAACTTCCCGAGAGTACCTACGAAGCAAAGAAGACTCTTTGTCCTCTAGGATTAGATGTGCAAAATATACATGCATGCATTAATGACTGCATCCTCTACCGCAGTAAGGAGTATGAGAATTTAGATAAATGCCCGGTATGCAATGCATTGCGGTATAAAATCAGACGAGATGAACCTGGTGATGTTGAGGGAGAGCCCCTCCGGAAGAGGGTTCCTGCTAAGGTTATGTGGTATGCTCCTATAATACCAAGGTTGAAACACATGTTCAAAAACAAAGAGCATGCCAGGTTGTTGCGATGGCACAAAGAAGACCGTAAGAAAGACGGGAAGTTGAGACACCCTGCTGATGGGTCACAGTGGAGAAAAATCGAGAGAGACTTCCCAGACTTTGCAGGTGACGCAAGGAACTTATGGTTTGGTCTAAGTACGGATGGCATGAATCCTTTTGGGGAGCAGAGCTGTAGTCACAGCACCTGGACCGTGACTCTATGTATCTACAACCTGCCTCCTTGGTTGTGCATGAAGCATAAGTTCATTATGATGCCAGTGCTCATCCAAGGCCGAAGCAAACAACCGAACGCGACATTGATGTGTACCTTAGGCCATTAGTTGAAGAACTCTTACAGTTGTGGGGCAAACCAGGTGTACGTGCATGGGATGAGAACAAACAGCAGCCATTTGATCTACGAGGGTTATTATTTGTAACCATCAATGATTTGCCTGCTCTTAGTAACCTTTTAGGACAGACAAACAACGGATATAAGGCATGCACACACTGTTTAGATAAGACTGAAGGTACATATTTGCATAAATGCAGGAAGGTTGTGTACCTAGCGAATCGACGATTTCTTCCGACCAATCATCCCGTAAGAAAGAAAGGCAAGCATTTCAAAGGTGAGGCAGATCACCGGAAGAAGCCTGAACTCCCTGCTGGTGATGATGTATTTGGTATGGTCAAGGACATAGAAGTAATCTTTGGAAAGGGTCCCGGCGGTCAATCAGTTCCGAACGACGTCGCTATAGGACACGCACCCATGTGGAAGAAGAAATATATATTTTGGGAGCTGCCATATTGGAAAGTCCTGCGTGTCCGCTCTTCAATCGACGTGATGCACGTGACGAAGAATCTTTGCGTGAACCTGCTAGGATTCCTAGGCGTGTATGGGAAGACAAAATATACACCAGAAGCACGGGAGGACAACAAATTATGAAAGACCCAAAGAACATGCATACACAGAACAAGATGGATAAAGGGTGTCACTTAAGTCGTGCCAGCTATGCTCTTACCAAAGCAGAGAAGGAAATCTTTTTTGAAGTCCTTTACAGTATCAAGGTGCCATCGGGCTTCTCATCTAATATAAAGGGGATAATAAATATGGCAGAAAAAGTTCCAAAACCTGAAGTCTCATGGATCACGTGATTATGACGCATTGCTTCCGATTGCATTGAGGGGCTTCTAGGAAAATGTTCGAGTACCCATTGTGAAGCTGTGTGCATTCCTCAATGCAATATCTCAGAAGGTAATCAATCCAGATATTCTGCCAAGGTTACAGAAGGATGTGGTACAATGTCTTGTTAGTTTTGAATTGGTGTTCCCACCATCCTTCTTCAATATTATGACGCATCTCCTGGTTCACCTAGTGGAAGAGATTGCCATTCTCGGTCCGGTATTTCTGCATAATATGTTCCCCTTTGAGAGGTTCATGGGAGTCTTAAAGAAATATGTTCATAACCGTGCTAGACCAGAAGGCAGCATTTCCAAGGGATATGGAACAGAGGAGGTCATTGAGTTTTGTGTTGACTTTATTCCTGACCTTAAGCCGATTGGTGTTTCTGACTCGCGGCATGAGGGAAGACTAAGTGGAAAAGGCATGCTGGGAAAGAAAGCAATGATATGTAGGGACGGTGATTCTTTCACTAAAGCACACTACACAGTTCTACATAATTCCACCTTGGCAGCTCCGTATATCGAGGAACACAACAATATTGTACGCTCCAAAAACTCGGGGAAGCCCGAATCATGGATTACAGATGAACACATGAAGTCTTTCAGTGGTTGGATGCGGACACATCTCTTGAATGACACCACTATTGGAGATCAGCTATACTTGTTGGCCGCGTCACCATCTTCTACTGTATTGAATTTCCAAGGGTACGAAATAAATGGGAATACATTCTACACGATCACCCAAGATAAAAAGAGCACCAACCAAAATAGTGGTGTCCGCTTTGATGCAATAGACGAGAATGGACAAAAGGACACATAGTATGGTTACATAGAGGAGATATGGGAACTAGACTATGGAGTCTCTTTTAAGGTCCCTTTGTTTCGCTGCAAATGGGTCAACCTGAATGGGGAAGGGGTAAAGATAGACCAGTTGTACGGAATGACAACAGTGGATCTCAACAATCTTGGTTATAGAGATGAACCATTCGTCCTAGCCAATGATGTGTCTCAGGTTTTCTATGTGAAGGACATGTCCTTCAGACCGAAAAAAGAAAAAATATGCAAACGAATACATCATATGATGAGCCAAAGCGTCACATAGTTCTTTCAGGGAAAAGAAACATCATGGGAATCGAGGACAAGACAGACATGGCAGAAGATTATAAAAAGTTTGATGAAATTCCGCCCTTCACAGTGAAAACTAACCCAAGCATTCCGTTAAGTAAAGAAGATGCTCCATGGTTACGTCTGAAGCAATCATAAGGAAGGACATATGTCAAGAAGTTCATGCTCATATTATGTAACTCTAGTTCATGTCTTTCACGGTTTGTGGCTTCACCGAAGGATATCTTTCGCGGTTTGTGGCTTGACCGGGACTATATATAGGGGGCCTTTAGTCCCGGTTTTGTAGTCTCAGTTTTTAATATTAATAAATGTCTTGAGTGTTAGTCCCATTTTGTGGCTGGACCGGGACTATGAAGAAGTTGTCCCGATTCGTACTTACCATTAAGATCTGATCTCCAAACGCGCGCGGTCACATATTAGGGAGTGCCTCTATGACCAGTTTCTTGGAGATGCCGGAGGACTGGGATCCGGCAGCATCTCCCTGAAACTGGTCGTAGTGGTGTCCCTGCTCTCAAAAACCATCTTGCAGCTTGTAACTTCTCTAACTAGATCAATACACCTTGGAGCTAACTAATTTCACATATTAGGGAGTGCCTCTATGACCAGTTTCTCGGAGATGCCGGAGGACTGGGATCTGGCGGCATCTCCCTAAAATTGGCCGTAGTGGTGTCCCTGCTCTCGAAAACCATCTTGCAGCTTGTAACTTCTCTAACTAGATCAATACGCCTGGGAGCTAACTAATTTCACATATTAGGGAGTGCCTCTATGACCAGTTTCTCGGAGATGCCGGAGGACTGGGCTCCGTCGGCATCTCCCTGAAACTGGCCGTAGTGGTGTCCCTGCTCTCGAAAACCATCTTGGAGATGCCTCAAACTAGCTGGAGGACAGGACTCACAAGGATGCCTATTTATAGTACAAGCATCTCGGCATAGTGTCGACACTTACGAAATAATGTCGACATTCACCCCTATTATTAGTGCTGACTCATGTTTTGTCCCGGTTGGTGTCTCCAACCGGGACTAAAGGTTCATCTTTAGTCCCGGTTGGTGACACCATCCGGGACAAGGTACACGCCGCACGACATAATGTCGACACTCACCCCTATCATTAGTGCTGCCTGGCCCAGCCTGCCGAAATCCCTCCAACCGGGACTAAAGATGGCCCACCCCTATCATTGGTATATTGATCATGTCTCGAAAAAACCTTCACAAAATGACCTATCATGTTCGAGGTTTCATGGCTTTCGGTCCAAATGACCGATGTTATGTGCTGAATCACGGCATAGTTTGTGATGTTGTGCCCATATTATGCATGCGTGTGGACATTGGTATGGAGAACAATGTTGCAGGAGGAAGTTTTCCTTTTTGTCGCACGGAAAAGCCTTTTTCCATTTTTCGAGCGCAAAAAACGGGTCGTTTTGTGAAGTAACCACCAAAATGCCGTTTCAGAATGCTACCATCCAATTTTCCTAAAATACTAGACCACCTTACATGGACTAACTCCCAACCGGGACATCTCAAACCATTTCGTCCATCCCGGGTAAAAAGAACAAATGTCTGCCGAATCGGTAGGAAGTGGGTCCGGTTTGTACTACAGGTACATGATCTATCGCCCGTGATTTTTTGAAAAAATCATTTTTAGACTCACAATATGTGGTTTCTTCAGAGATCCAATGCAAGTTCTAGCGATGCTCGTCCCCTATCTTCATGCACGCCGGTTCGACCATAGTTAGAAATTCAGATAATTGAAAACGGGCATAATAAATTCAAAAAAAATCCGAACAATGAAAATCCTTCGCGTGGTGTCATATTATGCGACATAGTTGAAAGGAAAAATACCAGACTTGGTATATTGATCATGTCTCGAAAAAACCTTCACAAAATGACCTATCATGTTCGAGGTTTCATGGCTTTCGGTCCAAATGACCGATGTTATATGCTGAATCACGGCATAGTTTGTGATGTTGTGCCCATATTATGCATGCGTGTGGACATTGGTATGGAGAACAATGTTGCAGGAGGAAGTTTTCCTTTTTGTCGCACGGAAAAGCCCTTTTTCCATTTTCCGAGCGCAAAAAATGGGTCGTTTTGTGAAGTAACCACCAAAATGCCGTTTCAGAATGCTACCGTCCCATTTTCCTAAAATACTAGAGCACCTTACATGGACTATCTCCCAACCAGGACATCTCAAACCATTTCGTCCATCCCGGGTAAAAAGGACAAATGTCTGCCGAATCGGTAGGAAGTGGGTCCGGTTTTTACTACAGGTACATGATCTATCGCCCGTGGTTTTTTGAAAAAATCATTTTTAGACTCGCAATATGTGGTTTCTTCAGAGATCCAATGCAAGTTCTAGCGATGCTCGTCCCCTATCTTCACGCACGCCGGTTCGACCATAGTTAGAAATTCAGATAATTCAAAACGGGCATAATAAATTCAAGAAAATCCGAACAATGAAAATCCTTCGCATGGTGTCATATTATGTGACATAGTTAAAAGGAAAAATACCAGACTTGGTATATTGATCAAGTCTCGAAAAAACCTTCACAAAATGACCTATCATGTTCGAGGTTTCATGGCTTTCGGTCCAAATGACAGATGTTATGTGCTGAATCACGGCATAGTTTGTGATGTTGTGCCCATATTATGCATGCGTGTGGACATTGGTATGGAGAACAATGTTGCAGGAGGAAGTTTTCCTTTTTGTCGCACGGAAAAGCCTTTTTCCATTTTCCGAGCGCAAAAAATGGGTCGTTTTGTGAAGTAACCACCAAAATGCTATTTCAGAATGCTACCGTCCCATTTTCATAAATTACTAGACCAGCTTACATGGACTATCTCCCAACCGGGACATCTCAAACCATTTCGTCCATCCCTGGTAAAAAGGACAAATGTCTGCCGAATCGGTAGGAAGTGGGTCCGGTTTGTACTACAGGTACATGATCTATCGCCCATGATTTTTTGAAAAAATCATTTTTAGACTCGCAATATGTGGTTTCTTCAGAGATCCAATGCAAGTTCTAGCGATGCTCGTCCCCTATCTTCATGCACGCCGGTTCGACCATAGTTAGAAATTCAGATAATTCAAAACGGGCATAATAAATTCAAAAAAAATCCGAACAATGAAAATCCTTCGCGTGGTGTCATATTTTGTGACATAGTTGAAAGGAAAAATACCAGACTTGGTATATTGATCATGTCTCGAAAAAACCTTCACAAAATGACCTATCATGTTCGAGGTTTCATGGCTTTCGGTCCAAATGACCGATGTTATATGCTGAATCACGGGATAGTTTGTGATGTTGTGCCAATATTATGCATGCGTGTGGACATTTGTATGGAGAACAATGTTGCAGGAGGAAGTTTTCCTTTTTGTCGCACGGAAAAGCCTTTTTTCCATTTTCCGAGCGCAAAAAACGGGTCGTTTTGTGAAGTAACCACCAAAATGCTGTTTCAGAATGCTACCGTCCCATTTTCATAAAATACTAGACCACCTTACATGGACTAACTCCCAACCGGGACATCTCAAACCATTTCGTCCGTCCCGGGTAAAAAGGACAAATGTCTGCCGAATCGGTAGGAAGTGGGTCCGGTTTGTACTACAGGTACATGATCTATCGCGCGTGATTTTTTGAAAAAATCATTTTTAGACTCGCAATATGTGGTTTCTTCAGAGATCCAATGCAAGTTCTAGCGATGCTCGTCCCCTATCTTCATGCACGCCGGTTCGACCATAGTTAGAAATTCAGATAATTCAAAATAGGCATAATAAATTCAAAAAAATCTGAACAATGAAAATCCTTCGCGTGGTGTCATATTATGTGACATAGTTGAAAGGAAAAATACCAGACTTGGTATATTGATCATGTCTCGAAAAACCTTCACAAAATGACCTATCATGTTCGACGTTTCATGGCCTTCGGTCCAAATAACCGATGTTATATGCTGAATCACGGCATAATTTGTGATGTTGTGCCCATATTATGCATGCGTATGAACATTGGTATAGAGAACAATGTTGCAGGAGGAAGTTTTCCTTTTTGTCGCACGGAAAAGCCCTTTTCCATTTTCCGAGCGCAAAAAACGGGTCGTTTTGTGAAGTAACCACCAAAATACCGTTTCAGAATGCTACCGTCCCATTTTCCTAAAATACTAGAGCACCTTACATGGACTATCTCCCAACCGGGACATCTCAAACCATTTCGTCCATCCCGGGTAAAAAGGACAAATGTCTGCCGAATCTCTAGGAAGTGGGTCCGGTTTTTACTACAGGTACATGATCTATCGCCCGTGATTTTTTGAAAAAATTATTTTTAGACTCGCAATATGTGGTTTCTTCAGAGATCCAATGCAAGTTCTAGCGATGCTCGTCCCCTATCTTCACGCACGCCGGTTCGACCATAGTTAGAAATTCAGATAATTCAAAACGGGCATAATAAATTCAAAAAAATCCTAACAATGAAAATCCTTCGCGTGGTGTCATATTATGTGACATAGTTAAGAGAAAAAATACCATACTTGGTATATTGATCATGTCTCGAAAAAAGCTTCACAAAATGACCTATCATGTTCGAGGTTTCATGGCTTTCGGTCCAAATGACCGATGTTATGTGCTGAATCACGACATAGTTTGTGATGTTGTGCCCATATTATGCATGTGTGTGGAAAGTTGTATGGAGAACAATATTGCAGGAGGAAGTTTTCCTTTTTGTCGCACGGAAAAGCCTTTTTCCATTTTCCAAGCGCAAAAAACGGGTCGTTTTGTGAAGTAACCACCAAAATGCCGTTTCAGAATGCTACCGTCCCATTTTCCTAAAATACTAGACCACCTTATATGGACTATCTCCCAACCGGGACATCTCAAACCATTTCGTCCATCCCGGGTAAAAAGGACAAATGTCTGCCGAATCGGTAGGAAGTGGCTCCGGTTTTTACTATAGGTACATGATCTATCGCCCGTGGTTTTTTGAAAAATCATTTTTAGACTCGCAATATGTGGTTTCTTCAGAGATCCAATGCAAGTTCTAGCGATGCTCGTCCCCTATCTTCACGCACGCCGGTTCGACCATAGTTAGAAATTCAGATAATTCAAAACGGGTATAATAAATTCAAAAAAAATCCGAACAATGAAAATCCTTCGCGTGGTGTCATATTATGTGACATAGTTGAAAGGAAAAATACCAGACTTGGTATATTGATCATGTCTCGAAAAAACCTTCACAAAATGACCTATCATGTTCGAGGTTTCATGGCTTTCGGTCCAAATGACCGATGTTATGTGCTGAATCACGACATAGTTTGTGATGTTGTGCAAATATTATGCATGCGTGTGGACATTTGTATGGAGAACAATGTTGCAGGAGGAAGTTTTCCTTTTTGTCGCACGGAAAAGCCTTTTTCCATTTTTCGAGCGCAAAAAATGGGTCGTTTTGTGAAGTAACCACCAAAATGCTGTTTCAGAATGCTACCGTCCCATTTTCCTAAAATACTAGACCACCTTATATGGACTATCTCCCAACCGGGACATCTCAAACCATTTCTTCCATCCGGGTAAAAAGGACAAATGTCTGCCGAATCGGTAGGAAGTGGGTCCGGTTTGTACTATAGGTACATGATCTATCGCCCATAATTTTTTGAAAAATTCATTTTTAGACTCGCAATATGTGGTTTCTTCAGAGATCCAATGCAAGTTCTAGCGATGCTCGTCCCCTATCTTCATGCACGCCGGTTCGACCATAGTTAGAAATTCAGATAATTCAAAACGGGCATAATAAATTCAAAAAAAATTCGAACAATGAAAATCCTTCGCGTGGTGTCATATTATGTGACATAGTTGAAAGGAAAAATACCAGACTTGGTATATTGATCATGTCTCGAAAAACCTTCACAAAATGACCTATCATGTTCGAGGTTTCATGGCTTTCGGTCCAAATGACCGATGTTATATGCTGAATCACGGCATAGTTTGTGATGTTGTGCCCATATTATGCATGCGTGTGGACATTGGTATGGAGAACAATGTTGCGGGAGGAAGTTTTCCTTTTTGTCGCACGGAAAAGCCCTTTTTCCATTTTTCGAGCGCAAAAAACGGTTCGTTTTGTGAAGTAACCACCAAAATGCCGTTTCAGACTGCTACCATCCCATTTTCCTAAAATACTAGACCACCTTACATGGACTATCTCCCAACCGGGACATCTCAAACCATTTCTTCCATCCGGGTAAAAAGGACAAATGTCTGCCGAATCGGTAGGAAGTGGGTCCAGTTTGTACTACAGGTACATGATATATCGCCCGTGGTTTTTTGAAAAAATCATTTTTAGACTCGCAATATGTGGTTTCTTCAGAGATCCAATGCAAGTTCTAGCGATGCTCGTCCCCTATCTTCACGCACGCCGGTTCGACCATAGTTAGAAATTCAGATAATTCAAAACGGGCATAATAAATTCAAAAAAATCCGAACAATGAAAATCCTTTGCATGGTGTCATATTATGTGACATGGTTAAAAGGAAAAATACCAGACTTGGTATATTGATCATGTCTCGAAAAAACCTTCACAAAATGACCTATCATGTTCGAGGTTTCATGGCTTTCGGTTGTGGACATTTGTATGGAGAACAATGTTGCAGGAGGAAGTTTTCCTTTTTGTCGCACGGAAAAGCCTTTTTCCATTTTCCGAGCGCAAAAAATGGGTTATTTTGTGAAGTAACCACCAAAATGCTGTTTCAGAATGCTACCGTCCCATTTTCATAAAATATTAGACCACCTTACATGGACTATCTCCCTACCGGGACATCTCAAACCATTTCGTCCATCCCGGATAAAAAGGACAAATGTCTGCCGAATCGGTAGGAAGTGGGTCCGGTTTGTACTACAGGTACATGATCTATCGCGCGTGATTTTTTGAAAAAATCATTTTTAGACTCGCAATATGTGGTTTCTTCAGAGATCCAATGCAAGTTCTAGCGATGCTCGTCCCCTATCTTCATGCACGCCGGTTCGACCATAGTTAGAAATTCAGATAATTCAAAACGGGCATAATAAATTCAAAAAAAATCCGAACAATGAAAATCCTTCGCGTGGTGTCATATTATGTGACATAGTTGAAAGGAAAAATACCAGACTTGGTATATTGATCATGTCTCGAAAAAACCTTCACAAAATGACCTATCATGGTCGAGGTTTCATGGCTTTCGATCCAAATGACCGATGTTATGTGCTGAATCACGGCATAGTTTGTGATGTTGTGCCCATATTATGCATGCGTGTGGACATCGGTATGGAGAACAATGTTGCAGGAGGAAGTTTTCCTTTTTGTCGCACGGAAAAGCCTTTTTCCATTTTCCGAGCGCAAAAAACGGGTCGATTTGTGAAGTAACCACCAAAATGGTGTTTTAGAATGCTACCGTCCCATTTTCCTAAAATACTAGACCACCTTACATGGACTATCTCCCAACCGGGACATCTCAAACCATTTCGTCCATCGCGGGTAAAAATGACAAATGTCTGCCGAATCAGTAGGAAGTGGGTCCGGTTTGTACTATAGGTACATGATCTATCGCGCGTGATTTTTTGAAAAAATTATTTTTAGACTCGCAATATGTGGTTTCTTCAGAGATCCAATGCAAGTTCTAGCGATGCTCGTCCCCTATCTTCACGCACGCCGGTTCGACCATAGTTAGAAATTCAGATAATTCAAAACGGGCATAATAAATTCAAAAAAATCCTAACAATGAAAATCCTTCGCGTGGTGTCATATTATGTGACATAGTTAAGAGAAAAAATACCATACTTGGTATATTGATCATGTCTCGAAAAAAGCTTCACAAAATGACCTATCATGTTCGAGGTTTCATGGCTTTCGGTCCAAATGACCGATGTTATGTGCTGAATCACGACATAGTTTGTGATGTTGTGCCCATATTATGCATGTGTGTGGAAAGTTGTATGGAGAACAATGTTGCAGGAGGAAGTTTTCCTTTTTGTCGCACGGAAAAGCCTTTTTCCATTTTCCAAGCGCAAAAAACGGGTCGTTTTGTGAAGTAACCACCAAAATGCCGTTTCAGAATGCTACCGTCCCATTTTCCTAAAATACTAGACCACCTTATATGGACTATCTCCCAACCGGGACATCTCAAACCATTTCGTCCATCCCGGGTAAAAAGGACAAATGTCTGCCGAATCGGTAGGAAGTGGCTCCGGTTTTTACTACAGGTACATGATCTATCGCCCGTGGTTTTTTGAAAAAATCATTTTTAGACTCGCAATATGTGGTTTCTTCAGAGATCCAATGCAAGTTCTAGCGATGCTCGTCCCCTATCTTCACGCACGCCGGTTCGACCATAGTTAGAAATTCAGATAATTCAAAACGGGTATAATAAATTCAAAAAAAATCCGAACAATGAAAATCCTTCGCGTGGTGTCATATTATGTGACATAGTTGAAAGGAAAAATACCAGACTTGGTATATTGATCATGTCTCGAAAAAACCTTCACAAAATGACCTATCATGTTCGAGGTTTCATGGCTTTCGGTCCAAATGACCGATGTTATGTGCTGAATCACGACATAGTTTGTGATGTTGTGCAAATATTATGCATGCGTGTGGACATTTGTATGGAGAACAATGTTGCAGGAGGAAGTTTTCCTTTTTGTCGCACGGAAAAGCCTTTTTCCATTTTTCGAGCGCAAAAAATGGGTCGTTTTGTGAAGTAACCACCAAAATGCTGTTTCAGAATGCTACCGTCCCATTTTCCTAAAATACTAGACCACCTTATATGGACTATCTCCCAACCGGGACATCTCAAACCATTTCTTCCATCCGGGTAAAAAGGACAAATGTCTGCCGAATCGGTAGGAAGTGGGTCCGGTTTGTACTATAGGTACATGATCTATCGCCCATAATTTTTTGAAAAATTCATTTTTAGACTCGCAATATGTGGTTTCTTCAGAGATCCAATGCAAGTTCTAGCGATGCTCGTCCCCTATCTTCATGCACGCCGGTTCGACCATAGTTAGAAATTCAGATAATTCAAAACGGGCATAATAAATTCAAAAAAAATTCGAACAATGAAAATCCTTCGCGTGGTGTCATATTATGTGACATAGTTGAAAGGAAAAATACCAGACTTGGTATATTGATCATGTCTCGAAAAACCTTCACAAAATGACCTATCATGTTCGAGGTTTCATGGCTTTCGGTCCAAATGACCGATGTTATATGCTGAATCACGGCATAGTTTGTGATGTTGTGCCCATATTATGCATGCGTGTGGACATTGGTATGGAGAACAATGTTGCGGGAGGAAGTTTTCCTTTTTGTCGCACGGAAAAGCCCTTTTTCCATTTTTCGAGCGCAAAAAACGGTTCGTTTTGTGAAGTAACCACCAAAATGCCGTTTCAGACTGCTACCATCCCATTTTCCTAAAATACTAGACCACCTTACATGGACTATCTCCCAACCGGGACATCTCAAACCATTTCGTCCATCCCGGGTAAAAAGGACAAATGTCCATTAATCCAGAGGGAAGTGGGTCCGGTTTGTACTATAGGTACATGATCTATCGCCCATAATTTTTTGAAAAATTCATTTTTAGACTCGCAATATGTGGTTTCTTCAGAGATCCAATGCAAGTTCTAGCGATGCTCGTCCCCTATCTTCACGCACGCCGGTTCGACCATAGTTAGAAATTCAGATAATTCAAAACGGGCATAATAAATTCAAAAAAATCCGAACAATGAAAATCCTTTGCATGGTGTCATATTATGTGACATGGTTAAAAGGAAAAATACCAGACTTGGTATATTGATCATGTCTCGAAAAAACCTTCACAAAATGACCTATCATGTTCGAGGTTTCATGGCTTTCGGTTGTGGACATTTGTATGGAGAACAATGTTGCAGGAGGAAGTTTTCCTTTTTGTCGCACGGAAAAGCCTTTTTCCATTTTCCGAGCGCAAAAAATGGGTTATTTTGTGAAGTAACCACCAAAATGCTGTTTCAGAATGCTACCGTCCCATTTTCATAAAATATTAGACCACCTTACATGGACTATCTCCCTACCGGGACATCTCAAACCATTTCGTCCATCCCGGATAAAAAGGACAAATGTCTGCCGAATCGGTAGGAAGTGGGTCCGGTTTGTACTACAGGTACATGATCTATCGCGCGTGATTTTTTGAAAAAATCATTTTTAGACTCGCAATATGTGGTTTCTTCAGAGATCCAATGCAAGTTCTAGCGATGCTCGTCCCCTATCTTCATGCACGCCGGTTCGACCATAGTTAGAAATTCAGATAATTCAAAACGGGCATAATAAATTCAAAAAAAATCCGAACAATGAAAATCCTTCGCGTGGTGTCATATTATGTGACATAGTTGAAAGGAAAAATACCAGACTTGGTATATTGATCATGTCTCGAAAAAACCTTCACAAAATGACCTATCATGGTCGAGGTTTCATGGCTTTCGATCCAAATGACCGATGTTATGTGCTGAATCACGGCATAGTTTGTGATGTTGTGCCCATATTATGCATGCGTGTGGACATCGGTATGGAGAACAATGTTGCAGGAGGAAGTTTTCCTTTTTGTCGCACGGAAAAGCCCTTTTTCCATTTTCCGAGCGCAAAAAACGGGTCGTTTTGTGAAGTAACCACCAAAATGCCGTTTCAGAATGCTACCGTCCCATTTTCCTAAAATACTAGACCACCTTACATGGACTATCTCCCAACCGGGACATCTCAAACCATTTCGTCCATCGCGGGTAAAAATGACAAATGTCTGCCGAATCAGTAGGAAGTGGGTCCGGTTTGTACTATAGGTACATGATCTATCGCGCGTGATTTTTTGAAAAAATCATTTTTAGACTCGCAATATGTGGTTTCTTCAGAGATCCAATGCAAGTTCTAGCGATGCTCGTCCCCTATCTTCATGCACGCCGGTTCGACCATAGTTAGAAATTCAGATAATTCAAAACGGGCATAATAAATTCAAAAAAAATCCGAACAATGAAAATCCTTCGCGTGGTGTCATATTATGTGACATAGTTGAAAGGAAAAATACCATACTTGGTATATTGATCATGTCTCGAAAAAACCTTCACAAAATGACCTATCATGTTCGACGTTTCATGGCTTTCGGTCCAAATAACCGATGTTATATGCTGAATCACGGCATAGTTTGTGATGTTGTGCCCATATTATGCATGCGTATGGACATTGGTATGGAGAACAATGTTTCAGGAGGAAGTTTTCCTTTTTGTCGCACGGAAAACCCCTTTTCCATTTTCCGAGCGCAAAAAACGGGTCGTTTTGTGAAGTAACCACCAAAATACCGTTTCAGAATGCTACCGTCCCATTTTCCTAAAATACTAGACCACCTTACATGGACTATCTCCCAACTGGGACATCGCAAACCATTTCGTCCATCCCGGGTAAAAAGGACAAATGTCTGCCGAATCTCTAGGAAGTGGGTCCGGTTTTTACTACAGCTACATGATCTATCGCCCGTGATTTTTTGAAAAAATTATTTTTAGACTCGCAATATGTGGTTTCGTTAGAGATCCAATGCAAGTTCTAGCGAGGCTCGTCCCCTATCTTCATGCATGCCGGTTCGACCATAGTTAGAAATTCAGATAATTCAAAAGGGGCATCATAAATTCAAAAAAATCCGAACAATGAAAATCCTTCACGTGGTGTCATATTATGTGACATAGTTAAGAGAAAAAATACCAGATTTGGTATATTGATCATGTCTCGAAAAAAGCTTCACAAAATGACCTATCATGTTCGAGGTTTCATGGCTTTCGGTCCAAATGACCGATGTTATGTGCTGAATCACGACATAGTTTGTGATGTTGTGCCCATATTATGCATGCGTGTGGAAAGTTGTATGGAGAACAATGTTGCAGGAGGAAGTTTTCCTTTTTGTCGCACGGAAAAACCTTTTTTCTATTTTCCGAGCGCAAAACGGGTCGTTTTGTGAAGTAACCACCAAAATGCCGTTTCAGAATGCTACCGTCCCATTTTCCTAAAATACTAGACCACCTTACATGGACTATCTCCCAACCGGGACATCTCAAACCATTTCGTCCATCCCGGGTAAAAAGGACAAATGTCTGCTGAATCGGTAGGAAGTGGGTCCGGTTTGTACTACAGGTACATGATCTATCGCGCGTGATTTTTTGAAAAAATAATTTTTAGACTCGCAATATGTGGTTTCTTCAGAGATCCAATGCAAGTTCTAGCGATGCTCGTCCCCTATATTCAAGCACGCCGGTTCGACCATAGTTAGAAATTCAGATAATCCAAAACGGGCATAATAAATTCAAAAAAAATCCGAACAATGAAAATCCTTCGCGTGGTGTCATATTATGTGACATAGTTGAAAGGGAAAATACCAGACTTGGTTTCTTGATCATGTCTCGGAAAAACCTTCACAAAATGACCTATCATGTTCGAGGTTTCATGGCTTTCGGTCCAAATGACCGATGTTATGTGCTGAATCACGGCATAGTTTGTGATGTTGTGCCCATATTATGCATGCGTGTGGACATCGGTATGGAGAACAATGTTGCAGGAGGAAGTTTTCCTTTTTGTCGCACGGAAAAGCCTTTTTCCATTTTCCGAGCGCAAAAAACGGGTCGTTTTGTGAAGTAACCACCTAAATGCCGTTTTAGAATGCTACCGTCCCATTTTCCTAAAATACTAGACCACCTTACATGGACTATCTCCCAACCGGGACATCTCAAACCATTTCGTCCATCCCGGGTAAAAAGGACAAATGTCTGCCGAATCGGTAGGAAGTGGGTCCGGTTTGTACTACATGTACATGATCTATCGCCCATGATTTTTTGAAAAAATCATTTTTAGACTCGCAATATGTGGTTTCTTCAGAGATCCAATGCAAGTTCAAGCGATGCTCGTCCCCTATATTCATGCACGCCGGTTCGACCATAGTTAGAAATTCAGATAATTCAAAATGGGCATAATAAATTCAAAAAAAATCCGAACAATGAAAATCCTTCGCGTGGTGGTATATTATGTGACATAGTTGAAAGGAAAAATACCAGACTTGGTATATTGATCATGTCTCAAAAAAACCTTCACAAAATGACCTATCATGTTCGAGGTTTCATGGCTTCCGGTCCAAATGACCGATGTTATGTGCTGAATCACGGCATAGTTTGTGATGTTGTGCCCATATTATGCATGCGTGTGGACATCGGTATGGAGAACAATGTTGCAGGAGGAAGTTTTCCTTTTTGTCGCACGGAAAAGACCTTTTTCCATTTTCTGAGCGCAAAAAACGGGTCGTTTTGTGAAGTAATCACCAAAATGCCGTTTCAGAATGCTACCGTCCCATTTTCCTAAAATACTAGACCACCTTACATGGACTATCTCCCAACCGGGACATCTCAAACCATTTCGTCCATCCCGGGTAAAAATGACAAATGTCTGCCGAATCGGTAGGAAGTGGGTCCGGTTTGTACTACAGGTACATGACCTATCGCGCGTGATTTTTTGAAAAAATCATTTTTAGACTCGCAATATGTGGTTTCTTCAGAGATCCAATGCAAGTTCTAGCGATGCTCGTCCCCTATCTTCATGCATGCCGGTTCGAACATAGTTAGAAATTCAGATAATTCAAAACGGGCATAATAAATTCAAAAAAAATTTGAACAATGAAAATCCTTCGCGTGGTGTCATATTATGTGACATAGTTGAAAGGAAAAATACCATACTTGGTATATTGATCATGTCTCGAAAAAACCTTCACAAAATGACCTATCATGTTCGACGTTTCATGGCTTTCGGTCCAAATAACCGATGTTATATGCTGAATCACGGCAAAGTTTGTGATGTTGTGCCCATATTATGCATGCGTATGGACATTGGTATGGAGAACAATTTTGCAGGAGGAAGTTTTCCTTTTTGTCGCACGGAAAAGCCCTTTTCCTTTTTCCGAGCGCAAAAAACGGGTCGTTTTGTGAAGTAACCACCAAAATACCGTTTCAGAATGCTACCATCCCATTTTCCTAAAATACTAGACCACCTTACATGTACTATCTCCCAACCGGGACATCGCAAACCATTTCGTCCATCCCGGGTAAAAAGGACAAATGTCTGCCGAATCTCTAGGAAGTGGGTCCGTTTTTTACTACAGGTACATGATCTATCGCCCATGATTTTTTGAAAAAATTATTTTTAGACTCGCAATATGTGGTTTCTTCAGAGATCCAATGCAAGTTCTAGCGAGGCTCGTCCCCTATCTTCATGCATGCCGGTTCGACCATAGTTAGAAATTCAGATAATTCAAAAGGGGCCTCATAAATTCAAAAAAAATCCGAACAATGAAAATCCTTCGCGTGGTGTCATATTATGTGACATAGTTAAGAGAAAAAATACCAGACTTGGTATATTGATCATGTCTCGAAAAAAGCTACACAAAATGACCTATCATGTTCGAGGTTTCATGGCTTTCGGTCCAAATGACCGATGTTATGTGCTGAATCACGGCATAGTTTGTGATGTTGTCACCATATTATGCATGCGTGTGGACAGTTGTATGGAGAATAATGTTGCAGGAGGAAGTTTTCCTTTTTGTCGCACGGAAAAGCCTTTTTTCCATTTTCCGAGCGCAAAAAACGGGTCGTTTTGTGAAGTAACCACCAAAATGCCGTTTCAGAATGCTACCGTCCCATTTTCCTAAAATACTAGACCACCTTATATGGACTATCTCCCAACCGGGACATCTCAAACCATTTCGTCCATCCCGGGTAAAAATGACAAATGTCTGCCGAATCGGTAGGAAGTGGGTCCGGTTTGTACTACAGGTACATGATCTATCGCGCGTGATTTTTTGAAAAAATCATTTTTAGACTCGCAATATGTGGTTTCTTCAGAGATCCAATGCAAGTTCTAGCGATGCTCGTCCCCTATCTTCAAGCACGCCGGTTCGACGATAGTTAGAAATTCAGATAATTCAAAACGGCCATAATAAATTCAAAAAAAATCCGAACAATGAAAATCCTTTGCGTGGTGTCATAATTATGTGACATAGTTGGAAGGAAAAATACCAGACTTGGTATATTGATCATGTCTCGGAAAAACCTTCACAAAATGACCTATCATGTTCGAGGTTTCATGGCTTTCGGTCCAAATGACCGATGTTATGTGCTGAATCACGGCATAGTTTGTGATGTTATGCCCATATTATGCATGCGTGTGGACATTGGTATGGAGAACATGTTGCAGGAGGAAGTTTTCCTTTTTGTCGCACGGAAAAGCCTTTTTCCATTTTCCGAGCGCAAAAAACGGGTCGTTTTGTGAAGTAACCACCTAAATGCCGTTTCAGAATGCTACCGTCCCATTTTCCTAAAATACTAGACCACCTTACATGGACTATCTCCCAACCGGGACATCTCAAACCATTTCGTCCATCCCGGGTAAAAAGGGCAAATGTCTGCCGAATCGGTAGGAAGTGGGTCCGGTTTGTACTACATGTAAATGATCTATCGCCCATGATTTTTTGAAAAAATCATTTTTTAGACTCGTAATATGTGGTTTCTTCAGAGATCCAATTCAAGTTCTAGTGATGCTCGTCCCATATATTCATGCACGCCGGTTCGACCATAGTTAGAAATTTAGATAATTCAAAATGGGCATAATAAATTCAAAATGGGCATAATAAATTCAAAAAAAATTCAAACAATGAAAATCCTTCGCGTGGTGTCATATTATGTGACATAGTTGAAAGGAAAAATACCAGACTTGGTATATTGATGATGTCTCGAAAAAACCTACACAAAATGACCTATCATGTTCGAGGTTTCATGGCTTTCGGTCCAAATGACCGATGTTATATGCTGAATCACGGCATAGTTTGTGATGTTGTGCCCATATTATGCATGCGTGTGGACATTGGTATGGAGAACAATGTTGCAGGAGGAAGTTTTCTTTTTTGTCGCACGGAAAAGCCCTTTTCCATTTTCCGAGCGCAAAAAACGGGTCGTTTTGTGAAGTAACCACCAAAATGCCGTTTTAGAATGCTACCGTCCCATTTTCCTAAAATACTAGACCACCTTACATGGACTATCTCCCAACCGGGACATCTCAAACCATTTCGTCCATCCCGGGTAAAAAGGACAAATGTCTGCCGAATCGGTAGGAAGTGGGTCCGGTTTGTACTACAGGTACAAGATCTATCGCCTGTGATTTTTTGAAAAAATCATTTTTAGACTCGCAATATGTGGTTTCTTCAGATATCCAATGCAAGTTCTAGCGATGCTCATCCCCTATCTTCACGCACGCCGGTTCGACCATAGTTAGAAATTCAGATAATTCAAAACGGGCATAATAAATTCAAAAAAAATCCGAACAATGAAAATCCTTCGCGTGGGGTCATATTATGTGACATGGTTAAAAGGAAAAATACCAGACTTGGTATATTGATCATGTCTCGAAAAAACCTTCACAAAATGACCTATCATGTTCGAGGTTTCATGGCTTTCGGTCCAAATGACCGATGTTATGTGCTGAATCACTGCATAGTTTGTGATGTTGTGCCCATATTATGAATGTGTGTGGACATTTGTATGGAGAACAATGTTGTAGGAGGAAGTTTTCCTTTTTGTCGCACGGAAAAGCCTTTTTTCCATTTTCCGAGCGCAAAAAACGGGTCGTTTTGTGAAGTAACCACCAAAATGCCGTTTCAGAATGCTACCGTCCCATTTTCCTAAAATACTAGACCACCTTACATGGACTATCTCCCAACCGGGACATCTCAAACCATTTCGTCCATCCGGGTAAAAAGGACAAATGTCTGCCGAATCGGTAGGAAGTGGGTCCGGTTTGTACTATAGGTACATGATCTATCGCCCATGATTTTTTGAAAAAATCATTTTCAGACTCGCAATATGTGGTTTCTTCAGAGATCCAATGCAAGTTCTAGCGATGCTTGTCCCCTATCTTCATGCACGCTGGTTCGACCATAGTTAGAAATTCAGATAATTCAAAACGGGCATTATAAATTCAAAAAAAATCCGAACAATGAAAATCCTTCGCGTGGTGTCATATTATGTGACATAGTTGAAAGGAAAAATACCATACTTGGTATATTGATCATGTCTCGAAAAAACCTTCACAAAATGACCTATCATGTTCGAGGTTTCATGGCTTTCGGTCCAAATGACCGATGTTATATGCTGAATCACGGCATAGTTTGTGATGTTGTGCCCATATTATGCATGCGTGTGGACATTGGTATGAAGAACAATATTGCAGGAGGAAGTTTTCCTTTTTGTCGCACGGAAAATCCCTTTTAACATTTTCCGAGCGCAAAAAACGGGTCATTTTGTGAAGTAACCACCAAAATGCCGTTTCAGAATGTTGCCATCCCATTTTCCTAAAATACTAGACCACCTTATATGGACTATCTCCCAACCGGGACATCTCAAACCATTTAGTCCATCCCGGGTAAAAAGGACAAATGTCTGCCGAATCGGTAGGAAGTGGCTCCGGTTTTTACTACAGGTACATGATCTAGCGCCTGTGGTTTTTTGAAAAAATCATTTTTAGACTCGCAATATGTGGTTTCTTCATAGATCCAATGCAAGTTCTAGCGATGCTCGTCCCCTCTCTTCACGCACGCCGGTTCGACCATAGTTAGAAATTCAGATAATTCAAAACGGGCATAATAAATTCAAAAACAATCCGAACAATGAAAATCCTTCGCGTGGTGTCATATTATGTGAAATAGTTGAAAGGAAAAATACCAGACTTGGTATATTGATCATGTCTCTAAAAAACCTTCATAAAATGACCTATCATGTTCGAGGTTTCATGCTTTTCGGTCCAAATGACCGATGTTATGTGCTGAATCACGGCATAGTTTGTGATGTTGTGCCCATATTATGCATGCGTGTGGACATTGGTATGGAGAACAATGTTGCAGGATGAAGTTTTCCATTTTGTCGCACGGAAAATCCCTTTTCCATTTTCCGAGCGCAAAAAACGGGTCGTTTTGTGAAGTAACCACCAAAATGCCGTTTTAGAATGCTACCATCCCATTTTCCTAAAATACTAGACCACCTTACATGGACTATCTCCCAACCGGGACATCTCAAACCATTTCGTCCATCCCGGGTAAAAAGGACAAATGTCTGCCGAATCGGTAGGAAGTGGGTCCGGTTTGTACTACAGGTACAAGATCTATCGCCCGTGATTTTTTGAAAAAATCATTTTTAGACTCGCAATATGTGGTTTCTTCAGATATCGAATGCAAGTTCTAGCGATGCTCATCCCCTATCTTCACGCACGCCGGTTCGACCATAGTTAGAAATTCAGATAATTCAAAACGGGCATAATAAATTCAAAAAAAATCCGAACAATGAAAATCCTTCACGTGGTGTCATATTATGTGACATAGTTGAAAGTAAAAATACCAGACTTGGTATATTGATCATGTCTCGAAAAAACCTTCACAAAATGACCTATCATGTTCGAGGTTTCATGGCTTTCGGTCCAAATGACCGATGTTATATGCTGAATCACGGCATAGTTTGTGATGTTGTGCCCATATTATGCATGCGTGTGGACATTGGTATGAAGAACAATGTTGCAGGAGGAAGTTTTCCTTTTTGTCGCACGGAAAAGCCCTTTTAACATTTTCCGAGCGCAAAAAACGGCTCATTTTGTGAAGTAACCACCAAAATGCCGTTTCAGAATGCTACCATCCCATTTTCCTAAAATACTAGACCACCTTATATGGACTATCTCCCAACCGGGACATCTCAAACCATTTCGTCCATCCCGGGTAAAAATGACAAATGTCTGCCGAATCGGTAGGTAGTGGCTCCGGTTTTTACTACAGGTACATGATCTATCGCCCGTGATTTTTTGAAAAAATTATTTTTAGACTCGCAATATGTGGTTTCTTCAGAGATCCAATGCAAGTTCTAGCGATGCTCGTCCCCTATCTTCACGCACGCCGGTTCGACCATAGTTAGAAATTCAGATAATTCAAAACGGGCATAATAAATTCAAAAAAATCCGAACAATGAAAATCCTTTGCATGGTGTCATATTATGTGACATAGTTAAAAGGAAAAATACCAGACTTGGTATATTGATCATGTCTCGAAAAAACCTTCACAAAATGACCTATCATGTTCGAGGTTTCATGGCTTTCGGTCCAAATGACCGATGTTATGTGCTGAATCACGGCATAGTTTGTGATGTTGTGCCCATATTATGCATGCGTGTGGACATTGGTATGGAGAACAATGTTGCAGGAGGAAGTTTTCCTTTTTGTCGCACGGAAAAGCCTTTTTCCATTTTCCGAGCGCAAAAAATGGGTTATTTTGTGAAGTAACCACCAAAATGCTGTTTCAGAATGATACGGTCCCATTTTCATAAAATACTAGACCACCTTACATGGACTATCTCCCAACCGGGACATCGCAAACCATTTCGTCCATCCCGGGTAAAAAGGACAAATGTCTGCCGAATCTCTAGGAAGTGGGTCCGGTTTTTACTGCAGGTACATGATCTATCGCCCGTGATTTTTTGAAAAAATTATTTTTAGACTCGCAATATGTGGTTTCTTCAGAGATCCAATGCAAGTTCTAGCGAGGCTCGTCCCCTATCTTCATGCATGTCGGTTCGACCATAGTTAGAAATTCAGATAATTCAAAAGGGGCATCATAAATTCAAAAAAAATCCGAACAATGAAAATCCTACGCGTGGTGTCATATTATGTGACATAGTTAAGAGAAAAAATACCAGACTTGGTATATTGATCATGTCTTGAAAAAAGCTTCACAAAATGACCTATCATGTTCGAGGTTTCATGGCTTTCGGTCCAAATGACCGATGTTATATGCTGAATCAGGGCATAGTTTGTGATGTTGTGCCCATATTATGCATGCGTGTGGACAGTTGTATGGAGAACAATGTTGCAGGAGGAAGTTTTTCTTTTTGTCGCACGGAAAAGCCTTTTTTCCATTTTCCGAGCGCAAAAAACGGGTCGTTTTGTGAAGTAGCCACCAAAATGCCGTTTCAGAATGCTACCGTCCCATTTTCCTAAAATACTAGACCACCTTACATGGACTATGTCCCAACCGGGACATCTCAAACCATTTTGTCCATCCCGGGTAAAAAGGACAAATGTCTGCCGAATCGGTAGGAAGTGGGTCCGGTTTGTACTACAGGTACATGATCTATCGCGCGTGATTTTTTGAAAAAATCATTTTTAGACTCGCAATATGTGGTTTCTTCAGAGATCCAATGCAAGTTCTAGCGATGCTCGTCCCCTATCTTCACGCACGCCGGTTCGACCATAGTTAGAAATTCAGATAATTCAAAATGGGCATAATAAATTCAAAAAAAATCCGAACAATGAAAATCCTTCGCGTGGTGTCATATTATGTGACATAGTTGAAAGGAAAAATACCAGACTTGGTATATTGATCATGTCTCGGAAAAACCTTCACAAAATGACCTATCATGTTCGAGGTTTCATGGCTTTCGGTCCAAATGACTGATGTTATGTGCTGAATCACGGTATAGTTTGTGATGTTATGCCCATATTATGCATGCGTGTGGACATCGGTATGGAGAACAATGTTGCAGGAGGAAGTTTTCCTTTTTGTCGCACGGAAAAGCCTTTTTCCATTTTCCGAGCGCAAAAAACGGGTCGTTTTGTGAAGTAACAACCCAAATGCCGTTTCAGAATGCTACCGTCCCATTTTCCTAAAATACTAGACCACCTTACATGGACTATCTCCCAACCGGGACATCTCAAACCATTTCGTCCATCCCGGGTAAAAAGGACAAATGTCTGCCGAATCGGTAGGAAGTGGGTCCGGTTTGTACTACATGTACATGATCTATCGCCCATGATTTTTTGAAAAAATCATTTTTAGACTCGCAATATGTGGTTTCTTCAGAGATCCAATTCAAGTTCTAGCGATGCTCGTCCCCTATCTTCACGCACGCCGGTTCGACCATAGTTAGAAATTCAGATAATTCAAAATGGGCATAATAAATTCAAAAAAAATCCGAACAATGAAAATCCTTCTTGTGGTGCCATATTATGTGACATAGTTGAAAGGAAAAATACCAGACTTGGTATATTCATCATGTCTCGAAAAAACCTTCACAAAATGACCTATCATGTTCGAGGTTTCATGCCTTTCGGTCCAAATGACCAATGTTATATGCTGAATCACGGCATAGTTTGTGATGTTGTGCCCATATTATGCATGCGTGTGGACATTGGTATGGAGAACAATGTTGCAGGAGGAAGTTTTCCTTTTTGTCGCACGGAAAAGCCCTTTTCCATTTTCCGAGCGCAAAAAAGCGAATTCGTTTTGTGAAGTAACCACCAAAATGCCGTTTCAGAATGCTACCGTCCCATTTTCCTAAAATACTAGACCACCTTACATGGACTATCTCCCAACCGGGACATCTCAAACCATTTCGTCCATCCCGGGTAAAAAGGACAAATGTCTGCCGAATCGGTAGGAAGTGGGTCCGGTTTGTACTACAGGTACAAGATCTATCGCCCGTGATTTTTTGAAAAAATCATTTTTAGACTCGCAATATGTGCTTTCTTCAGATATCCAATGCAAGTTCTAGCGATGCTCATCCCCTATCTTCACGCACGCCGGTTCGACCATAGTTAGAAATTCAGATAATTCAAAACGAGCATAATAAATTCAAAAAAAATCCGAACAATGAAAATCCTTCGCGTGGTGTCATATTATGTGACATAGTTGAAAGGAAAAATACCAGACTTGGTATATTGATCATGTCTCGAAAAAACCTTCACAAAATGACCTATCATGTTCGAGGTTTCATGGCTTTCGGTCCAAATGACCGATGTTATATGCTGAATCACGACATAGTTTGTGATGTTGTGCCCATATTATGCATGTGTGTGGACATTTGTATGAAGAACAATGTTGCAGGAGGAAGTTTTCCTTTTTGTCGCACGGAAAAGACTTTTTTCCATTTTCCGAACGCAAAAAACGGGTCGTTTTGTTAAGTAACCACCAAAATGCCGTTTCAGAATGCTACCGTCCCATTTTCCTAAAATACTAGACCACCTTACATGGACTATCTCCCAACCGGGACATCTCAAACCATTTCGTCCATCTGGGTAAAAAGGACAAATGTTTGCCGAATCGGTAGGAAGTGGGTCCGGTTTGTACTATAGGTACAAGATCTATCGCCCGTGATTTTTTGAAAAAATCATTTTTAGACTCGCAATATGTGGTTTCTTCAGATATCCAATGCAAGTTCTAGCGATGCTCATCCCCTATCTTCACGCACGCCGGTTCGACCATAGTTAGAAATTCAGATAATTCAAAACGAGCATAATAAATTCAAAAAAAATCCGAACAATGAAAATCCTTCGCGTGGTGTCATATTATGTGACATAGTTGAAAGGAAAAATACCAGACTTGGTATATTGATCATGTCTCGAAAAAACCTTCACAAAATGACCTATCATGTTCGAGGTTTCATGGCTTTCGGTCCAAATGACCGATGTTATATGCTGAATCACGACATAGTTTGTGATGTTGTGCCCATATTATGCATGCGTGTGGACATTGGTATGAAGAACAATGTTGCAGGAGGAAGTTTTCCTTTTTGTCGCACGGAAAAGCCCTTTTAACATTTTCCGAGCGCAAAAAAGCGAATTTGTGAAGTAACCACCAAAATGCCGTTTCAGAATGCTACCGTCCCATTTTCCTAAAATACTAGACCACCTTATATGGACTATCTCCCAACCGGGACATCTCAAACCATTTCGTCCATCCCGGGTAAAAAGGACAAATGTCTGCCGAATCGGTAGGAAGTGGCTCCGGTTTTTACTGTAGGTACATGATCTATCGCCCGTGGTTTTTTGAAAAAATCATTTTTAGACTCGCAATATGTGATTCTTCAGAGATCCAATGAAAGTTCTAGCGATGCTCGTCCCCTATTTTCATGCACGCTGGTTCGACCATAGTTAAAAATTCAGATAATTCAAAACGGGCATAATAAATTCAAAAAAAATCCGAACAATGAAAATCCTTCGCGTGGTGTCATATTATGTGACATAGTTAAAAGGAAAAATACCAGACTTGTTATATTGATCATGTCTCGAAAAAACCTTCACAAAATGACCTATCATGTTCGAGGTTTCATGGCTTTCGGTCCAAATGACCGATGTTATATGCTGAATCACGGCATAGTTTGTGATGTTGTGCCCATATTATGCATGCGTGTGGACATTGGTATGGAGAACAATGTTGCAGGAGGAAGTTTTCCTTTTATGCATACGGAAAAGCCTTTTTCCATTTTCCGAGCGCAAAAAATGGGTTATTTTGTGAAGTAACCACCAAAATGCTGTTTGAGAATGCTACGGTCCCATTTTCATAAAATACTAGACCACCTTACATGGACTATCTCCCAACCGGGACATCTCAAACCATTTCGTCCATCCCGGGTAAAAAGGACAAATGTCTGCCGAATCGGTAGGAAGTGGGTCCGGTTTGTACTATAGGTACAAGATCTATCGCCCGTGATTTTTTGAAAAAATCATTTTTAGACTCGCAATATGTGGTTTCTTCAGATATCCAATGCAAGTTCTAGCGATGCTCGTCCCCTATCTTCACGCACGCCGGTTCGACCATAGTTAGAAATTCAGATTATTCAAAACGGGCATAATAAATTCAAAAAAAATCCGAACAATGAAAATCCTTCGCGTGGGGTCATATTATGTGACATGGTTAAAAGGAAAAATACCAGACTTGGTATATTGATCATGTCTCGAAAAAACCTTCACAAATGACCTATCATGTTCGAGGTTTCATGGCTTTCGGTCCAAATGACCGATGTTATGTGCTGAATCACGGCATAGTTTGTGATGTTGTGCCCATATTATGCATGCGTGTGGACATTTGTATGGAGAACAATGTTGCAGGAGGAAGTTTTCCTTTTTGTCGTACGGAAAAGCCTTTTTTCTATTTTCGGAGCGCAAAAAACGGGTCGTTTTGTGAAGTAACCACCAAAATGCCGTTTAAGAATGCTACCGTCCCATTTTCCTAAAATACTAGACCACCTTACATGTACTATCTCCCAACCGGGACATCTCAAACCATTTCGTCCATCCCGGGTAAAAAGGACAAATGTGTGCCGAATCGGTAGGAAGTGGGTCCGGTTTGTACTACAGGTACAAGATCTATCGCCCGTGATTTTTTGAAAAAATCATTTTTAGACTCGCAATGTGTGGTTTCTTCAGATATCCAATGCAAGTTCTAGCGATGCTCGTCCCCTATCTTCACGCACGCCGGTTCAACCATAGTTATTAATTTAGATAATTCAAAACGGGCATAATAAATTCAAAAAAAATCCAAACAATGAAAATCCTTCGCGTGGGGTCATATTATGTGACATGGTTAAAAGGAAAAATACCAGACTTGGTATATTGATCATGTCTCGAAAAAACCTTCACAAATGACCTATCATGTTCGAGGTTTCATGGCTTTCGGTCCAAATGACCGATGTTATATGCTGAATCACGGCATAATTTGTGATGTTGTGCCCATATTATGCATGCGTGCGGACATTGGTATGAAGAACAATGTTGCAGGAGGAAGTTTTCCTTTTTGTCGCACGGAAAAGCCCTTTTAACATTTTCCGAGCGCAAAAGCGAATTCGTTTGTGAAGTAACCACCAAAATGCCGTTTCAGAATGCTACCGTCCCATTTTCCTAAAATACTAGACCACCTTATATGGACTATCTCCCAACCGGGACATCTCAAACCATTTCGTCCATCCCGGGTAAAAAGGACAAATGTCTGCCGAATCGGTAGGAAGTGGCTCCGGTTTTTACTACAGGTACATGATCTATCGCCCATGGTTTTTTGAAAAAATCATTTTTAGACTCGCAATATGTGGTTTCTTCAGAGATCCAATGCAAGTTCTAGCGATGCTCGTCCCCTATCTTCACGCACGTCGGTTCGACCATAGTTAGAAATTCAGATAATTCAAAACGGGCATAATAAATTCAAAAAAATCCGAACAATGAAAATCCTTCGCGTGGTGTCATATTATGTGACATAGTTAAAAGGAAAAATACCAGACTTGGTATATTGACCATGTCTCGAAAAAACCTTCACAAAATGACCTATCATGTTCGAGGTTTCATGGCTTTCGGTCCAAATGACCGATGTTATGTGCTGAATCACGGCATAGTTTGTGATGTTGTGCCCATATTATGCATGCATGTGGAAATTGGTATGGAGAACAATGTTGCAGGAGGAAGTTTTCCTTTTTGTCGCACGGAAAAGCCTTTTTCCATTTTCCTAGCGCAAAAAATGGGTTATTTTGTGAAATAACCATCAAAATGCTGTTTCAGAATGCTACGGTCCCATTTTCATAAAATACTAGACCACCTTACATGGACTATCTCCCAACCGGGACATCTCAACCCATTTCGTCCATCCCGGGTAAAAAGGACAAATGTCTGCCGAATCGGTAGGAAGTGGGTCCGGTTTGTACTACAGGTACAAGATCTATCGCCCGTGATTTTTTGAAAAAATCATTTTTGGACTCGCAATATGTGGTTTCTTCAGATATCCAATGCAAGTTCTAGCGATGCTCGTCCCCTATCTTCACGCACGCCGGTTCGACCATAGTTAGAAATTCAGATAATTCAAAACGGGCATAATAAATTCAAAAAAAATCCGAACAATGAAAATCCTTCGCGTGGGGTCATATTATGTGACATGGTTAAAAGAAAAAATACCAGACTTGGTATATTGATCATGTCTCGAAAAAACCTTCACAAATGACCTATCATGTTCAAGGTTTCATGGCTTTCGGTCCAAATGACCGATGTTATGTGCTGAATCACGGCATAGTTTGTGATGTTATGCCCATATTATGCATGCGTGTGGACATTTGTATGGAGAACAATGTTGCAGGAGGAAGTTTTCCTTTTTGTCGCACGGAAAAGCCTTTTTTCTATTTTCCGAGCGCAAAAAACGGGTCGTTTTGTGAAGTAACCACCAAAATGCCGTTTCAGAATGCTACCGTCCCATTTTCCTAAAATACTAGACCACCTTACATGGACTATCTCCCGACCGGGACATCTCAAACCATTTCGTCCATCCAGGTAAAAAGGACAAATGTCTGCCGAATCGGTAGGAAGTGGGTCCGGTTTGTACTATAGGTACATGATCTATCGCCCATGATTTTTTGAAAAAATCATTTTTAGACTCGCAATATGTGGTTTCTTCAGAGATCCAATGCAAGTTCTAGCGATGCTCGTCCCCTATCTTCATGCACGCTGGTTCGACCATAGTTAAAAATTCAGATAATTCAAAACGGGCATAATAAATTCAAAAAAAATCCGAATAATGAAAATCCTTCGCGTGGTGTCATATTATGTGACATAGTTGAAAGGAAAAATACCAGACTTGGTATATTGATCATGTCTCGAAAAAACCTTCACAAAATGACCTATCATGTTCGAGGTTTCATGGCTTTCGGTCCAAATGACCGATGTTATATGCTGAATCACGGCATAGTTTGTGATGTTGTGCCCATATTATGCATGCGTGTGGACATTGGTATGAAGAACAATGTTGCAGAGGAAGTTTTCCTTTTTGTCGCACGGAAAAGCCCTTTTAACATTTTCCGAGCGCAAAAAACGGGTCGTTTTGTGAAGTAACCACCAAAATGCCGTTTCAGAATGCTACCGTCCCATTTTCCTAAAATACTAGACCACCTTATATGGACTATCTCCCAACCGGGACATCTCAAACCATTTCGTCCATCCCGGGTAAAAAGGACAAATGTCTGCCGAATCGATAGGAAGTGGCTCCGGTTTTTACTACAGGTACATGATCTATCGCCCGTGGTTTTTTGAAAAAATCATTTTTAGACTCGCAATATGTGGTTTCTTCAGAGATCCAATGCAAGTTATAGCGATGCTCGTCCCCTATCTTTACGCACGCCGGTTCGACCATAGTTAGAAATTCAGATTATTCAAAACGGGCATAATAAATTCAAAAAAATCCGAACAATGAAAATCCTTCACTTGGTGTCATATTATGTGACATAGTTGAAAGGAAAAATACCAGACTTGGTATATTGATCATGTCTCGAAAAAACCTTCACAAAATGACCTATCATGTTCGAGGTTTCATGGCTTTCGGTCCAAATGACCGATGTTATATGCTGAATCACGGCATAGTTTGTGATGTTGTGCCTATATTATGCATGCGTGTGGACATTGGTATGAAGAACAATGTTGCAGGAGGAAGTTTTATTTTTTGTCGCACGGAAAAGCCCTTTTAACATTTTCTGAGCGCAAAAAACGGGTCGTTTTGTGAAGTAACCACCAAAATTCCGTTTCAGAATGCTACCGTCCCATTTTCCTAAAATACTAGACCACCTTATATGGACTATCTCCCAACCGGGACATCTCAAACCATTTCGTCCATCCCGGGTAAAAAGGACAAATGTCTTGAATCGGTGGCGGTGGCTCGGTTTTTACTACAGGTACATGATCTATCGCCCGTGGTTTTTTGAAAAAATCATTTTTAGACTCGCAATATGTGGTTTCTTCAGAGATCCAATGCAAGTTCTAGCGATGCTCGTCCCCTATCTTCACGCACGCCGGTTCGACCATAGTTAGAAATTCAGATAATTCAAAACGGGCATAATAAATTCAAAAAAATCCGAACAATGAAAATCCTTTGCATGGTGTCATATTATGTGACATAGTTAAAAGGAAAAATACCAGACTTGGTATATTGATCATGTCTCGAAAAAACCTTCACAAAATGACCTATCATGTTCGAGGTTTCATGGCTTTCGGTCCAAATGACCGATGTTATGTGCTGAATCACGGCATAGTTTGTGATGTTGTGCCCATATTATGCATGCGTGTGGACATTGGTATGGAGAACAATGTTGCAGGAGGAAGTTTTCCTTTTTGTCGCACGGAAAAGCCTTTTTCCATTTTCCGAGCGCAAAAAATGGGTTATTTTGTGAAGTAACCACCAAAATGTTGTTTCAGAATGATACGGTCCCATTTTCATAAAATACTAGACCACCTTACATGGACTATCTCCCAACCGGGACATCTCAAACCGTTTCGTCCATCCCGGGTAAAAAGGACAAATGTCTACCGAATCGGTAGGAAGTGGGTCCGGTTTGTACTACAGGTACAAGATCTATCGCGCGTGATTTTTTGAAAAAATCATTTTTAGACTCGCAATATGTGGTTTCTTCAGATATCCAATGCAAGTTCTAGCGATGCTCGTCCCCTATCTTCACGCACGCCTGTTCGACAATAGTTAGAAATTCAGATAATTCAAAACGGGCATAATAAATTCAAAAAAAATCCGAACAATGAAAATCCTTCGCGTGGGGTCATATTATGTGACATGGTTAAAAGGAAAAATACCAGACTTGGTATATTGATCATGTCTCGAAAAAACCTTCACAAATGACCTATCATGTTCGAGGTTTCATGGCTTTCGGTCCAAATGACCGATGTTATGTGCTGAATCACGGCATAGTTTGTGATGTTGTGCCCATATTATGCATGCGTGTGGACATTTGTATGGAGAACAATGTTGCAGGAGGAAATTTTCCTTTTTGTCGCACGGAAAAGACTTTTTTCCATTTTCGGCGCCAAAAAGCGAATTCGTTTATTGAAGTAACCACCAAAATGCCGTTTCAGAATGCTACCGTCCCATTTTCCTAAAATACTAGACCACCTTACATGGACTATCTCCCCAGGGACATCTCAAACCATTTCGTCCATCCGGGTAAAAGGACAAATGTCTGCGAATCGGTAGGAAGTGGGTCGGTTTGTACTATAGGTACATGATCTATCGCCCATGATTTTTGAAAAATCATTTTAGACTCGCAATATGTGGTTTCTTGGAGATCAATGCAAGTTCTAGCGATGCTCGTCCCCTATCTTCATGCACGCTGGTTCGACCATAGTTAAAAATTCAGATAATTCAAAACGGGCATAATAAATTCAAAAAAAATCCGAATAATGAAAATCCTTCGCATGGTGTCATATTATGTGACATAGTTGAAAGGAAAAATACCAGACTTGGTATATTGATCATGTCTCGAAAAAACCTTCACAAAATGACCTATCATGTTCGAGGTTTCATGGCTTTCGGTCCAAATGACCGATGTTATATGCTGAATCACGGCATAGTTTGTGATGTTGTGCCCATATTATGCATGCGTGTGGACATTGGTATGAAGAACAATGTTGCAGAGGAAGTTTTCCTTTTTGTCGCACGGAAAAGCCCTTTTAACATTTTCGGCGCAAAAAAGCAGGTTTTTGTGAAGTAACCACCAAAATGCCGTTTCAGAATGCTACCGTCCCATTTTCCTAAAATACTAGACTACCTTATATGGACTATCTCCCAACCGGGACATCTCAAACCATTTCGTCCATCCCGGGTAAAAAGGACAAATGTCTGCCGAATCGATAGGAAGTGGCTCCGGTTTTTACTACAGGTACATGATCTATCGCCCGTGGTTTTTTGAAAAAATCATTTTTAGACTCGCAATATGTGGTTTCTTCAGAGATCCAATGCAAGTTATAGCGATGCTCGTCCCCTATCTTCATACGCCCGGTTCGACCATAGTTAGAAATTCAGATTATTCAAAGCGGGCATAATAAATTCAAAAAATCCGAACAATGAAAATCCTTCCGTGGTGTCATATTATGTGACATAGTTGAAAGGAAAAATACAGACTTGGTATATTGATCATGTCTCGAAAAAACCTTCACAAAATGACCTATCATGTTCGAGGTTTCATGGCTTTCGGTCCAAATGACCGATGTTATATGCTGAATCACGGCATAGTTTGTGATGTTGTGCCCATATTATGCATGCGTGTGGACATTGGTATGAAGAACAATGTTGCAGGAGGAAGTTTTCCTTTTTGTCGCACGGAAAAGCCCTTTTAACATTTTCGGCGCCAAAAAAGCAGGTCGTTTTAATGAAGTAACCACCAAAATTCCGTTTCAGAATGCTACCGTCCCATTTTCCTAAAATACTAGACCACCTTATATGGACTATCTCCCAGCGGGACATCTCAAACCATTTCGTCCATCCGGGTAAAAAGGACAAATGTCAGCGAATCGGTGGCGGTGGCTCCGGTTTTACTACAGTACATGATCTATCGCCCGTGGTTTTTGAAAAAATCATTTTAGACTGCTTAATATGTGGTTTCTTCAGAGATCCAATGCAAGTTCTAGCGATGCTCGTCCCTATCTTCACGCACGCCCGGTTCGACCATAGTTAAAAATTCAGATAATTCAAAACGGGCATAATAAATTCAAAAAATCCGAACAATGAAAATCCTTCGCGTGGTGTCATATTATGTGACATAGTTAAAAGGAAAAATACCAGACTTGTTATATTGATCATGTCTCGAAAAAACCTTCACAAAATGACCTATCATGTTCGAGATTTCATGGCTTTCGGTCCAAATGACCGATGTTATATGCTGAATCACGGCATAGTTTGTGATGTTGTGCCCATATTATGCATGCGTGTGGACATTGGTATGGAGAACAATGTTGCAGGAGGAAGTTTTCCTTTTTGTCGCACGGAAAAGCCTTTTTCCATTTTCCGAGCGCAAAAAATGGGTTATTTTGTGAAGTAACCACCAAAATGCTGTTTCAGAATGCTACGGTCCCATTTTCATAAAATACTAGACCACCTTACATGGACTATCTCCCAGCGGGACATCTCAAACCATTTCGTCCATCCGGGTAAAAGGACAAATGTCTGTAGAATCGGTAGGAAGTGGGTCGGTTTGTACTACTGTACAAGATCTATCGGCGTGATTTTTGAAAAATCATTTTAGACTACGCAATATGTGGTTTCTTGAGATATCAATGCAAGTTCTAGCGATGCTCGTCCCTATCTTCACGCACTTGTTAAACAATAGTTAGAAATTCAGATAATTCAAAACGGGCATAATAAATTCAAAAAAAATCCGAACAATGAAAATCCTTCGCGTGGGGTCATATTATGTGACATGGTTAAAAGGAAAAATACCAGACTTGGTATATTGATCATGTCTCGAAAAAACCTTCACAAATGACCTATCATGTTCGAGGTTTCATGGCTTTCGGTCCAAATGACCGATGTTATGTGCTGAATCACGGCATAGTTTGTGATGTTGTGCCCATATTATGCATGCGTGTGGACATTTGTATGGAGAACAATGTTGCAGGAGGAAATTTTCCTTTTATGCATACGGAAAAGACTTTTTCCATTTTCGGCGCAAAAAGCAGTCGTTTTAATGAAGTAACCACCAAAATGCCGTTTCAGAATGCTACCGTCCCATTTTCCTAAAATACTAGACCACCTTACATGGACTATCTCCCAACCGGGACATCTCAAACCATTTCGTCCATCTGGGTAAAAAGGACAAATGTCTGCCGAATCGGTAGGAAGTGGGTCCGGTTTGTACTATAGGTACATGATCTATCGCCCATGATTTTTTGAAAAAATCATTTTTAGACTCGCAATATGTGGTTTCTTCAGATATCCAATGCAAGTTCTAGCGATGCTCGTCCCCTATCTTCATGCACGCTGGTTCGACCATAGTTAAAAATTCAGATAATTCAAAACGGGCATAATAAATTCAAAAAAAATCCGAACAATGAAAATCCTTCGCGTGGTGTCATATTATGTGACATAGTTGAAAGGAAAAATACCAGACTTGGTATATTGATCATGTCTCGAAAAAACCTTCACAAAATGACCTATCATGTTCGAGGTTTCATGGCTTTCGGTCCAAATGACCGATGTTATATGCTGAATCACGGCATAGTTTGTGATGGTGTGCCCATATTATGCATGCGTGTGGACATTGGTATGAAGAACAATGTTGCAGGAGGAAGTTTTCCTTTTTGTCACACGGAAAAGCCCTTTTAACATTTTCCGAGCGCAAAAAACGGGTCGTTTTGTGAAGTAACCACCAAAATGCCGTTTCATAATGCTACCGTCCCATTTTCCTAAAATACTAGACCACCTTATATGGACTATCTCCCAACCGGGACATCTCAAACCATTTCGTTCATCCCGGGTAAAAAGGACAAATGTCTGCCGAATCGGTAGGAAGTGGCTCCAGTTTTTACTATAGGTACATGATCTATCGCCCGTGGTTTTTTGAAAAAATCATTTTTAGACTCGCAATATGTGGTTTCTTCAGAGATCCAATGCAAGTTCTAGCGATGCTCGTCCCCTATCTTCACGCACGCCGGTTCGACCATAGTTAGAAATTCAGATAATTCAAAACGGGCATAATAAATTCAAAAAATCCGAACAATGAAAATCCTTCGCGTGGTGTCATATTATGTGACATAGTTAAAAGGAAAAATACCAGACTTGTTATATTGATCATGTCTCGAAAAAACCTTCACAAAATGACCTATCATGTTCGAGATTTCATGGCTTTCGGTCCAAATGACCGATGTTATATGCTGAATCACGGCATAGTTTGTGATGTTGTGCCCATATTATGCATGCGTGTGGACATTGGTATGGAGAACAATGTTGCAGGAGGAAGTTTTCCTTTTGTATGCGGAAAAGCCTTTTTCCATTTTCCGAGCGCAAAAAATGGGTTATTTTGTGAAGTAACCACCAAAATGCTGTTTCAGAATGCTACGGTCCCATTTTCATAAAATACTAGACCACCTTACATGGACTATCTCCCAACCGGGACATCTCAAACCATTTCGTCCATCCCGGGTAAAAAGGACAAATGTCTGCCGAATCGGTAGGAAGTGGGTCCGGTTTGTACTATAGGTACAAGATCTATCGCCCGTGATTTTTTGAAAAAAATCATTTTTAGACTCGCAATATGTGGTTTCTTCAGATATCCAATGCAAGTTCTAGCGATGCTCGTCCCCTATCTTCACGCACGCCGGTTCGACCATAGTTAGAAATTCAGATAATTCAAAACGGGCATAATAAATTCAAAAAAAATCCGAACAATGAAAATCCTTCGCGTGGGGTCATATTATGTGACATGGTTAAAAGGAAAAATACCAGACTTGGTATATTGATCATGTCTCGAAAAAAACCTTCACAAATGACCTATCATGTTCGAGGTTTCAAGGCTTTCGGTCCAAATGACCGATGTTATGTGCTGAATCACGGCATAGTTTGTGATGTTGTGCCCATATTATGCATGCGTGTGGACATTTGTATGGAGAACAATGTTGCAGGAGGAAGTTTTCCTTTTTGTAAATGCGGAAAAGCCTTTTTCTATTTTGGAGCGCAAAAAGCGAATTTGTGAAGTAACCACCAAAATGCCGTTTAAGAATGCTACCGTCCCATTTTCCTAAAATACTAGACCACCTTACATGGACTATCTCCCAACCGGGACATCTCAAACCATTTCGTCCATCCAGGTAAAAAGGACAAATGTGTGCCGAATCGGTAGGAAGTGGGTCCGGTTTGTACTATAGGTACATGATCTATCGCGCGTGATTTTTTGAAAAAATCATTTTTAGACTCGCAATATGTGGTTTCTTCAGAGATCCAATGCAAGTTCTAGCGATGCTCGTCCCCTATCTTCATGCACGCTGGTTCGACCATAGTTAGAAATTCAGATAATTCAAAACGGGCATAATAAATTCAAAAAAAATCTGAACAATAAAAATCCTTCGCGTGGTGTCATATTATGTGACATAGTTGAAAGTAAAAATACCAGACTTGGTATATTGATCATGTCTCGAAAAAACCTTCACAAAATGACCTATCATGTTCGAGGTTTCATGGCTTTCGGTCCAAATGACCGATGTTATATGCTGATTCACGGCATAGTTTGTGATGTTGTGCCCATATTATGCATGCGTGTGGACATTGGTATGAAGAACAATGTTGCAGGAGGAAGTTTTCCTTTTTGTCGCACGGAAAAGCCCTTTTTCCATTTTCGGCCATAAAAAAGCGTGTCGTTTTGTGAAGTAACCACCAAAATGCCGTTTCAGAATGCTACCAACCCATTTTCCTAAAATACTAGACCACCTTACATGGACTATCTCCCAACCGGGACATCTCAAACCATTTCGTCCATCCGGGTAAAAAGGACAAATGTCTGCCGAATCGGTAGGAAGTGGGTCCGGTTTGTACTATAGGTACATGATCTATCGCCCATGATTTTTTGAAAAAATCATTTTTAGACTCGCAATATGTGGTTTCTTCAGAGATCCAATGCAAGTTCTAGCGATGCTCGTCCCCTATCTTCATGCACGCCGGTTCGACCATAGTTAGAAATTCAGATAATTCAAAACGGGCATAATAAATTCAAAAAAATCCGAACAATGAAAATCCTTCGCGTGGTGTCATATTATGTGACATAGTTGAAAGGAAAAATACCAGACTTGGTATATTGATCATGTCTCGAAAAAACCTTCACAAAATGACCTATCATGTTCGAGGTTTCATGGCTTTCGGTCCAAATGACTGATGTTATATGCTGAATCACGGCATAGTTTGTGATGTTGTGCCCATATTATGCATGCGTGTGGACATTGGTATGGAGAACAATGTTGCAGGACGAAGTTTTCCTTTTTGTCGCACGGAAAAGCCTTTTTCCATTTTCCGAGCGCTAAAAATGGGTTATTTTGTGAAGTAACCACCAAAATACTGTTTCAGAATGCTACCGTCCCATTTTCATAAAATACTAGACCACCTTACATGGACTATCTCCCAACCGGGACATCTCAAACCATTTCGTCCATCTCGGGTAAAAAGGACAAATGTCTGCCGAATTGGTAGGAAGTGGGTCCGGTTTGTACTATAGGTACATGATCTATCGCGCGTGATTTTTTGAAAAATCATTTTAGACTACAATATGTGGTTTCTTGGAGATCCAATGCAAGTTCTAGCGATGCTCGTCCCTATCTTCATGCACCTTGGGTTCGACCATAGTTAGAAATTCAGATAATTCAAAACGGGCATAATAAATTCAAAAAAAATCCGAACAATATAAATCCTTCGCGTGGTGTCATATTATGTGACATAGTTGAAAGGAAAAATACCAGACTTGGTATATTGATCATGTCTCGAAAAAACCTTCACAAAATGACCTATCATGTTCGAGGTTTCATGGCTTTCGGTCCAAATGACCGATGTTATATGCTGAATCACGGCATAGTTTGTGATGTTGTGCCCATATTATGCATGCGTGTGGACATCGGTATGGAGAACAATGTTGCAGGAGGAAGTTTTCCTTTTTGTCGCACGGAAAAGCCTTTTTCCATTTTCGGCGCAAAAAGCGAATTAGTTTATTGAAGTAACCACCAAAATGCCGTTTCAGAATGCTACCGTCCCATTTTCCTAAAATACTAGACCACCTTACATGGACTATCTCCCAACCGGGACATCTCAAACCATTTCGTCCATCCGGGTAAAAAGGACAAATGTCTGCCGAATCGGTAGGAAGTGGGTCCGGTTTGTACTATAGGTACATGATCTATCGCCCATGATTTTCTGAAAAAATCATTTTTAGACTCGCAATATGTGGTTTCTTCAGAGATCCAATGCAAGATCTAGCGATGCTCGTCCCCTATCTTCATGCACGCCGGTTCGACCATAGTTAGAAATTCAGATAATTCAAAACGGGCATAATAAATTCAAAAAAAATCCGAACAATGAAAATCCTTCACGTGGTGTCATATTATGTGACATAGTTGAAAGGAAAAATACCAGACTTGGTATATTGATCATGTCTCGAAAAAACCTTCACAAAATGACCTATCATGTTCGAGGTTTCATGGCTTTCGGTCCAAATGACTGATGTTATATGCTGAATCAGGGCATAGTTTGTGATGTTGTGCCCATATTATGCATGCGTGTGGACATTGGTATGGAGAACAATGTTGCAGGAGGAAGTTTTCCTTTTATGCATACGGAAAAGCCCTTTTCCATTTCGGCGCAAAAAAGCAGATTAGTTTATTGAAGTAACCACCAAAATGCCGTTTCAGAATGCTACCGTCCCATTTTCCTAAAATACTAGACCACCTTACATGGACTATCTCCCAACCGGGACTTCTCAAACCATTTCGTCCATCCCGGATAAAAAGGACAAATGTCTGCCGAATCGATAAGAAGTGGGTCCGGTTTGTACTATAGGTACATGATCTATCGCGCGTGATTTTTTGAAAAAATTATTTTTAGACTTGCAATATGTGGTTTCTTCAGAGATCAATGCAAGTTCTAGCGATGCTTTCGTCCCTATCTTCATGCACGTCGGTTCGACCATAGTTAGAAATTCAGATAATTCAAAACGGGCATAATAAATTCAAAAAAAATCCGAACAATGAAAATGCTTCACGTAGTGTCATATTATGTGACATAGTTGAAAGGAAAAATACCAGACTTGGTATATTGATCATGTCTCAAAAAACCTTCACAAAATGACCTATCATGTTCGAGGTTTCATGGCTTTCGGTCCAAATGACCGATGTTATATGCTGAATCACGGCATAGTTGGTGATGTTGTGCCCATATTATGCATGCGTGTGGATATTGGTATGGAGAACAATGTTGCGGAGGAAGTTTTCCTTTTTGCATACGGAAAAGCCCTTTTCCATTTTCGGCATAAAAAGCGTGTCGTTTGTGAAGTAACCACCAAAATGCCGTTTCAGAATGCTACCAACCCATTTTCCTAAAATACTAGACCACCTTACATGGACTATCTCCCAGCAGGACATCTCAAACCATTTAGTCCATCCGGGTAAAAGGACAAATGTCTGCGAATCGGTAGGAAGTGGCTCGGTTTGTACTATAGGTACATGATCTATCGCCCATGATTTTTGAAAAAATCATTTTAGACTACATAATATGTGGTTTCTTCAGAGATCAATGCAAGTTCTAGCGATGCTCGTCCCTATCTTCATGCCTTGGGTTCGACCATAGTTAGAAATTGAGATAATTCAAAGCGGGCATAATAAATTCAAAAAAATCGAACAATGAAAATCCTTGGCGTGGTGTCATATTATGTGACATAGTTGAAAGGAAAAATACCAGACTTGGTATATTGATCATGTTTCGAAAAACCTTCACAAAATGACCTATCATGTTCGAGGTTTCATGGCTTTCGGTCCAAATGACTGATGTTATATGCTGAATCACGGCATAGTTTGTGATGTTGTGCCCATATTATGCATGCGTGTGGACATTGGTATGGAGAACAATGTTGCGGGAGGAAGTTTTCCTTTTGTCATACGGAAAAGCCTTTTCCATTTTCCGGCGCAAAAAGGGTTATTTTGTGAAGTAACCACCAAAATGCTGTTTTAGAATGCTCTGGTCCCATTTTCATAAAATACTAGACCACCTTACATGGACTATCTCCCAGCAGGACATCTCAAACCATTTCGTCCATCCGGGTAAAAGGACAAATGTCTGCGAATCGGTAGGAAGTGGGTCGGTTTGTACTATAGGTACAAGATCTATGCCCGTGATTTTTGAAAAAATCATTTTAGACTCGCAATATGTGGTTTCTTCAGATATCAATGCAAGTTCTAGCGATGCTCGTCCCTATCTTCATGCACGGTTCGACCATAGTTAGAAATTCAGATAATTCAAAACGGGCATAATAAATTCAAAAAAAATCCGAACAATGAAAATCCTTCGCGTGGGGTCATATTATGTGACATGGTTAAAAGGAAAAATACCAGACTTGGTATATTGATCATGTCTCGAAAAAAACCTTCACAAATGACCTATCATGTTCGAGGTTTCAAGGCTTTCGGTCCAAATGACCGATGTTATGTGCTGAATCACGGCATAGTTTGTGATGTTGTGCCCATATTATGCATGCGTGTGGACATTTGTATGGAGAACAATGTTGCAGGAGGAAGTTTTCCTTTTTGTCGTACGGAAAAGCCTTTTTCTATTTTGGCGCCAAAAAGCGAATTCGTTTTGTGAAGTAACCACCAAAATGCCGTTTAGAATGCTACCGTCCCATTTTCCTAAAATACTAGACCACCTTACATGGACTATCTCCCAAGGACATCTCAAACCATTTCGTCCATCCGGGTAAAAGGACAAATGTGTAGAATCGGTAGGAAGTGGGTCGGTTTGTACTATAGGTACATGATCTATCATGCGTGATTTTTGAAAAATCATTTTAGACTACAATATGTGGTTTCTTCAGAGATCCAATGCAAGTTCTAGCGATGCTCGTCCCCTATCTTCATGCACGCTGGTTCGACCATAGTTAGAAATTCAGATAATTCAAAACGGGCATAATAAATTCAAAAAAAATCTGAACAATAAAAATCCTTCGCGTGGTGTCATATTATGTGACATAGTTGAAAGTAAAAATACCAGACTTGGTATATTGATCATGTCTCGAAAAAACCTTCACAAAATGACCTATCATGTTCGAGGTTTCATGGCTTTCGGTCCAAATGACCGATGTTATATGCTGATTCACGGCATAGTTTGTGATGTTGTGCCCATATTATGCATGCTTGTGGACATTGGTATGAAGAACAATGTTGCGGAGGAAGTTTTCCTTTTTATGCATACGGAAAATCCCTTTTAACATTTTCCGAGCGCAAAAAACGGGTCGTTTTGTGAAGTAACCACCAAAATGCCGTTTCAGAATGCTACCGTCCCATTTTCCTAAAATACTAGACCACCTTACATGGACTATCTCCCAACCGGGACATCTCAAACCATTTCGTCCATCCGGGTAAAAAGGACAAATGTCTACCGAATCGGTAGGAAGTGGGTCCGGTTTGTACTATAGGTACATGATCTATCGCCCATGATTTTTTGAAAAATAATTTTAGACTTCATAATATGTGGTTTCTTCAGAGATCCAATGCAAGTCCTAGCGATGCTTCCCCTATCTTCATAGCCGCGGTTCGACCATAGTTAGAAATTCAGATAATTCAAAACGGGCATAATAAATTCAAAAAAATCCGAACAATGAAAATCCTTCGTGTGGTGTCATACTATGTGACATAGTTGAAAGGAAAAATACCAGACTTGGTATATTGATCATGTCTCGAAAAAACCTTCACAAAATAACCTATCATGTTCGAGGTTTCATGGCTTTCGGTCCAAATGACTGATGTTATATGCTGAATCACGGCATAGTTTGTGAAGTTGTGCCCATATTATGCATGCGTGTAGACATTGGTATGGAGAACAATGTTGCAGGAGGAAGTTTTCCTTTTTGTCGCACGGAAAAGCCCTTTTCCATTTTCGGCGCCAAAAGCGGGTCATTTTATTGAAGTAACCACCAAAATGCCGTTTGAATGCTCTGTCCCATTTTCCTAAAATACTAGACCACCTTACATGGACTATCTCCCAGCAGGACATCTCAAACCATTTCGTCCATCCGGATAAAAGGACAAATGTCTGTAGAATCGGTAGGAAGTGGCTCCGGTTTGTACTACGGTACAAGATCTATGCCCGTGATTTTTGAAAAAATCATTTTAGACTTCGCAATATGTGGTTTCTTGAGATCCAAAGCAAGTTATAGCTATGCTCGACCCATATCTTCATGCATACGGTTCGACCATAGTTAGAAATTCGGATAATTCAAAGCGGGCATAATAAATTCAAAAAAATCCGAACAATGAAAATCCTTGGCGTGGGGTCATATTATATGACATGGTTAAAGGAAAAATACCAGACTTGGTATATTGATCATGTCTCGAAAAACCTTCACAAAATGACCTATCATGTTGAGGTTTCATGGCTTTCGGTCCAAATGAGTGATGTTATATGCTGAATCACGGCATAGTTTGTGAAGTTGCCCATATTATGCATGCGTGTGGACATTGGTATGGAGAACAATGTTGCGGGAGGAAGTTTTCCTTTTGTCATACGGAAAAGCCCTTTTCCATTTTCGGCGCATAAAAAGCGGTCGTTTTGTGAAGTAACCACCAAAATGCCGTTTCAGAATGCTACCGTCCCATTTTCCTAAAATACTAGACCACCTTACATGGACTATCTCCCAACCGGGACATCTCAAACCATTTCGTCCATCCCGGATAAAAAGGACAAATGTCTGCCGAATCGGTAGGAAGTGGCTCCGGTTTGTACTACAGGTACAAGATCTATACGTGGTTTTTGAAAAATAATTTTAGACTACAATATGTGGTTTCTTGGAGATCAATGCAAGTTCTAGCGATGCTCGTCCCCTATCTTCACGCACGCCGGTTCGACCATAGTTAGAAATTCAGATAATTCAAAACGGGCATAATAAATTCAAAAAAATCCGAACAATGAAAATCCTTCGCGTGGGGTCATATTATATGACATGGTTAAAAGGAAAAATACCAGACTTGGTATATTGATCATGTCTCGAAAAAACCTTCACAAAATGACCTATCATGTTCGAGGTTTCATGGCTTTCGGTCCAAATGACTGATGTTATATGCTGAATCACGGCATAGTTTGTGAAGTTGTGCCCATATTATGCATGCGTGTGGACATTGGTATGGAGAACAATGTTGCAGCAGGAAGTTTTCCTTTTATGCATGGAAAAGCCCTTTTCCATTTTCGGCCATAAAAGCGTCGTTTTGTGAAGTAACCACCAAAATGCCGTTTCAGAATGCTACCGTCCCATTTTCCTAAAATACTAGACCACCTTACATGGACTATCTCCCAACCGGGACATCTCAAACCATTTCGTCCATCCCGGGTAAAAAGGACAAATGTCTTGAATCGGTGAGGAAGTGGCTCCGGTTTTACTATAGGTACATGATCTATCGCCGTGGTTTTGAAAAATAATTTTAGACTACAATATGTGGTTTCTTCAGAGATCCAATGCAAGTTCTAGCGATGCTCGTCCCCTATCTTCACGCACGCCGGTTCAACCATAGTTAGAAATTCAAATAATTCAAAACGGGCATAATAAATTCAAAAAAATCCGAACAATGAAAATCCTTCGCGTGGTGTCATATTATATGACATAGTTAAAAGGAAAAATACCAGACTTGGTATATTGATCATGTCTCGAAAAAACCTTCACAAAATGACCAATCATGTTCGAGGTTTCATGGCTTTCGGTCCAAATGACCGATGTTATGTGCTGAATCACGGCATAGTTTGTGATGTTCTGCCCATATTATGCATGCGTGTGGACATTGGTATGGAGAACAATGTTGCAGGAGGAAGTTTTCCTTTTTATCGCACGGAAAAGCCTTTTTCCATTTTCCGAGCGCAAAAAATGGGTTATTTTGTGAAGTAACCACCAAAATGCTGTTTCAGAATGCTACCGTCCCATTTTCATAAAATACTAGACCACCTTACATGGACTATCTCCCAACCGGGACATCTCAAACCATTTCGTCCATCCCGGGTAAAAAGGACAAATGTCTGCCGAATCGGTAGGAAGTGGGTCCGGTTTGTACTATAGGTACATGATCTATCGCCCATGATTTTTTGAAAAAATCATTTTTAGTCTCGCAATATGTGGTTTCTTCAGAGATCCAATGCAAGTTCTAGCGATGCTCGTCCCCTATCTTCACGCACGCCGGTTCAACCATAGTTAGAAATTCAGATAATTCAAAACGGGCATAATAAATTCAGAAAAATCCGAACAATGAAAATCCTTCGCGTGGTGTCATATTATATGACATAGTTAAAAGGAAAAATACCAGACTTGGTATATTGATCATGTCTCGAAAAAACCTTCACAAAATGACCAATCATGTTCGAGGTTTCATGGCTTTCGGTCCAAATGACCGATGTGATGTGCTGAATCACGGCATAGTTTGTGATGTTGTGCCCATATTATGCATGCGTGTGGACATTGGTATGGAGAACAATGTTGCAGGAGGAAGTTTTCCTTTTTATCGCACGGAAAAGCCTTTTTCCATTTTCCGAGCGCAAAAAATGGGTTATTTTGTGAAGTAACCACCAAAATTCTGTTTCAGAATGCTACCGTCCCATTTTCATAAAATACTAGACCACCTTACATGGACTATCTCCCAACCGGGACATCTCAAACCATTTCGTCCATCCCGGGTAAAAAGGACAAATGTCTGACGAATTGGTAGGAAGTGGGTCCGGTTTGTAGTACAGGTACATGATCCATCGCACGTGATTTTTTGAAAAAATCATTTTTAGACTCGCAATATGTGGTTTCTTCAGAGATCCAATGCAAGTTCTAGCGATGCTCGTCCCCTATCTTCATGCACGCCGGTTCGACCATAGTTAGAAATTCAGATAATTCAAAATGGGCATAATAAATTCAAAAAAAATCCGAATAATGAAAATCCTTCGCGTGGTGTCATATTATGTGACATAGTTGAAAGGAAAAATACCAGACTTGGTATATTGATCATGTCTCGAAAAAACCTTCATAAAATGACCTATCATGTTCGAGGTTTCATGGCTTTCGGTCCAAATGACCGATGTTATATGCTGAATCACGGCATAGTTTGTGATGCTGTACCCAGATTATGCATGTGTGGACATTGGTATGAAGAACAATGTTGCAGGAGGAAGTTTTCCTTTTGTGCGCGGAAAAGCCCTTTTAACATTTTCGCGCAAAAAAGCGGGTTATTTTGTGAAGTAACCACCAAAATGCCGTTTGAATGCTACCGTCCCATTTTCCTAAAATACTAGACCACCTTATATGGACTATCTCCCAGGGACATCTCAAACCATTTCGTCCATCCGGGTAAAAGGACAAATGTCTGTAGAATCGGTAGGAAGTGGCTCGGTTTTACTATAGGTACATGATCTATCGCCCGTGGTTTTTGAAAAAATCATTTTAGACTCGCAATATGTGGTTTCTTGAGATCCAATGCAAGTTCTAGCGATGCTCGTCCCTATCTTCATATGCACCGGTTCGACCATAGTTAGAAATTGAGATAATTCAAAAGCAGGCATAATAATTCAAAAAATCCGAATAATGAAAATCCTTGACGTGGTGTCATATTATGACATAGTTAAAGGAAAAATACCAGACTTGGTATATTGATCATGTCTCGAAAAACCTTCACAAAATGACCAATCATGTTCGAGGTTTCATGGCTTTGGTCCAAATGACCGATGTTATGTGATGAATCACGGCATAGTTTGTGATGTTGTGCCCATATTATGCATGTGTGGACATTGGTATGGAGAACAATGTTGCAGGAGGAAGTTTTCCTTTTTATGTACGGAAAAGCCCTTTTCCATTTTCGGCATAAAAATGGGTTATTTTGTGAAGTAACCACCAAAATGCTGTTTCAGAATGCTACGGTCCCATTTTCATAAAATACTAGACCACCTTACATGGACTATCTCCCAACCGGGACATCTCAACCCATTTCGTCCATCCCGGGTAAAAAGGACAAATGTCTGCTTAGAATCGGTAGGAAGTGGGTCGGTTTGTACTACGGTACAAGATCTATCGCCGTGATTTTTGAAAAATCATTTTAGACTACGCAATGTGTGGTTTCTTCAGATATCCAATGCAAGTTCTAGCGATGCTCGTCCCTATCTTCATGCGCCCGGTTCGACCATAGTTAGAAATTGAGATAATTCAAAGCAGGCATAATAAATTCAAAAAAATTCGAACAATGAAAATCCTTCGCGTGGTGTCATATTATGTGACATGGTTGAAAGGAAAAATACCAGACTTGGTATATTGATCATGTCTCGAAAAACCTTCACAAAATGACCTATCATGTTCGAGGCTTCATGGCTTTCGGTCCAAATGACCGATGTTATGTGCTGAATCACGGCATAGTTTGTGATGTTGTGCCCATATTATGCATGCGTGTGGACATCGGTATGGAGAACAATGTTGCAGGAGGAAGTTTTCCTTTTTGTCATGCGGAAAAGCCCTTTTCCATTTTCGGCGCAAAAAGGGTTATTTTGTGAAGTAACCACCAAAATGCTGTTTGAATATGCTACGGTCCCATTTTCATAAAATACTAGACCACCTTACATGGACTATCTCCCAGCGGGACATCTCAAACCATTTCGTCCATCCGGGTAAAAGGACAAATGTCTGTAGAATCGGTAGGAAGTGGCTCCGGTTTGTACTATAGGTACATGATCTATCGCCCGTGGTTTTGAAAAAATCATTTTAGACTACAATATGTGGTTTCTTGGAGATCAATGCAAGTTCTAGCGATGCTCGTCCCCTATCTTCATACGCGGTTCGACCATAGTTAGAAATTCAGATAATTCAAAACAGGCATAATAATTCAAAAAAATCCGAATAATGAAAATCCTTCGACGTGGTGTCATATTATATGACATAGTTAAAAGGAAAAATACCAGACTTGGTATATTGATCATGTCTCGAAAAAACCTTCATAAAATGACCTATCATGTTCGAGGTTTCATGGCTTTCGGTCCAAATGACCGATGTTATATGCTGAATCACGGCATAGTTTGTGATGTTGTGCCCATATTATGCATGCGTGTGGACATTGGTATGAAGAACAATGTTGCAGAGGAAGTTTTCCTTTTTATGCATGGAAAAGCCCTTTTCCATTTTCGGCGCAAAAAGCGGGTTGTTTAATGAAGTAACCACCAAAATGCCGTTTCAGAATGCTACCGTCCCATTTTCCTAAAATACTAGACCACCTTATATGGACTATCTCCCAACCGGGACATCTCAAACCATTTCGTCCATCCCGGGTAAAAAGGACAAATGTCTGCCGAATCGGTAGGAAGTGGCTCCGGTTTTTACTATAGGTACATGATCTATGCGTGGTTTTTGAAAAATCATTTTAGACTCGCAATATGTGGTTTCTTGAGATCCAATGCAAGTTCTAGCGATGCTCGTCCCTATCTTCATGCGCCCGGTTCGACCATAGTTAGAAATTCAGATAATTCAAAAGCAGGCATAATAAATCAAAAAAATCCGAATAATGAAAATCCTTCGACGTGGTGTCATATTATATGACATAGTTAAAAGGAAAAATACCAGACTTGGTATATTGATCATGTCTCGAAAAAACCTTCACAAAATGACCAATCATGTTCGAGGTTTCATGGCTTTCGGTCCAAATGACCGATGTTATGTGATGAATCACGGCATAGTTTGTGATGTTGTGCCCATATTATGCCCGCGTGTGGACATTGGTATGGAGAACAATGTTGTAGGAGGAAGTTTTCCTTTTTGCATGCGGAAAAGCCTTTTTCCATTTTCCGAGCGCAAAAAATGGGTTATTTTGTGAAGTAACCACCAAAATGCTGTTTCAGAATGCTACGGTCCCATTTTCATAAAATACTAGACCACCTTACATGGACTATCTCCCAACCGGGACATCTCAACCCATTTCGTCCATCCCGGGTAAAAAGGACAAATGTCTGCCGAATCGGTAGGAAGTGGGTCTGGTTTGTACTACAGGTACAAGATCTATCGCCCGTGATTTTTTGAAAAAATCATTTTTAGACTCGCAATGTGTGGTTTCTTCAGATATCCAATGCAAGTTCTAGCGATGCTCGTCCCCTATCTTCACGCACGCCGGTTCGACCATAGTTAGAAATTCAGATAATTCAAAACGGGCATAATAAATTCAAAAAAAATCCGAACAATGAAAATCCTTCGCGTGGGGTCATATTATGTGACATGGTTAAAAGGAAAAATTCCAGACTTGGTATATTGATCATGTCTCGAAAAAATCTTCACAAAATGACCTATCATGTTCGAGGCTTCATGGCTTTCGGTCCAAATGACCGATGTTATGTGCTGAATCACGGCATAGTTTGTGATGTTGTGCCCATATTATGCATGCGTGTGGACATCGGTATGGAGAACAATGTTGCAGGAGGAAGTTTTCCTTTTTGTCACACGGAAAAGCCTTTTTCCATTTTCCGAGCGCAAAAAATGGGTTATTTTGTGAAGTAACCACCAAAATGCTGTTTCAGAATGCTACGGTCCCATTTTCATAAAATACTAGACCACCTTACATGGACTATCTCCCAACCGGGACATCTCAAACCATTTCGTCCATCCCGGGTAAAAAGGACAAATGTCTGCCGAATCGGTAGGAAGTGGCTCCGGTTTTTACTATAGGTACATGATCTATCGCCCGTGGTTTTTTGAAAAAATCATTTTAGACTTAATATGTGGTTTCTTCAGAGATCAATGCAAGTTCTAGCGATGCTCGTCCCTATCTTCATGCCTTGGTTCAACCATAGTTAGAAATTCAGATAATTCAAAACAGGCATAATAATTCAAAAAAATCCGAATAATGAAAATCCTTCGACGTGGTGTCATATTATATGACATAGTTAAAAGGAAAAATACCAGACTTGGTATATTGATCATGTCTCGAAAAAACCTTCACAAAATGACCAATCATGTTCGAGGTTTCATGGCTTTCGGTCCAAATGACCGATGTTATGTGATGAATCACGGCATAGTTTGTGATGTTGTGCCCATATTATGCCCGCGTGTGGACATTGGTATGGAGAACAATGTTGCAGGAGGAAGTTTTCCTTTTTGTCGCACAGAAAAGCCTTTTTCCATTTTCCAAGCGCAAAAAATGGGTTATTTTGTGAAGTAACCACCAAAATGCTGTTTCAGAATGCTACGGTCCCATTTTCATAAAATACTAGACCACCTTACATGGACTATCTCCCAACCGGGACATCTCAACCCATTTCGTCCATCCCGGGTAAAAAGGACAAATGTCTGCCGAATCGGTAGGAAGTGGGTCCGGTTTGTACTACAGGTACAAGATCTATCGCCCGTGATTTTTTGAAAAAATCATTTTTAGACTCGCAATGTGTGGTTTCTTCAGATATCCAATGCAAGTTCTAGCGATGCTCGTCCCTATCTTCATACATGCTTGGTTCGACCATAGTTAGAAATTGAGATAATTCAAAGCGGGCATAATAAATTCAAAAAAATCCGAACAATGAAAATCCTTCGCGTGGGGTCATATTATGTGACATGGTTAAAAGGAAAAATTCCAGACTTGGTATATTGATCATGTCTCGAAAAAATCTTCACAAAATGACCTATCATGTTCGAGGCTTCATGGCTTTCGGTCCAAATGACCGATGTTATGTGCTGAATCACGGCATAGTTTGTGATGTTGTGCCCATATTATGCATGCGTGTGGAAATTTGTATGGAGAACAATGTTGCAGGAGGAAGTTTTCCTTTTTATCATGCGGAAAAGCCCTTTTTCCATTTTCGGCGCAAAAAGCAGGTCGTTTTGTGAAGTAACCACCAAAATGCCGTTTCAGAATGCTACCGTCCCATTTTCCTAAAATACTAGACCACCTTACATGGACTATCTCCCAGCAGGATATCTCAAACCATTTCGTCCATCCGGGTAAAAGGACAAATGTCTGCGAATCGGTGGGAAGTGGGTCGGTTTGTACTATAGGTACATGATCTATACATGATTTTTGAAAAATCATTTTTAGACTCGCAATATGTGGTTTCTTCAGAGATCCAATGCAAGTTCTAGCGATGCTCGTCCCCTATCTTCATGCACGCCGGTTCGACCATAGTTAGAAATTCAGATAATTCAAAACGGGCTTAATAAATTCAAAAAAATCCGAACAATGAAAATCGTTCGCGTGGTGTCATATTATGCGATATAGTTGAAAGGAAAAATACCAGACTTGGTATATTGATCATGTCTCGAAAGAACCTTCACAAAATGACCTATCATGTTCGAGGTTTCATGGCTTTCGGTCCAAATGACTGATGTTATATGCTGAATCACGGCATAGTTTGTGAAGTTGTGCCCATATTATGCATTCGTGTGGACATTGGTATGGAGAACAATGTTGCAAGAGGAAGTTTTCCTTTTTGTCGCACGGAAAAGCCCTTTTTCTATTTTCCGAGCGCAAAAAACGGGTCGTTTTGTGAAGTAACCACCAAATTGCCATTTCAGAATGCTACCGTCCCATTTTCATAAAATACTAGACCACCTTACATGGACTATCTCCCAACCGGGACATCTCAAACCATTTCGTCCATCCCGGGTAAAAAGGACAAATGTCTGCCGAATCGGTAGGAAGTGGCTCCGGTTTTTACTATAGGTACATGATCTATAAGCCATGATTTTTGAAAAAATCATTTTTAGACTCGTAATATGTGGTTTCTTCAAAGATCCAATGCAAGTTCTAGCGATGCTCGTCCCCTATCTTCACGCACGCCGGTTCGACCATAGTTAGAAATTCAGATAATTCAAAACAGGCATAATAAATTCAAAAAAATCCGAATAATGAAAATCCTTCGCGTGGTGTCATATTATATGACATAGTTAAAAGGAAAAATACCAGACTTGGTATATTGATCATGTCTCGAAAAAACCTTCACAAAATGACCAATCATGTTCGAGGTTTCATGGCTTTCGGTCCAAATGACCGATCTTATATGATGAATCACGGCATAGTTTGTGATGTTGTGCCCATATTATGCATGCGTGTGGACATTGGTATGGAGAACAATGTTGCAGGAGGAAGTTTTCCTTTTTGTCGCACGGAAAAGCCTTTTTCCATTTTCCGAGCGCAAAAAATGGGTTATTTTGTGAATTAACCACCAAAATGCTGTTTCAGAATGCTACGGTCCAATTTTCATAAAATACTAGACCACCTTACATGGACTATCTCCCAACCGGGACATCTCAAACCATTTCGTCCATCCCGGGTAAAAAGGACAAATGTCTGCCGAATTGGTAGGAAGTGGGTCCGGTTTGTACTACAGGTACAAGATCTATCGCCCGTGATTTTTTGAAAAAATCATTTTTAGACTCGCAATGTGTGGTTTCTTCAGATATCCAATGCAAGTTCTAGCGATGCTCGTCCCCTATCTTCATGCCGCATGGTTCGACCATAGTTAGAAATTGAGATAATTCAAAGCGGGCATAATAAATTCAAAAAAATCGAACAATGAAAATCCTTGGCTGGTGTCATATTATATGACATAGTTAAAAGGAAAAATACCAGACTTGGTATATTGATCATGTCTCGAAAAAACCTTCACAAAATGACCAATCATGTTCGAGGTTTCATGGCTTTCGGTCCAAATGACCGATGTTATGTGCTGAATCACGGCATAGTTTGTGATGTTGTGCCCATATTATGCATGCGTGTGGACATTGGTATGGAGAACAATGTTGCGGGAGGAAGTTTTCCTTTTTATGCATACGGAAAAGCCCTATTTCCATTTTCGGCGCAAAAAAGCAATTATTTTGAAGTAACCACCAAAATGCTGTTTCAGAATGCTACCATCCCATTTTCCTAAAATACTAGACCACCTAACATGGACTATCTCCCAACGGGACATCTCAAACCATTTAGTCCATCCGGGTAAAAGGACAAATGTCTTGAATCGGTAGGAAGTGGGTCGGTTTGTACTATAGGTACATGATCTATCGCCATGATTTTTGAAAAATCATTTTTAGACTCGCAATATGTGGTTTCTTCAGAGATCCAATGCAAGTTCTAGCGATGCTCTTCCCCTATCTTCATGCACGCCGGTTCGACCATAGTTAGAAATTCAGATAATTCAAAACGGGCATAATAAATTCAAAAAAAATCCAAACAATGAAAATCCTTCGCGTGATGTCATATTATGTGACATAGTTGAAAGGAAAAATACCAGACTTGGTATATTGATCATGTCTTGAAAAAACCTTCACAAAATGACCTATCATGTTCGAGGTTTCATGGCTTTCGGTCCAAATGACTGATGTTATATGCTGAATCACGGCATAGTTTGTGATGTTGTGCCCATATTATGCATGCGTGTGGACATTGATATGGAGAACAATGTTGCAGGAGGAAGTTTTCCTTTTTATGCGGAAAAGCCCTTTTCCATTTTCCGGCAAAAAAGCGGGTTTTTTGTGAAGTAACCACCAAAATGCAATTTCAGAATGCTACCGTCCCATTTTCCTAAAATACTAGACCACCTTACATGGACTATCTCCCAACCGGGACATCTCAAACCATTTCGTCCATCCCGGGTAAAAAGGACAAATGTCTGCCGAATCGGTAGGAAGTGGCTCCGGTTTTTACTATAGGTACATGATCTATCGCCCGTGGTTTTTTGAAAAAATCATTTTTAGACTCGCAATATGTGGTTTCTTCAGAGATCCAATGCAAGTTCTAGCGATGCTCGTCCCCTATCTTCACGCACGCCGGTTCAACCATAGTTAGAAATTCAGATAATTCAAAACGGGCATAATAAATTCAAAAAAATCCGAACAATGAAAATCCTTCGCGTGGTGTCATATTATATGACATAGTTAAAAGGAAAAATACCAGACTTGGTATATTGATCATGTCTCGAAAAAACCTTCACAAAATGACCAATCATGTTCGAGGTTTCATGGCTTTCGGTCCAAATGACCGATGTTATGTGCTGAATCACGGCATAGTTTGTGATGTTGTGCCCATATTATGCATGCGTGTGGACATCGGTATGGAGAACAATGTTGCAGGAGGAAGTTTTCCTTTTTCTCGCACGGAAAAGCCCTTTTTCCATTTTCCGAGCGCAAAAAATGGGTTCTTTTGTGAAGTAACCACCAAAATGCTGTTTCAGAATGCTACCGCCCCATTTTCATAAAATACTAGACCACCTTACATGGACTATCTCCCAACCGGGACATCTCAAACCATTTCGTCCATCCAGGTAAAAATGACAAATGTCTGCCGAATCGGTAGGAAGTGGCTCCGGTTTGTACTATAGGTACATGATCTATCGCCCATGATTTTTTGAAATATCATTTTTAGACTCGCAATATGTGGTTTCTTCAGAGATCCAATGCAAGTTCTAGCGATGCTGGTCCCCTATCTTCATGCACGCCGGTTCGACCATAGTTAGAAATTCAGATAATTCAAAACGGGCATAATAAAATTCAAAAAAATCCGAACAATGAAAATCCTTCGTGTGTTGTCATATTATGTGACATAGTTGAAAGGAAAAATACCAGACTTGGTATATTGATCATGTCTCGAGAAAACCTTCACAAAATGACCTATCATGTTCGAGGTTTCATGGCTTTCGGTCCAAATGACCGATGTTATATGCTGAATCACGGCATAGTTTGTGATGTTGTGCCCATATTATGCATGCGTGTGGACATCGGTATGGAGAACAATGTTGCAGGAGGAAGTTTTCCTTTTTATACGGAAAAGCCCTTTTCCATTTTCCGAGCGCAAAAAACGGGTCGTTTTGTGAAGTAACCACCAAAATGTTGTTTCAGAATGCTACCGTCCCATTATCCTAAAATATTAGACCACCTTACATGGACTATCTCCCAACCGGACATCTCAAACCATTTAGTCCATCCGGGTAAAAGGACAAATGTCTGTAGAATCGGTAGGAAGTGGGTCGGTTTGTACTATAGGTACATGATCTATCGCCCATGATTTTTGAAAAATCATTTTAGACTATAATATGTGGTTTCTTGGAGATCAATGCAAGTTATAGTGATGCTCGTCCCCTATCTTCATGCACGTCGGTTCGACCATAGTTAGAAATTCAGATAATTCAAAACGGGCATAATAAATTCAAAAAAAATCCGAACAATGAAAATCCTTCGCGTGGTGTCATATTATGTGACATAGTTGAAAGGAAAAATACCAGACTTGGTATATTGATCATGTCTCGAAAAAACCTTCACAAAATGACCTATCATGTTCGAGGTTTCATGGCTTTCGGTCCAAATGACTGATGTTATATGCTGAATCACGGCATAGTTTGTGAAGTTGTGCCCATATTATGCATTCGTGTGGACATTGGTATGGAGAACAATGTTGCAAGAGGAAGTTTTCCTTTTTATGCATACGGAAAAGCCCTTTTCCATTTTCCGGCGCAAAAGCGAATGTCGTTTTGTGAAGTAACCACCAAATTGCCATTTCAGAATGCTACCGTCCCATTTTCATAAAATACTAGACCACCTTACATGGACTATCTCCCAACCGGGACATCTCAAACCATTTCGTCCATCCCGGGTAAAAAGGACAAATGTCTGCCGAATCGGTAGGAAGTGGCTCCGGTTTTTACTATAGGTACATGATCTATCGCCCATGGTTTTTTGAAAAAATCATTTTTAGACTCGTAATATGTGGTTTCTTCAAAGATCCAATGCAAGTTCTAGCGATGCTCGTCCCCTATCTTCACGCACGCCGGTTCGACCATAGTTAGAAATTCAGATAATTCAAAACGGGCATAATAAATTCAAAAAAATCCGAACAATGAAAATCCTTCGCGTGGTGTCATATTATATGACATAGTTAAAAGGAAAAATACCAGACTTGGTATATTGATCATGTCTCGAAAAAACCTTCACAAAATGACCTATCATGTTCGAGGTTTCATGGCTTTCGGTCCAAATGACTGATGTTATATGCTGAATCACGGCATAGTTTGTGAAGTCGTGCCCATATTATGCATGCGTGTGGACATTGGTATGGAGAACAATGTTGCAGCAGGAAGTTTTCCTTTTTATATGCGGAAAAGCCCTTTTCCATTTTCCGGCATAAAAGCGGGTCGTTTTGTGAAGTAACCACCAAAATGCCGTTTCAGAATGCTACCGTCCCATTTTCCTAAAATACTAGACCACCTTACATGGACTATCTCCCAACTGGGACATCTCAAACCATTTCGTCCATCCCGGGTAAAAAGGACAAATGTCTACCGAATCGGTAGGAAGTGGCTCCGGTTTTTACTATAGGTACATGATCTATCGCCCGTAGTTTTTTGAAAAAATAATTTTAGACTACAATATGTGGTTTCTTGAGATCCAATGCAAGTTCTAGCGATGCTCGTCCCCTATCTTCATGCCGGTTCGACCATATTTAGAAATTCAGATAATTCAAAACGGGCATAATAAATTCAAAAAAATACGAACAATGAAAATCCTTCGCGTGGTGTCATATTATATGACATAGTTGAAAGGAAAAATACCAGACTTGGTATATTGATCATGTCTCGAAAAACCTTCACAAAATGACCTATCATGTTAGGGTTTCATGGCTTTCGGTCCAAATGACCCGATGTTATGCTGAATCACGGCATAGTTTGTGATGTTGCCCATATTATGCATGCGTGTGGACATTGGTATGGAGAACAATGTTGCAGGAGGAAGTTTTCCTTTTTATCATACGGAAAAGCCTTTTCCATTTTCGGCGCAAAAAATGGGTTATTTTAATGAAGTAACCACCAAAATGCTGTTTCAGAATGCTACCATCCCATTTCCTAAAATACTAGACCACCTTACATGGACTATCTCCCAGCGGGACATCTCAAACCATTTTCGTCCATCCGGGTAAAAAGGACAAATGTCTGCGAATCGGTAGGAAGTGGGTCCGGTTTGTACTATAGGTACATGATCTATAACCCATGATTTTTGAAAAATCATTTTAGACTCGCAATATGTGGTTTCTTCAGAGATCAATGCAAGTTCTAGCGATGCTCGTCCCTATCTTCATGCATACCGGTTCGACCATAGTTAGAAATTCAGATAATTCAAAGCGGGCATAATAAATTCAAAAAATCCGAACAATGAAAATCCTTGGCGTGGTGTCATATTATGTGACATAGTTGAAAGGAAAATACCAGACTTGGTATATTGATCATGTCTCGAAAAAACCTTCACAAAATGACCAATCATGTTCGAGGTTTCATGGCTTTCGGTCCACATGACCGATGTTATGTGCTGAATCACGGCATAGTTTGTGATGTTGTGCCCATATTATGCATGCGTGTGGACATTGGTATGGAGAACAATGTTGCGGAGGAAGTTTTCCTTTTTTGTACGGAAAAGCCCTTTTCCATTTTCGGCAAAAAGGGTTATTTTATGAAGTAACCACCAAAATTCTGTTTCAGAATGCTACGTCCCATTTTCATAAAATACTAGACCACCTTACATGGACTATCTCCCAGGACATCTCAAACCATTTTCCATCCGGGTAAAAAGGACAAATGTCTGCCGAATTGGTAGGAAGTGGGTCTGGTTTGTACTACAGGTACATGATCTATCGCGCGTGATTTTTTGAAAAAATAATTTTTAGACTCGCAATATGTGGTTTCTTCAGAGATCCAATGCAAGTTCTAGCGATGCTCGTCCCCTATCTTCATGCATTGGTTCGACCATAGTTAGAAATTCAGATAATTCAAAATGGGCATAATAAATTCAAAAAAATCTGAACAATGAAAATCCTTCGCGCGGTGTCATATTATGTGACATAGTTGAAAGGAAAAATACCAGACTTGGTATATTGATCATGTCTCGAAAAAACCTTCACAAAATGACCTATCATGTTCGAGGTTTCATGGCTTTCGGTCCAAATGACCGATGTTATATGCTGAATCACGGCATAGTTTGTGATGTTGTGCCCATATTATGCATGCATGTGTACATTGGTATGGAGAACAATGTTGCAGGAGGAAGTTTTCCTTTTTATGCATACGGAAAAGCCCTTTTCCATTTTCAGCAGGTTTTATTGAAGTAACCACCAAAATGCCGTTTCAGAATACTACCGTCCCATTTTCCTAAAATACTAGACCACCTTACATGGACTATCTCCCAACGGGACATCTCAAACCATTTCGTCCATCCTTGTAAAAAGGACAAATGTCTGCCGAATCGGTAGGAAGTGGCTCCGGTTTTTACTATAGGTACATGATCTATCGCCCATGGTTTTTTGAAAAAATCATTTTTAGACTCGTAATATGTGGTTTCTTCAAAGATCCAATGCAAGTTCTAGCGATGCTCGTCCCTATCTTCATACGCGGTTCGACCATAGTTAGAAATTCAGATAATTCAAAACAGGCATAATAAATTCAAAAAAATCCGAATAATGAAAATCCTTCGCGTGGTGTCATATTATATGACATAGTTAAAAGGAAAAATACCAGACTTGGTATATTGATCATGTCTCGAAAAAACCTTCACAAAATGACCAATCATGTTCGAGGTTTCATGGCTTTCGGTCCAAATGACCGATGTGATGTGCTGAATCACGGCATAGTTTGTGATGTTGTGCCCATATTATGCATGCGTGTGGACATTGGTATGGAGAACAATGTTGCAGGAGGAAGTTTTCCTTTTATGCATACGGAAAAGCCCTTTTCCATTTTCGGCGCAAAAAATGGGTTATTTTGTGAAGTAACCACCAAAATGCTGTTTCAGAATGCTACCGTCCTATTTTCATAAAATACTAGACCACCTTACATGGACTATCTCCCAACCGGGACATCTCAAACCATTTCGTCCATCCCGGGTAAAAAGGACAAATGTCTGACGAATTGGTAGGAAGTGGGTCCGGTTTGTAGTACAGGTACATGATCTATCGCACGTGATTTTTTGAAAAAATCATTTTTAGACTCGCAATATGTGGTTTCTTCAGAGATCCAATGCAAGTTCTAGCGATGCTCGTCCCCTATCTTCATACTGCCGGTTCGACCATAGTTAGAAATTCAGATAATTCAAAATGGGCATAATAAATTCAAAAAATCCGAACAATGAAAATCCTTGGCGTGGTGTCATATTATGTGACATAGTTGAAAGGAAAAATACACACTTGGTATATTGATCATGTCTCGAAAAAACCTTCACAAAATGACCTATCATGTTCGAGGTTTCATGGCTTTCGGTCCAAATGACCGATGTTATATGCTGAATCACGGCATAGTTTGTGATGTTGTGCCCATATTATGCATGCGTGTGGACATCGGTATGGAGAACAATGTTGCAGGAGGAAGTTTTCCTTTTATGCATACGGAAAAGCCCTTTTCCATTTTCCGGCGCAAAAAAGCGGGTTTTTTGAAGTAACCACCAAAATGCTGTTTCAGAATGCTAGTCCCATTTTCCTAAAATACTAGACCACCTTACATGGACTATCTCCCAGCGGGACATCTCAAACCATTTCGTCCATCCGGGTAAAAGGACAAATGTCTGGAATCGGTAGGAAGTGGGTCGGTTTGTACTATAGGTACATGATCTATCGCCCATGATTTTTGAAAAATCATTTTAGACTTCAATATGTGGTTTCTTCCGAGATCCAATGCAAGTTCTAGCGATGCTCGTCCCTATCTTCATGCACCGGTTCGACCATAGTTAGAAATTCAGATAAATCAAAACGGGCATAATAAATTCAAAAAAAATACGAACAATATAAATCCTTCGCGTGGTGTCATATTATGTGACATAGTTGAAAGGAAAAATACCAGACTTGGTATATTGATCATGTCTCGAAAAAACCTTCACAAAATGACCTATCATGTTCGAGGTTTCATGGCTTTCGGTCCAAATGACCCGATGTTATGTGCTGAATCACGGCATAGTTTGTGATGTTGTGCCCATATTATGCATTCGTGTGGACATTGGTATGGAGAACAATGTTGCAGGAGGAAGTTTTCCTTTTATGCATACGGAAAAGCCCTTTTCCATTTTCCGGCCAAAAAGCAGTTATTTTGTGAAGTAACCACCAAAATGCCGTTTCAGAATGCTACCGTCCCATTTTCCTAAAATACTAGACCACCTTACATGGACTATCTCCCAACCGGGACATCTCAAACCATTTCGTCCATCCGGGTAAAAAGGACAAATGTCTGCCGAATCGGTAGGAAGTGGGTCCGGGTTTGTACTAGGTACATGATCTATCGCCCGTGATTTTTGAAAAAATCATTTTAGACTCGCAATATGTGGTTTCTTGAGAGATCAATGCAAGTTCTAGCGATGCTCGTCCCCTATCTTCATGCCTGCGGTTCGACCATAGTTAGAAATTCAGATAATTCAAAAGCGGGCATAATAAATTCAAAAAATCCGAACAATGAAAATCCTTCGTGGTGTCATATTATGTGACATAGTTAAAAGGAAAAATACCAGACTTGGTATATTGATCATGTCTCGAAAAAACCTTCATAAAATGACCTATCATGTTCGAGGTTTCATGGCTTTCGGTCCAAATGACCGATGTTATATGCTGAATCACGGCATAGTTTGTGATGTTGTGCCCATATTATGCATGCGTGTGGACATTGGTATGAAGAACAATGTTGCAGGAGGAAGTTTTCCTTTTTATGCGGAAAAGCCCTTTTCCATTTTCGGCGCCAAAAAGCGGGTCGTTTATGAAGTAACCACCAAAATGCCGTTTCAGAATGCTACCGTCCCATTTTCCTAAAATACTAGACCACCTTACATGGACTATCTCCCAACCGGGACATCTCAAACCATTTCGTCCATCCCGGGTAAAAAGGACAAATGTCTGCCGAATCGGTAGGAAGTGGCTCCGGTTTTTACTATAGGTACATGATCTATCGCCCGTGGTTTTTTGAAAAAATCATTTTTAGACTCGCAATATGTGGTTTCTTCAGAGATCCAATGCAAGTTCTAGCGATGCTCGTCCCCTATCTTCATGCACTGGTTCGACCATAGTTAGAAATTCAGATAATTCAAAGCGGGCATAATAAATTCAAAAAATTCGAACAATGAAAATCCTTCGCGTGGTGTCATATTATGTGACATAGTTGAAAGGAAAAATACCAGACTTGGTATATTGATCATGTCTCGAAAAAACCTTCACAAAATGACCTATCATGTTCGAGGTTTCATGGCTTTCGGTCCAAATGACCGATGTTATATGCTGAATCACGGCATAGTTTGTGATGTTGTGCCCATATTATGCATGCGTGTGGACATTGGTATGAAGAACAATGTTGCAGGAGGAAGTTTTCCTTTTTGCATACGGAAAAGCCCTTTTCCATTTTCGGCGTAAAAAAGCGGGTCATTTGTGAAGTAACCACCAAAATGCCATTTCAGAATGCTACCGTCCCATTTTCCTAAAATACTAGACCACCTTACATGGACTATCTCCCAGCAGGACATCTCAAACCATTCGTCCATCCGGGTAAAAGGACAAATGTCTGCCGAATCGGTAGGAAGTGGCTCCGGTTTTTACTATAGGTACATGATCTATCGCCCGTGGTTTTTTGAAAAAATCATTTTTAGACTCTCAATATGTGGTTTCTTCAGAGATCCAATGGAAGTTCTAGCGATGCTCGTCCCTATCTTCATACGCACGGTTCGACCATAGTTAGAAATTCAGATAATTCAAAAGCGGGCATAATAAATTCAAAAAAATCCGAACAATGAAAATCCTTGGCGTGGTGTCATATTATGGGACATAGTTGAAAGGAAAAATACCGGACTTGGTATATTGATCATGTCTCGAAAAAACCTTCACAAAATGACCTATCATGTTCGAGGTTTCATGGCTTTCGGTCCAAATGACCGATGTTATGTGCTGAATCACGGCATAGTTTGTGATGTTGTGCCCATATTATGCATGCGTGTGGACATTGGTATGGAGAACAATGTTGCAGGAGGAAGTTTTCCTTTTTATGCCGGAAAAGCCCTTTTCCATTTTCGGCAAAAAATGGGTCATTTTATGAAGTAACCACCAAAATGCCGTTTCAGAATGCTACCGTCCCATTTTCCTAAAATACTAGACCACCTTACATGGACTATCTCCCAGGACATCTCAAACCATTTCGTCCATCCGGGTAAAAAGGACAAATGTCTGGAATCGGTAGGAAGTGGGTCGGTTTGTACTAGGTACATGATCTATCGCCGTGATTTTTGAAAAATCATTTTAGACTCTCAATATGTGGTTTCTTGAGAGATCCAATGCAAGTTCTAACGATGCTCGTCCCCTATCTTCATGCACGGGTTCGACCAGAGTTAGAAATTCAGATAATTCAAAACGGGCATAATAAATTCAAAAAAAAATCTGAACAATGAAAATCCTTCGCGTGGTATCATATTATGTGACATAGTTGAAAGGAAAAATACCAGACTTGGTATATTGATCATGTCTCGAAAAACCTTCACAAAATGACCTATCATGTTCGAGGTTTCATGGCTTTTGGTCCAAACGACCGATGTTATGTTGAATCACGGCATAGTTTGTGATGTTGTGCCCATATTATGCATGCATGTGGACATTGGTATGGAGAACAATGTTGCGGGAGGAAGTTTTCCTTTTTGTATATACGGAAAAGCCCTTTTCCATTTTCCGGCGCAAAAAGCGGGTTATTTTGTGAAGTAAACACCAAAATACTGTTTCAGAATGCTACCGTCCCATTTTCCTAAAATACTAGACCACCTTACATGGACTATCTCCCAACCGGGACATCTCAAACCTTTTCGTCCATCCCGGGTAAAAAGGACAAATGTCTGCCGAATCGGTAGGAAGTGGGTCCGGTTTGTCTACAGGTACATGATCTATCGCCCGTGATTTTTTGAAAAAATCATTTTTAGACTCGAAATATGTGGTTTCTTCCGAGATCCAATGCAAGTTCTAACGATGCTCGCCCCTATCTTCATGCACGCCGGTTCGACCGTAGTTAGAAATTCAGAAAATTCAAAACGGGCATAATAAATTCAAAAAAAATCCGAACAATGAAAATCCTTCGCGTGGCGTCATATTATGTGACATAATTGAAAGTAAAAATACCACACTTGGTATATTGATCATGTCTTGAAAAAACCTTCACAAAATGACCTATCATGTTCGAGGTTTCATGGTTTTCGGTCCAAATGACCGATGTTATGTGCTGAATCACGGCATAGTTTGTGATGCTTTGCCCATATTATGCATTCAAGTCGACATTGTTATGGAGAACAATGTTGCAGGAGGAAGTTTTCCTTTTTGTAGCACGGAAAAGCCCTTTTCCATTTTCCGAGCGCAAAAAACGGGTCGTTTTATGAAGTAACCACCAAAATGCTGTTTCAGAATGCTACCGTCCCATTTTCCTAAAATACTAGACCACCTTACATGGACTATCTCCCAACCGGGACATCTCAAACCTTTTCGTCCATCCCGGGTAAAAAGGACAAATGTCTGCCGAATCGGTAGGAAGTGGGTCCGGTTTGTACTACAGGTACATGATCTATCGCCCGTGATTTTTGAAAAATCATTTTAGACTCGCAATATGTGGTTTCTTCAGAGATCCAATGCAAGTTCTAACGATGCTCGTCCCCTATCTTCATGCATTTGGTTCGACCATAGTTAGAAATTCAGATAATTCAAAATGGGCATAATAAATTCAAAAAATCCGAACAATAAAAATCCTTCGCGTGGTGTCATATTATGTGACATAGTTGAAAGGAAAAATACCAGATTTGGTATATTGATCATATCTCAAAAAACCTTCACATAATTACCTATCATGTTCGAGGTTTCATGGCTTTCGGTCCAAATGCCCGATGTTATGTGCTGAATCACGACATAGTTTGTGATGATGTGCCCATATTATGCATGCATGTGGACATTGGTATGGAGAACAATGTTGCAGGAGGAAGTTTTCGTTTTTGCCGCACGGAAAAGCCCTTTTCATTTTCCGAGCGCAAAAAAATGGTTATTTTGTGAAGTAACCACCAAAATGCTGTTTCAGAATGCTACCGTCCCATTTTCCTAATATACCAGACCACCTTACATGGACTATCTCACAACGGGACATCTCAAACCATTTCGTCCATCCGGGTAAAAGGACAAATGTCTGTAGAATCGGTAGGAAGTGGGTCGGTTTGTACTACAGTACATGATCTATCGCCCGTGATTTTTGAAAAATCATTTTAGACTACGCAATATGTGGTTTCTTCAGAGATCCAATACAAGTTCTAACGATGCTCGTCCCTATCTTCATGCCGCGGTTCGACCATAGTTAAAATTAAGAAAATTCAAAAGCGGGCATAATAATTTCTAAAAAAATCTGAACAATGAAAATCCTTCGCGTGGTGTCATATTATGTGACATAGTTGAAAGGAAAAATACCAGACTTGGTATATTGATCATGTCTCGAAAAAACCTTCACAAAATGACCTATCATGTTCGAGGTTTCATGGCTTTCGGTCCAAATGACCGATGTTATGTGTTGAATCATGGCTTAGTTTGTGATGATGTGCCCATATTATGCATGCATGTGGACATTGGTATGGAGAACAATGTTGCAGGAGGAAGTTTTCCTTTTTGTCGCATGGAAAAGCCCTTTTCCATTTTCCGAGCGCAAAAAACGGGTTGTTTTATGAAGTAGCCACCAAAATGCTGTTTCAGAATGCTACCGTCCCATTTTCCTAAAATACTAGACCATCTTACATGGACTATCTCCCAACCGGGAAATCTCAAACCTTTTCGTCCATCCCGGATAAAAAGGACAAATGTCTGCCGAATCGACAGGAAGTGGGTCTGGTTTGTACTACAGGTAGATGATCTATCGCTCGTGAGTTTTTGAAAAAAATCATTTTTAGACTCACAATATGTGGTTTCTTCCGAGATCCAATGCAAGTTCTAACGATGCTCGTCCCCTATCTTCATGCACGCCAGTTCGACCATAGTTAGAAATTCAGAAAATTCAAAACGGGCATAAGAAATTCAAAAAAAGTCTGAACAATGTAAATCCTTCGCGTGATGTCATATTATGTGACATAGTTGTAAGGAAAAAACCAGAATTGGTATATTGATCATGTCTCGAAAAAACCTTCACAAAATGACCTATCATGTTCGAGGTTTCATGGCTTTTGGTCCAAATGCCCGATGTTATGTGCTGAATCACGGCATAGTTTGTGATGCTGTGCCCATATTATGCATGCATGTGGACATTGGTATGGAGAACAATGTTGCAGGAGGAAGTTTTCCTTTTTGTCGCACGGAAAAGTCCTTTTCCATTTTCCGAGCATAAAAAACGGATCGTTTTGTGAAGTAACCACCAAAATGCTGTTTCAGAATGCTACCGTCCCATTTTCCTAAAATACTAGACCACCTTACATGGAATATCTCCCAACCGGGACATCTCAAACCTTTTCGTCCATCCCGGGTAAAAAGGACAAATGTCTGCCGAATCGGGAGGAAGTGGGTCCGGTTTGTACTACAGGTACATGCTCTATCGCCCGTGATTTTTTGAAAAAATCATTTTTAGACTCGCAATATGTGGTTTTTTCAGAGATCCAATGCAAGTTCTAACGATGCTCGTCCCCTATCTTCATGCACGCCGGTTCGACCATAGTTAGAAATTCAGAAATTTCAAAACAGGCATAATAAATTCAAAAAAAATCCGAACAATGAAAATCCTTCGCTTGGTGTCATATTATGTGACATAGTGGAAAGGAAAAATACCAGACTTGGTATATTGATCATGTCTCGAAAAAACCTTCGCAAAATGACCTATCATGTTCGAGGTTTCATGACTTTCGGTCCAAATGATCGATGTTATGTGTTTTATCATGGCATAGTTTTAGATGCTGTGCCCATATTATGCATGCATGTGGACATTGGTATGGAGAACAATGTTGCAGGAGGAAGTTTTCCTTTTTGTCGCACGGAAAAGCCCTTTTCCATTTTCCGAGCGCAAAAAACGGGTCGTTTTGTGAAGTAACCACCAAAATGCTGTTTCAGAATGCTACCGTCCCATTTTCCTAAAATACTAGACCACCTTACATGGACTATATCCCAACCGGGACATCTCAAACCTTTTCGTCCATCCTGGGTAAAAAGGACAAATGTCTGCCGAATCGGTAGGAAGTGGGTTCGGTTTGTACTACAGGTACATGATCTATCGCCCGTGATTTTTTGAAAAATTCTTTTTTAGACTCGCAATATGTGGTTTCTTCAGAGATCCAATGCAAGTTCTAACGATGCTCGTCCCCTATCTTCATGCACGCCGGTTCGACCATAGTTAGAAATTAAGAAAATTCAAAACGGGCATAATAATTTCTAAAAAAATCTGAACAATGAAAATCCTTCGCGTGGTGTCATATTATGTGACATAGTTGAAAGGAAAAATACCAGACTTGGTATATTGATCATGTCTCGAAAAAACCTTCACAAAATGACCTATCATGTTCCAGGTTCCATGGCTTTCGGTCCAAATGACCGATGTTATGTGTTGAATCATGGCTTAGTTTGTGATGATGTGCCCATATTATGCATGCATGTGGACATTGGCATGGAGAACAATGTTGCAGGAGGAAGTTTTCCTTTTTGTCGCACAGAAAAGCCCTTTTCTATTTTCTGAGCGCAAAAAACGGGTCGTTTTATGAAGTAGCCACCAAAATGGTGTGTCAGAATGCTACCGTCCCATTTTCCTAAAATACTAGACCACCTTACATGGACTATCTCCCAACCGGGACATCTCTAACCTTTTCGTCCATCCCGGGTAAAAAGGACAAATGTCTGCCGAATCGACAGGAAGTGGGTCTGGTTTGTACTACAGGTAGATGATCTATCGCTCGTGAGTTTTTGAAAAAAATCATTTTTAGACTCACAATATGTGGTTTCTTCCGAGATCCAATGCAAGTTCTAACGATGCTCGTCCCCTATCTTCATGCACGCTAGTTCGACCATAGTTAGAAATTCAGAAAATTCAAAACGGACATAATAAATTCAAAAAAAATCCGAAAAATGAAAATCCTTCGCGTGGTGTCATATTATGTGACATAGTTGAAAATAAAAATACCAGAATTGGTATATTGATCATGTCTCGAAAAAACCTTCACAAAATGACCTATCATGTTCCAGGTTTCATGGCTTTCGGTCCAAATGACCGATGTTATGTGCTGAATCACGGCATAGTTTGTGATGCTGTGCCCATATTATGCATGCATGTGGACATTGGTATGGAGAACAATGTTGCAGGAGGAAGTTTTCCTTTTTGTCGCACGGAAAAGCCCTTTTCCATTTTCCGAGCATAAAAAACGGATCGTTTTGTGAAGTAACCACCAAAATGCTGTTTCTAAATGCTACCGTCCCATTTTCCTAAAATACTAGACCACCTTACATGGACTATCTCCCAACCGGGACATCTCAAACCTTTTCGTCCATCCCGGGTAAAAAGGACAAATGTCTGCCGAATCGGGAGGAAGTGGGTCCGGTTTGTACTACAGGTACATGCTCTATCGCCCGTGATTTTTTGAAAAAATCATTTTTAGACTCGCAATATGTGGTTTCTTCAGATATCCAATGCAAGTTCTAACGATGCTCGTCCCCTATCTTCATGCACGCCGGTTCGACCATAGTTAGAAATTCAGAAATTTCAAAACAGGCATAATAAATTCAAAAAAATCCGAACAATGAAAATCCTTCGCGTGGTGTCATATTATGTGACATAGTGGAAAGGAAAAATACCAGACTTGGTATATTGATCATGTCTCGAAAAAACCTTCACAAAATGACCTATCATGTTCGAGGTTTCATGACTTTCGGTCCAAATGATCGATGTTATGTGTTTTATCACGGCATAGTTTTAGATGCTGTGCCCATATTATGCATGCATGTGGACATTGGTATGGAGAACAATGTTGCAGGAGGAAGTTTTCCTTTTTGTCGCACGGAAAAGCCCTTTTCCATTTCCCGAGCGCAAAAAACGGGTCGTTTTGTGAAGTAACCACCAAAATGCTGTTTCAGAATGCTACCGTCCCATTTTCCTAAAATACTAGATCATCTTACATGGACTATATCATAACCGGGACATCTCAAACCTTTTCATCCATCCCGGGTAAAAAGGACAAATGTCTGTCGAATCGGTAGGAAGTGGGTCCGGTTTGTACTACAGGTACATGGTCTATCGCCCGTGATTTTTTGAAAAATTCCTTTTTAGACTCGCAATATGTGGTTTCTTCAGAGATCCAATGCAAGTTCTAACGATGCTCGTCCCCTATCTTCATGCACGCCGGTTCGACCATAGTTAGAAATTCAGAAAATTCAAAACGGGCATAATAAATTTGAAAAAAATCCGAACAATGAAAATCCTTCGCGTGGTGTCATATTATGTGACATAGTTGAAAGGAAAAATACCAGACTTGGTATATTGATCATGTCTCGAAAAAACCTTCACAAAATGACCTATCATGTTCCAGGTTTCATGGCCTTCGGTCCAAATGACCGATTTTATGTGCTGAATCACGACATAGTTTGTGATGCTTTGCCCATATTATACATGCATGTGGACATTGGTATGGAGAACAATGTTGCAGGAGGAAGTTTTCCTTTTTGTCGCACGGAAAAGCCCTTTTCCATTTTCCGAGCGCAAAAAACGGGTCGTTTTGTGAAGTAACCACCAAAATGCTGTTTCAGAATGCTACCGTCCCATTTTCCTAAAATACTAGACCACCTTACATGGACTATATCCCAACCGGGACATCTCAAACCTTTTCGTCCATCCCGGGTAAAAAGGACAAATGTCTGCCGAATCGGTAGGAAGTGGGTCCGGTTTGTACTACAGGTACATGATCTATCGCCCGTGATTTTTTGAAAAATTCTTTTTTAGACTCGCAATATGTGGTTTCTTCAGAGATCCAATGCAAGTTCTAACGATGCTCGTCCCCTATCTTCATGCACGCCGGTTCGACCATAGTTAGAAATTAAGAAAATTCAAAACGGGCATAATAATTTCTAAAAAAATCTGAACAATGAAAATCCTTCGCGTGGTGTCATATTATGTGACATAGTTGAAAGGAAAAATACCAGACTTGGTATATTGATCATGTCTCGAAAAAACCTTCACAAAATGACCTATCATGTTCGAGGTTTCATGGCTTTCGGTCCAAATGACCGATGTTATGTTGAATCATGGCTTAGTTTGTGATGATGTGCCCATATTATGCATGCATGTGGACATTGGCATGGAGAACAATGTTGCGGAGGAAGTTTTCCTTTTGTCGCATGGAAAAGCCCTTTTCCATTTCCGGCGCAAAACGGGTCGTTTTATGAAGTAGCCACCAAAATGGTGTGTCAGAATGCTACCGTCCCATTTTCCTAAAATACTAGACCACCTTACATGGACTATCTCCCAACCGGGACATCTCTAACCTTTTCGTCCATCCCGGGTAAAAAGGACAAATGTCTCCGAATCGGTAGGAAGTGGGTCCGGTTTGTACTACGGTAGATGATCTATCGCCGTGAGTTTTTGAAAAAATCATTTTTAGACTCACAATATGTGGTTTCTTTCGAGATCCAATGCAAGTTCTAACGATGCTCGTCCCCTATCTTCATGCACGCTAGTTCGACCATAGTTAGAAATTCAGAAAATTCAAAACGGACATAATAAATTCAAAAAAAATCCGAAAAATGAAAATCCTTCGCGTGGTGTCATATTATGTGACATAGTTGAAAAGAAAAATACCAGAATTGGTATATTGATCATGTCTCGAAAAAACCTTCACATAATGACCTATCATGTTCCAGGTTTCATGGCTTTCGGTCCAAATGACCGATGTTATGTGCTGAATCACGGCATAGTTTGTGATGCTGTGCCCATATTATGCATGCATGTGGACATTGGTATGGAGAACAATGTTGCAGGAGGAAGTTTTCCTTTTTGTCGCACGGAAAAGCCCTTTTCCATTTTCCGAGCATAAAAAACGGATCGTTTTGTGAAGTAACCACCAAAATGCTGTTTCAGAATGCTACCGTCCCATTTTCCTAAAATACTAGACCACCTTACATGGACTATCTCCCAACCGGGACATCTCAAACCTTTTCGTCCATCCCGGGTAAAAAGGACAAATGTCTGCCGAATCGGGAGGAAGTGGGTCAGTTTGTACTACAGGTACATGCTCTATCGCCCGTGATTTTTTGAAAAAATCATTTTTAGACTCGCAATATGTGGTTTCTTCAGATATCCAATGCAAGTTCTAACGATGCTCGTCCCCTATCTTCATGCACGCCGGTTCGACCATAGTTAGAAATTCAGAAATTTCAAAACAGGCATAATAAATTCAAAAAAATCCGAACAATGAAAATCCTTCGCGTGGTGTCATATTATGTGACATAGTGGAAAGGAAAAATACCAGACTTGGTATATTGATCATGTCTCGAAAAAACCTTCACAAAATGACCTATCATGTTCGAGGTTTCATGACTTTCGGTCCAAATGATCGATGTTATGTGTTTTATCACGGCATAGTTTTAGATGCTGTGCCCATATTATGCATGCATGTGGACATTGGTATGGAGAACAATGTTGCAGGAGGAAGTTTTCCTTTTTGTCGCACGGAAAAGCCCTTTTCCATTTTCCGAGCGCAAAAAACGGGTCGTTTTATGAAGTAACCACCAAAATGCTGTTTCAGAATGCTACCGTCCCATTTTCCTAAAATACTAGATCATCTTACATGGACTATATCATAACCGGGACATCTCAAACCTTTTCATCCATCCCGGGTAAAAAGGACAAATGTCTGTCGAATCGGTAGGAAGTGGGTCCGGTTTGTACTACAGGTACATGGTCTATCGCCCGTGATTTTTTGAAAAAATCATTTTTAGACTCGCAATATGTCGTTTCTTCAGAGATCCAATGCAAGTTCTAACGATGCTCGTCCCCTATCTTCATGCACGCTGGTTCAACCGTAGTTAGAAATTCAGAAAATTCAAAATGGGCATAATAAATTAAAAAAAATCCGAACAATGAAAATCCTTCGCGTGGTGTCATATTATGTGACATAGTTGAAAGGAAAAATACCAGACTTGGTATATTGATCATGTCTCGAAAAAACCTTCACAAAATGACCTATCATGTTCCAGGTTTCATGGCCTTCGGTCCAAATGACCGATTTTATGTGCTGAATCACGACATAGTTTGTGATGCTTTGCCCATATTATACATGCATGTGGACATTGGTATGGAGAACAATGTTGCAGGAGGAAGTTTTCCTTTTTGTCGCACGGAAAAGCCCTTTTCCATTTTCCGGCGCAAAAAGCAGGTCGTTTGTGAAGTAACCACCAAAATGCTGTTTCAGAATGCTACCGTCCCATTTTCCTAAAATACTAGACCACCTTACATGGACTATATCCCAACCGGGACATCTCAAACCTTTTCGTCCATCCCGGGTAAAAAGGACAAATGTCTGCCGAATCGGTAGGAAGTGGGTCCGGTTTGTACTACAGGTACATGATCTATCGCCCGTGATTTTTTGAAAAATTCTTTTTTAGACTCGCAATATGTGGTTTCTTCAGAGATCCAATGCAAGTTCTAACGATGCTCGTCCCCTATCTTCATGCACGCCGGTTCGACCATAGTTAGAAATTAAGAAAATTCAAAACGGGCATAATAATTTCTAAAAAAATCTGAACAATGAAATTCCTTCGCGTGGTGTCATATTATGTGACATAGTTGAAAGGAAAAATACCAGACTTGGTATATTGATCATGTCTCGAAAAAACCTTCACAAAATGACCTATCATGTTCCAGGTTTCATGGCTTTCGGTCCAAATGACCGATGTTATGTGTTGAATCATGGCTTAGTTTGTGATGATGTGCCCATATTATGCATGCATGTGGACATTGGCATGGAGAACAATGTTGCAGGAGGAAGTTTTCCTTTTTGTCGCACGGAAAAGCCCTTTTCCATTTTCCGAGCGCAAAAAACGGGTCGTTTCATGAAGTAGCCACCAAAATGCTGTTTCAGAATGCTACCGTCCCATTTTCCTAAAATACTAGACCACCTTACATGGACTATCTCCCAACCGGGACATCTCTAACCTTTTCGTCCATCCCGGGTAAAAAGGACAAATGTCTGCCGAATCGACAGGAAGTGGGTCTGGTTTGTACTACAGGTAGATGATCTATCGCTCGTGAGTTTTTGAAAAAATCATTTTTAGACTCACAATATGTGGTTTCTTTCGAGATCCAATGCAAGTTCTAACGATGCTCGTCCCCTATCTTCATGCACGCTAGTTCGACCATAGTTAGAAATTCAGAAAATTCAAAACGGACATAATAAATTCAAAAAAAATCCGAAAAATGAAAATCCTTCGCGTGGTGTCATATTATGTGACATAGTTGAAAAGAAAAATACCAGAATTGGTATATTGATCATGTCTCGAAAAAACCTTCACATAATGACCTATCATGTTCCAGGTTTCATGGCTTTCGGTCCAAATGACCGATGTTATGTGCTGAATCACGGCATAGTTTGTGATGCTGTGCCCATATTATGCATGCATGTGGACATTGGTATGGAGAACAATGTTGCAGGAGGAAGTTTTCCTTTTTGTCGCACGGAAAAGCCCTTTTCCATTTTCCGAGCATAAAAAACGGATCGTTTTGTGAAGTAACCACCAAAATGCTGTTTCAGAATGCTACCGTCCCATTTTCCTAAAATACTAGACCACCTTACATGGACTATCTCCCAACCGGGACATCTCAAACCTTTTCGTCCATCCCGGGTAAAAAGGACAAATGTCTGCCGAATCGGGAGGAAGTGGGTCCGGTTTGTACTACAGGTACATGCTCTATCGCCCGTGATTTTTTGAAAAAATCATTTTTAGACTCGCAATATGTGGTTTCTTCAGATATCCAATGCAAGTTCTAACGATGCTCGTCCCCTATCTTCATGCACGCCGGTTCGACCATAGTTAGAAATTCAGAAATTTCAAAACAGGCATAATAAATTCAAAAAAATCCGAACAATGAAAATCCTTCGCGTGGTGTCATATTATGTGACATAGTGGAAAGGAAAAATACCATACTTGGTATATTGATCATGTCTCGAAAAAACCTTCACAAAATGACCTATCATGTTCGAGGTTTCATGACTTTCGGTCCAAATGATCGATGTTATGTGTTTTATCACGGCATAGTTTTAGATGCTGTGCCCATATTATGCATGCATGTGGACATTGGTATGGAGAACAATGTTGCAGGAGGAAGTTTTCCTTTTTGTCGCACGGAAAAGCCCTTTTCCATTTCCCGAGCGCAAAAAACGGGTCGTTTTGTGAAGTAACCACCAAAATGCTGTTTCAGAATGCTACCGTCCCATTTTCCTAAAATACTAGATCATCTTACATGGACTATATCATAACCGGGACATCTCAAACCTTTTCATCCATCCCGGGTAAAAAGGACAAATGTCTGCCGAATCGGTAGGAAGTGGGTCCGGTTTGTACTACAGGTACATGGTCTATCGCCTGTGATTTTTTAAAAAATTCCTTTTTAGACTCGCAATATGTGGTTTCTTCAGAGATCCAATGCAAGTTCTAACGATGCTCGTCCCCTATCTTCATGCACGCCGGTTCGACCATAGTTAGAAATTCAGAAAATTCAAAACGGGCATAATAAATTTGAAAAAAATCCGAACAATGAAAATCCTTCGCGTGGTGTCATATTATGTGACATAGTTGAAAGGAAAAATACCAGACTTGGTATATTGATCATGTCTCGAAAAAACCTTCACAAAATGACCTATCATGTTCCAGGTTTCATGGCTTTCGGTCCAAATGACCGATGTTATGTGCTGAATCACGACATAGTTTGTGATGCTTTGCCCATATTATACATGCATGTGGACATTGGTATGGAGAACAATGTTGCAGGAGGAAGTTTTCTTTTTTGTCGCACGGAAAAGCCCTTTTCCATTTTCCGAGCGCAAAAACGGGTAGTTTTATGAAGTAACCACCAAAATGTTGTTTCAGAATGCTACCGTCCCATTTTTCTAAAATACTAGACCACCTTACATGGACTATCTCCCAACCGGGACATCTCTAACCTTTTCGTCCATCCCGGGTAAAAAGGACAAATGTCTGCCGAATCGGTAGGAAGTGGGTCCGGTTTGTACTACAGGTACATGATCTATCGCCCGTGATTTTTTGAAAAATTCTTTTTTAGACTCGCAATATGTGGTTTCTTCAGAGATCCAATGCAAGTTCTAACGATGCTCGTCCCCTATCTTCATGCACGCCGGTTCGACCATAGTTAGAAATTAAGAAAATTCAAAACGGGCAAAATAAATTCAAAAAAAATCCGAACAATGAAATCCCTTCGCGTGGTGTCATATTATGTGACATAGTTGAAAGGAAAAATACCAGACTTGGTATATTGATCATGTCTCGAAAAAACCTTCACAAAATGACCTATCATGTTCGAGGTTTCATGGCTTTCGGTCCAAATGACCGATGTTATGTGCTGAATCACGGCATAGTTTGTGATGCTTTGCCCATATTATGCATGCATGTGGACATTGGTATGGAGAACAATGTTGCAGGAGGAAGTTTTCCTTTTTGTCGCACGGAAAAGCCCTTTTCCATTTTCCGAGCGCAAAAAACGGGTCGTTTTATGAAGTAACCACCAAAATACTGTTTCAGAATGCTACCGTCCCATTTTCCTAAAATACTAGACCACCTTACATGGACTATCTCCCAACCGGTACATCTCAAACCTTTTCGTCCATCCCGGGTAAAAAGGACAAATGTCTGCCGAATCTGTAGGAAGTGGGTCCGGTTTGTCTACAGGTACATGATCTATCGCCCGTGATTTTTTGAAAAAATCATTTTTAGACTCGCAATATGTGGTTTCTTCAGAGATCCAATGCAAGTTCTAATGATGCTCGTCCCCTATCTTCATGCACGCCGGTTTGACCGTAGTTAGAAATTCAGAAAATTCAAAACGGGCATAATAAATTCAAAAAAAGTCCAAACAATGAAAATCCTTCGCGTGGTGTCATATTATGTGACATAGTTGAAAGGAAAAATACCAGACTTCGTATATTAATCATGTCTCGAAAAAACCTTCACAAAATGACCTATCATGTTCCAGGTTTCATGGCTTTCGGTCCAAATGACCGATGTTATGTGCTGAATCACGGCATAGTTCGTGATGCTTTGCCCATATTATGCATGCATGTGGACATTGGTATGGAGAACAATGTTGCAGGAGGAAATTTTCCTTTTTGTTGCACGGAAAAGCCCTTTTCCATTTACGAGCGCAAAAAACGGGTCGTTTTATGAAGTAACCACCAAAATACTGTTTCAGAATGCTACCGTCCCATTTTCCTAAAATACTAGACCACCTTACATGGACTATCTCCCAACCGGGACATCTCAAACCTTTTCGTCCATCCTAGGTAAAAATGACAAATGTCTACCGAATCGGCAAGAAGTGGGTCCGGTTTTTACTACAGGTACATGATCTATCGCCCGTGATTTTTTGAAAAAATCATTTTTAGACTCGCAATATGTGGTTTCTTCAGAGATCCAATGCAAGTTCTAATGATGCTCGTCCCCTATGTTCATGCACGCCGGTTCGACCATAGTTAGAAATTCAGAAAATTCAAAACAGGCATAATAAATTCAAAAAAAAATCCGAACAATGAAAATCCTTCGCGTGGTGTCATATTATGTGACATAGTTGAAAGGAAAAATACCAGACTTGGTATATTGATCATGTCTCGAAAAAACCTTCACTAAATGACCTATCATGTTCGAGGTTTCATGGCTTTCGGTCCAAATGACCGATGTTATGTGGTGAATCATGGCATAGTTTGTGATGCTGTGCCCATATTATGCATGCATGTGGACATTGGTATGGAGAACAATGTTGCAGGAGGAAATTTTCCTTTTTGTCGCACGGAAAAGCCCTTTTCCATTATTTATTCAAATGCAAACACTTTTTATGTTTAAAGTTTTTCTAAATTCCAAATTAATATTAAAAAAAATAAGTTAATTAATTTTTAATTGTAAATGGTTCATATTTTAAATGGTTACATTAATTATTTTTTAAAATAGCAAATGGTTTTGAATTATTTATTCAAATCCAAACACTTTTTATGTTTAATGTTTTTCTAAATTCCAAATTAATATTCAAAAATTATAAGTTAATTCATTTTTAATTTTAAATGGTTACATTAATTATTTTTTGAAAACAGAAAATGGATTTGAATTATTTTATTCAAATTCAAACACTTTTTATGTTTAAAGTTTTTCTAAATTCCAAATTAATATTCAAAAAATATAAGTTAATTCATTTTTAATTTTAAATGGTTCATAATTTAAATGGTTATATTAATTTTTTTTAAAATAGAAAATGGTTTTGAATTAGTTATTCAAATCCAAACACTTTTTATGTTTAAAGTTTTTCTAAATTCCAAATTAATATTCAAAAAATATAAGTTAATTCATTTTTAATTTTAAATGGTTACATTAATTATTTTTTAAAAACAGAAAATGGTTTTGAATTATTTATTCAAATGCAAACACTTTTTATGTTTAAAGTTTTTCTAAATTCCAAATTAATATTCATAAAATATAAGTTAATTCATATTTAATTTTAAATGGTTCATAGTTTAAATGGTTACATCTATTATTTTTAAAAACAGAAAATGGTTTTGAATTAGTTATTCCAATTCAAACACTTTTTATGTTTAAAGTTTTTCTCAATTCCAAAGTAATTATCATTTAAAAAACATTACAAATTTAAACCCCAAAATAAAAAATAAGGTGGGAAGAGAGAGAAAATTACTGATTTTTTTTGAAAATAGGGTCATATCTCCCGGTTGGAGCCACCAACCGGGACTAAAGACCCCCTGTACGCGCCTCTTGGTCTGCTGAAAAAATTGGAGTATATGTCCCGGTTGGTGGCTCCAACCGGGACGTATGACCCTTTAGTCCTGGTTGGAGCTACCAACCGGGACTAAAGGTCCTTCCTTTATAACTGTGCGCGCCTCTTCTTCTTCTTCCCCTTCTCCATTCCTCTACAACCCGACGCGCCGCACAGAGACGCCGCCGCCCCGATCCCCCAGACGCCGGCAGGCTGCCCCATCCTTGCGCGCCCGCCGTCGCCGTCAGCACCGCCGCCTCCACCCTTCATCTCCGTCCATCGCCGCGCGTCGCCTCCATCCTTCGTACCAAGCCGCCGCCCTCCGTCTCTCCAGCCGCCGCCTCCCTCCACGCACCAGCCGCCATTTGCCTAGGCCAAGGCCACACCGCTCTCCCCTCTCCTCCTCGACCGCCACAAACCCAGCCCACTACACGCCGCCTGCACATACCCGAGGCTCCCCTTTTAGTTTTTTTAGTTGATTTAGGTGATGATTATTTAATTGTATTAGTTGTTAGATGATTTATTTGTTAGATGATTTAGTTGCTAGATTATTTAGGTGTATTTAGATGATGTAGATGATTTAGGTGTATTTAGATGATGTAGATGATTTAGTTGATGATTATTTAAGGTGTATGTGGAGATGATTATTTAGTTGTTAGATGATTTAGTTGTAAATAATGTTAGATGATTTAAGTAGTATATGTATTTGTATATTATCATATTTTTTATATATTATCATATTTTGTATTTGTATATGTATATGTATATGTATTTGTATATGTATATGTATATGTATATGTATATGTATATGTATATGTATATGTATATGTATATGTATATGTATATTATCATATTTTGTATTTGTATATGATATTAGTTGTCATAGACCCTATTTGAATCGATGTTGCACCTAGGGTTAGCCGGTGTGTCCTCGCCAGGGCATCCCGAACCCGAGGGTTGATTGATTGCCGCCTTTCTTTCCGGTATTGATTCTTCGCTTTATACACGACGCGCCTGATGTAATAATTTTTTTTATAATTCCAGAAAATGATTAAATATTGTAAAATTCATATCTTATTATTTATAAGTCAGAAAAATACAAATAATATATCAAAATGTTCAGAAAAATGAGTTCTACCTTTTTAAGCTATAATCATGCATTGCTAATCAACTTTAATGATAAGTTTAATTAGAGAACTAAATCAACCCCTCTCATGTGTTTCCGGAGTTTCCCGGGTTAGGGTTTTCAACCCTCTGAACCCCGTTTAAATTGCCGAGCAAGTTTTAGGGTTTCATTTCAATGCAATTCAACTTGTCATATCATCATCCTTGTTTGATCATTCCGCCTATCCCTCCTCCCCGACCGCCACGGCGCCTCCGTCTCCGTCCATCGCCACGCGCTCCAGCCGCCCCTTCCCTTTTAGTGTGTATGTATATATTGTGTATGTATATATAGTGTGTATGTATATATTTTTATTATTGTGTATGAATATATTAGGGTTTCTCTGAATTAGGTTTTATCCGTTTTGACTTATCTGTTTTTCCACCTATGCAAAAAATATGGACCCACACAATAGAGACGAAGAAAAGGAAGAGTTGATCCAAGGTGTGATCCGCGGGGAAGAAAATTTAGATGTATCGATGTTTCTGAACAACTCCGGTGAGGGTGATCCTCTTTATGCCGGAATAGACGACTTGTTTGAGGTTGAAGGTGTTGAAGGTCTGGCGAGGTGCATGTAATATAATTAATTCATTAATTCATCATCTGCTATCTATATAGAAATAGTAACAACGATCTTTCTTCTTTTAGCCCTACGGATCGAAGAAATCTACTGAAAAGAGCAGCCGAGGCCCAACTAAAAAGTTGGGAGACCATGAGAGGTTCAGGATCGAAGATGTCGCTGAAGACGGCAAACCGACGGCTCCCGAAGTTGTCGCAAACAAATTTGTGGCACAATGCGGAGTAATCATTAGGGACTTAATCCCGATCAACATTCGAAATTGGAATAGGCCTGCTGATGCGAAAGAAGAGGGAACATGTTTATTTGTCCCTAACAACGCCAAAGATTTACTGTGGAAGAGGCTCATGGTTAATTTCAAACTACCGAAGATAGAGCTGGATCCAAATGCGGAGGATCCAGTTGAGGACGCCTTAGAACATGGGAGAGCCATGGAGGCTAAGGTCAGGGAGTGGGCTTTGAAGAAGATGGCCCAGTGTTTAACCAACTGGAAGAAAAGATTGCACCTTGACTATGTCGTGAAAGAGAAGACTCCTGATTTCAAGAATATTCAGTTTGAGAAGATAAAACCATTCTGGGCTGATTTTGTGAAATACAAGACATCAGAAAAAGCTAAGAAAATGTATGCAACGAATAAGCTGAATGCTGCTAACAAGAAGTATCACCATACTATGGGGCAAGGTGGCTACAGGGCTGGCATTCCTAAGTGGGAGAAACTTGAGAATGAACTGCGTGCTAAAAATATCACCCAGAGACAGACAATTGGGTAGAACGTGCAAGGAATTGGTTTTACGGGCATGGGGCACGTTGGACTCGGAAGGGAAGTGTATATATAACATACGACATAAAGAAGACCCCTTGCCAATCGAGAATATGAGAAAAGCAGTAAAGGCTGTTAAAGATGGGGACTTCATTCCCGATAGAGAGAATGATGAGCTCACACTCGCCCTTGGAAATAAGGAACATGATGGACGAACACGAGGCACAAGCGGCTCCTAACCATGGAGGACTGGGTTTCCCGAAGAGAGGAAGAAATATCCTGATAGAAGCCGTCAGAGGAGAAAGGACAGGGCGGAAGTTGAAGCAGATATTCAGAAAGAGCGAATGCGTATAATTGAAGAACGAATAAAGCAACAACAAGATGAAATTAACGCACTTAAAGAGCAAAGTACTACCGGCCCATCTCAACAGCACACTGCATTCGATGATACCAGCCTATCGAATAATGAAAAAAGCAGTGTGGCTTCCACCGAGGTCCCGGGTGATGACAATGACGATGACGATGACGATGGTGCACCGACGATGGCTCCTGTTGGCTACCCAGTGGATGATATCACAGAGATGACACACTGTGAGCTACATGTCAAAGTTGTGAACATATCAATGAAAGTGGCGGTCGGCTATGCCTTACCAATTGGACCCACACCAACTTACCACTGTCGTCCGGTTCCAGAGGGCTACGCTGTTGTCGGGGTGGATGAAATCATGCCCACCTTTGAAGTTTTGGATCTTCACTACCCTGCAGGTGAAGGGGATGTGACTGTACTGCGAGACGCAACAAACGTCACCATTCTATGGCCAAAGGAATGTATCGTGCTTCGAAATCACACGCCAAGGCCATCTTCGCCGCCGCCTCACCCGTCTCCAGCGAGGTCGCCGCCATTGCTGGCCGCTCGTGGCTCCGTCGCCTCACCAATCTCCGGCGCAGCCATCACCACGGGAGCCATCGCCGGCGCCTCAGGATAAAAAGCATAAGCGTATCGCTAATCTGCGTCGTGGTAAGCGATCGCCAAAACGTAAACAAGAGCCTCTTTCAAAAGTACCAAAGGTTCCTCCCAAGAGAGCTTATGACTGTACTGAAGAGGAGACTGCGGTGATCGTTGATGCGGAAACGACAGCGTTTTTCTCTAAGCTGAGGCGGCCGAAAGAGCCAGAGTTCCCCAGCACCAAAGAAGAAAAAGCCAAAGTGTTGAAAATGCTAAAGACTCTTCATCAACCCGAGCCAAAGCTGTCATCAGACTATGAGCGTTCTATTCTCAAATCACATGCGGCACAACAAGCCTCGAAGAGCAGTACTGATGCAAGCGAGAAATCTGTTGCCCAGCTCGGAGAACAAGCAAAACAGTCTTGCGCCCCTCTCAAGGTGATTTCCCATACCAATGTGGGGTCGAGAAAATATGGGGCCGAAGAGCAGTATGATCCAGAGGTTGTTGCACAATACGGAGAAGCTGCCGCTACTCAAGGTATGAGTATTGCCCAGTACTTATCCCAGTTAGAGTACTTCCCCGTGAGTGAAGGAGCATACAAATACCAGTACGGCAAACCTCTCGTCAAACCTGAGGAAGTAAATAATCTTCCAACAAAAATGCGATGATTGCATAACTGGTACATGCATGCCACAAAGGCATGGGCTAACTGGATAGTGCTGAGAGTTACAAAAAATCATCATGGGAAAGAAAAGGATGACATGATATCCATTGAATTTTATGAACTATTTCAATTATTCAATCAAGACGCCTTGGACAAATCGATCATCAGTGCCTATTGTCTGTAAGTACTAATTCTGTAATTAATTTAGTCTCCAGCTATCTCACCTTGGTTATTGCATGTATATAATCATACTGTAATATGCAGAATGAAGATTCTCGAATGGAGCAGAGGACAAATCTATGACATTGGCTTCATTGACCCATATTGGGTTCATGAAGCTAATCTCAAAACAAGCCCCCAGGATACGGAGCATAATATAGTACATGCGTTAAGGTTTCAAGAAACCAAAAGGGAAATACTTTTTCCTTACAACTTCGAGTGAGTGTTATTGTCTTGTATACACTTTCTATTTCGCTTACTCGATGTTAAGTATATAACTGATTAGTTATGCATTCGCAGCTTCCACTATATTCTGTTAATCATTCAACTTGACAAAGGGCGTGTACTAGTCATGGACTCGAAACATAAACCCCTTGAGTAGCGGAAGGACATGCAGATGCTTATCCAGCGGTAATTCTAGTCATTACGACACTATATCGGCAACGTTCATGAATTTTATGATATCAAGTAATTAATAACTTATTTTATTCGTTTTCTTCGCCGGGCAGCGCTTGGAAACGGTTCACCAACAAGGCTAGGGGTGTTTGGAAAGCAGAACTTACATTTCAAGCACTAGATGTAAGCACCACTAGCTATATCCGCGCATTTCTTTGATTCTAGTTTTGATACAGTTATTATCATGCTTGATTATTATTTTGATTGAACTATGTTCTCGTAAAGTGTCTGACGCAGGGACCAGGTAACAATCTATGTGAATACTATGTTTGCGAGTTCATCCGGCAGACGTGCGATGAGAAGGGCAGAAATTTAGAGCAACTCCACGTACGTACACAATTTCTATAGTTTTTAATTACAATCAAATTGTGTTTAGTTTCATTCATATAGACTGACTCCTTTTTTAAATCAGATCGAACGTCTACGGGACAGTCTTCTGCCAAAGGATCACGTACGAGCAATTCAGGAGGAATTGGCGGGATTCTTGGATGCAGAAGTCCTAAACCCAAAAGGCAAATACTATTCGGCTGTGTATAGACAATAGGAATTGTACACAGAGCAATTTTTGTATGTAGTGCATGAACTCGATCCGTGTATCGAATATAATATTGTCATGATGATCTTTTGTAATATAATGGTTCCTTCATTGATGAGTGCAAAACACTAAATAAACAATAAAACAACATAAATGAATTCTCTGTCGTAGCACAAAAAGTGGCCAAAATGCTGCCGCGGCAACAAAAGTTGCCAAAATGAATTCTCTGCCGCGGCAGAGAAATGTGTCAAATCTCTGCCGTGGCAGAAGCTTATTTGTCCCAACAGACATTTAATCGACGGTTGTTCTCCCCTCGCACGGAGAAGCGACCACGTGTATGATCTTTTGTCCCGGTTGGTGGGGCAACCGGGACTAAAGGTTCGAGCTTTAGTCCCGATTGCCCCGTCCCGGTTGGGTAACCGGGACTAAAGCCCCTTACCAACCGGGACCAATGGGCCATTCTGCACTAGTGGTACTTAGATTTTACTCTCTCGAGAGGTGGTGCACTTTTGCCACAAGACTCGACATGCATCGACATAAGATCTTTCAGAAGCCTTCCCTTAGACCAAATGGATGCGTTCCAACCTATCACCCCTACCACCTTCTGTCCATCTGGCTAAGTTATTGCAACCTATATGATCCAGGCAGAGCCCATATTTCCATGTGGCTGCACTAGAAGCTTCTCAACACTTGACATCTCAAATATCTTTGTTCCTGGGTGGCTTTCCACAAGTGTGATACACAAGGTAGCCATGAATATGGGCCTTGTGTAATCACTCAACATAACCCATTCTCACCATTCCACCCAGGTGATTCATTCACATAGTTGTTTTATTAAACAAAACACAAGTCATAGACTTAGAAATATTTCATAGCATGAATAATCCACCCTTGTTTTCTACTATCTAGGCTATGCATACTAGTAGAAAGAATCTTATCTTTAGGGAAAATTCTACTAAGGCATCATCTACTAGGATCTCCCAAGGAATAGTTAACACATAGAAAATTCCATGCAAGTCCTACTCAAAATTATCACTAATGCATAGTCAAAATAATAGGACAAAATGTATGAAGCACCACTTGCCTTCTTGGTAGAGAAACTAGGTTCACTCCTTGATCTTGCAAATGTCACACTCTTCAAAGTTATCTACAATTCAATCAAGGCACAAATTCAAACTAGCATTCAAACAAGCATGCAAAGGTTGTTTTATTTTTAAAAGTGGTTTCTAATAAGGCTATAAACCTTTTAAAACACCTACTGGTCATTTATAAAAGTGGCAAAACCATTTGAAACCAAGTTAGTGAAAATGGGACATTTAAATCATTTTTGTTTTGCTAGAAATGATTTTATTAAAGGAATAATTTGTAGTGTTAGCCAAAAATGTTTTTAAACACAAATGTTAGTGTTTATGGTCAGATTGTTTAAATCAAATCCATTTGCAAAAATCATTTTTAAAACATAGCAACATTTTTGTTTTACTAGAAATGCTTTTAATCAAAGTAATAATTTTCTAGGGTTAATAAAATATACTTTTAAATCCAAAAGTTAGTGTTTAGGGTCATAGAGTTCAAATCAAACCATTTACAAAAGGTTTTACTCAAAAGGAATTTTTAGAATAATTTTTATACACAAAATAGTCCTACAAATCTTTCTGCAAAAGACCTAATTTTCCAGAAGCAAAATACTAAACTAAGGCCATGGTTGCAAATGTTTCATTTTTCTGATTTCAATGATATAAAGTTTGTAATTTTTCGACGTGCATATCAAAAGTTATGAATTTTTCATGTTTAAACATCTAATAGAACCTTTTTTCTGTTTTTACAACAAAAGCTGGGCTACGTGTCTTATTCCTATTGGCCGGTACCGATTCGTCTGTCTCGTGCTACACAAAGCGTTGGATTTAAATAGGATCGCATGGCTCAGAGCGATCGATGCCGTTTCGATTACAAATCTAATCATATCCACCAGATCATCATCTAATGGTCTAGATCACTTTGACCACTAACTGGCGGCGCTGGCCGGCGACTGCGGCGGCGGGGCGTCGGGCAGTGATGCTCCAGTGAATACAGGAAGCAAGGAAGGGAAAGGAAGGTCTCACCATGTTCACTGGGTTGCGGTGAAGATCAATGTGGTAGCCGTTAGTCAAGGGGAGCATGGTCGTGTCGGAAATTGCTCGTCGGAGAAGCTCCTGCTGACGGGCACACACGGTCGTCGACGTTGGCGAGGCTACGGACCATGCCAAGGCAAGGCAAAGGTTTTGTTAGACGCGCAAGACAAAGGAGAGTACGCGTGCGTCAATGAGAGTGAGGGGGCGGTCAGGGTTTACCGGGGGAGGTCACCGGAGTGGACGCAGACGACGGTGGTGTTCAGTCGAGGAAGAAGTCGAGCTTCTAGGGAGTGCACGTGCAAGATAGGGATACTAGCAGGTGCGCAAGGTTCTGGCGAGTAGGCTCATGTAATCCAGGGGCAAGGGGAGGTGAGGGCTGGCCGGAATTCGTGCTGGACCTCGTCGGAGGAAGTGGGGTTGCAAGTGTAAATTGGAGCAGCCTAGCGACAGAGAGGGAACAACGAGTGAGGGGAAAGAGAGAGGGGAGAGGGGCGTTTTAGCGAGCACAGTCGCGGGGCGTAATTTTCGCGGCATCAACGCGAATTGAAGCAGTCTTCAACAGCCAGTAACGGCGAGGAGGAAAGAGGGGGGCAAGTTTCACGCGAGGATGAAGGTGACAGCGCGGCAGTGGGGCCGGGGAGTCAGTGGGGGTGTGGATTGTTTTGTTGGTGAGAACGATTCGCGGGGAGGGGGAGATAGTGGGTGTCGGAGGGCTGCTAGTTGGGCTTGCTGGGCCTGGTAGCTGGGTAGGGCTAGCTTCGTTGGGCTGCTTTGTTTTTTTCTCCTTCTGTTTTCTTTTCTTCTTCCTTTTCTAATTTTCTGTTTTAATTTGATTCAAATGATTCAAACACTCATTTTATTTCAAAACTTTTCCAAACTTTCCAGTATGTTTTTATACCGTTTAACAATGTATTTTAAAGTCCATTTTAGAATATTTTCTTTTATTCTCTTAGGGTTTAATATTTATTTAAATTAGGCATTTCCCCTTATTGAAATGAACTAGAATATGGTTCCAAACCATATAACTTTATTTAATTATTATTTTATTCTTTTTAAGTTAATTAGATAACTTTTAATCCATTTTGGCAATTTCAATTATTATTTTCTCATGATTTAATCATTTAAATTAGGAATTTTGTCTTTATTCAAAAACAAATATGGTTCAAGTCCATATAAGTTTTTATTCAACTAATCTTTATTCCTTTATTTTATTTGGATTATCTTTATTTCATTTGCTTATGGATTTAATTCAACTTTTAAATTGTCTTCTAAATAATTTTCTTAGGACTTATTATTTAGTTTAGGCAATTTGTCTTTATTTGAATAAAATTGAATATGGTTCAATCCATGTGATTTTATTTAAATAATCTTTTATTCCTTTTTATTATTCAGTAAACATTAATTTGTTTATCGATTTGGCCAAGATTTAATTTGGCTTTTAAGTATTCCTTCTTTATTTATTTCTTTCTTTGTCTTATAAAATCCATATCTTTTTATTTATAGATCCAAAATTGGTGATTCCAATTTGTATAATTTTATTTAATATTTGTTTATCTTTTTAAATACTTTTAGGATTACTTACTCACAATTTGGTATGGATTTTAGATAGGAGCTTTATTAGCCTTGGGAATTATTTCCTTTTATCTTATTAAATTCATAAAATTTTATCCATGGCTCCAAATTAAATGAAACCAATTTCCATGGTTTTATAATATTTTTATTCATCATTCTTGATCATTTATAAATGTTTGTTGCTGAATTTTATATGGATCAAATCCATAGTCTTAGATAGATCTTGGAAATGATTTCTTTCATTAGAGTTTTAGGGGTTTGGTTTAAATTTTCCAAATGTTTAAATTTCAAGGTACATTCATTGATGAATGCATTTCCCTTGATTGAAATTTTGTTTGGATGCCCTTTTGATTCAAATTTTGTTCAAAAAGGGTTTTGAGGTTTCCATTTAGAAGCAAAAAGTTTCTTTTCACCATAAATTTCAACAACTAATTCTTTTGTTTATTTATTTTTCACATTTCAAAATTTGGAAAATTTTGGGATGTGACAAACATGATAAACAATATCTTTATAAGGTGCATGGTACTTGTTCCACTCCTTTTTGGGAATTTCAATATAAGAGGCAAAGGCCTTAAAATAATTGGCAATACTTTGGGAATCAATAACATACTTGGTACTAATTTTATTAAAGTCATTAGTTCCCATAAAAGATTTAATGCATCCATAATCATAATTTATACCTGACTTTCTTCCTTTTTCATTCTCCCATGCTTTAGTATTTTCTTGAATATGGTCTAGAAGATCCCATTTAGCTTCTTCTTTTATATGTGTGAATGATCCCGCACAAGAAGCATCTAATAAATCTTTATCATGAAGAGAGAGCCTTGCATAAAAGTTATTAATAATAATATTATTAGGGAGCTCATGAATAGGACATTTAAGCATTAGTAACTTCAATCTCCCCCAAGCTTGGGCTGTACTCTCTCCGTCACGAGGCCAAAAGTTATATACTTGATTCCTATCCTTATGAATCTCAATGGGAGGATCGAATTTAGAATAAAAGAGAGGTACTATTTCCTCCCATTCGATAGTTTTTCCATTCTTCAGCAGATTATACCATTCTTCAGCTCTTCCTTTAAATGATATTGAGAGTAAATTTTCCTTGACTTGTTCCGTTGTGATACCTGCAAATTTAAACATCCTGCATAATTCATGGATAAAAAGCAAGTGATCACCAGGATGGATAGTTTCATCCCTAAAATAATAGTTATACATAACATGAAAAAATAATTCTTGTAGGTATCTTAAAAGGATCTATCTCAGCAGGTGGTGGTTCATCTACTACCCTAGAAGTGGTAGTAGCTTTCCCAAATATAAAACCAAGTGGGTTATCCATATTGGAAACAAAGTAACAAATAGAAATGAAAGCAGCAATACTCACAGTAGAAGTTTCCTTACCAGTTCCACTCTTTAATAGCGCTTCACTCCCCGGCAACGACGCTAGAAAATAGTCTTGATGACCCACAAGTGTAGGGGGTGTATCGTAGTACTTTTCATAAATAGGAGTGTCAATCCCAACGAGGAGCAGAAGGTGTTGACTAGTGGTTTGGATCAGGAATTCTCTGTAAATACTTAGCAAACGAATTTTTAGGGTTTTTTGAAAATGCAAAGAAATAAAGTGCATGTAAATAAAGACAACAATAATAATTGCAGCAGGTGTCCCAATCCTTTCTTCAGCAAAGGACAAGCCAGCTTTGTTACTTATGAAGACCAAACGTTCTCGAGGACACATGGGAATACTTTCAAGTGCTTTCGTTTCATATAGTTGATTAATCTTCTTTGGTTGGATAAGTGTTGTGTGGGTGAACCTATGCTAATGTGCTGACCTTACTTGGACTAATACATACTTGTGATTATACCCCTTGCAAGCATTCGCAACTACAAGAAAGTAATTAAGATAAAAACCTAACCACAACATTAAACTCTGAGATCCTACACTCCCTTGTGCAAAGGTTTCCTAACAGGGCTTTAGGTTTCTGTCACTCCGGCAACCCAACAATTAGTAGCCAAGTACACAATGCATTCCCCTAGGCCCATAAATGGTGAAGTATCATGTAGTCTACGTTCGACACCACTAGAAGAATAACACCACAACTTAAATATCAAACCATTGAATATTACTTCAACACAATTCCACTACTAACAACATGACTTCTCCCATGTCCTCAAAACTAAATAAACTACTCACGAGACATCATATGGATCAAGATCAGAGATGATATGATGATGGATAACAATCTGAACATAAACAATAATTCAATGGTTCCACTCAATAGCATCAACTCAAAAAGTAATCAACACCAGGAAAGTTTCCCCTAAGAACTATGCAAGATTCAACCCAATTGTTACAGCGGGATGGAGTGGTGATGATGGTGCTGGTGGATATGGTGGTGAGGATGATGATAATGATACTGATGAAGTCTATCTTGATGACGGTGTTGATGGCGATGATCTCCCCTCTCCGGGAAGGAATTTCCCCGGCAGAAATCTGCCTGTCGAAGAGCTCTTTCTCCCTCTGTAGTTTCTGCCCCGCAGAGGGGGCGGAATTTTTCTGTGGTCGCTCTTCGAGTATTAGGGTTTCGGGAGGAAGTTATAGGCGAAAGGCGGGGAGGTGGGCCGGTGGCCCACACCACAGTGGCGCTGCCTAGGGGTTGCACCTGTGGTGTGGGCGCCCTGTGGCCCAACTCTACCACCCCTTCTGGCTTCCTTCGTCTTCTGGAAAAATAGGATTTTCCATATATTTTCTGATCTTCACGAATATTGCATCTAGACACCTCTTTTTCCACTCCGGCTGTTCATCCTCCAAAAGTCATCCAACATCCAAAAATAGATGAAATAACATAAGTATCACCTCTTAATATGAAATATATCAATGAATAATAGTAAATTATGATATAGAATAGTGATGCAAAATGTGCGTATCAACTGCACAGGTGGGCATTCATATTCACAAGGTAGCTTCAGCTCACCTTGTTCCACGAGGGAACCCATACTAAGACACATAAACTTCCAGTTAAGCTCTACCCAAACTCGGGTATTGTGGTTGTACGGTAAAATTGGAATGGTATCGCATCCGAACCTAACCACCAGTTTTTATCAAAGTCAGGGCACATACTTCATTCAATATCATCTTCAAATCAATGTCTCCATAACACATGTCAAAACATTTCAATAAAATGACTCATCATTCCAAGGTTTTCATAGTCATTTGTTCTCATTTATAGTGATCAAGATTAGTTTAGCACTAGCATCTGTCAATGAGGGTGTCACTATTGAGGGTTGCTAATCAAGTGTAACTACCTACATAAAGTTCCAAGCTCTTCATGACCTCTTTCCTATTTTTCCACTAATCACCAATTAATTAAGTACTTGAGGAACTTTGGTAAATGGGAGAAAGGTAAAGCTTGCAAGTAAAACTTGGGATTGGTATAATCAAGGGAGTATCATAATAGTATGCATAGTTCTATATTGCATAGTATAGCTTGCATGGTATAGCTTAGCTTGCCTTGGTTGGTACAGTGGTCGTAGTTCTCTTCTTCTTCGTAGAATTCTTCCTCCTCGTAGCCTGGATTGATACTAGCGTCTATAAATAAATACGAGGTACACAATCACCAAACAATACTTAACTACTTCTATTTAACACACAGGGATCCACACTAGATGATCTAGCATCATCTCTATTATTACAAGAAAAGGGTGACAAGATTTTATTTATCTTATTTTAGAAAAGTAATTTCTACTCATTGAAAAACTACTTAAGACTTAATATTCTCCAATTAAAATATGGGCTCCTATTGACACATGTCATCACCACATATTCCAATACTTGGGAATATGATTCAAAGTGGTTGGCCTAAATTGCAAAGTTTAACAATGCCATTTAATAATATTTATGTGACTAGAAATTACTACAAAGCCATTCTTTAATTTTGGTCTAGGACTACTACATGTAAATCTATATATTTTTACATATTCAAATAGATAATGGCCAATGTGATTTTTGAGAGTTGTAATCAACTCAAAATCATTTATGATTGATTTTAGAAAAAAATTTGAAGTGGTAAAATCTATTGTCTTGTTATTTTTACTGTGGGTGATCTATAATTTCAACTGTTTGAGACCAACGGAAGTGTTTAGATATTTTCATCTACTTTCTAACAAATTTGGTTTCATTTAATTTGGTTCAGTAAATCTTCCTGAATTGATTTTCAAAGTTACCTACAGTATAGGATTTTTAATTAAAAAGGGAAAATCTAAGTTTGAATTTGCGGGCTCGCGCGGGAATGCTAACATGCCGGCCCAACTACGCAGTGCGCACACAGCGAGCGGCACCGGGGTTGGTCCAACACGTCAGTGGCTCATCTAATGCAAAGCGGTATACTTAAATCTAGACCGCACGATTAGAGCACAGTCGACGGGCGCGCGAGATGCTAACCCTAGCGCTACAGCGGGGGTTGTCGGGTGTCGTGGTGTGGAACATAGCAGAGCCATCGGGGATGGCAAAGAAGGGACACACGGATGCATTCGGTGGATCATGCAACGGTTTGGGCACGATGCACTGCAAACACAGGGACGTACCCAGGTTCGGGGCCCTCTTGGCGAGGTAACACCCCTACTCCTGCATGATGAACTATGAGTGGAGTTGATGCTCAGTACAGGTGCTCCAGTAGCTGTTTCCTTAGCTACTATCGAAGGCTAGAGGAAGATGGAACTTGATGCTAACACTTCTATCCTTCTATTGGTTGCCTACCTAGAACTCTAGCTCTGCCCTCCCTTATATACTGGTCTAGGGGGCAGATTACAGATCGGGTCCTAAGGTTTACTGTTTGGATATGGGTTTATAGGGCAGGGCCGGCTGCAGGGCCCAGCCGGTGGGCCAGGACCCAGTCCGCCCTTCTTTTAGCGTCACCCTTCTCTTTAGTGGTCACCCAGGCTTCCTTTGGGGCGTCATCCTTTCTTTAACGGTCACTCGGACTGCTTTCGCCAGTCCAGCCGACCATCTTGCTTTATCTTCGTCGGGTAGCACTGGTCATGACGGCATGCCAGCTTCCTTGATGATGAGGGAGAGCCAGAAGCATACCCTGCAGGAAGCGTCAGTCCTTCCGTGCTCTCCATCGAATCCGAGGTGAGCCGGGTGGAAATGGCCACCCGGCCGGTTCTTCTGGCCACCGGTTGGACGGGCTAGCCGGGAAGGTTATAAGCCCAGCCGAGCGTTCTTGCCAGTCGGCTATAGTTTTCTTTCCTGGAGGCCAGGCGGCCTGCATCTTCTGGAGCCGGCCTACTTGTGCCTGGCTTTCCCCACCCGGGGGTTATCCCTCGACACTAGTCCCCGAGCACGTATGGGCTTGGCCGGTGGGCAAGATCTTTCGTGCTCCTTCTTGTTGTGAGAGAGTTGTTTTATTTCCTCCAGCTGCGGCTTTTGCTTTTGCTTTTCGGCTGGAGTTAACCGGTTGTGGAATCGATGGCCATCCACTGGGTGTAAACAACGAAGGCAGGTACCAGCTGGCGCAGCTGAAGATGAAACATTTGGCTGGATGACGTCATTGATGTCGTCACCCATGACTGCGGCTTTGGCGCACGTTGCGTCAGTTTGACTTCCGCGTCACTGCATCAGTTTTTGGCAACTGCGCATGCAAACTTGCCGCAGCGGTTTCTCGGGGCAAGTGCACACGCCTCGTCTCCTGCTAACGCCTGGGGATCTTATGTGGCAATTATGACAGCGCAGAGGATCTGGAGCCGAGGCGTCGTGTGGCCGTGGTTCCGCGACGCCACGTCAAGCGAAGGCGGTTTAAGTTCCGCTTGGTGGATAAATAGAGCTCTGAGGGGGATTGGTTCCCACACTTTTCCATCCTCCTTCTCCTTGTTGCCGTCGGCCACTTTCTTTCCATCCACCATGGCCTCCTCCTCTTTCGAGATGCTTCCGGAGCAACGCGGCGGCTGGTGCGGGTCCTTTGTGACCGACGAGCTCATTAACAAGTACCGGCGGGGGAGGTTTCTTCCCTCGTCGATGCTTGTGAAGCACCGGCTCACGCCGAAGGGGGAACGGGTGTCGAACCCTCGGTCGGGGGAGCGCGCCGTCTTCCTCGCGCATTTTGCCCGCGGCTTCGGCCTTCCTATCAGCCCTTTCCTCCTCCATCTCTTTCTCTTCTTCGACCTACAACTTCATTACTTGGGCGCCAACGCCATGGCACAGCTGTCGCATCATGCGGCCTGCTGCGAGTCATATCCTGGGGTGTGGCCCGAGGTGGCGAACTTTCTCAAGTTCTTCCACTTCAAGGCCCAGAACATTACCAAGGGTGGATCGCTGACGCAGACGGGCTGCTGCACCGTCTACCCATGGACCTCCTCGCCCATGCCGTGGTTCGAGCTCCCCGACACCGTCAAGTTGTGGTAGCGCTCATATTTCTATGTGAGCAACGCCACAGAGATTTACTGGATCTGCCTTCCACCCTTCGCCGACGTGCCCTCGACGCAGAAGGGCTGGACGACGAACGACATGGGTGCGGAGGCGGACCTCGACCGGATGGCCACCCGGCTGGAGACGATGATGGAGACGGACAGGCTCACCGCCTTGGACATCACCTTGTCGTGGATGGTGCGTCGCGTTCTTCCGCTGCAGAAGCGGTCGCACAAGATGTGCCACCTCTCAACCGCCAACGACGCGACGAGGACGTCGCAGAAGGATGTGCCCTACCAGGAACTGCGGAGCTGGGTCTCCATGATCTCTAAGTTCCGCATCGAGGCTACCTGGGCGTATTCCTGCCCCCGTATCATCCAGGCCGCCTGCCGCCCTGGGTAAGTTCTTCTCTGGTTGTCTTGCGTCTCACTTCTTGTCATTGCTAGCTTTCCTTGGGTGCCTTATGCTCCCCTTTTTGATTAGTTGTTCATGGCACAGCTAGCCGAGGATGGTATGGGTGACTTCCCGCTTCCGTCCTACTTGGAGGACAGGAAGCCGAAGAAGTACCCCCAGACGGAGCCCGAAGGGTTTCCCGTCCGGGCGGATGACGGCCCCTTGGATCCTCATGGTACGTTGTTGACCGTAGCTCTTTATTTCTCCTTTGTTTTTGAGGTTGTGGTTTTGATTCCTTTCTTGTGCCGCAGGCGATGTCACCGACGAGGAGGGCAGCCGAGACAAACCCGCGGCAAGAGCCCGGGGAAAGAGGGCGGCACCTGTTTCCGCTCCCTCTCCAGTTGAGACGAAAAAGCATGCCGAGGGCATCAGGTCGTTGCCCCACCGTCCGTCGCTGGGCTAGTATCTCTCTTGCCCTTGCTTGCCGCTTTGTGGTTCTGCCGGTTCCCCCTTTGAATCTTTGCTCTACGCAGCGAGGCCATGCTGCTTGGCGATGGTGGTGCCGCCGTCGTTGCTCCTCCACCTCCTCCGCAAGTTGAAGAGGTGGCGAGGTCACCGGCTGCGCTCGCGCCGGCTGCGTCAGGCCAAGCCGCGGCCTGTCCGACTGCGTCGGCCGAGCCGTCTCCGCCCAGGGCCCCTGAGAGCTCCCCGACCATGGGGCTGCTGCACCAGGCGCCTGCGCCTTCGCGGTTGGGGCAGCTGTTTGCGGCTGCACAGGACCCGGAGACCCCCCTCCTTCATGCCGGGGCTGGCGTGAACCCGGCCTGGAGCGATGCTCCAAGCAGCTCCGCCAGGCTCGTGATCTCGGAGGTGACGGAGGAAGCTGGGGCCACGCAGGAGGCTACGGCGGATGGCGGCCAGCCTGATGGTGGTCTGTCGGTTGGGAGGGAGTTGGTGGTGGCTGCGCCTTCGGGTGTAGCTACCGATGATGACGAGGTTATCGTCACCGGCTCGAGGCCAGCTCCGGCTGTGCTGACGCCGGGTGCGATCCTCGCCCAGCTCTCGGGCTCAGCACCCGTCGCACTCAGCCAGGTTCGCCACCTGGTTGAGGGAATGGAAAAGGGCCTTGGCGAGGCCAAAAATTTGTCTGTTTGATGGAGGTAAGTCGTTTCCGTTCACACGTTTTCCGTTCTTCCATCCGGTTTGCTTCTCTGTTGCTCATTTGTTTTCTTGCTGCAGAAAGCGTTTGCGGAATCTATGAAGAACACCCGGGATCTTGGCCATAAGATTTATTCTTCAGATATGTCTTGGCGATTGGCTCCCTTTTCCCGTTTTTTGTTGACCATCGGGTATCCTCCTACAGCCATGATCCAGGACAAGGAGAGGGAGGTGGAGCGCCTCAAGGCTGAGGTCGCCCAGCTGGAAGAATCGAACAAGGCGCGATAAGCAAAGTTCGATCAACTTGCTGCGGCCAAGCATCAGCTTGAGGTTAGCATGGAGTGGGGCAAGAAAACATCTCACATCCGGGCGGAGGCGCTGAAGAATTTTGAGATGATCTCCACCCAACAGGAGGAGACAATCAAGATTCTTTGCCGCAGGGAGGGGGAGCTTACTCAGCACCTCTAGAACATCTCGGAGCTGGTCATCAGTATGTTCTTCAGCTTCCTTCTTCCGTTGTGTCGTGACTTGTTCGATCTTGTCTGCTTATTCTACTTTGTGCTTGGTTGCAGCTCATTATCCTGAGGCGACCGAGATGGCCATGGAGAAGCTGCCCGTGGAAAAGGTTGGACGTTACCTGACTGCCCTCAACTTGGTCAAGGTGGTGGCGGAGGAGAGCAATGGCCTGCGCGCCGTTGCAACGATCTCTTCCACTACATCTAGCCAGACGCGGGCGATCTGCACGACATGGCTAGCCTAGCCGTGGCTCTTTCCAAAGGCATCGACGTGCTGGACGTGCACAAAGAGTTGGCTGCTCAAGGTGGAGTGGAGATGGCGCTTGCTCTGGTGAAGTCATGGTATCCGGGTGCCGACCTGAGCCTGCTCACCTGTGGATTCCGTCTTGAGACGAGCTACGAGGGCCTTCGCGCCAGCACTCCTGCGCTCCAGGCCCGTGGGGTGAATATTGGCACCTACATGGACTTGGAGCGTGACTTCAGTGCCCCTGGAGAGCCACGACCGTTCCACTGGGTCCCGGCGCCTTGGAATCCCCTTGACGTCGCCTCCAGCAGCCAGCCTCCTTCCACTGATGCCGGTGCCGCCCCTGCTGATCCAGCTCCTGCTCCTGCTCCTTCCACTTCCTTCGCTCCGGACTCTTGATCCCCGGGATGCCGGCTGTATTTGTGAAAGTTGTTACTTTGCTGTGCTACATTTTGGCTGACTTTTGTCGCTGATTTCTGAATCTGCGCGGAGCCTTCGTGCTCTGCTTTATGGCTTGTTGCCTTTTGCTTATATTTGTTTATATCTCTGCCCTTTGCGGTCTTTTATGCTTGGGCCAGCTAGGATAGCCAGTCGGGTTGGAGCTCTTTTGCCGTCCTGACTTGAGTTTGTGAGTGCGCGAGAGCGCGTTCGCTGGGTGTAGTCCCCGAGGTTTGGGCCGGCTGGGGTAGCCAGCCAGGGCGAAGCTCTTTTGGCTACCTTGACTTAAGTTTGAGGGTGCGCGGGAGCACGTCCACTGGGTGTAGTCCCCGAGGTTCGGGCCGGCTGGGGTAGCCAGCCGGGGCGAAGCTCTTTTGGCTACCTTGACTTGAGTTGGTGGGTGCGCGGGAGCGCGTCCACTGGGTGTAGTTCCCGAGGTTCGGGCCGGCTAGGGTAACCAGCCTGGGCGATGCTCTTTTGTCTACCTTGACTTGAGTTTGTGGGTGCGCGGGAGCGCATCCACTGGGTGTAGTCCCCGAGGTTCGGGCCGGCTAGGGTAACCAGCCGGGGCGAAGCTCTTTTGGCTACCTTGACATGAGATTGTGGGTGCGCGGGAGCGCGTCCACTGGGTGTAGTCCCCGAGGTTCGGGCTGGCTAGGGTAGCCAGCCGGGGCGAAGCTCTTTTGGCTACCTTGACTTGAGTTTGTGGGTGCGCGGGAGCGCGTCCACTGGGTGTATACTACAAGAAATCTGCTGATACATGACCCTCCATTTTCGTCACTGAATCGTCACTATGTACAATATATGCTGATCTTATGACAAAAAACAAATCTTCAAAAACTGAGCGTCAGTAATTACGCACAACGACGTTTTCCATGAGATCGTCATAACCGTCTGTGACGATACTGCATCGTCATAAACTCTATGACGATCCAATATCGTCACGGGCAAACTGGCCTAGCCAGGTCAGATCCTACGTGGCCGATCCAACGTGGCAAAAAATCAGCCCAATCCACTTTAGCTATTTATATGGGTCGAACCCAATAATTCAATCTGTTTTTTGTTTTTTCATATCAGTCCTCTTCAACGTACTACATGGGCCAAACCCAACATGTAGGCCTTTTTATTTTTTGGTCTTGGCCTTTTATAGGAATAACTTTTTTATTTGACTTTTTTTTGACCTTTTATTTTTAGCAGGTCCCACTTGTCAGTCTCATTTTAACAGGTCACACTCGTTAATCTTCCACAATTTGACAGTAATTGATCAGCTAATAATTTATTCAGAAAGGCAAGAATACACAAAATTCTTTTCACAGTAGCCATAATTAAGTCATTACAATAGTTCCATGGTTCAAATCACATATTATATACGATAAATATTCCAGCGCTCACAAACTTCAAATCAAAAGCTATACAATAATATCCCAGCGCTCACACACTACAAATCACAATAGTTGATTACAATAGTTCCATGGTTACAACAATATACTATGGCTTTCTTCCTGTTAGGCCTTTACACTTCAGATGAACTTCATAAAAGTAGATGAAGTCAATATCTGCTGGCCCAAAAGTTCCTCCCGTTGTACCTACGGGTCATCTCAAAGCGTAAAACACAAAACATAGAAAATTAAGGAAGTGGGTACTTTCAACAAATGGAAAAAGGCATTACATATGCCAACAGACAGAACCAATAGATTCCATAAATCTGTCATCAAAATTACAAGTGCTAATCTATATGTTACAAGCTCCTGCCAATACCTGGCATATGCAATTAAGTAACTAACAAAACTTTCAGTGGCCATCCTAAACCATAAATCTTGTGATAAATCATGCACCACTACCAAAAACCGAGAAAACAAGACAACTACAAATGACTACAGGCGTTAAAACCATACTAGACTTTATGAAATATCGCCTTCAGATTTTTCTAATGAAACCTTGTACTTTGGTGAGATCCCAGAAGCCATTTTCTAAGAACAGAAAGCTCAGGATTGTCCATAGTTCTACAAGGAAGGTGGCAGATTACATAGCAGCACAATATGATCAGAATTCAGAAATAGCTAGTAATTGTTTTACAAGGTTCAATTGTATTTATTACTTCAGAGAAAAAAAATCAAGCAAGTTAACAGAAATGATGCAACAATCTTTTGAACACTATGCCTAATGTAAACTAGAACTTGTGTAATTTAGCAGGATGTCAGTGGCCATGTCCCTGAAGCGGAGCTGGCGACGGCCTTGCTGTACTTGGTGCTCCAGGACACGGGAGATGGGATTGTGAGAGTAAAAGGTGACCACGGCACCCACGACAAGGCAGATCATCCCGACCGACCACACCAGCGAACGTGAATGGCAGGCTCAGCAGCAGCAGGGCCACTATGGACATCGTCAGGTGGTACCTGCAGTGCAGCCATGAACCTGCAGCATACATGGCAACATGCTAGTTAAGGACTTATGGTTCCAGGCTTCCAGCTAATTGACTAAGGAATTAATCAGGATATATAGTAGTGTAAGGCTAAATATAGAAGGACAAGGCTAAGTAAACAATTAATCGAGGATTCTTGACTAATAATGGAGTACCAGACCATAACAGCGCGCTTTGTCGCGCCCGTCTGTGTGGAGAAACATGTAGAGAACTGCTTAAAAAATTACAGTAAGCGCGACAACATGGGGTTGGACATATTTATAAGTGAGTACTAATACATTCACATAACTAATTTCCCTTTACAGTTTTTCCATATGGTATTCATAAGAAAATGCATAAAAATGGTCAAAGCAAAACATTACAGCATTGTATCCTCTAGAGGCTAGCATCTTGTAGTGGTGCACATAGTTCAACCTTTAAAACAAAGGTCACGTTATCCATGAATCCAGTCTTTCATTTCTGAGCACTAATGCAATTATTTCGATGGCTAACCTGTCAATATAAAGTACATGAAAATATGAAGCGCAACACTGCATCAACAAATGCCTAGAGCCAAGAATAAACCATCATCTGAAATTCTCAATAATATGCAAGAATCGGAACCACCACCAGAGAAATAGCAATACACAACGTCTTGCTATTATGCAAAAAAAACTAATATCCACCATCCATGGCTTTTTATGAATTATAGCAATACACTTAAATTTATCAACGGAACCAGCTATGTAAAACCAAAGGAGACTTATTAAATCGTTCTTACATACGGAACTAGGAAAATCTAAGCTCTCTTTCTGATATGGAGTTCATCTGTGACCTCGCAGCAACAAGTTTCTTATCCTCTCATGGTGTAGCAGAAAAATCACATGCAACTGAAATAGGGGTTCAATTTACACTAAGGTTAGTCTAAGAGACACGCAAACAGAATTTGTCAATCTAAGACTTCTTATGAAAGCAAGTGCAACCTCCGTAGATTGCAAACCTCCAACTTAAGGTTCGCTGAGAGAATCAGAGATGGATTTCTGGTGTAATGCTTGTCAGATTCTATATTTCTGAGACAAAAGCATTATCTCAGAATTAGTAAGAGCACTGATGTTGAGAGATGATCAAAGACGGACTAAAGCACAATCAAAATTAGAGAAGAGGAAGTAAGACACAATCAACATTATAGAAAACTAATCTAGCATCGTATTACCAGCTTTCTTGGGGCATGAATAACAGTGATGGAACATGTGTCTGCACTCTGCACAAACATAAACTCAAGCTCGTCCACTAGGGCCATGCCGAACGGCAGCATGCCCTGTCCTCTAGGATGGACGAGGTTGGTCTCCCCCGACCATGCCGCTCATAGCTCTCGCTCCGTGGCGCATTCAAGCTCTGGCTGTTGCATATAGTAGCAAGAAAACATACACGAGAAAGCACAGGTCAACCAGGATCCAACAGAAAGTGAAGCACGCCTAAGAGTCCAGGACACTATCATACCTGGATCTGGCGCTTCCTTGTTGGCCACCACACACACGTTGTGTTGTCAGGGAGGATCTCATCTGGCATGGGCTTGTTGGGGATGAGCGGATCTGGCAGATGCATGACCAGGACGAGGGGATCTGGCGGCGCCCTGGTTGTGGACGTTCCGTTGGTAGCCATCCCTATGGTGGAAAGATACATGAGTTAAAGGGAGATATGGGTATGGGGATTCAGAGAGAAGGGGGTGAGGAAGAAATTTACGTGTGCGGGCAGAGGGCTGCAGGTCTTGGGCTGATTGACATGGCGGATGCTGTGCAGGTCCTCCATAGCGTCCACGCGAACCCTAGCCAGAGATCCAGAGATCCATGGCTCCGCCCACGAGTTGTTGCCGACATGCTCTACCAGGTGGCGATGGCGGTGCTTTGACACCACGATCTGTATAGCCGGGGTCTGGGTCTAGGGTTTCGATTGGAGGTAAAGTTTGGTGGTTTCATGTGGGGGAATGGAGAGGGTGGAGGAGGGGGTTCAGGGGAGGTGGTCTGCATGGCACGGAGTGGCTCGAATCGGCCGGGACCAAGGTCAGCGGCGGAGGTGGGAGGAAAGGGGAACGCCAGAGAGAATGCGGAGCTGGGAGGATGGGATCGTGGGGTTCAGGGTCTTGTCGCTAGGTTTAGCTGGCACGCGCGCGGGGTGGAATTATTCGCTGGCGCGCGCTATGGAAATATTCGCTGTGCCAGTTCATCTATCCATGTCAATTTCCCACGGATCACTATCCCATCCGTTCATTCTATTCGGATCCAATGATGGCTATTGCCTGCCTCTTATATCTCGACCCGCCTAACAATTATGAAGATTTTATCTATAGAAATTATGACATTTTTGAATCAAATTGTCGTAATTTAATAAGGTATTGGCTCTTCTAAACAACTTACCACCATCTGGTGCAGAATCGTCATAAATCTATGACGATTTCTTCCATGGTCACTACCAAAACGTCACTAGTTGACACATTTCTTGTAGTGGTAGTCCCCGAGGTTCGGGCCGGCTGGGTAACCAGCTGGGGCGAAGATCTTTTGGCTACCTTGACTTGAGTTTGTGGGTGCGCGGGAGCGCGTCCACTGGGTGTACTCCCCGAGGTTCGGGCCAGCCGGGGTAGCCAGCCAGGGCGAAGCTCTTTTGCCACCTTGTTTCCTGCCAATTTGTGGCTCGGGTGCGAGACAAAGTGTTGCTTTGTGTTAGTTTTCTGGTGCATATGCTCATTCACTAGTTGGTACTTATCGTAGAAGGAAAATAGATACGCGCCCCTTCAAGTTAGGCTGTTAGCAACTCCCCTTTTCTCAGCGAGTATTGGCCCTTCAAGCATTTTTCCTTGACGGCTGACAACCGGGTTGCGGTCTCCAGCCGGAACCGAAGGATTGGTTATGTTGGCGTGCCTCGCGATACTTCGGTTTGCTGTTGTTGGCTTAACTCATGTAGGGCGCGGCCGGTTCGCCTGAACGCCCTTGCTTTATACGTTGGCATCTTCTTGCCGCGTGCGCTTTGAGTTTTTTCTCTTGCCGGGTCGACAGCCGACATGCATACTGAAGCCGGAACTGAAGAGGTTACTCTAGACGCCGCGTGCAATATTATGCTGTCTGTAGAAATCGTGGGGCCTAGGCCAGCCGGTACGAAAATGTAGATGGTGTGCCGAATTGGGACAAAGTCCTTAGCGCCGCGCCAAGGCTTTCAATCTTGTTCACTTGTTACATAAAAAAGGAAGATACATACACTTTTCTAAGTGTAAATGGCCGGAGTAAGCTTCCATTCCATGGGCTCTCTGTTTCCTCATCTGAGCGATCTTCCTTGTTCTTCATCGGCTGCTGTGCGTCGATTAGATAGTATGAATTGTTGTGGAGCACTCGGCTGACGATGAATGGTCCTTCCCATGGCGGGGATAGCTTGTGCATTCCTTTGGTGTTCTGGACCAGGCGCAGCACCAGGTCTCCCTCGCGGAAAGAGGTGGGCCGGATCCGGCTGGCGTGGTATCAACACAAGTCTTGCTGGTAGATTGCTGACCTAGACAGAGCTAACTCGCGTGCCTCCCCGAGAAAGTCCATGTTGTCCTCCCTTTCCTCCTTAGCTTCCTGCTCCATGTAGAGCTTCTTGCCGAGTGTGTCGAACTGGATGTCTGTGGGGAGAATTGCTTCTGCCCCATAGACGAGGAAGAACAGCGTGAAGCCGGTTGAGCGATTGGGTGTGGTGCGTAGGCTCCAAAGCACTGCTGGTAGCTCCTCTATCCAGCATCCGGGTGATCTGACGAGCGGTTCGATAAGCCTTGGCTTGATTCCGGCTAGAACCAGACCGTTAGCACGCTCGCACTATCCGTTGGACTGTGGGTGTGCGACTAATGCCAGATCCAGGCGGATCCCCTTTTCCCCGCAAAAACGAGCGAAGACTCCTTTCGCAAAGTTGGTTCCATTGTCAGTAATGATGTTGTGCGGGTAGCCGAACCGGATGATGATGTCTGTGAAGAACTTGATCACCGTCGCTCCGTCCAGCTTCTTGATTGGCTTCACCTTGATCCACTTGGTGAACTTGTCCACGGCTACGAGTAGGTGTGTCATACCGGATTGAGCTGTCTTGAATGGTCCAACCATGTCCAGGCCCCAGACCACGAACGGCCAGGTGATTGGTATTGTCTTGAGTGCCGCAGATGGTGTGTGCTTCAGCTGGCTAAATCGCTGACAGCCGTTGCATGTCTTGACTATTTCTTCGGTGTCCTTCAGTGCCATCGGCCAGTAGAAACCATGCCGAAGGGCCTTGGCTTCTATTGCCCTTGACGATGCGTGGTGGCCACACTCTCCCTGGTGTATGTTCGTTAGATGCTTGGCTCCTTCCTCCTGACTGACGCATTGTTGATAGATGCCTCCGATGTTGCGTTTGTACAGCTCGTTGTTGATGATGGTGTAGGCGATTTCCCTTCGTCGCACTTGTCGTGCTGCCACCTCTTCTGTCAGGAGTTCTCCCTTGGCCAGGAAATCCATGTACGGCTTTGCCCAGTCGGGTGCCTCCCGTATGGTATGCACCGTCTGTATGATGAGCTTGATCTCCTCGCAGACGACCGGCCCCGAAACTTCGGGAGGCCTGCCGGGTGGAAATGTGCTGATGTCGACCGCGGGCTGCATTGTGGTAGCTTCTGGATGCAGCAAAGAAGTCCTCGGGTGCGGCGCGGTAGTCCCCGGGTGCGGCGCGGCATTCCCCGGGAGCGATGCGGCAGTCCCCGGATGTGCCGCGGCACACGTTGTTGGAAGCTTTGAAGTGGATCTGGAGAACGTACTCCAGCCGGTCGCCTTTGGGCAAGGTTATCACGATTCCGGATCCAAGTCCTCCCCTCATTTTCGATTCGTCGAAGTGTAGCTTCCAGTAAGTTGAATCCTGCACTAGGGGCATGTATTGTGTCTCCGCCCAATCGACGATGAAATCAGCCAATGCTTGCGACTTGATTGCGGTTCGCGGCTCGTACTGGATGTTATGCGCGGCGAGCTCGATGGCCCATTTTGGCACGCGGCCAGTGGCATCTTTGTTGCCAATGATTTCCGCGAGTGGGGCCAATGCTACCACCCGGATGGAATGCTCCTAGAAGTAGTGCTTGAGCTTCTTGGCGGCCATGTACACGTCGTACATCAGCTTCTGATAGTGGGGCTAGTTCTGCTTGGATAGCAAGAGCAACTCACTTAGGTAGTATATAGGGCACTGGACCATCTGAGCCTTTCCTTCCTCTGGTCGCTCCACTACCAATACCATGCTAACCACTCTGTTTGTGGCGGCGACGTACATCAGCATGGGCTCCTTTCCTGCTGGCGCCGCCAGGACGGGTGGTGAGGTGAGCATGCGCTTGAGGTCTCGGAAAGCTTCGTCCGCCTGGGCTGTCCAGACGAATTTGTCCGTTTTCTTCATTAGCTGGTACAGGGGAAGGGCTTTCTCTCCTAGCCGGCTGACGAACCGGCTGAGGAAAGCGAGGCACCCGATGAACTTCTGCATGTCGTGCAGGTTCTATGGCAGATCCATGCGCTCGATGGCTCCGATCTTCTCCGGGTTCGCCTCGATTCCTCGCTCGGAGATGAGAAAGCCCAGGAGCTTGCCGGCTGGGACGCCGAACACGCATTTCTCCGGGTTCAGCTTGATCTGGAAATGGCGGAGGTTGTCGAATGTTTCCTTCAGATCCTCGAGGAGTGTGTGCCGCTCCTTTGTCTTGATGAAGACGTCGTCGACATAGGCGTGTACGTTCTTTCCGATCTGCGTCTACAGGCATTTCTGCATGTAGTGCTGATAGGTTGCGCTTGCGTTCTTCAACCTGAAGGGCATGGTGGTGTAGCAGTATGCTCCATACGGGGTTATGAATGATGTCTTTATTTGATCGGTTACATTGAGCTTGATCTGGTGGTAGCCCGAGTAAGAGTCAAAAAAAGACAACAAATCGCACCCGGCGGTGGAGTCGATGACTTGATCAATCCGCGGCAGTGCGAAAGGATCTTTGGGGCAAGCTTTGTTGAGACTGGTATAGTCGACGCACATGCGCCATGTTTTGTTCTTCTTCAGCACCAGCACCAAGTTGGCGAGCCATTCTGGGTGGAAAACTTCCATGATGAAGCCGGACGCGAGCAGCCTTGTGATCTCCTCACCAATGGTTCTTCTTTTTTCTTCTGCGAAGCGGCGTAAAGATTGTTTGACCGGCTTCGCGTCCGGTCGAACATGAAGGGAGTGCTCGGCGAGTTCCCTCGGGACACTTGGCATGTCTTTGGGGCACCATGCAAAAATGTCCTGATTCTCACGGAGGAAATCGACGAGCGCACTTTCCGACCAGGACGAACTTGCTTGGGTCCTCCTCGTTCAGCAGGATCTTCCTTGTTTCCTGCGAGGGCTTGAACTGCGACTCTCCAGCCGGCTTGGGCTCTCTAGCCGGCATATCCTTCTGCAGAGCCGCCACGTTCTGCATTATGACGTGCTTCTCTTCGGCGATGATCATTGCTTCGGCCAGCTTGGAGCCGTCTGAAGCGCACTCGATCGAACGCTTGTAGCATCCATCGACAGTGATCACTCCCTTTGGGCCTGGCAGTTTCATTTTGAGGTATGCGTAGTGCGGTACTCCCATGAACTTGGTCAGAGCTGGGCGCCCTAATATGGCGTGGTAGGCACTAGAGAGGTTCACGACCTCGAACCAAATTGGCTCGCGGCGGAAGTTGTTCTCGCTGCCGAAGATGACGACCAGCCGGATCTTTCCGATTGGGGAGTGCGATGGTCCTAGTACTGCTCCGTGGAATGAAGTGCTTGAGGGTTCCAGCTGGGACTCGCTGATGCCTAGCCTCTCGAGGCTGCTCCGGTAAAGGAGGTTGATGCTGCTTCCTCCATCGATTAGTACCTGAGAGAAGCGACATGAGTGCTTCTTGGAGATGATGATGAGATCCAGGAGCAACGCGTAGCTGCCAGGGCTAGGCAACACGGCCGGCTGATCCTCCTTGCTCCAGGTGATCGCCTGGTCAGACCAGTCCAGGTACTAGGGGACAGGTGGGACGATTGCGTTCACCTCCGCCTCGCGTCTCCGCTTGGCGTGCTTCGTTTTCGGCTCCGCCAGGAATATGTGGTAATTACCCACCTGCCGCGGGTAACCATCCTCGTCATCCTCGTGGCCGTTGCGTCGTTTCCTGTTATCCGGTGGGCCTCCGGGTGGTGGTGGAGGTGGTGGTGGGAGTCCACCGGCTTCGGCCATTTTCTTTGTCCAGCTGCATTGGCGCGTCGTGTGATTCGCGGTCTTGTTACCACCACTGTGAAACTTGCATGGTCTGTCGAGCATGTACTCCATGGTGTACTTAGGCCGAGGCGGCCTGTTGTCCGGCCTCTGCCTCCGGCTGCCTCCTGCAGCCGGATCTTCATGCACTTCGGCTACTTATTTGGTGTCGTACCGGCTATCCGACTGGTCGTCTTTCCTCTTGTCATGGCGGTTGTCATGACCGTGCCTCCTGGGATGATGTTCACCCGGCTGGCGTCGCTCCGCCTGCTCGTCTGTGACGATTTGGCCTTGGTCGTCTACCACGATGGGCTTCTTCATTGCTGCGTCCGCGGTGGCGTACTTGTCCACGATGGCCATGAACTGGGCCATGGTTTGTGGGTCTGCTCGGCTGAGCTTGTGTTTTAGCATGGTGCCGTCTCGGCAACCGTTGGTGAAGAAGTCTATCGCTTGGTGCTCACGCACCCCTTCGCACAAATTGTGCATGCTGGTCCACCAGGTGAGGTAAGCGCGATCCGACTTGTACTTGCCTTGTATGCAGAGGGCAAGCTCGCAAGTCCGACCCGGTCGTTTGTATGTTCCGGTGAAGTTGCGAATGAACGATTCTTCGAAGTCCATCCATGCGTTGATGTTGTTGTCGGAGAGGCTATTGAGCCATGTCCTTGCCGAGTCGACAAGCATGAGGGGGACGTAGCGGATGGCCAGGCGGAGGTTGCCATTGGCGATTCCCACTGTGTTGGTGTAATCGACCAACCAATCCTCCGGCTTGACGGTTCCCTTGTACTTTGGCGTGTCCCTTGGGAGCAAAAATCCCTTCGGATATGGCTTGTTCCGGATGCGCGGGCTGAAACACTTTGGGCCAGCCAGACTTTCCTCCTCCAAGGTGCGTGACTACACCAGGAGGTCAATGCGCTCCCGCGCGTCAGCCGGTTCTCGGGGGCCGAGCCGGCCCTTCAAGCGCGACGTAGGCGGGTCCTTGTTCGTGTCTGCTTCTTCCTCCGGTGCACGTGTCTTTTTTCCCAGGGAAGCTCCGCCTGCGCGACTTACGCTGGAGGCGGCGGCGTCCCGGTTGTGGCGACCGCGGTTGCCAGATTCGCCATGCGGGCGGTTGTTTTTCCCAACCCCTCCTAGAGAAGAGGCTTGTTGATGCTTGCTTCCTCCGTGCGCTGTCTGGTATGCGCCTTTGCGGACGACGATGTCGCAGGAGTTTCCCACCTGGCTGGGGATGCCCTCGGCTTGCTGCTTGTTCACAGTGGCTACAAGGATCTGCCCACACTCCTGATGGCGACGAAGCTCCTCGCCCTCAAGGTGTTTTAGCTCTGCGGCTGCTGCCTCGGCTGCCCTCATGTTCTTGGCGGGAGTGCTGTAGACGGGTCGTGCCACACCTGCATGCGAGTCGGCGGCGCGGTCCAATTCTGATGCCAGGTCGCGCCCCCGGTGCTGGATCTTCCTGGTGAAGCCGTGAGCCGCGTTGTACTCGTGCACGGTGGCATTCATCCGACGCTGGTTAGCCACGACCTTGGTGGCTTCCTCCAGGAGTTTTTGGCGCGTAGCCTCGAGTGCTGCCGCTGCAGCCCCTGGATCCGTCTCGATGACGACCAGAGCATGCAAGAGTTTTCTCCTCCTGCCCGACGTTCTTGAGGCTGCCGATGGTTTTCGCGAGCGTTTACCATCATGACTTCGACGCGACCACTCCCAATGGCTGGGACGCGGGTGAGGGGCACGTCGAGGACGGGGATGACCACGCTGGGGAAACCCTCAGTGATAGTGGTGACATAGACGCGGACGTCTACAAAATGCACGATGGAGCCGTCAATGGGGAAGGTGTTTTCGGCAAAGCACGCTGCGTTGTCGATGATGCAGTCAAAGGCACCCAGCGTGAGAACGAGGCCAGAGGCCACACGTTCGCCGGCGACGAGCGGAAGTCCCGTGCGGAAGATGATCCCAGCCAAAGCGTTGTGCCCCATGGTGGGCGCCAACTGTCGTGGTGTGGAACACGGCAGAGCCATCGGGGATGGCAAAGAAGGGACACATGGATGCATTCGGTGGCTCACGCAACGGGTTGGGCACAGTGCACTGCAAACACAGGGACGTACCCAGGTTCGGGGCCCTCTTGGAGAGGTAACACCCCAACTCCTGCAAGATGAACTATGAGTGGAGCTGATGCTCAGTACAGGTGCTCCTGGAGCTGTTTACTTAGCTACTATCAAAGGCTAGAGGAAGATGGAACTTGATGCTAACACTTCTATCCTTATATTGTTGCCTACCTAGAACCCTAGCTCTGCCCTCCCTTATATACTGGTCTGGGGGGCAGATTACAGATCGGGTCCTAGGGTTTACTATTTGGATATGGGTTTACAGGGCAGGGCCGGCTGCAGGGCCCAGCTGGTGGGCCAGGACCCAGTACGACCTTCTTTTAGCGTCACCCTTCTCTTTAGTGGTCACCCGGGATTCCTTTGGGGCGTCATCCTTGCTTTAACGGTCACCCGGACTGCTTTCGCCAGTCCAGCCGACCATCTTGCTTTATCTTCGTCGGGTAGCGCTGGTCATGACGAGGGAGAGCCAGAAGCGTACCCCGCAGGAAGCGTCAGTCCTTCCGTGCTCTCCATCGAATCCGAGGTGAGCCAAGTGGAAACGGACACCCGGTCGATTCATCTGGCCACCGGCTAGACGGGCCAATCGGGAAGGTTATAAGCCCAGCCAGGCGTGCTTGCCAGTCGGCTATAGTTGTATTTACGGGAGGACAGGCAACCTCCATCTTCTAGAGCCGGCCTACTTGTGCCTGGCTTTCCCCACCCGAGGGTTATCCCCCCGACATCGGGGCTTAACAGGTCTCCAGCTAGGTCTGGCGAGGTGGGCGAACGAGCGAGTCGATGACGGTGGTTCGACTGGTGGTCGCGGCATCTCCTGGGGCGGCTCCTAGAGCTGGTTCCTCTTCTCCACTGTAGTGGCGGGCTCCGGTGAAATTCCGGTGATGTGGTGCTCGCCTTGCTCCAGGGACATGTCAGAGAGATTGCTAGGTGAGAGGGGAGTGGAATGGTGTGCGTTTTGAGGCAGGGGAGGGCTCTATTTATAGTGTGGCGAAGGGGGCACGACGGCATGGCTCGGGCCCGTTGGCGACGTTGTTACAGGAAGCTATCAGCATGGCCAAGGGTGTAGGTCGACGCAGGGCTCCAGGGCGGTCGTCATGCGCACCGTGGCACATCGAGGAGCGGTCTCCATCGTTCTAGAACGTCCGTGCTCTGTGGCGGTACCATCGGCGTTCGTCACGACATACAGTGGTCATGGTGCGCGTGGGGTCAAATGAGGATGTCTGGGTGGTTTCTGGTGTCGTGGCGAACTTATTGGCGCAAGGAGAGAGCGAGGCGCGGCGTGTTCGCTTGGGATTGCTCTGTGCTGTGGAGCAGCGATTGGCATGGTCGAGTGTTAAATGGGCGCGGCTGCGTTGGCGTCTCCGCAGCCGGTCGTTGGTCGAGGCGTGCACAGGCGGGAGCGGTGAGGTCACGGCTACCTCCTAGACATCATTGGCGAGGGCAGTGCGTCTTGTGGCAGTGTGTCCGCGTTGGGGTGACATGGGTGAGCTCGGGTACAAAGTGCACTGGTCAATATGGCGAGTGAGAGGAGCTCCATTGCACGGGCTGGTACTGGGAGAGTTAAGGGCACGTCATGCAAGCTCGTTGAGGTCACAAAGATGATCACAAGGTTGATCAAAATAGTGAATAGTTGGTAGGGATATACTATGATCACCAGGTGTTTGATTAAATGGCCGCAAGAACTAAATTGTCAAATTTTCAAGTTATTTTTGGTGGGTGTGCTGGTCATAAGCTTGGTAGTCTCTGGATGCAAGGGTTTGCTAAGTGGTGAAGGTTTTGATGGTTTTCCAAAAATGACTATCTTGATGCATAAGATAGATTCAATTTTGAATTGCCTCTCAAATGCATTTGGAATTGTTTCTACTAGATTTGAAAGCTCCGTTGTGTTCAGTGTTACTTGGTCTAGCAAGGGGAGAAAAGAATGGAATTGTTTCTGATTGAGATCATTTGCTAGAGATGCTCAAAGTGAGCTAAGTATTAACTTCTGCAAAAATGACAATTAGGTCATATGCTTCATATTTTAATTTTCTTTTGTTTTGATCTGGTTTGGATTTGACCTAGATGATATGGTTTTGCTCTTTAAACCATTTCTCATCATTTACAACAATCAAACATGTCATTGCAAACATTCATACACATTCATAACATACATGCATTAAGATAGTGTTTATTATTAAAAGCTTTTGTTAACCCTAATTTTGGTTGATTAGAAATTGATATCCTCATTAATATTTTTGGATGTTACATGTAATTGCTGGCTGGGTAATAGGAGTATGCAAATAATCATTGTTGGGAGTTGCAAAGTCCCCAAGCTTCTTTTCAGCCATATTTCCTATGGTTTGGGGTTTTCTTAAATAAAAACTTATAATAATAAAAAAACAAGAATTAAAAGACTAACTAATTTTTGGTTTTTCAAATAAAGACTAAAAGCAAACTAACAAAATTAAAAACAAGAAGTAAAACTAGCAAGGTTCCTACTAACCTCACCAGGGTAGCTATTGCTTCCCCGGCAACGGCGCCAAAAAAAGGCTTGATACCTTTGATCCGGAGTACGGATGTAGTATAGCTCTTTTTCCCTAGTAGACCTAGGTTATCGAATCCTCGGGAAGCAGAAAGCATAGTAAGTTTACTTAAACGGACCTTTGGGAGTTTTAGAATTCTTTTTGTGTTTTATCGGACCAAGAGTTTGTTGTCTTTTCTTGTTGTCGATGATGGAGAGAGAGAGGGCCTAGGGCTTTCGGTTTCACCAGTACCTGTGCAAAACATCTGATGGGAATAAAAGATAATAATAAAGTATGCATGTAGTTGTTAGAGCAAGATAATTATATGTGGGAAGTGCATCCATAATTGATATTGCCTCTGCAACCACTTATAGCAATAACCTACTAGTCTCATCCATAGAAGAAAGAGAACTAATGATATGCATAGTGATGTCACCGTTAATCCCAAGTAAATCCCTCACATAAAGCCGTATTATCCTTTCTGTCACTGGGGGTTCCCATCCTGCAGATTAGTCATTACTCACACTCCCTATACCTAGATTGATCCTTGGGTCTTGGGTACCTGACAAGTCCTTAGATTGAGGCAAGAGATGGTACAATAATCATCATGTAATACAAACTAATACATGATCCCATCTATGATAAATAACATGCACAAAGCTACATGGCTAGGCCTAAGCCCTTAGCCCAAGGAGAATTACTCACACATAGAGATGAAATCAACAATCATAAACATTGTAATAGAAATCATGAGATTGATAGTAATAGTCTTACAATGTCGCCACTTGGAGATGAGATCTACTATTACAAGTGGTGGAATATGGCTATGGTAGTGGAGAAGGGTTTGGAGATTAGATCTACATCTATTCCTCCGGCGTTGTGGTTTCTGATGGCAGCGGCGGAAGAGAGAGTCGAGAGAGGGTTTTCTCATTGCTCGAGGCCTCTTTATATAGGGGTCCCTTCACGAAAGTTGTTATGCTTGACCTAGCGGTGTCGGTGGCAACTATACGGCCAGAATTTTATTCCCGCCGTATAGTTGGTCGTTAATGCTTCTACCTCCACTTCACGAGTCCTGGTTTCTTTGAGTTTTTTTAAAATCTCATATATTTGACTTTAATATTGTGATTCCCATCATCAAACGTTATTATCTGCGCAGGGAAAAATGGAAATATAGGATTGCATACCTCTTTGATCATTATGCATTAGTGGCAGGATTTAGAGACATATTTCGTAAAAAGTATGAATAATATCCAGTTTAAATGTGGACGTGGATGGCTATATTTCACAGCCATCAGTGGGTGGCGCCTCCGACGATCACAGCTGCATCAGGGGTGCCGCCAATCGGTGTGCTCAACGCACCCTCGCTAGCGTATGATTCGGATGACAGCAACAACTGCAACTCCGATCTATGTGACCCACCTACGGTGGAAGGAACCTACGGTTCCGGATCCGAAAGCTGTGGGAGAAACGATCTCCCTCATCGCTTGATGTGCGTGGTCGTCGTTAATGGCCACGACACTCAGGACAACATCGACAACGAGACCGATCTGCAGGCTCCTGATGACACAAACGGAGGGCACCCTCCAAAACTCAAGGTCAGCGGCGCCCAGCCGCGGAATCCAGAAGGAAACTGCCCTCTAGAGGCCACCAACAGTGGCAATCCAACTCGTCAGCAGATCCACCTCAACGAGGCTCAATGAAAAGATTTTGGTAGGCCATATGAGGCAACAACCCCTACCAATCGATGCCTCTTGCGACATGCTAATGGGATACCATTGGCTCCTCATAAAGGAGCACAACCGACAAGTTGTGTAGCATAAGGAGTTTGAGCAGCGATGGCAAGCAGCCAACGAGTCAAGCGCCTGACAGGCGGCACTTTACTCCTTCGGAGGGTCCTCCTCTAAGGAGACCGGCGACCACGCCGCGCACAAAAGCCGCTCTCGACTAGAGCGCATGGGCATAGACACAAGGAGCAAGGCCACCAAGGCACTCGATCTGTCATTCATGTTAGTCAACTCGTAGGGCAACTTGATTCCCAAGACACCACAAGCCACGGTCATAGCATCTAAAATACGTACCTGTTGGCCAACCAACCACCTGTCGGGGATCCATGATCTGCCATCCATAAATACGCAATCGTGGGCCTCGGGCTCGTCGGAGCTGCATTAACCAGAGAGGCGACTCCGGAGACGAAGAAATCTGCGGTGAAATTTGCAAGAAACCTCACACCCTCATAAGACTAGGAGGACCACGAACTGTCATGGTGACGCTGAAGCCCACGGCGGAGGAGCCGCAACTATTACACCCATGATGAGCTCAAGCAGCGCAAGATCGACAAATCATGCGCCAAGCACGCATGCTCCAGGGAGTCGGAAGACGAATATATTGAGCTCTGCGGTGCCAGGTGCTTCAGTCGAGCCATACGACATCGCGGATGCCTTAAAGCTTCAAGCTTTCTTCGGACAATCTGAAGTTCGACGGCCTGCAGGAGCCAAAAATCTGGCTGGACGATCACATCTCGTCAGTCAGGCTGCATGGTGGAAGCCAGAACACAACCATGCAATGCCTTCAGCTGCAGCTGAAGGGCGCGGCCAGGGCTTGGCTCAACAATCTCCCCTACGGATCCATCCACAGCTGGGAAGAGCTGGTCTACACCTTCATCCGCAACTTCAAGGGAACCTACAAGCAGTTTGCCTCGATCGAAGAACTATGTGCCTACTGTCAAAGGTCTAATGAGTCGATACACTCATACGTCCAAAGATGGTACATCATCAAGAACTCAGCAGAAGACATCTTTGGAGAACGGGCAATTGACGCTTTCAGCAGCGGCGTGCGACGTTGCGAACTCAGGGAGGAGCTGGGACACATCAAGCCCAAAACCATCAACCACCTGATAGACATCGCCAATCGATGGGCGGATGGCGAAGACGCCGTCCACAACAACCGAACATGTTTGGATGACGAGGACGACCTCAGTCGCAGATGCAACCACCACAGAAATAGGAGAGCGCGCGTCTACAACAACCGCAAAGAAATCGACATGGTCGCGGCTGGCTACGCTGATCGTCGTGACAATGGGAACCGCAATAGCGTCTACCATAGTGTTAGCTACCGCGACAGTGAAAAAACCACGTAGTCGTGGCAACGTTGCACCCGCGACGACGAGCCATCCATAATCGACAAGCTGTCAAGTCCTTGTAGCATCCACTTCTACATCGACAAACAGGACGGCAAAAAGAAATCCAGCCACCTACTCAAGGACTGCCGGGAGTTCCAGAAGCTCCACGAGGGATACACCTAGCTGTGGCACGAAGCAATGAATCAGGGGTTCGGTTCCACCCCAGGGGCCATCGCATATGGCGCCCCACCACCACCTCCTGGAGGACCTGCCCAGCCCACGCTGCGCTAGCCCAAAAAAATGGAGTAGAACAGTACCCACGACCATTGGGTACCATGATGATACAGAAGGGGCGACAATCTAATAGGATCTAGAAGACGATCACCCGCTAGATAAACTTGGCTGTCACCTCCCCACCAGCTATGCCTGAGTACCTCAGTGGCTTGGAGTCATGCATCACCTTTGATCAATCTGACCATCCCCATCAAATCTCTCGCCCAAGCCATTCTGCCCTGGTGATCGAGGCTCAGATTTGCAGTTTCGAGATGAGTCACGTGTTCATGGCATAAATCTTATGTTCGCCAGCACCCTGGAGGCCATGCGGATCCCGCTCTACAGCTTGGAGGCATCTGACACAACCTTCCATGGCATCGTCCCGGGGAAAGGGGTCTACCCCCTAGGCAAGATATGGCTCAACGTCATCTTCGGCACCCCCAAGAAGTTTAGGCGTGAACGACTTGAATTCGAAGTCGTCGACTGGCCATCCCAGTACCACGCCATCCTCCGCCGCGTGGCATTCGCACGGTTCCTGGCAGTACCACACTACACGTAGCTCCTGCTGAAGATGATAGGACCCAATGGCATCATCACCATCCTAGGGAGCTTCACCAAATCCGATAGCTGCGACAGGGACTTCAACACAACCTCACAGTCTTTCAGCATGCAGGAGGAACTCGTAAGGCTGAAGGAGTCAACAGACACCAGACTCCCTCCTATGACCAAGAAAAATTCTCCTAACCTATCCTTTGACCCCGCGCTCAACACCAAGGTGGTGTAGGTCTACCCGACGGACCCCACCAACGCGGCCCTCATCGCCAATGAACTGAGTTCCGCATGGGAACTCGTTCTCGTTGAATTCCTTCGTGAGCGCTAAGAAATTTGTCGCCTGGTGTCCTACAGACATGCCAGGCATCCCTAGGGAATTTGCTGAGCATGCACTCAATGTGTATCCGGATGCACGGTCGGTCAAGCAGTCGATGTGTCGACTATCCGAAGGACGAGCCAAAGCAATTGGAATCAAAGTCAACAGACTCCTCGATGCCGATTTCATAAGGGAGATCAAGGAAAGCACTTGGGTAGCTAACCTTGTGCTAATCTCCAAGAAGGAAACGGATATCCTATGGATGTGCGTAGACTTTACCGCCCTCAAGAAGCACTATCCGAAGGACCACTTTCCATTACCGCGAATCGATCAAATCATCGACTCCACTGCGGGATGAAAACGCCTCTCCTTCATTGACGCCAACTCAGGCTACAACCAGATTCGACTGAAGGTGGAGGACCAAGATAAAACGGCGTTCATCACGCCATTCGAGGTCTTCTATTACAATACAATGCCTTTCGGGCTCAAGAATGCAAGTGCAACCTACCAACAGTGCATGCAGGCTGCCTGAAGGACCAAATTGGTCAAAACATCCCAGTATATGTCGATGGCATAGCGACAAATACCAAGGAGAGCCGAAACTTGATTGACGATCTCCGCAACATGTTCGAAAACCTCGATCGATACATGATCAAAATGAGTCCAGAAAAGTGCGCCATCAGCATCCCCTCCAGGCAACTACTCACGTACTTTATCTCTACGAGAGGCATCGTGGCCAACCCGAAGAAAATAAAGTCTATACTAGCCATGCAGAAGCCGAAAAACATTAAGGGCGTCCAAAAGCGAGTTGGAAGAATCACAACGCTCAGCAGGTTCATCAGCTGCATGGGCGAAAAGGCTCTCCCCTTCTACCAGCTTCTCTGCAAAGCGGATAAATTCGAGTGGACGACGGAAGCTGATGAAGCATTTGAAGACCTCAAGCGTCTACTCTCCACCTCTCCCATCCTGGTGACACCAAAGGAAAGGGAGCCTATGCTGCTATACATCGCCGCAACACACCAGGGGATCAGCATGGTGCTCGTTGTCGTATGACCCGAAGAGGGCAAGACCTATGGGGTACAACGCCAAGTGTAGTACCTTAGTGAGGTACTGACACCAACGAAGCAAAGGTACCCTCACTACCAGAAGCTAGCCTACGAAGTATTCATGACTGTGTGGCGACTGCGCCACTACTTTCAGGAGCATCAAATAGTGTTCGTCAACGATGCACCACTATCCCGTATCCTCAACAACCCTAAAGCAACGGGGCGAGTGGCCATGTGGGGCATCGAGCTATCCCTGCGGCACATCATCTACGAGAGGCGCACCTCCATCAAGTCACAGGTGCTCCCTGACTTTCTTGCCCATTCGATGGAGCTTCAGTTGCCGGACACCTCGGACATGTCTTAGCTTTGGACAATGCACTTTGATGGATCCAAGGGTGGAGAGGGAGCTGGAGCCAAAGTAATCCTGACATCCCCACAAGGGAACAAGATGATCTAAGTCTTGTAGATGAGATTTCACGTGTCCAACAACGAGGCTGAGTATGAAGCGCCGATCCATGACACACTACTAGGAAAACGGTCGTCTATGGCGCACCTAAAAGGCTGATCCGTGGTGCACTAGTGGTGCGCCACGGGCCTTGCACTACGGCTATCTCCTAGCCGTGGCGCACTGCCTGGTGCACCACGGTTATGTCGAGATAGGCGTAGCGCACCTGCTAGTGCGCCACGGATATGTTGGAAGGTGCACTACGCCTTGGATCTTCTGTGGCGCACGTTGCAGTGCGCCACTAAGCTGTGCAGGTGCGCTTTAGTTGTAGTGCACCACAGAAGCTGTGCCATGTGTGCCACGGTGTCTTTTTTTTAATTTCAGGGCCAGATGATATACAATACAGATTATATAAGCAGATATACACAGAGATATACACACAGATATAAGATATAAGATATATAGTTATATATAAATACACAATTCGCCAAACAAGATTGAAACAAATACATATAGATAAGTCTCATACATGAATACATAAGTTATACATTGTTTCGATCAAGTTACAAAGTAGTTGGTGACATGCGAATACATGTGTCGATCGAACAAGTTAGAGCTCGGAGGCTCGCCTAGACATCTAAACTAGCTAGACACAAACTCGGGATAAACAACCAAAGAAGATAAGCATGATCACCGCGATGAAGGTGTAGGTCTTCATCCGGTTCCTCGTCCTAACTCCCGCTAGATAGCGCGCGTATCTAGCTTCCTCCTCTGCCATAGTGTTGTACCCTTTGTAGCTATTGTCGCTGAAACGATGCACCTGTCTCCAGCAGTCTTCCAATCATCATAGACTCCGGGGACCCGTCCCTTGTACACGACGTACCACGTCATCTACAAGTTGACAATAATAATTAACCGATGATTGAAAAAAACATATATAATTAAAGTCGCATATGAAGATACACTTATAGAAAGTACTCCTAAATCAAAAATACCAAAATCAAAAAGCATGCCTCATATATAATTAGGTTGTTCGACACAAGAATATGCTACGATGGAACTGTCCGCCAGGATGCCCAACACCTGGACCTGTGCATAGCACAAGGCGGACAATCCCATCGCAGCACATTCACATATAGTGTGCCACGACATTTCAATCATCGGCATTATTCTCGAAAAAGACCAAAGTAACTCAAAGAGAATGCCTCATACATAACTAGGTTGTTCGACACAGGAATATGCTACGATGGAAGTGTTCACCAAGTAGGATGCACAACACCTGGACCTGTGCGTAGCACAAGGCGAACAATCCCATCGCAGCACATTCACATATATAGTGTGCCACGATATTTCAATCATTGGCATTATTCTCGAAAAAGACCAAAGTAACTCGAAAAGAATGCCTCATATATAACTAGCTAGGTCGTTGGACACATGAATATGCTATGACGGAACAGTTAGCCAAGTAGGTTGCACAACACCTGGACTTGTGCATATCACAAGGCTAACTATCCCGTCGTAGCACATTCACATATATAGTGTGCCACGACATTTCAATCATCGACATTATTCTCGAAAAAGACCAAAGTAACTCGAAAAGAATGCCTCATATATATACATAGGTCGTTGGACACAGGAATATGCTACGATGGAACCGTGAGCCAAGTAGGATGCACAAAACCTGGACTTGTGCATATCACAAGGCTCACAATCCCGTCGTAGCCCATTCACATATATATTGTGCCACGACATTTCAATCATTGGCATTATTCTCGAAAAAGACCAAAGTAAATCAAAAAGACTGCCTCATATATATACACAGGTCATTGGACACAGGAATATGCTACGACGGAACCGTGAGCCAAGTAGGATGCACAAGACCTGGACTTGTGCATATCACAAGGCTCACAATCCCGTCGTAGCACATTCACATATATAGTGTGCCACGACATTTTAATCATCGGCATTATTCTCGAAAAAAGTGTAAGGAAAAAAGAAGGACCAAAGTGAGCAAAGGACCAAAGAGTAAGAAAAAAAACCAAGCACTGATTGATATATAATAATAAGCAAAAGAAGTAAGCGATGATTCATAAACCTAATAAGATAAGTATAGTAGCATGTACACTTGTCCACACACACACAAAGGTCATCTATAGTTTGTAACTACAACTAGGCCAACATCAAGCCTTCTGGCTCGGCTTAGGGAATGGGAGGACGCCTTGTCTCGTCATGAACTTCCTATAGTCACCCTGCATCTCTAGGCGATCTTCTATGTCACGGTTATTCGGGATATTTTCTCCGTAGAAGATCCCCCCCAAAGTCATGACATCACGAAAGATGATTGCCCCAAACTGCTGCTGGATGTGATACATCTCTTGTCTAATATCTGAATAAGTGATCTTGGCCTTTGCTTCGGCCCACTGTTTGAGATGATCTGGCAGCGTAGAATTCTGCTGGTCAAGTAGGAACTCCCTCATATGATGGAGTGCGTAGTAGGCTTCCTTCTTACTGTTTTCCGACTGCTTCACGCAGGGGAACTCCGTTACGTGGTTGAAGACGTGTCTGCCGAACTTGACCTTCGTACACACAAAGGTGGTGCCTTCCGTCGAGGCATAGCCAGTGAGAGCATCATCCATAACTTCCTTGATCTTGTCGTAGTGTTTCTTTATTTCTAGACTGCCCGAGTCGAAATACGTGGTGTGGGAATGCTTCGGCGATAAGGAGATGAGCGTGCAGTGTTCATCTCTGCGCAAAAAAAATCAAATGGAATGTGTTGGAAAAAGAATGATGATAATCTAATAAAGCCAATCGACGGTGGCGAGTGAATAACGACTTACTCGGGAAAGTAAGGCACGAGAATCTATTCCTTTGTCTTGTTCGCCACGAGGATTCTTTTTAGGTACGAGGACACGATACATCGTTCGGCGGGGGAACCCAAGCAGACGTCATGCATGTAGTAGGGGTCCACTATAGCGATGACCGGTGTGTTCTCTCTAATGATCTGCATGGCCAGGCTGAGAGAAATCAGGCGGACCATGGTATAGTGCAGCGGGTATAGGTGGAACATATTGAAGATGTCGTCGAACCGCAGGAAGAACAGATCCGCAGGGGCATTGTCGACGAAGCCCAAGCCTGGTGGCACCTTAACCACGAATACCGGGTGCGAGGGATCTTTCTCCGCCAGAAGGCGTCTCTCTATCGTCAGCACGCCGTCATGCACACTCTGCAGTTCTGAACTGGCGAGCCTCCGCAAATTCTTAGGTAGCATGTGCTCACCCGCCACATGAATCCTCCACATAATACCCTCGGGTCTTGGTATCCCGTCCCGAAACCTGATCGGATTCGCAGTTGTTGACGCCACCGGCTGGCTCGAGCTGCTAGATTTTCTTTTCCTGCCCTTTTTTCCTTTTGGAGAGCGGGCAGGCACCTCAATCTGAGCACCGGCTGCCCTATGTAGTGTGTCAGGGCTTAGAATAAAAGGCCGGTTGGTTGTATCGGTTGGCTCTGTAAAGGCGCAAGCTAGAGGCGTCTCCTGAGAACCAAACAGACGCTTGGTGATAGTGGCTTTCTCTGTGGGGCCACCAGCTCGGTATTCGTTGCTGAACTGAGTGTTGAAGAAGTGATCATTCCAGTCTTCGTTGCCCTCGGGCGGATCCTGCGCCATGTGCATATCATCAACATGATCATCCGACCCACCGCGTGGAGGTGACGGGGAGGGTGGTAAGGGGGCCTTGCCACCGCTTGTCGCTGGCACGACAGGCGGTGCTGTTGTCTGTGGCGTGATGGCCCCCGCCGTCCCCAAACAGATCATGCTCTTTGGCCATTGCAAGAATAAGCGGAAGCAACTTCTGAGGACAGCCAGCTCTTCTTCATCCGCTCCTGGGGTTGAATGGGAGGTTCCAGGTCGTCGCAGCCCCTTAGCACCCGACTAATTTTAACCTTGTGCACGCTATCTGGCATCGTCCTTGAGTGGAACGTGCGCTGCAAGGGTTGAGAGATGGTACCCTTTGCAACATCCCTCAGCTTGTTGTTCACGTAGCATAAGAGAGTGCAAGGAACATCCGTCTGTGGAAAACATGTACGACGTCGTCAGATATGTCATAAGAGTAATAGATGGCGTAAAAGGCGGTAAAGAAATTTGTTTACCGTGATGGCGTCGAGATCGGCTAATGTCGAGGCACCGCATACGGCGACGGGCATGCAAGAGACGGAAGGGCTGCTTGATGGCGCGATGCTGGCCGCCGGTGTATTCTCCCTACCGCCAGGTGCTTGGAGCTCCGGTGCCACCGCGACGTTGGCAGGGGGCCACCAACATGTACTCCGGCGTCGCGGTGATCGCAGGGGGAGTCACCAACACTTGTGGCGCCGCGGTGCTAGCGGGCGGAGTCACGAACACGTAGTTCGCCTGATTCGTCGGCGCCGCATTGTTCGAGTGGCTGCTGACCATGCTTGGAATCGGGCATGGCCCTACTCGCCCACCCGCACTCCAGTTCGCTATTGACTCCACCAAGGTAGGCAGGAAGGACGTGAGGGTGATTGCCAGGTTGTCTTGGACGATCTGCAGGATCCGCGCCACTTGTTTCTTAAGTTCTTGAACCTCGCGGTTTTCCTCCTCGTGTCGTGGTATTGCCGACGAGTACGCCATGGAGGGGTCCTCACAGTGCGTGTTTAGAGGTGTGGGATAAGGCGGACGGTTGACGGGTACGAGGTAACACAGCTTACCCAGGTTCAGATCCCACAACGGTGGCGGAATCCTACTCCTGCTATAAATCACTATAATGACAATACGCCGACTTATAGAGATTAGGTTCGCTGTGCGAGGTGACTAGAAAGTCTAAGTTATTGTGCCCTAAAGGCTCCCATAGGCCCGACTTATATAGTCGCCAGGTCCTAGGGTTACAGGGAAAAGTCCTATCTGGACAGGTTACAGAGTTCTACACCGTCTATTACTAGTCTTGTGTATCTTGCACTCCAAGGCTCCGGGTACGCTGGTGACTCCACCATAGCCTTCCTTTATCCTGCATGGGCCTCCCTTCTGGATCCACCTAACTGGGCCGCCCAGCAGGCCATAGGCCATGCTACCGACTATGGGCCACCCGGGTTAGTCGGATAAGAGACATGCTATGAGGATACCCATATAGCATATCCCCAACAGTAGCCCCCGGAGAACTCCAAGATCTTGCGCCGTCTTGCCTCTTCATGTGGAATGCTCCGTCTAGATGGATGTTGGAAAATCATCAAGCAACATCTTGTAGTCCTCCCAAAGAACCCTGCAAAGGTTTCTCCGTCTTCTATCAGTAAGTAGGAGAAATGCTGAATCTTCCATCGTACGCTCCCGTTGTCGGATTAAATCCGTCCATGTCGGAATCTTCGATGGGACGGCTCATCTACCATGTCAGTTAAGGCGACGTAGGCTGTAGGTCAGCGACGCCTCGTAACTCACACATTTAGAGAACGTAATCATATCCGATTTTCCCATGCGAGCGATACGAACCGTTGGCGGCGATGGTTGGAGACGTGGCGAAATTACCGCGCACGTTCATGAATACGTCGTCTACGCGACAACCGTCCGATTAGCTGCACGAATCTTGACGCAGAGTAAGATAAATAGTAATCGTGGGACACTCGCCACTTTTTCACCCCATTCTCTCGCGTCATCGTCTTCTTCCTCCAGCCGCGCGCCTGCTCGAGCTTTCTGCGAAAACCTCGAGAAACCCTAGCCTCGCTCTCTGCACCAGTTGCGTTCTCTTCCTCCTCTATGGCTAGCAGCAGCTCATCCCCGTCAATGGAGGCGTCGAGCGAAGCCGCGGTGAAGCCGGCGAGCTCCGTCGTCGTGCCCCCAGAGGGTCTGGTCATCCCCAAATCGGTGGTGATAGAAACCACCGGCGGCGACCATAATCTGGCGGCCCTGGAGCCCCTGGAAGAGGAGCCAGACTCGCACAAAGGCGACTGGCGTGGCTCGGACATCACCGGCCGCTACATCCAAGAGATGATTGCTGAGGGTTACCTCCCCACGAAGGAGGGGCTCGCCTGGCGGGCGGCGCCGGCCGGCGAGGTGACCCCTTCTCCCCAAGCCGGAGAGAAGGTATACCTCAAGGCGCAATTGGTACGCGGCGTTTCTCTGCCCATCTCTCACTTCTTCCTGTCCGTCTTGAATCACTTCAAGGTCCAACCCCATAACCTCTCCCCCAATAGTATCTTAGTGCTTAGCAACTTCGCGGCACTTTGTGAGGGTTACCTAGGGATTAGGCCTAGGTTAGATTTGTTTGTATACTTCTTCACCGTCAAGCGTGAAGCCGGACACAGTAGGGAGGAGCTTAGAAACTGCGGCACCATAAGCTTCAAGATCCGTCCTGGCCGGCGGTTCCCCGACATCGTCGGCCACGAGTCATGCAAAAACTGGCAGCGGACGTACTTCTACGGCCCTGACATTCCTTTGGCGGGCCGAAAAGTAACGTACCCGGACTTCATGGATGGAGCCGCCGCCGAAGTCTCCACATGGCGGTCTCATGCCTCCCTTCCCTCCGACCTCGACGCTTCTCGCGTAATAAGGCGGATCGATTGGTTCGTAGAGACGGGTCTGACCGGCCTAGACCTAGCCATGTGTTGGTTCATCAGGCGGATCCAACCTCTACAGCACTGCACGAAGTATATGCACGAGTACACCGGCGATCGAAGGGATACCCTTCGGATCTCCGAGGAAAACTTCTCGAGCGACTCCGTCAAGTTCCGCCTCAAGGACATCGTCAAGGTGAAGGATAAGAAGCGTGGATTCACCCTCACCTACGACATGTTCGTAGACGGAAAGTGCCCAAAGGTAGACATTTATTTTCCGTGTATGACATTGCTCCAGTTTTTCCGTCTTACCAATATCATCTTGTCTAACACGATGATTTCTTCACTTAACAGCTTAGAGATCTAGAGGAGGACAACCTGGCTGCCCAAATCTATGATCCAAAGATGAAGGAAGTCACAGTCGTGTCCGACGATGATGCCCCGTTGGCGCGAAAGCGGAAGAGCTCCACCTCTGACGCTGCCGACGGAGGTAAGAAGAAGAAGACGGAGGGTGGAGCCTCCAAAAAGAGTACAGCCGCCCTGGAGGCGGAAAATAAGAAAGCCACCGGGATGTTTACCAAAGCGCCCCCCTAGTGTAAGCTTCTTATTCTCCAACATTGTCTCATTTATCTGTCTTATTCCTGTATTTATGCATTTTGCACGTTTCAGGAAGAAAGCCACAACCAGCCTCAAGAAGTCCTCCAAGACTCTTGGTGACATGGTTATACCCTACGGGTACACGACCTTAGCATACCTAGTCCAGCCCAAGGAAGGCCCACGGCAAATACACGCCGGCCCATGAAGACTTTCGGGTGGCCCAGGCCCATGATGCCTTCGGATCCTTGGAGAGCAAGACTAGAGTAGATAGGAAATTCGAAGGGGTAAAACCGTAGAACTTGTAACCGACTAGGTCTATGTCCGAGACCTGCCTAAGTCTATATAAAGACCAGGAGGGCACGACCTAGATCTCTAGACTCATACTTTCGCATACGCACCTCCACGACAGATTGCATCTGCGCACCCCTGTAACCTTCGGTTCTGCCGTAATCAAGAGCAGACAAGCAGGAGTAGGGTTTTCCCTTCGGGGGCCTGAACCTGGGTAAACCTCATGTCCCGTGTTGCTTGTCTGTTAACCGTTCCACGATCTCCAGCATCCCCATCTTCTCCAAAACCCAAGTCCATAACAATGGGCATTGACGAGTCGAAACCTCGTCACTTGGGGCTTCTAGAAATATCAAAGATATGCTGCATCGCGACTCCTCTCCCGCCATCGCCCCTGACACTCCTTCCGTCAAGCCCTCCTCTGTTCCGACAAGCTACCCAGTCCAGGAGGCACCAGGCCCTTCCGCCATGGAAGTGGACTCTGGCGCTTCTACCGAACTAGCTGTCATCGGCGAGCAGGCGACGCAGGAGAGTGCTACTCTTCAAATGGCTGAAGCTCCGGCTAAGGATGCCATTGGTAGCGGCAAGGCGGTGATGGGAGCTGGTACCTCTGCCGAAGGCGGCACCTATACTCCCCAGAAACCCTTCGAGTTGCCGAAGATTATTTACCCGGTGCTTACGCTGGGTAGCACAACTATGGTTCCTGGAGGAGTGCATCATCTCCGTCAAGTCTTGAGGAGCTACTCGTCAGCGTACATCTTGCAAGGAAACAGCGTTTCCTTTGGCAAGCTGCTGGCCGAGAGCGCTACAAACCTCAAGACCATCGCACTTGTAAGTTTTACTTTACCTTTTGCATTTTATATGAGTATCCCACTGTAGCCCCCGAGGATGTAGACGGAAAACCATTGGTTTTGCATCTATATGCTCTAAGACTGACTAAGATGGAAAAAACTCTCACTGTAGCCCCCAAGCATTTAGATGGAATGAATTATTCCGACTAGATGCTTTAAGAGTAGCATACATAGTCTTCATAAATTTAAGTGCTGTAGCCCCCAAGCCTCCAGTTGTAACTGAATTAGTTCTGACTAGACACTTAAAGAAAAGCTAAGCATTTTCCGAGTTAAAACTTTATACTGTAGCCCCCAAGCCTCTAGTTGAGAACTGAATTAGCTCCGACTAGATGCTTAAAGAAAAGCTAAGCATATTGCTAAGTTAAAATCTCTCGCTGTAGCCCCCGAGCATCTAGGTGGAAAATTTCTGACTAGAAGCTCCAAGCAGACTAAACAACGACTTAACTTTGTATTTGTTTCCACAGAACGAGAATGCTCGGAGGGGCATGGCCAACGATAAGTACCAGAAGATGCGCGCGGACCTTGAATCTGAAAGGGTAAAACCGCCATCTTGAAGGAACAGATCATCAAAAACAAGAGTCTGATTTCTTTTTGCGCATTTCCGTCTTACTTTTGTGCCCATAATCTCCGAGTAATCAATGTGTACTTTGTTTTCTCCGACTTGCAGAACATGTTGCCAAGGATAAGGATATTGTCGAGCAGTCCAAGCATATCCAGCAACTGGACATCGAGAACAAGATCCTTAAGAAGGAGAGGGAAGAAATGCTGAAGATGCACGAGGATTCCATGAAAGCCCTGCAGGACTCCGCCTCCGCTGAGATCAATCGCTTGAAGGAGGAGCTTGCGATCCTAAAGGATCAGAAGCAAGCTGCCGATGAGCAAAACCTTCGCCATAGCGAGGCGTTTAAGCTCCTCCAACAAGATAAGGAATCTTTGGCGGACGTCGTCTGGCAGGCTAAGGCCAACATCTTCAGTAAGTGTCCTCCGCCTTGTAATTCTATAGTATGGATACTTAGAATTTTTGAACTCATGCAGTCGTTGTCAGAATTTTCAGCGCCCATGGGCTTAACCCGCTCGCCTCCTTCGAACAAGGAATGCATGATTCTTGCCGGCAACTTCATCAACACCGCCATCGCCACGGTGACATCTGGTATCCCTGACGTGGATGATGATGGCAAGGAGATCGATCACGAAGCCATCTTGTCATCAGTCGCGGGGTATGATACCAGGGTTGCCGAGTTGGTGGATGTGGACGTCTTCGTGCCCAGGAACTTTCTCGACAACGCCAACCCGGAATCCTCCGAGTCTCACCATAGCACCGATGCTGAGCGTGATTCTCCGGTTGGTGATGATGCGGCCTCCAAGTCTCCTGCACCCAAAGAGTGAAAAACACTTTGTAATTTCTGTTTCACCTCTGGAGTGTGCACGGAAAAAACTTTGTTCATGTAATCTTAAGGCGGAAAACAATGGTTATCGTATCCTGCTACTTAAGAATTAAGTTTGAGTATGTATATATTTTTTTAAGCAAGTGTTGGCTTATCCATTACTTTGGTTCGTATGCTTGACTTTTCGTGAGTCGGAAGACTCGTTGTCGGAACCATGCGCTTTAGGTGATGATGCCCAATGGCACCGTCAATAAACTAAGCACAAAATCGCTGACAATGAGTGCCGAAAGTCACTACTCTAGAATCCACATAAAAACAACAAAGAACGTGTAGACCAGAAAACTTAAGCTAACGCCCGTAGGCGGAATTTTCACAAGTGCAATCGCAAAGCTTGTGCATAAAGGTTTATATGATCCAAAAATGAACACTAAAGGAGGTAAAAGACTCAGCAATATGAGTGAACCAAAGAGCTTTATTTCATTGATCATATAAGAGGTACACGATTAGATAAAAAATGCTAAGTGTAGAAAGGACGTAGCTGTGCTATGTTCCATGGCCGATCAAGCTCCGGGTAGTCGTCATCCGGGTCACGTCGCTTACGCTTATGATTCTCGTTGGGTCTATCCTTGAGCTCACGATTGTCGACAAGGTAGTAAGACCCATTGAGCAGCGCCTTGCTTATGATGAACGGTCCTTCCCATGGCGGGGATAATTTGTGTGACTTCTTCTGCTTAAGTCGGAGCACCAAATCCCCCTCTTTAAATGAGCGATGCCGAACGCGGCGACTATGGTAGCTGCGTAGCTTCTGCTGGTAGGTGGCGGATCTTTGGCATGCCAAAACGCGCTCCTCCTCGATAAGGTCCACATCTAGGCGTCTGGATTCTTCAGCGTCATCTTCGTCGTAGGCGGCAACTCTTGGTGCATCGTGAAGTATGTCGGAAGGTGGGATGGCTTCTGCTCCATATACCATGAAATAGGGGGTGTAGCCGGTGGATCTGTTGGGTGTAGTTCGTAAACTCCACAGCACAGATGGCAATTCTTCCGCCCAGTCTCCAGCTGCTCTATGTAGCGGTGCCTCAAGACGTGGCTTGATTCCCTGCAGAATTAATCCATTGGCTCGCTCAACTTGACCATTGGATTGTGGGTGTGCCACAGATGCAAGGTCAAGTCGCATGCCATTGTCCCAGCAATAGGCCTCCACTTCTCCGAGTGACAAGTTGCTTCCGTTGTCGGTGATGATGCTATGTGGGAGACCAAACCTCACCACTAGATCCCGGACAAATCTGAGGGCAGTTGCCCCATCAAGCTTTCTAATGGGTTTAGCTTCTATCCATTTGGTGAACTTGTCAACTGCTATAAGCAGATGCGTAAATCCACACGGTGCCGTTTGTAACGGTCCTACCACGTCTAGCCCCCAGACTGCAAACGGCCAAGTTATTGGTATTGTTCACAATTCTTCAGCAGGAACATGTGGTTGTCGGGCATAATACTGGCATCATGTGCATGTCTCAACCAGCTTGTCGGCGTCTTCCTTCGCGGTCAGCCAGTAGAATCCTTGCCGGAAGGCTTTTGCGACCAACGATCGAGGAGCGGCATGATGCCCGCAATCTCCAAGATGGATTTCGCGTAGGATTTCAATTCCTTCTAGCCGGGAAACGCACTTTAGGTATACCCCAGTAGTGCTCCTTTTATAGAGTTGCCCATTGATTATGGTATAACCCTTTGCTCGCCGTACTATTTTCCGTCTTTCGACCTCGTCGTCGGGCAAAGTTCGGTGTTCGAGATATTCCATGAACGGTTTTGTCCAAGCCGGAGGGATCTTTGTCACCATGTTGACGAAAGAGTCAGCTCTATCCGGGTTGTCGACGTCGGCTCCCTTCACGGATGGTGTGCGCAGATGCTCTAGGAAAACTCCTGGCGGAATTTGCTTGCGCCCTGATCCAAGTTTAGACAGTAGATCAGCCGCCTCGTTTTGCTCCCTAGGCACATACTTGACTTCGTAGCCCAAGAAGCTCTTGGCTATCTCATCCACTTCGTCGCGATATGCCGCCATCATAGGGTTCCGCGCGTTCCAGGTGCCAGCCACCTGCTGGGCAACCAAGTCGGAATCTCCGCAAAAAAACTATGCGCTTGATGCCAATATCCTTGGCTACATGTAATCCATGAATGAGTGCTTCATACTCCGCCATGTTGTTTGTAGCCTCGAAGTGGATCTGCAGAACGTAGTGTAGCTTGTCTCCTTTTGGTGACTGTAGCAATACACCAGCCCCCGAGCCGTTGAGCAGCTTTGATCCGTCAAAGTGCATCACCCAGTACTCTGGCTCCAGCAACGGAGTGGCATCTGGCATCTCCGTCCAGTCTGCAATGAAATCCGCCAAGGCTTGTGACTTGATAGTGTCGCGTCTCTTGTAGGTGATCTCGAAGGCGGCAAGTTCAATGCCCCACTTCGCGACCCTTCCTGTAGCGTCGCTGTTGCTGATGATGTCGGACAGTGGAGTCTTGCTCACTACTGTGATTGGGTGTTCCTGAAAGTAATGCCTCAGCTTCCGCGAAGCGAGGAATACTCCATAAGCTATCTTTTGGTAGTGCGGGTAACGTTGCTTGGACTCCGTCAAGACTTCGCTTACATAGTAAACTGGTCGTTGAACGCCGTTCTCATAGCCTGGTTCCTTCCGTTCTACCACGACGACCATGCTGATAACCCGGTTGGTTGCCGCCGTGTAGATTAATAGGGGCTCCCCAGGCTCGGATGCTGCAAACATAGGCGCTGAGGAAAGAACCTCCATAAGCTGCTTCAATGTTGCATCTGCCTCGTCTGTCCATGTGAATTTGTCCGTCTTCTTCAGCAACTTGTACAGCGGCAGAGCCTTCTCTCCAAGTCGGCTGACGAACCGACTAACTGCTGCAACACAACCTGTTAGTCGTTGGATGTCCTTTAGGCATGTCGGTCGATTTATGTTTAAGATGGCCTTGATTTTCTCCGGGTTGACCTCGATTCCACGCTGGGAAAAGATGAAGCCTAACAGTTTGCCGGCTGGAACCCCGAAGCCGCACTTCTTAGGGTTGAGCATCATGTTGTATTTCCAGAGATTATCAAAGGTTTCTTTTAAGTCAGAGATTAAGTCGTTTGATTTTTTAGACATCACCGCGATATCGTCCACATAAGCGTGAACGTTCCGACCAATTTGGTCGTGAAGGCAACGTTGCATTGTCCGCTGGTAGGTATCACCTGCGTTTTTCAGCCCAAAGGGCATTGTGACATAGCAAAACGTGTCGTATGGGGTAGTGAACGAAGTGGCCAATTGGCCCGACTTCCTCATCTTGATCTGGTGGTATCCTCAGTATGCATCGAGAAAACACAAAAGTTCCGAGCCAGCCGTCGAGTCAATGACTTGGTCAATGCGAGGCAAAGCAAACGGATCTTTGGGACATGCTTTGTTCAAGCCGGTGTAATCAACGCACATTCTCAATTCAGTAGTTCCCTTTTTGGGGACAAGTACAGGATTGGCCACCCATCGGGTGTGAAGGACTTCTCGGATAAAACCGGCCATAAGTAACCTAGCTATCTCTCTGCCAATGGCGCGTCTCTTCTCATCTCCGAAGCGTCGTAGAGGAAGTTTCACTGGTTTACATTTTGGATCTATGTTTAAGCTGTGCTCGGCAAGTTCCCTAGGTACACCTTTCATATCAGCAGGTTGCCAGGCAAAGATGTCCCTATTCTAACGGAGGAACTCGACGAGCGCGCTTTCCTATTTGGGATCCAGGTTCGTCCCAATGGCGACGGTCTTGGAGGCATCGCCTACCACAAGTTCTACCGGCTTGGTCTCGATGGCGGCCTTGAACGCAGGAGCGGAGTCGGAGATCTGCTTCTTCGACGCGGGCATCTCTGAGTCATTGACCCTGCTCTGGATCTCCTTGAATTCTTCTCTGTAGAGGACAGCTTCTGCAACGGCTGCTTCATTGATCTCGCAGTCCCTTGCCTTGGTAAAGCTTCTGGATACGGTGATGACACCGTTTGGTCCGGTTATCTTGAGTTTGTTGTAGATGAAGCATGGCTTGGCCATGAACGTGTGGAATATGTCGCGGCCGAATATGACGTGGTACACGCTCTTGAAGGGGACCACCTCAAAGGTCATGCGCTCTTGGCGGTAATTATTAACGTCGCCAAAGGCTACCTGAAGTGTGATGCACCCAAGGGACCGAGCCTCCTGACCAGGAACTACGCCATGGAACACGGTGTTGGTCCGCCTTAGGTTTGCCTCCGTCAAGTTCATCTTCTGCAGTGTATCCAGGTACATGATATTGATGTTGCTTCCACTATCCACCATGCACTTGGTGAACTCTACGCCATCAATCAATGGGTTGATGACCATGGCGTACTGGTTCTCCGTGGGCACAAGGTCTAGATGGTCCGTCCTGTCCCAAGTGATTGGAACCTCTGACCAGCGCAGGTATTGGGGGACTAGGGGAGAGTAGCCATCAGGATCCTTAGAGAGGTCTTCTGTTGTCAGACGGTGGGGGTGCCAAGGAAAGTGTGGTAGATTGGGGCCTTCTTTGCGAAGGGGTTCTTGCCCTTGTCGTCGCCCTTGGAGGCGTGCTTGGGGTCAACGTCCTCGTCCATGTCACTTGAATCCTTGGACTCCTCCTCCTTCTTCTTCCCCTTGCCCTTGCCTTGCGGTCTGTTCTTCCGACTTCGCTTATAGCCGGACTTCGGGTCTTCCTTGAGGTCGTTGACGAATTTGCAGTGTCGATTGGTATGGGTGGCCTTGCCATTGGAATCGAGGTGTACGAGGCACGGCATATCGCGGTACTCTTCGTAGGTTTGGGGAACGTGGAGCGGCGCCAAGTTGGTTTCACTTCCTCACTGCTGCCCGCGGCCTGCTCCCCTTCCTCGGCCACGTTGTCCGCCTTCGCCTCGTCCTGCAAAAGTCATGGCGACCATGTCGGTAGATTGCTTTTCTTCTGGAGCGGTTTTCCGCTTTGTACTGATGTTCCTCTGAGCTTGGGTTGGAACGGCTGTTGCCGGCAAAGAGCCGCGAGCATCGTCCTCGGCAGCTGCGAACTCACAAGCTAACTGAATCACCTGATTCAAGTCAAGCTGATGATTGTCCTGCAGGCGCTTTAGCTTATGTCGGAGCAGCGTACCCCTTTCCAACCCATCGATGAAGGGGGCCATGGCGGTCTGGGCGTGCACTCCTGCGCAGGAATTTTTCATATCCAGCCAGCGGGAGAGGTAGGCGCGAGATGTCTCGTCTTTCTCTTGCACGCACCGTTGTAGATCGCCCACCGTGCAGGGACGCTTGTATGTACCCTCAAAGTTCTTGGTGAATACTTCTTGCATGTCCATCCAGTTGTAGATAGATCATTATGGCAAGTCGTCGATCCATTGACGGGCAGTGCCCGCCAACACTAACGGGAGGTACTTGACGGCGACGTTGGGGTTACCTCCGGCAATCTCCACCGCGTTGCCGTAGTCCTGCAGCCATGTGGCAGGCTTGGCGGTGCCGTCATAGGGCTTGATGGTCTTGTCAATCCGGAAACCTTTGGGGTAAGTTGCGGACCGTATTGCAGGTCCAAAGCAACGTGGTCCCAGGTATGGTCCTTCTCGGGCCTCGTGGATCTTATCGATCCGCGAACATGCATCGTATGGCTCCAGGTTCTTCTTCTTGTTGTCAACAGGGGATGGGCTGCGTGAACGACGCGGGCCTCTTCCGCCATGGTGACTGCTTGGCGGCGACGGAGGCGGAGGTGGCGGTGGGTTAGCCTTCTTGATGTTACCCTCCTGCGATGCCCCACGCCTGTCGCGGTTGCTTGTCGGACGCGGAGGGTCGTGGTGCGACCTGCTCTTATGTCCTTGGTGGTGCTCTTCATCATGACGGGTATGTGCCATGTTCTCGCGGATGACGATGCCGCACTGCTTTGGTGGAGGCATATCCGTGCGATGGTGAGTCTTGTAGTCTTCCTGACGTCGGGGGGATCAGAGTGGTGGCGATGGACGACGAGGTTGGGCTCTTTCTTCGTGGTCGGAAGATATGGGAATAGAATCCTTCCTGTTGCGTGCATCCCTCCGTCTTCGTTCTGATGAACCCGTCCGTGATCCGACATCCTGAGGAGATCCGTCCCTTGGCGGTTTGTACTGGCTAGATCGGCAGAGCGCTGGGTCAGACTCAAACCTCTGAGAGGTGGCCTTTTCCTGTTGCTTTACCGCCTTGGCCACTAGGTCATAAACCTGTTCTACTGCCTCAGGCGATCTATCCTGCTCCAGAAGGGTCTTGGCGACGGCGAGGTTAAGGAGTGGGGTGGGCATCACCTGTTTGCCTTCACTATCAATGTATGGCTTGGCCTGTGCCGGCTTTGAGGGAGCCCATCCTAGGTTTCGCCGTACACCAGGATCGTTGATGACGCGAGCTGGAGCTTTCTTAGCCTTCTGCTGCTGTAGCAGAGTCTTGTACTCGGCCTCCATTGCTCTAGCTTTTTCTATGGACTTCTGCGTGTTGACCAGATCTCGATCTAGTTTAGCGCCTTGCTCCGCGATGGCTTGTGCTTCCTCCAGCAGCTGCTGGCGCTTCTCGTCAAGTTGAGTCACATTCCGGATATGATCAACAGTTAGTGGCTCAACGAGGAGATTTCCGTACATTACTCTATCATCTGGGGTAACATGGGCTGCTACCGACGTGGATGCTGGAGGTGGCAAGTTTGCGGTGTTGTTGTTGCTCAGACCGGTGCCGAGTTCCTGCGGCTGTTGCACTGGATTAGGCGAAGGAGGCATGACCTTTGCGCGAGCATCGTCGGTAGCAATAAGTGGCCCCTTCCCCTTATCCAGCGCTGTAGGCGGAGCTTGCCTGGGCTGGTCTTCATCCATCGCTGTCCCAATGGTGACGAACACCCCTCGGGACATGACGGTGTTATTAGCTTGTTCGTCGCGCGAGTACTCCTCCTCCATCTCCTGCATAGCGGAGTCTAGCTCTTCTGGACTGAAGTCTATTTCCTCTGAATCTGCACTAAAATCAGCATAAAGCGCGTCAATGACAGAGTCGGAGTGTGCCAGGACTTCCTCGATGATGGGCGGTGGAGGTGCAACGGCCTCGATGATGACTGGAGGTGGTGGCGCTACTGCGACGATGGCGGCCAGAGGCGATGGTGGTGGCTGAATCGGAGGTGCTCCGTCAATGAGCTCAAGCGCTGTCTGAGCTTCCGCTTCAGCCTCCGCGTAGTTGTTGACGGTGTTCACCATGCCTTCGAAGGTAAGGCGTCCTGACGCCTGTTGCCGTCTTAGAGAGTGTCGGAGAAGCGTGCCATGGTCCAGTACTTCCACTAAGTGATAGATGGCATCATCATTGGGGTAGTGGGCCAGATCGGCTCATATACGGAGCCACCTGGCCAGGTAATCGCGGGGGTTTTCGCCTTCTCTCTGAACGCAGCGCGCCAGATCGAAGATGGTAACCACGCCGATGAACTTGGATCTCTGTTGTCCACACGCACAGACAAAGCCGACGGGTTTGCAGTGATCTTCCACCTTTATATCCTGCACAGGGGCGGTTTGGGTGGGTCTTGAATTTTTCCGATCTTTGCCGGCAAACTCCAAGGAGAGATCCGACATCGATCCTTCTGTGAACGTATCCTGCCCGTAGGCAGTCCGGGCGGGTCTTGATGCTTTCCGATCTTTGCCGGCAAACTCCAAAGAGAGATCCGACATCGATCCTTCCACGAGCGTATCCTGCCCGTAGGCGGTCCGTGCGGGTCTTGATGCTGCTCCGACTCCCAGGGAACTAGTGTCCGAGTCGGTTTCGCCGATGAAGAGGTGGATGTCTCCGATAGGAACGATCGAGCACCGCATAGGGTTCGTCTTCGCCGGGATCCAGAACTCGTCGGGGGGGACGATCGGAACGTTGTCGGAGAAGAGAACATGATCGATGGCTACGGTTTCACCAATTCCCGCGAAGATCTTGGTCCTCGCCCGCTGAAGAGCCTGAAGCGCCTCTGGCCCCACGGTGGGCGCCAACTGTCGTGGTATTGCCGACGAGTACGCCATGGAGGGGTCCTCACAGTGCGTGTTTAGAGGTGTAGGGTAGGGCGGACAGTTTACGGGTACGAGGTAACACAGCTTACCCAGGTTCAGATCCCACAACGGTGGCGGAATCCTACTCCTGCTATAAATCACTATAATGGCAATACGCCGACTTACAGAGATTAGGTTCGCTGTCCGAGGTGACTAGAAAGTCTAAGTTATCATGCCCTAAAGGCTCCCATAGGCCCGACTTATATAGTCGCCATGTCCTAGGGTTACAGGGAAAAGTCCTAGCCGGACAGGTTACAGAGTTCTACACCGTCTATTACTAGTCTTGTGTATCTTGCACTCCAAGGCTCCGGGTACGCTGGTGACTGCACCGTAGCCTTCCTGTATCCGGCATGGGCCTCCCTTCTGGATCCACCTAACTGGGCCGCCCAGCAGGCCATAGGCCATGCTACCGAATATGGGCCACCCGGGTTAGTCGGAGAAGAGACATGCTATGAGGATACCCATATAGCATATCCCCAACACCTCGCTCCTTCCCGACGGCGCCACATGCGTCCTCGGCGGTGGACCAAAATGATCCACCCAATTCATACCCCCGAGGCCGGCCAGACGGCCAGCAGACGACGGCTTCTTCATAACCGGCTCTATTTTCTTGTCCCAGTTCATCGCCCTGTTAAAAGGGTTATCCCACCGGGTGGCCACCGTCGACTCCTGGGATGAGGAACCCTGGGATCCATGACTATCAACAATTTCCTCCTCCTGCAGAAGAAGTAACTATGAATCGTTTAGATCATCGGTTAGAATGCAATCGAGTTGATCCGCGGTAATTAGATTACTTACCACAATTTCCTCGAATTCCTTCACCGCAGGATCCGTGGTGAGTTGTTTGGTTTTTGGGTCCACATGGTAACGGGCCCTGATGAAGTTTCAAACCTGCCCGGGTTCGAATTTCGCAAAGGGGTTTTCTATCCCCTTGGATCTATACTCTTTGTCCTCCTTATTCCATTTGGCCTCCGCGGTTCTGTATCGACCAGATCCGAGATGGTGATGACCTATATTCATCGCCTGCAGCACCTTTCCCCGATTACTATTGGCCAGGGCTCTTTCGGATTCACACCTCTCCTTGAACTCCCGGAACTGATCTTCGGTGATCTGCGGGTCAATCAACTCCCGGAACTGATCTTCGATGATCTACGGGTCAATCTTCTAGATCTCCTCGAGACATTTACCTTCTTTATAGATCTTCTTCTTTATCCGGGTTCTCCAGCTGGCCAGGGCGGTGCTCATATTTGTGAGGGCGGATTTGTTTACTTCGTTCCCATGATAATTTGTGTTCTGATACTTAGTGGGGAACTTGTATCTTGCGTGCAGCTTCTCGAAGAGGAGTGTGCGCAAGTGGCCATTATCTTTATGCCGGAGATTCTCGGTGTTGATCGAGATGGTTGTCCGGGTGATCGCCGCCACTTGCCCACCGTACCCTTTGACGACAAGGGCGGGCTCCAAAGGAACCCATGTTGGGATCACTTCGGTAATTTCCTCCCTGACGGTGTCGACCGTGTTCGGGCGCCGTTCCTTCGGCTTCTTCTTAGGAGGATTGCTACCACTCCCTGTGCCCTCGCCGCCATTAGTGGTTTCATCACCCACCGTTCCTTCGTCTTCTTCCTCCGTGTCTTCCATCTCATCATCCTTGCTCTCCGAAGGATGGTATTCTTCATCGTCTTCTAGCCGCTGGGCCGCCTCCTAGAATGTCAATTGTTTATTCGGAGGTCTGAGTTCTCCTTCAGCGCTGATGCGCTTAGAACATCCAGCCTCGTCGTTGTCACACATCTTTGCACTAATAAAAAACAAATAATTGGTTAAATGCACGGAAAAATCCGGCATGACCTTTGCTAATTTTCTTAAACTAGGAGTGCCCAATTTCTGCCGAAACAGAAGTTAATCAACATTCCGGCAAAAATCAGGACTAATTTCATACAAGAACCTGCATACACGACATAAGAAAGTGCTTGATACAAGCACAAGCATAATTGGAAATAAGCAGGATCATTTCATCACCAGGAGCATCATTATATACACATATATATTCACTACCAGTACCAGGACCAGGATCAGTATATACACATATATATTCACTGCACAAAAAGTATATAAACTGATGAACAGTTTGAAAAGTTTCTTAGTTTGAGTAGGGTGAGTGTTGAACAGATACATTTGTGGCTATGCATGTAAACTCCAATCATGATACATGTCAGTCACCTGTGCAGAATTATATTTTTGCATTGACATTCCTATCTTGAACAGAAGCTAGCTAAAGTGGAACAGCACTAAAACCATTTATGTCAGCAAACAACATGGTTACCATAGCTTCTATTCAGAACAGAAGCTAGCTAGAGCCTAAACTGGATGTAATTATCTAGCACATGTAGCTCAGCAACATTTCATCACACACTAGACAATCACCAGGAGGTCACAAACAACACTAAACCTTGCATTAACAGCATTCCGCTGATGTGCTCAAGCACAAAAAGATTTAACACATTTTACATTAACATCTTGCATCATTTTAGTAGGCAGAGTACTGCTACTACCTAAACCTAAACCTAAATCTACTACTAAATCAACCTAAATCAAGCTACTGCTACTACCTAAATCAAGCTAAATCTACTGCTAAATCAACCTAAATCATTTCATCTTGCATCATTTCAGCACTAAATCTACTGCTAAATCAACCTAAATCAAGCTACTGCTAAATCATTTCAGATTAACAGCTTGCATCATTTCAGCACTAAATCTACTGCTAAATCAACCTAACTCAAGCTACTGCTACTACCTAAACCTAAACCTAAACCTAAATCTAATCCTAAATCAACCTAAACCTCACTGTCAACCTAAACCTAAATCTAATTCTAAATCAATGCCTAAGCCTAAGCCTAAGCCTAAACCTAAACCTAAATCAACCGGGAAGTGGAGAGGGGAGACATGGAGAGAGGGGAGAAGACTCACCTCTCTGAGACGAGGACGAGGACGAGCCCGCGGATGAGGTAGCTGGCGAGGCGGGGTTGTAGGCGGTCGAGGCCGCTGGCGAGGCGAGCACACGGGCGACGCTCCTCCTCCACCTCCTCCTGGCTGGCGACGCGCCACCTCCACCTCCTCCTGGCTAGCGCGCGCGACGCTCCTCCTCCTGGCTGGTGCGCGGGCGACGCTCCTCCTCCACCTCCTCCTGGCGGGCGCACGTTGATGCAGATGGGATGCGGCGGCGGCACGTCGATGGGCGCGTCAATACGGCGGCGGCGCGTTGATGCAGATGGGTTTGATCTGTGTCTGAGGACGATGGGGGAGGGTAGGGCCGACGCGGCGAGTTGACTAGTCCAACCCACTTAGGCGTAGCGCACCCTGGCCAAGTGCGCTACGGTTATCCGTAGCGCACTTGGCCAGGGTGCGCTACGCCTAAGTGGGTAGGACTAGTCATACAAGAGGGCTGCCATCCCCATAGTTGTCACTAGCACTGCCTTATCCCACTGGTTCCACCCACTTCTCTAATCTAAACCTGTGAGCACCCAGGTTCGAATCCTGGTGCCCACCTTTTTTTATTTTTATTTTAAAAATATTTTTAAATGTTCCAAAAAATGCCCAAAAGTGGTGATATATTCCATAAAAGTTTTGTTTTGTTTTTAAAATACTTTTAAATATTCCAAAAATGCCCAAAAGTGATAATATATGTCATAAAAGTGGTACAAATTAAATATGATTCAAATATGTCATAATAATTTGTCCATGATACAAATATGTCATAATAATTTGTCCATCAATATTACAATCTTTTTCGACCACGCGTTTTACAATATTTTTTGACCTAGCGTTTTACAATCCTTTTTTCCTTCTTTGTCGCGGTTGAATAATTTAGCCCCGGCACTTTAATGTTTATTCTTTCGAACGGGCTACCTTTTTTGGGTAGGGTTGTCATTTTTCTTCTTGTGATGTATGTTGCTGCATCGTAGTCGTCGTCGTCATCTTTAATCTTTGGATCGCCGTACTGGTCGAAGTCTTGCTTGTTGGCAACTCCATCCATTCCGATGATGTTTCTTTTTCCTCTCCTCACGACAACACGACTAGGCTTTGTCGGGTCAGTAATGAAAAAACATTGGTCCACTTTGGTAGCCAGTACCCACGGTTCATTTTTTGCGGCCACGTTCGCACCGGCGGCCTTGGATTTGGCTGCTTCGGGTATAACCATGGTTGTGAAATACCGGTCTTCTCTTTCGACGCTCTTTGCCCACCTGACACGGAACATCGGCACCTTTTCTCCATAGTAGTTGAGCTCCTAGATCTCCTCGATTCTTTCGTAGAATCTTTCCTTCACGTTGTCATCGGTGTAGAATTCCGACGTTACGCCTGAGTTCTGATAATCACACTTGTTGTCCTTTTCCTCCGTGTAGAATGTGTAGCCGTTGATATCATACGCCTGATAGGTCACCAGGTTTTGCATCGTTCCCTGTGACAAGGTGAATATGATCTTTTCCGTGTTAGAAGAATGCGATCGCGGGGGATTATCAAGGAGCGTCTGCCTAAACGGACGCGTGAACTCTGAGTTGTGCTCTTTGATTATTTCTCCCTGCGTTCTTTGTATGCCCTGGTCACTGTACTTCTTCTCGATTAACCTTTTGTGCTTCTGTACCCAAGGATCGACCAGTTCTAAATGTTGTAGCGCGACGAGGTTTGCTCGATCAAAGTCTGCGCGTCGAAAATCGAAGTATGCATGCAGTATGCGACGACCCTCTCGGTGACCAGATCCGTCGAGCTTGCCGAGGTGCCTGTTGACGGGAAGACCGATAGGGTTCTCGATGTCTAGATAATTCGTGAAGAAAGAGATGCACTCTTCGGCTAGAAAGCCCTTGGACCAGCAGATGCACCATAATGTCTAAGAATGCGGGTGGGAAGTAGACCTCAAGATCGCATAGTATCACCACTATCTCCTCCTGTAGCCTCCCGAGCTGATTCACGCCAATCGACTTCCTAGAGATGACGTCGAAAAACTTGCAGAGGCCAAATAACGTTTCACGGACATGCTCGTCCATTATCCCTCTTAGTGCAACCGGAAGTACCTGCGTCATTAGCACGGCACAGTCGTGAGACTTTATGCCACTGAACCTCTGCTTCGCCTCGTCTAGGTATCTGCTTATCTTGCCCGCGTAGCCGTAAGGAAATTTGACTCCTAGAAGGCACTTGAAAAATTGTTTGATCTCATCCTGGATTAGAGTGAAGCAAGAAGGAGGGCAGTAATATTCGTTCTTCTTGAACTTTTTACCCTTCCGACGACCTTGTGTCGTCTCCGACTCATGATCATCGTCATCTTCCTGATCATCAGGAGTAGTGCGTCCTTCGTGAAGCTCCTTTCGGATACGCAAGCATATCAGGTCGTGCCTTGCTTTCGGACCATCTTTCGTCCTATCTGGCATGTTGATTATGATGGCGACCAGACTCTCGCACACGTATTTTGTGATATGCATGATGTCGAGGCTATGAGGCGTGCGGAGAAACTTCCAGTATGGCAACTCCCAGAAAACAGACCTTGTTTTCCATACCTTCATCAGCGGCTTGTCTTGCTGCTTCTTTCCAGGCTTAGGACAATCTTTCCAGTTTTTCAGCAACTCTTCCACTTCTTCGCTGCTCCTACGCTCTGGGATTCCTCGGGTCTCGGATTTTCCATCGAACAGGTCTCCACGTTTTCTCCATGGATCATTCTTGCCGAGCCACCTCCGGTGCGCCATGAACACGGTTTTCAAAGACCCTGGATCTTTCTCTAGTTGGATATAGATTGTGTTATCCATGCACCTAACGCATGCGCAGAATCCTTGGATAACCTGCCCCGAGATATACCCGCAACCTGGATAGTCTTTCACCGTAGTGACCAACACGGCTCTCATAGTGAAATAATCTTGTGCGACGGCGTCGTAAGTATTGGCTCCAGATTCCCATAACGTGGCTAGCTCCTCTTTCAACAACCCGAGATACAGACTGATGTCGGTACCAGGTTGTTTCGGCCCTTGAATTAGCATACTCATTTGTATGTACTTCTTCTTCATGCACAACCATGGAGGGAGGTTGTACATCCATACAAACACGGGCCAAGTGATGTGTGTGCTGCTCTGGCTACCGAACGGATTGAGTCCATCGGTGCTCGCACCAAGCCTGATGTTCCTCGAATCTCCACCAAATTCTGGGAATTCAAGGTCCAATGCTTTCCACTGGCTAGCATCTGAAGGGTGCGTCAGCAGCTCATCCTTTTCGGGGTCATCATCGTCATCTACTGGCTTCTTCCTTTCCGCATGCCATCGCATGAGCTTCGCTTCCTTAGGTCCGCGAAATAGCGCTGCAGATGAGGAGTGATAGGAAAGTACCATACCACTTTTCGAGGTGCTTTCTTCCCTTTCTTGTATCGACTCACGCCGCACACCGGACATGTGGTTTTCTCCGCGTCCTCGCCTCGATAAATGATGCAATCGTTGATGCATACGTGATATCTAACGTGCGGTAGATCGAGAGGACAGATGATTTTCTTGGCGTCCTCGATACTAGTTGGACATGTGTTCCCCTCCGGGAGACGATCGTGCCAGAATGCCATCATATCGCCGAAGCTTGCGTCGCTCAATTTGTGTTTTTCCTTCATCTCCATAGCCTTGAGCGTTACATTCAACCGGGTATCATCGGGCCTGCATCCTTCATACAATGGAGTAATCGCGTCTTTCTCAAGTTGCGCAAGCTTGGCTTTCTCTCTAGCGGCAGCCCTAGCGTTACTCGTCTGCTTGAGAAGCAGCTCTTCCAGATAAGGGTCCGCACCCAGCCTGACGTTGTTCCATCGTCGTCTCCTCCTCCGGCATCTAGATCATCATCATCCCGGTCAGCTTCCGCACCTTCACCATCTCCAGGAGACTCTTCATCATCTCGCCCGTTCTCGCCGTGATGATGATCATCGTCATGTTGCCCACCTTCACCGTCTCCATCGTCTTCGTCATCGCTTATCCAACGAGTGTATCCATCCATGAAACCATGGCGGAGCAGGTGTGCCTGCAGATTCCTGGAATCTGGTTCGATCACCCAGTTGAGTTTGCATCTTCTGCACGGACATCTTATATCCGTCTTGTTATTTCGTATCATGTCGGCCATCGCACATTTCAAAAATCTAGCCACAATGCCTTCGCTCATTATGCGGACCATTTTTTCCTGCACTGTGTATACGGTACAATTAGAAGTCTATTAGAACCACATAATGAATGCATGCATGCAATGGTCGATAGAAAATTTCGGCATGACCTATCCTAAAATTAGGACCTTTGCGAAATGCCAAAGTCTTGCCAAAATGGAAATGAATCAACATTTTGGCAAAACAAATGGCAACTTGTTCACACACAAACACAAGAGAGAGAGACCGATCCATACACACATGAACATATCATTATCCTATCCATACACACATGCATGAGCATCATCGATACTCTCCATATACACACACACATGACCATCGAGATCCTCTCCATACACACATCATGAGCATAGATCATCTAAATACGTATGAGCATATCATCCATATACACATGAACACATCCTTACATGGACAACTTACCGAGATGAGAGACCGATCGCGAGAAGATGGAAAGGAGAGGTGCACGCGCGAGACCGGAGAAGAAGGAGAGACCGGAGAGCTTCCTCTATTACGTATGTAACATCCAAGACAAGTTCTACATGCTAAAAATGGTGAATGAGTGGAGAAATTGAGGTGGGAAGGAGAAGGATCCCGACTAGATCTAAGGAGGAAGAAGAAGGGGAAAGTGAAGTGTGGGGTGGTGGATGATCACACATGTGCACAAAGTGGAGCTGCCAAAAAAAAGGGTCGCCACATCCGTGACGCACGTGGCCCCAGTGCGCCACAGGCATTAATAACATCCGTGGCGCACATGCCATAGTGCGCCACGGATGTGTCTTCCCGTTTTACGGAGCAGAGGGGCATGCGCTTAAGCGTAGCACACCCCCCCAACGTGCGCCACGGATAACACTAACAAGCGTAGCGCACCTACCCTATGTGCGCTACGGATATCTGGCATGCGGCCAGCAGGGCCCTGGCCCACACATATCTGTGGCGCACTATGATCATGTGCGCCACGGTTGTTCTAGTTACTAGTAGGGCACTTACCATAGGTGAGCCACGCCTGTTTTAGTCGTGGGGCACTTCAACCATGTGAGCCACTGATGTGCTGATTACCTATAGCCATTTTCCTAGTAGTGACATGCGGACGGACAAAGTCTACAGCGCCACTCGACTGGTCATCTACATCGACTCTAACCTTGTTGTGCAGCAGACGAGCAATGCAATCAGCGACAACATGATCGCATATCGCGACCACTACAACACACTCGAAGGAGGCTTCGACGGCTACGAACTACGGCATATCGGCCGGGAAAGCAACGAAAAGGCCGACAAGCGCGCCAACATTGGTTCCACCTGCGCACCGGTTCTGCCAAGCGTGTTCTTAGAGTAGATATGTGAACGCTCAATCAAGTGCAAGAATGCCAAAGGCACACCAAAAGCTACATCAGGCTCGGGGCTATGCCACCCGAAGGCCTCAACGCACTAGCAGATGACGAGGTGGAGGTCCCACTGGTGAACCTCCTATAGGGCATGTCAATCGGGCAATCATGGAATCAACCGTACATCACGTACCTATTGAGCAAGCAACTGCCAAACGAACCGACTGACGCAAGGAACATCCCTTGCCACTCCAAGGACTTTGACGTGGCTCATTCAATTGCAGAGCTTCATTGGGAGACCCCAAGAGCAAGGTGTGATGAGCACAACAGCAAGTCTTCCCTCGGTTATGAAACCAAGGTTATCAAACCAGTAGGATCAAGGAAACAACTCCAAGGTGTTGCTAGCAACTTGGAATCCTGCACAACACAAACTCAAGACTTTGCCCCAACTTACAGTGAGGTTTTCAATCTCACTGGTTTGCTAAAAACAAAGGATTAAACATATAGTATGGAAGGTAATGGTTGATGTAGAAAGTAAACGGTAATAGTAGATGATGTAACAATGGTAAAGATTGGACCGGGGTCCACAGTTCACTAGAGGTGTTCTCCTTAAGATAGATAACATACTCGGTGAACAAATTACAGCGGGGCAATTGACAGGACTGAGCAAGGCATAACAATGCAAATACTAGACATCACAATTCCTATGAGATTTGATTGGGCATTGCAACAATATACATAGACCGCCATCCAATTGCATCTATGAATAATAATCCACCTTCAGGTTATCATCTGAACCCCCTCCAGTATTAAGTTGCAAGCAACGGATAATTGCATTAAGCAATGTGTGTAAAGTAAACAATACAATTGTTCCATGAACAAAAGATTGTTGTTTTATCCCTAGTAGCAACAGCACATCTACAACCTTAGAGATTCCTATCACTTCCCCAGATTACTAGAGGCATGAACCTACTATCGAGCATAAATACTCCCTCTTGGAGTCACTAGCATCTACTTGGCCAAGATAGCTACTAGAAACGAAGAGCATGCAAGATCTCAAACAACATAGACATGATAGAATCAACAAATAACACAGACATGATAGAATCAATAATCAATCTGACATAGTATCTAAATATCCGTCGGATCCCCGCAAACACAACATGTATGATTACAAATCGATGATATTGATCATGAACGGAGCTCATAAGATCTAAACATGATAGCACAAAGGAGGAGAAACAACCATCTAGCTACTGTATGGACCCATAGTCCAAGAGTGAACTACTCACGCATCATACCAGAGGTTGGCATGGTGATGAAGAAGGCCTCTCGGAGGATCTCTCCCCTCCGGCAGGGTGCCAGGAAGAGCTTCACACCCCCCAATCTAGGGACGATGGTAGCGGCGGCTACGAACTGTTTCATGGATATCTGATCGGGTGCTTAGGGTTTTGGCATCATTGGGCTTATATAGGCGAAGAGGCAAGGCAAGACGGTGGCTAGGGGCGCACACCATAGGGTGGCGTGCCCTAGGTTGTCCCGTCCAATTCCGAGAATATTTACTTACTAGCTTTTCTAAAACCAAAAACAGCAGAAAACAGGAAACTGGCACTACGACATCTTGTTAATAGGTTAGTCCCTGAAAATGTATAAAAAATACCTCAAAGTGTAGACACAACATAGCAAAGTTGATACTAAACAAGCATGGAACATCAAAAATTATAGATACATTTACGACGTATCAAGCATCCCCAAGCTTAACTCCTGCTTGCCCTCGAGTAGGTAAGTGATAAAAAGAATAATTTTTGAGGTGACATGCACCACCACAATAATGATCAAACCATTTGCAAGCATTGAAAGCTGGGATCAAAGTACTCTAAACATGAGCATGAAAGATGTAGTTGTAACAATAAGACAAAGCAACTATGTTGGAACATGAATGGATACAAACAAAAATCATGAATAAAAATTCCTTGAAATACGTTTGTTTGTTTCACATATAGAAAACATAACAAAGTGGCATTCAGCTTGTCCCTCATGGAGTAGAAAAACATAAATGCATAGGACACCTTTCATAAGGGTGACTAGATACAAATAGTTAAAGAACAAGCAATATAAACATTATGAATCAATCAATAAGTTTTGGGACAATGCACATAGAACTAATAATGAAAACTATGATCTATTAATTGGTGCATAAAGATAGAAGGTGGAGACTCAATATAAAAGTGGAAGAAAGGCCCTTCATAGGGAAGCAGGGATTTCAAGTTTCATAAAGAGCTTCCAAAAATTATGATACTTGTTAGTTTTCAGCTCTCATTGCCCCTATCATAAGCATCTTGAAGTAATTAAGGTTAAAGTGAACAAAGTATGGAGTATATGCTTGACAAATCACAAGTTGGAAATCTCATGTCCTTTGAGTACGAGGGTCGTTCCTCATGCTACTCAACTTTAGTCACAAGCAAGTTCTTGTCATTGTAAGTATATGTGTATCATAGAGAACCGCCAACGGGTTACCCCTTGCCCCATGACACAGGAGCTATCCCATATCAAAATGACAACGCAACAGACAGTGAGCATCTCAGCAATACTTTTATTTACCTTGAGCATCGTGCATTTTTTTTCTCTCTATCTTTTTTTTCTATATTTTTTTCTTGGGGTGCTTCATGGATTGCTCACTATGGTGATGCTGCAAGTTTCCACCATGATTAGGCATGGCTTAGGCTAGCGGACTAGGCATTTATCTAACACACATACATAACTCCATGAACATACAGGCTCCCCTTTTATTTCACACCGCTGACATCCATAAACAAAAGAGCATGATATCAACTGGGTAGATATTTACAGCTGTTGAAAGCGTTCCCTATGAGAGCAGGGTTCTGCTAATTCCCAACTTATAAGTGCAAGCATATACAACATAGATGACACAATGGTTCAAGTTTATTAGGGGCAAGAAAAATAAAGTGTGCCATCAAGTTTGTGAGATCTTTAATCACTAATTTTCACATAACAAGTTTAATTTGGAAGATAGATAAAACAAGAATATACTTGGAATGGTGTAACTCACCATCCATATGAATTTATAGTGGACTCTTTGGAATAACTTGGTTTCTTGGGAGTAGGATGCACGAGTAGAGCTTACTCAATACAAGTGGAGGCTAGCAAAAGACTGGGAGAGACCAACTAAGAGAGCAATAATGGCCATAATCATGCAGAGAGACAACACATTATATTTCAAAGAATAAAGTGGTAACACAAGTAAAAAACTAAATGATCATATAGGCTAAGGTGACTGGTTCATAGTCATAACATGGTGTGAGCATGTGCCAAGTCAACCCAAACAAAGCATCAAAGGAGAATACCACAATATTATGCTTCTGTATGCTAAAACAACGCATGATTCTTTCAAGGCACATTAAGCAATCTCAATTGTTTGGAACAAGTCATGCTACAGAAATAATCACTAAGCATAAGGTCAAAACAATATCTAGCATGACATGATAATGTCTAAGCCACAGTCAAAGCAAGCTCCCTTTTGTACCACTATAAGCATAAAACTTTCTACTCTTTTCCAACACCAATCAAATTATTTGAAAACAACACAGCGAAAGCAGGGGTCCAACTACTTTACAAGCAAACTAAACAAACAAAAACTAAGACTCTCCAAGAATAACACAACATTGCATGAAACAATAAAAACAAAGTGTTTAGAAAGAGACCTGAGATTTTTTATTGATGAAGAAGGGGATGCCTTGGGAATCCCCAAGCTTTGACGCTTGTACCTATTGAATATTTCTTCGGGTGAAATGAGGTGGCATCCCCAAGCTTGAGCTTTTGTCCATTCTTCATCTCATCATATCATTCTTCCCCTACACCTGAAAATTTCCTTCATACAAAACTTCACATAATTCTTCATTAGCAACATTAGTGCATTCAAGATAATAAACTTTTGGGTTTAGTTTCAACATAGCAAAACTTTCATTAAAAACACAAGCTACTGTAGAAATTCATTTAAAAATCTCAATTTACCAAAGAGAACTAAAAAAGAAACTGATAAAGACGCAAATGCAAATAATGGCAGAAATCTGTCAAAATATACCATCAGGTAAAAACCGATTTTTTCGAAGACCTTCTATTGCTCAAATCACAAAGTGTTCAACTAACAAAAGTTAGCTAACAACCTGGGGCACTTAATCAAAAAATTACAACTCAATCCGGCATACTCATATTTTTCACGAATTTTTATAGTGAAGCACAAAAATCTGTTTCGGGATAGCAACTTCCTCAAATCTTACTTCTCTCTCATAAGAGGTTATTTTTGGCACAAAAACCAAACAAAAAGGATAAGAAGAGGTTATTACATAAGTTATAACTTCCAAGAATCAAGAAAACTATTGGGTTATCTCCCAAGAAGTACTTTTCTTTAATGCCTTTAAGTTAGGCACAAGAAGCAAGAATCAAGTATTTTCAAATGAAAAAGCATTGGCATCAAATTTTGCTTTAAAAGGAGGAGCAAAAGGTAACTTCTCTCTCCTTATAGGGAAGTGTTCTATACCTTTCTTGAATGGGAATTGATATTTAATGGTGCCTTCTTTCATATCAATGATGGCACCAACAGTTATAAGAAAAGGTCTTCCCAAAGTAATAGGACAGGAAGCATTGCATTCAACATCCAAAACATAGAAATCAACAGGGACATAGGCATTGTTAACCATAATAAGAACATCATTAACACTTCCCATGAGTTTCTTTTTAGCATTATCATCAATTGGGACATCTAAATAGCAATCTTCCAAAGGTGGCAAATCAAGCATTTCATAAATCTTTCTAGGCATAATAGAGATACTAGAACCAAGGTCACATAAAGCTTTGAGATCAAAATCATTCACTTGCATATTAATGATGGGTTCCCAACTATCTTCTAATTTCCTAGGAATAGAAGCTTTGTGTTTCAATTGTTCTTCCTCAATTTTAATGAGAGCATCTGTAATGTGTTTTGCAAAACCTATATTCATAGCACTAGCATTAGGACTTCTAGCAAGCCTTTGTAGGAACATAATCACATCAGAAATATTTTAACCATCAAGATCAAAATCAAACTTAGCATCAGAGGTAGTAGACTCATTGTTTCCCATATTTCGAAAAATTTCAGCATTCTTATTGGTTTTAGGCATTGCTGTAGAAGGAATGGGGACTTCTTTGTGGTTTACTAGCATCAACATTGGTGGTAGTAATAGTACAAATACTATTTTTTCTAGTAATTTCATCTTCTCTTTCCCACTTAGCATGTAATTTACCTAATATTCTGACATTTTCATCAATAGTAACTTGTATGGCATGAGTAGCAGCAAAGGTACTTTCCAAGGTTTCAGGTTTAGCAGCCATTTTATTAATCAAAGAGGAATGTGCTTCAGACAAAGATGAAATATTTTTCTCGGCATTCAAAATTTTGGAATGCAAACTAGGAATTTCCCTATTCAAATTCTCAAGTTGATGACTAATATTTTTCAAATAGCACATTGTTCTTCCATAGTTTTACTGAATATTTTGTTCTGCTCATATTGCATTTGCATGAAGTTTTTAGTGGATCTTTCAACTTCTAGAATCCTATCTTCACTAGGCATTCTGGATCTACCATGATAAGTATTTCTATTATTAGGAGGATAAGGCCTATAGTTATTATTACCATAAGCATTGTTGCCAAAATTATTATTCCTAATGAAGTTCACATCAACTTGATCTTGTTGAGCAACCAAAGAGGGTAAAGGAAAATTATTTGGATCAATATGAGATTTTACATTAACAAGCATAGACATGATAATATCAATTTTATCACTCAAGGAGGAGGATTCTTTAACAGAACTTACCTTCTTACCATGTGGAGCTCTCTCAGTGTGCCACTCAGAATAATTAACCATCATATTATCAAGGAGCTTTGTTGCAGCACCTCAAGTAATAGTCATAAAGGTACCTCCAGCAGAAGAATCCAATAGATTTCTTGAAGAAAAACTTAGTCCTGCATAAAAAGTTTGAATAATCATCCAAGTAGTCAGTCCATGAGTGGGACAATTCTTTACCAAAGATTTCATTCTTTCCCAAGATTGAGCAACATGTTTATTAGCAAGTTGTTTAAATTTCATTATTTCACTTCTCATAGATATAATCTTAGCAGGAGGATAGTATTTTCCAATAAAACCATCTTTGCATTTAATCCAAGAATCAATATTGTTTCTAGGCAAGGATAGCAACCATTCTTTAGCTTTTCCTCTCAAAGAGAAAGGAAACAATTTGAGCTTAATAATATCTCCACCTACATTCTTATATTTGCATGTCACAAAGTTCAATAAAGTTATTGAGGTGGGCAGCAGCATCATCAGAACTAGCACCAGAAAATTGCTCTTTCATAACAAGATTCAACAAAGCAGGTTTAATTTCATAAAAGGTAGCATCAAGAGCAGGTGGAGCAATAGGTGTACTCAGGAAATCATTGTTGTTTGTGCTAGTGAAGTCACACAACTTGGTGTTCTCAGCAGAATTTAGTTTTCCAACGGTGAAGCAAGCCAACAGCAGCAACTAGACTAGGAACTAATTTTTTTGTGTTTTTTGTAAGAAAAAGCAAACCAAATGAAACTAATTTTTTTGTAATTTTTGATAAAAATAAGCAAGCAAAACAAACCAAAAGTAACTAAGAAAAACAAAAACAAAGTAAGAGAATGGTTGTGAAGGAATCCCCTTGTAAAGTTGTCCTTAACTCCCCGACAACGACGTTAGAATGTCTTGACATGGCTCGGTCAATTGCAGAGCTTCGTTGGGAGACCCCAAGAGCAAGGTGTGATGAGCATAGCAGCAAGTCTTCCCTCAGTTATGAAACCAAGGTTATCGAACCAGTAGGAGCAAGGAAACAACTCCAAGGTGTTGCTAGCAACTTGGAATCCTGCATAACAGAAACTCAAGACTTTGCCCAAACTTACAGTGAGGTTGTCAATCTCACTAGTTTGCTGAAAACAAAGGATTCAACCTATAGTGTGAAAGGTAATGGTTGCTAGTAGAAAGTAAACGGTAACAGTAAATGATGTAACGATGGTAAAGATTGGACCAGGGTCCATAGTTCACTAGAGGTGTTCTCCATAAGATAGATAACATGTTGGGTGAACAAATTACGGCGGGGCAATTGACAGGACTGAGCAAGGCATAACAATGCAAATACTAGACATCATGATTCCTATGAGATTTGATTGGGTATTACAATAATATACATAGACCGCCATCCAACTGCATCTCTGAATAATAATCCACCTTCCGGTTATCATCCGAACCCCCTCCAGTATTAAATTGCAAGCAACGGATAATTGCATGAAGCAATGTGTGTAAAGTAAACAATACAATTGTTCCATGAACAAAAGATTGTTGTTTTCTCCCTGGTAGCAATAGCACATCTACAACCTTAGAGATTCCTGTCACTTCCCCAGATTACTAGAGGCATGAACCTACTATCAAGCATAAATACTCCCTCTTGGAGTCACTAGCATCTACTTGGCCAAGGTAGCTACTAGAAACGGAGAGCATGCAAGATCACAAACAACACAGACATGATAGTATCAATAATCTATAAGACATGATAGAATCAATAATCAATCTGACATAGTATCTGAATATCCATCGGATCCCCGCAAACACAACATGTTTGATTACAAATAGATGATATTGATCATGAACGGAGCTCACAAGATCTAAACATGATAGCAGAAAGGAGGAGAAACAACCATCTAGCTACTATATGGACCCATAGTCCAATGGTGAACTACTCACGCATCATACTGGAGGCTGGCATGGTGATGAAGAAGGCCTCCGGGAGGATCTCTCCCCTCCGGCAGGGTGCCGGGAAGAGCTATAGATCCCCCCTCCCCCTGATGTACGGACGATGGTGGCGGCGCTTACGGACTATTTCGTGGAGATCTGATCAGGTGCTTAGGGTTTTGGCATCGGGGGGCTTATATAGGTAAAGAGGCGAGGCAAGAGGGTGGCCAGGGGGCGCACACCATAGGGCGGCGCGTCCTAGGGTGGACACGGGCGGACCTAGGGTGTGGCCACCCTGTGGCCCCCCTTCGGTTGCCCTTCAGTCTCTGTGTTCGTTCCGCTAAAATATTGACTTTCGCTTTTGTCCCATCCAATTCCGAGAATATTTCCTTAATAGCTTTTCTGAAACCGAAAACAGCAGAAAACAGGCAACTGGCACTGCGGCATCTTGTTAATAGGTTAGTCCCAGAAAATATAAAAAAATACCTCAAAGTGTAGACAAAGCATAGCAAAGTTGATACTAAACAAGCATGGAACATCAAAAATTATATATACGTTTATGACGTATCAGACTTCACCATCATCAACATCAAGCTTTACAAGCGAAGAATTACCGGGGTCCTCCAGCGATGCGTTACCAATGGTGACGAGAAGAGCATCCTCCTCGACATCCACGAAGGAATCTGCGGCCACCACGCTGGTAGTCGCGCCCTGGTTTCCAAGAGCTGGCTTCTACTGGCCAACAGCGATGCGCGACGCCAAGGACATAATCGAAAAATGCAACGCCTACCACGGTTCACTGACAAGTCGCACACACCAGGCGCGGAACTACGGCCAATACCGCTGGCCTGGACCTTCGCCCAATGGGGACTCGACATGGTCGGCAAGCTGCAAAAGTCCTCACCTAGAGGCTATGTCTTCCTCTTGGTAGTAGTCGACAAGTTTACCAAGTGGATCGAGGCCATGCCCGTCACCAACCAAACCAGTGCTACCGATGTCAAGTTCTTCGAGTCCATGTTGACAGGTTCGAGGTGCTGCATAGCATCATCACCGACAACGGAACGAACATCACCTTAAAGGAGTTCCAGGAATTCTGCGATAGCCTCGGCATCAACAACACCTACGCCTCGGTCACGCATCCGCAGACCAATGGACAAGTCGAAAACGCCAACGGCCTCATTTGCAATGGGATCAAGAAACGACTCATGTGACCTCTAGAACAAGCGGTGGGATCCTGGGCAGACAAACTTCCCTCCGTCCTCTAGAGTTTGCACACAACGCCAAACATCACCATTGGCTACACGCATTTATGAATGGTGCATGGCACCGAGGCTATGCTACCCGCTGAGGTATGCTACAAGGCCCCACGGGTCGTTGCTGACAGCGAGGCTGAATCAACGGCCACACTCGAGGACTCCATCGACCTACTGGACGAGGCACGCGACATCACCGCCATGAAAGGACGTTTATTGTTTTAATCAGTTTTGGTGTTTGTTAACAACTTGAGGATCATTTTACAATGTGCTGATGTTTCTAGGTTAATATACTAAAAAATATAAAAATCCATGGCACAGTGGAAAAATTCCTGGAAGAAACAGAAGTTTCCTGGAGATTCCAGACCGGAGTCTTCGGTGTGCAGACACCAGAGTTTCCTGTGTGGGCCGGAGTTCTGCCATGAATCTCTGGTGTACTCCTTCAGACCGGAGTCTCCGGAGTGAAAAGTCTGGAGTCTCTGGTGTGCCCCGGTCTGATGTTTTGGAAAAATCCCTAAAGGGAGTTTCCAGTCCAGGCCCAGGACATTCTGTATGGGGGTCCAGAGATGCACCCGAGACAGACTGGAGTCTCCGGTCTGAGGCAAGTGCAGACCAGAGTTTTTGGTCTCCAAATCGGAATCTCCGGTGTGTAAAATCCCCAACAGGCAGAAAAGGTCAGAAGCAGTGGGGGCTATAAATAGAGGACTTCTTCCGCTTCCTCCAGCTACTCGTTTTCGGAAAGAAAGAACACCTCCATTAGAGCCACCAAATCAACAAGATCTCCACCTCCAACCATCCAAAGTCCCTGATCTTTGGAGAATCAAAGGATCAGGCCTTGATCTACACCTTCACCAAGAGAGATCTTCATTTCCCCCTCATTCACTTGAGGGCCCCTTGCTCTAGTGTTTCATTGGAAACCCTAGTTCTTGAATTGGTTCTTACAAGCTTGTCTTTGATTGTTGTGACATCTTGCTTGCATTTGGGAGCCTCCAATTCAGTTGTGGGTGTGTGCCTCGAACTTGTTGTAAAGGTGTCAGCTTCCACCTTGAAGGTTGCCGATATAGTGGAAGAGTGTATCGATCCACTTGGGGTGAGGTTCACCGAAGAACAAGGGAGGCCATTCATGGCGTCGGTGGTTTGAAACCACCCCCTCTCCAAACACAGACGTACTTCCCCTCAAAAGGAAGGAACTGCGGGAAATCATACTTGTGTCTCCGCGTGCTCCACTTTCGTTATTTGTATCTGTTACCGCACTTTACTTATATCTTGTTCTTGCTTAGTGGTTTGTGCTAGGGTAACTTATAGGTAAATTTATCTTCGTTGCATATCTAGAGAATTTACCTCTTGTGCCAAACCCAAAATTGAAAAAGAGTAAAATTTGAAGTAGTGCCTATTCACCCCCCCTCTAGGTGCCCATATGATCCTTTCACGCTGCCCATTCAACGATGTACCAGCAAAGCCTCCGCAACTACCACAGCCGACGGTTGCGACCAAGGTCCTTCGTCGAAGGAGACCTCGTCCTGCGACTCAAGCAAAAGGAGCATCTGAAGCTCGAGTCACCCTGGGAAGGATCCTACATGGTCATAGAAGTAATTCTAGGTGGCGCCTACCACCTCAAGGACGTCGAGTCTGGAGTAGCATACTCCAATCCCCGGAACATCACACAACTATGGTGCTTCTACCCTTAGCCGTTTTTACTTACAATAAGGCTTTTCAGCCAGGCTACTCAGCCAAACCTTGTACTTCCTACTATATGATGAATAAAAGATAAGTTCCTTGGCTAATATGCCCTTTCCTTATGCAAATTTACATTCATAAAACAGACTCGGGGGTTTCGCCTCACCCAACGAATGTCGCCTCCATACTATTACATTAACCTAAGTAGATGACTATGTCATCAAACCCTTGAAAACTCCAGCCCAGTAGCAACGCAACTGGTAGGCTAGCAAGGAGCAGAGATCGACAGATCTTCAGGCTAATGAAAAGGACATGCAACTTTACAAGAAAAAGCATCACATGAAAGTTTACAAGAAAAGGCATCACATGCAGTACATTATACAAATTTTACAAGGGCAGCAATAACCCAATCGAATCTATGCAAATTTTACATTGTGTTACATAACTCTTGCAGGAAAGATGATCATTATACATGCTGAAGCAGCACGTTGGTCCACTCATCAAATAGTCGAACAATGTCTTCGGCATGCTGGGCAACTGCCTGGTAGTGCGGACACATGTTCCATGCCATGCCATCCGGAGGAACAGGCAGCCCCGCCGCTATCTCTACCAGATCAACATCTCGACGGTGCAGCCGAACAAGGGCCAATGCTTCCTTGGAACCCGAAACAAGTTGCTATTGCATCAACTCCTTTACGGCATCCACACTCCAAAATTTCCCCAGCAAACCTAGGAAACTGGATGAAGCTGCATCCAAGGGAAACATGGCGGCCCGTATGGATGCGAAGGATGACCTCGTGCGCTTCAAGGCCTAAAGGACCTGATGGACATCCAGAAGAACCCTCCAGCCTCCAGATCCTACTGGGTAAGGCAGTTCAGTCGAATATCGATGCGCTCCTTCTCTTCCTGCAAAAGAAGATTGACAACTGCAAAAGAGCAACAGCTCAGAAGTCAAAAAGAACAAACACAATTACGTCATCGGGCAAAGCATTCGACTGGAACTTACATTGAAGTTGTTCGCCAATTTGCCAAAATTCATCAAGGAGATACCTCTCCCTCGCGATGTCCCGTTCGGTCTTCAACTTCCACACATATGCGTGGACACGGATAACGATGACATCTTTCTCCAAACTCCGGATGCGGTCACGCAGTAGCGGCAGCTGCGACGTCTCACTCTCTCTCAACTGAGATCTATCCAATGGAACAACAGTGATCACCGGAGCAACACTCGAAGGGCCCTACGAGGCACAAAGTAATAGGCAATAGAGACTAGACAAATTGAACAAGCAAAAGGAAACATATATTTACAACTGAAGCTATTGCATAGAAGTTCAAACATCATTCGGTATATAGGCATCACATGCCACTACTACAAACACAAAATACAACTCTAGGAGGGAAGCTAAGCAGCAGAAGGACCCTCAGGATTCATGGCATCTGAAGAAGCCCGAGCCTCCGCGACTTGCACTTTCGCCAACCGTTTCTTCTCAATCGCATAGTTGGAAAGCAGCTCGATGAGGCACGGGCCGTAGCGTTTGCAGGACGAGGCGAAGGAGGCGAACGCTACCTCAATATTGTCAACCGCCATCGACATCTTATATGTGGCCTTGTTTAGGTCCAGCTATGCCCTGCATGCCAACGCCATCGCCAAGCCGAGTGAAGCCCTTATGCCCTTCTACGCCTTCTTGTTTTTGGCAGGCGCATCCCTGTCCAAGGCCTTTGCCAGGGATTCGATGTCGTCAAGGGCCACGCCCCTTCGGGGAAATCTCCCGATGGAAGCGGATAAGGACCTCCTTGGCCTTGGCCAAAGTGTCAAGGGTGGAGCTGCAGCGGTCTTCGACATGGCGGTCAAAGAAAACGCTGGTGGCATCTGCAAACATGCAGGAACAGATCCAACTCATAAAAACGAAAGGCACCGAGATAGAAGAGCAGCAGCTCGTATGATTCGAGTAACTCACCAGACAATGCCTGGGCGGCAGTCATCAGCTACTCCGCCACTGCCTTCTCCCTACTAGAAGCATCAGCCGCAAGGTTCTCCTCGTGCTCCTTAGCCTCGAGCTTGAAGCATTCGAATGCCTCCACGGCGTTTTTCGCCTTGATCTCCGCCTGGCTACAACTCTTCTCCACTGAGTTGATCCGACAGAGAGTGTAATTGTTCTCCTCTACAAACCAGAGCGATAAGATCAAAACAAAAATCAAGAACGAGCAGTCGAAAAAGCATAAGAAGTGGGAAATTTACCATGCAGTTGGCAAAACTCAGTATCCAGGCCAAGATACTGCTGGCCTAGGTGATTCAGGTCTGGGATGAAGGGCTGCACCAAAAAGATTTCAGCCGGGAAGAAGGACTTGGGGGCTCGTCGAGAGAGAGAATAAATGGAACTTACGTGCTCGCCTAAAGACTTTGATGGTTTAGCTCGTGTCTTCTGTATAACAACTTCATGAGTGCTCAGTTTGGAGGAACTCAAAGATCTGCTACCGGAGTTAGCCACCGTCTTTGGGGAGGGTGCTGCAACATCCGCGCTCGCCACCTTTGACTCCACGACCATCTCATCGGTCTCGTCCTCCACGTACTCATCCGGAGTGGAACCCCTAGCACAAAGTTAACACGACAACTATCAGTCGAGAAGTGTAGCAGCATATGTCAAAAACAAGCTCAGAACAAACTTACGAGGCAATGTCGGAGAGGTCGAAGACTAGCACCTTCTTCTTATCCTTGGCATGTGGCTGAGGAGCCACAACTCAAATAGGCACGGCTAGAATTGGGGAGGTCGCACCTTCCGTAAAGGGGTGCTCCTGCAGGAACGCAGGCCCCTTAGGCATCGGTGGAGTCGAAGCATCCGAAGCCTCACTTCGGCCCCTCTTTCGAGAGTTGTCATCGCTATCCTTGGGTTCTTCTTCCTCTAAAGGCAACTGAGCGGAAGCAGCAGTTGACTCTGACTCATCCGCGTCCCCGCCATCAGGAGGCTTTGTATACTTCTCCGGAAGTGGAGGCATCATGGACGCCAACTTGAGATCATGCGTAATAGAAGAACATAGTGAACAGTTTAACATCTCAATTCACTCCTTTGTGAACCTGAGCACATATCACTATGTATATTACAATGCTTATCCTAGAATTTGCTCCTAGTTCATACACCTAGCGTCTGAATCATTCCAATCTCATGACTGCAGAATTACTGCAACCATGAGATTATATTTATTGGTCAACAAGGAGGGAAAAAATCAATTACCCAGATGAATCACCTCATTAGAAACTCTATGTTATATACAACTCATCCAAACGACACGGCGGCCTTAGTTTTTCTCAGAATCAACACGAAGCACATCATAGTCCACTAGTATTTGATGCCACTGAGTGGTTAGTTGACTGGCTATGGAATATATGGATGACCAGAGGGGCGACCGCGCGTAATGCGTTTTTAATTTTGAATCTTGCCGGCCGCGTACTGGCCGCCGTGTCAGCTCCCACCCCCATGGCGCCTACCCCCCCCCCCCCCGCTCTACTGGCTCGCGTCCTCTGCCTCCATCTTTGCTGGCTGCCGCCCGGGCTGGTCACCCGTGACAGTGGTCCATCGGCGGAGGCGTGCCTTGTCCTCCTCAACAAGGCCGGTGTGTTCATCGACACGCAAGATCGTCGGTGGGGCAAGTTTGTGTGGCAGGGTTCCTCCCTCGCGTTCCCGACGCACATGGTGTGTGTCGACGGTCGTTCTCCTCCGACGGACCCCATGCCTGCCCCGTCCCCATTGGCAAGTCCCACTCTTCCTCCAGCCCGGCCGCTTCTGCCGGCGCAGGTAGCCGAGCTCGCGGACTTACATGGCTTGGCCTGGGGTGATGTGGAGGAGGAGGAATCGGCGGGCGGCGCCACCACCGGCGACTATCCTCCCATGTCACATACTTGCCATGGTGACTATCCTCCCATGTCACATCCCAAAATTTTCCAAATTTTGAAATGTGAAAAATAAACAAACAAAAAGAAATAAATGTTGAAATTTAGGGTGAAAAGAAACTTTTTGCTTCTAAATGGAAACATCAAAACCCTACTTGAAGAAATTTGAATGAAAAGGCAACAAACAAATTTTCAAACAAGTCAAATGCATCCCTGCATGGAATGTATCTTAATTTAAAGAACTTGGAAAAGTTGAACCAAAACCCTAAACCCTAATGAAAGAAATCATTTCCAAGATCACTCCAAGACTATGGCTTTGTCCCATATAAAAATTTAGCAACAAACATTTCTAAATAATCAAAATGGTAAACAAAAATATTACAAAACCATGGGAGTTGGTTTCACACCATTTGAAGCCATGTATAAAAACTTATGATTTTAATAAGATAAAAGAAAGTAATTCCATGACTATTAAAGATCCTAACAAAAAATCAACCCTAAATTGAGAGCAAACTAGTCCTAAAAGGATTAAAAAGATAAATAAATATTAAATAAAATTATACAAAGTGGAATCATCAATTTTGGAACTATAAATAAAAAGATATGAGTTTTACAAGATAAAGAAAGAATTAAATAAATAAGAATTGTTTCAAAGACAATTTAACCTTGGCCAAATCCCTAAGCAAATGGAATAAAAGTAATTCAAATAAAATAAAATAATAAAGGATTATTTAAATAAAATTATATGGGTTTATAAACCATATTCAATTTTATTTAAATAAGGACAAAATGCCCCACTTATTTTAAATGGATATTAAATCACAAGAAAAAAATTTGGATTATTCCAAAGTGGACTAGTTAATCAACACATATTTTGAATAAAATCTACTGAAAAGGTTTGGTAAAAATTTGAATTAAAATTGGGTGGAAATCAAATAGAATTGAATAAAAACAAAAAACAGAAAAGAAAAGAAAAAGGGTTTTGAAGAAAAAAAAGGAAACGAACCAAACCTAGCTAACCTACCCAGCCAGCCCAACACCCCAGGCCCAACTACAGCCCACCCGGCTCTCTCCTCTCTCCACAGATCCTTTCTCACCCACGCACACACCCGTACGCTCGCTGACGAGAAGACCCCACCGCCAGGTCAGCGTCGTCTTCAACGTCGCGCTGAACCCCCCCTTTTCTCTACTGTTTCTGGTTAATTCAATCCCTGTCAATTGCGTTGATTCCGCGAGTAATCCTTCCCCTTGACCCTATCCTCTTAACCCCCTCACCCTCCTCTCCATTTCCCATCAAGTCCCATGCCCAGAGCGTCCCCAGGCTGCCCCCAATTCGAACATCGTCGCCGTTGTCCCCGACAAGTTCCAGCAACGATTCCGGTGAGCCTCAACTGCCCCTCGCCCTCTACCTTGCACTTCCGCGTTTGCCATCCTCTTGCGCACCTTCTAACACTTCTCATTTGCTTCCGCATGCACCCGAGCCTCACCCCCATCAACCTTTGCAACCACCGACAGAGCGTGCAAACTCCAGCGATGGAATCAGGTGAACCCCGTGCACCCCTCTGCCTCTAGATCCAACGAGGATACTCGCCTACTTCTTGCGCGTCTCATGATACATGCTGTTTGTCCCCGTGTGCCACAAAGCATCGCCCCCCATGTCGAATGAACGCTCCCGACTGTGGCAGCAACTCCGGCGAGCGATTCTGGCTGAGCCCGTGCACCCCTTCGCCAACCACGACCACATTGAGCACCCTCTCGCCACGGCGACTCTGGTAATGCCCTGCATTCCCTCCCTTTCCCCCTAGAATCACTAGACCACCGTCGACAGACGCGTCGCCGCCGCGCACCGTCGCCAGCGCCGCCCACCTTTGGTCAAAGCATCTTGGACCGTTAGATTTAGATCCTGCGGATAGGATAGATTGTTTAGTGAAGAGGTATCGTTTGATCTGAGCCACGCGATTTCAGTTAGATCCAATGGCTTGCATCATGTGATCAAGCCGAATCGGTATGGACCAATTAGATTAAGACACGTGGCCAGACCTTCGTTTTAAAACCAGAATTTGATCTATTAGTTGTTTGATTTTGTAAAATCAATAACTTTTGATCTGTATGTCCAAAATTACAAATTTTATATCAATGGATTTAGAAAAATTAAATCTTTGCACCTATTCCCTTGATTTAGTCATTTGCTTCTGAAAATTAGAGTTTTATACAAAGACTTGTTTAGGGCTATTTTGAGTATAAAAATTGTTCTAAAAATGATTTTTGAGTGTTGCAAATGGTTTGTTTTGAACCCTTTGACCATAAACACTAACTTTTGAATTTAAAAATATATTTTGTTAACACTAGGATTTATTCCTTCGAATAAAAGCTTTTCTAGTAAAACAAAAATGATTTAAAAGGCTTATTTTCACTAACTTGGTTTCAAATGAATTACCACTTTTATAAATTACCATTAGGTGTTTTGAAATGTTTAGAGCCTTGTTAGAAACCACTTCGTCAATAAAACAACTTTTTACATGCTTGCATGCATTTCTTTGTTTTTATTGTTTTGTTTTGTTAATTGTTTGTGTGCTAGTTTTGAATGAGTGCTTTGCTTGATTGTATGTAGTGAACCTTGAGAAGTGTGACAATTGCAAGATCAAGGAGAGTACCTAGATTCTATACTAAAAGGGCAAGTGATACTTTGGTCATCAAAAGTCTTATCTTTTCAATATTGCATTAGTGATATTTTTGTAGTATGCATGGTAGGACTATTTTTATATATTGCTATGCTATAATAGATCCTATAGAATATATCTAGGTAGAAATATTCCTAAGTTAAGAGACATGTTATACTAGAATGCTTAGCCTAGCTATTAGAATTCAAGGGTGGAATATTCATACTATGATATTATGCAAAGTCTATGACTATGTTTTTGATTAATAAAACAACTATGTGAATGAATCACCTGGGTGGAATGGGAAGATTGGTTTGTGTTGAGTGGTTACACAAGGCCCATGTCTATGGTTTACCTTGTGTATCTCACTTGTGGATGGCCACCCAGGAACAAAGAGATTTGAGATGTTTTGTGTTGAGAAGCTTCCAGTGCAGCCACATGGCATATGGGCTCTGCCTTGACCAACTAGGTTGCAAGAACTCAGACAGACAGACAGACAGTTGGTGGTAGTGATGTCAGGATGGAACGCGTTTGTGCTGATCTGAGGGATTGTTTCTGAAAAGTATCGTCTCGATGCATGTCGAGTCTTGTGGGAAAAGTGCACCACCTCTCGAGAGGGTAAAACCTAAGTACTTAGTCGTGTCCCCGGAAATGGACATTTTGAGCATCAAAGACATTGGAATGGTCAAGAATCTCCTCATCCCAATTTCTCTAAGTTAAAACTTGTTGGGTGAACAAGGGAAGCACCTGGTGTGTATCCAGTGTGCCTTGTGTGATGAAATGTTTTGAAAAAGAGAAAAACTATTTTAAAAGGATAGGGAAAACTTATTTTATGCAAAAGGCCAGCCAAAACTCCACTTAGCCATATATTCATGTAGATGTTAGATTCTCCATATCAATATGATATCACTTGCCAATACAATTCAAATGTATTGACCCTTGTGACTATAACTTATTATGTTGCAGGTTTGTTTCTTGTTAGTGAAGTTTGATGAGTAGGGATTACAAGTCTACAACCAACATGATTGCATGTGGAATAAGAAGATGAAGGACTCCATGCTATATAGTTATATCTGCTGCTTTGTAATAAGATAGCCATATGAGCTATTTAAGTTGTAAGGAACTATTTTATTCCTGGTTATGAGTTGTAATATGACCTTTGTTTCTCGATATTACATCTTAAACTATGGGTGCTAGCTATTCGATCCAGGGACTAGCACTGTAAACACAGGGATCTCTACCTTATCAGGTTGGGACCTCTACACATGGTATCAGAGCACTGTGTTGCATGTAGGATTGTAACCCTAGGATTGGACAAAACCCCTTAGAAAAATAGGAGTTGTATTTGTTCAAACTTATTTACAAACAATCTTGTAAACCCTTTCCTCAGTATTTTGTTTTGATTCTACATCTCTCCGTTTTCTACTTGATGGACAAAAACTTCAACATGAGCAAGGACTTCACCATCACCAATGACTTCAACTTCAGTATCACCAAGGACTTCAACTTGGACATCACTAAGGAATTCAAGTGAGATAAGAATAATGCTCAAGACTTGGAGACTAAGGAAACACAACTTAGGAGGAAACATCATCACCTTTGGAGCCTTGTGACCCAGATGCAAGAATTTCTTCCAAGGATACCATGATCTTATTCATGATGTAACAACTAAGAAGGATGGAATGATCTCAAGTGATACCCATAGTTGGACCACCACACTAGTGTTTAGCTTAAATCAATTTATTGACCACACCAACTTATGTGGTGTAGCAAAAATATTTTGTTGCCTAAAATATGCTTGAATCTTGTTGTTTGCGTGGAATGAATGATTGTGATTGCTTGCACATTGCTTTGTGTGATTTGTTGTGTGTGAGTAGAATTCTTACTCTTGAAATCTTTTGCCTAATCTAATCCCAATCCAACCCAAGCAGATGACTTCTCCAAGAGACCACAACTCCAACAACAAGGATGGTGACAACAACAACAACCTAGAGATGCACATGATAGAACAACTGCTAGCAACCCAAGCCCAGTTGAATCAAGTGACAAGCTAGTTTTTAGCCAACAACATTGATTTATACCCAGCCATGCTAAAGTTCTTGGAATCCCAATCTCAATTGTTGCAAAGGATGACCAATCAGATGATCAACATGAGAAGCAACCCTTCCCAAAGAGATTGTGAAAACAATGATATTATAGAGGGAACTCAAACCTGTAAAATCTATGGAGACATAGGACACACTTATAAAGAGCACATTGACCAATCCCCCACATATCAAATTACATGCTTCCTATCACTACAAAGAATCTGACATTATATGACCCTCTATTTTCGTCACAAAATCGTCACAATAGTCCGTTTATGACGATTTTGAGATCGTCGAAAGCTGGGCGTCGCTAATGAACTATAACGACGATTTTATTGAAATCATCATAAGATACTATGACGATTTGAGATCGTCATAACCTCTATGACGTTCCAAATTCGTCATGTGCAACAAGCCCACGCCACGTGGACGATCCCACGTGGCAGAACTTTGTGACGAAATGAAAACGTCTTAACGTGAATTTAGCCCGGTCCATACTGATTGTTATATGGGCCAGCCCATTAATTTGGTCCATTATGAATTATTATTCTGGATTTTTTTTTTGAGTTATTGGGCCAAACAGATGCATTTTTAGGGTTCTCTATATTCTGGCTACTGGCCTTTTAGTGTCGGGCTTACATTTGGTCCATGGCCTTAGTCAGAATATTAGCTTATATTTCAGTTTTTTCGGAAAAAGAAATGTCCATTTACACTTTCTTCTGGGCCAAGGCCTTTTATTCCAGTCCATGGCTATGGCCATTTCATTACTTTGGGTTGTGGCCTGTTTACTAAGGCCACTATTTCATTCAGCACAAACTAAATAGACAGGAAATCAACATTTGAAATTCAAAACCAATATTTCAATACATCATGTAGCATTTCAAACACTAAATTAACATCATGTAGCTTCAGGCATCATTTCAAATAACATCAGGTTCACAGTCACCAGGTATCATTTCAAGTAACATCATCATGTAGGATCAGGTTCAGTCATCAGGTACATCAGGTTCACAGCCAAAACGACAGCAAGATACTCACAGCAAGGTACTCAAATAACAGCAAGATGCTCATCGCCAAAAAAACAGTAATAAGATACCCATCGCCCAGCAAGATACCCATTGACCAACTAAATCCATCATGTGATTTTGGCTCCAAATAAAGCCATCATGTGAGCAAGCTTCTCCTCATGATCTTGCGCCCTCTTGACCAGCACCTGGTACTCCTGATCCCGTTGAGCTTGTGCAGCTTCTGCCTCTTGCGCCGCTTTCTTGATTGCAGCCAATTCTTCAGACATCTCTTCACTTCGCTGCTCCGACTTCTGCAACTTCTCTTGCAGGTCACGGACATGAGCGGATACAGCCGCATGTGAACTGTTCATCTTGTTCTTGGAGCCCGTCTGGAGGCCAACATTCTTCAGGAATGTGCTTGACGGCGCCTCATTGGTGAGAACTTGGGCAACCACCTCCACAACATACTTTGGTTGTTCACCTTCTGGTACCGGCTTAGACATCTCAGCTTCCATTTTGCTCTGCCATTTGGAATCAGTTGCTCAAAGATGTTAGGAAACATTAGCATGAGCACAAATAGTAGAAGCAGAATCGCAGAAAAATAAGGTAATCCACTAGGAGCAGAATTAAAGAAATATGAAATGGACAGTATCATAAGTTCTTAAAGTACACAAGAACTACAGCATACTTGGAGAGCAACCTTCCGGTAAGAAATGAAGAATAACATGCTTACCAAACAACTATAGACCATTTCCAACATTAATAAGCTTATCAAGTAGACCATTAAAGAAACCTAGGCAGAACTAAACAAGTCCACACACAGATTTAATCACAACCAGGAAAGGAGTGACTCACTATAGCATCTTGAATCATGAGAAACCAGCGTTATTGCTGTTGTGGGTGACCTTAAACATGTCAATGGCATTAAGCTCTTCACCCTGACGTTCCTCCCTCTGAAATGATTTCCAACATTATTAAGAACACAGGCTTATAAGGACACAAGTTAATTATTCCTAAATAAAAATGTAAGTGTATCTTATAGCTTCATAAAGATGAGCTAGATAGCACCGCGAACCGGTCTTCTGCTGAAACTTGACTAGTCCTCGATTCGTAATGTTCTTTTGACACGTGTCCTACATATGGGAGCATTTTTATAAGAACATTTCCAACAATCTGCATACGAGAATATAAACTACTTCATGAGACTTGACCAGATTATGTATCATATCAAGCAACAAAATGAGCATGTATCCTATCACATACAACATCAGATAAAATAAAGTAGTTCACTTGACTTGAATGTTCCTTCACATTCAAACTTCAAAAAACAGTAGTTGACAGCATATAAAACTACAGTACATGGTAATTATAGAATGTAAAGGTCAAGCAATGCAAAATACCATGTGTTTCGGGTTTGTCCATAGCTTGAGCAGCGCTTGCCATTCCTCATCAGAGATGTATGAAACAGGGGACTTGATGCTGAGTTCAGCTACTGGTACTTGATCGAAAAACTTCTTCTTGACCAAATGTCGTCTTTGTTTTGAAACACTCTTCAAGATATCAGTGCAGGCTACCTTAACTTCCTTTGCATCAGTGTCCATCTCAAAAATTTCCTACATACACAGTAAATAAAGCAATGATAAGATAAGTAACCAAATGACAAAAAATAGTAGAAAAAACAGATTCAGGTAAGGACTCATGAGCTTACAGCAACTTTTCCTATATAGTCTTTCACCATAGCCTTGTCCTTTTTGTATTCCTTGAAGTGTGGAAGAATGGGTGTATGGCTTCTTGCAATCATCCCACCTTCTGATGCAAACTTTGCAGCTAGCACAGGCCTCTCGGGGCGTTTCATTCCTTCAGCAATTTCAATCTTCACTTTGCTTCCCAGACCCTTGGTCATCTTTCCCAGGCCTGTGCCTTTTCTCTTGCGGCTGACTACCACAAGTGATGTGCCTGAAATAGAAGCAAGCAGTACAATATTAGTAGAAATAGAAGCTACAACAGTAAAAAATTACAGAAAGTTTTCCAAATATCAGTACAATAGCAGTACAATAAATATATTTTAAATCAGATGTGCAAATAAATTACAGAAAACAGATTTGGGCACTTGTTTAGTTTGGAAATACTGATATCCATGCACAGCAATAATCTGAATTAATTGACTAGTAAAGGATTTGTGCTACTACTATTTCATACTTACATTCATCACCCATAGGCTGCTTCAAAGTGAACTGAATTCATCATTTACATCACCGTAGGCGCCTTATTTGAGGTCCATACGGACAGTACTTCCTTCATCCATGGACATAGACCCATCATCCCATTGCATTGAGCTTCCACCATCCTTGCGAAGTAGGCCTCCTTCATTGGCTACATCAACCGCCTTCGCTTTCTTCCTTGTGACTCTAGCAGTAGCATGTTCATCAAGACACATCAACTTATCTGATCCTCCTGGTGGTACCGCAAATACCCTTCCTGGAGCCATTGTTGTAGTTGTATCTGGGCTACTTGTACTCTTTCTCTTTCTCTTAGCACACTTCTTCCTCCTAGGAACCTTCGGGACCTCGCATGAACAGCATTAGACCATAGATCAGAAATAAAACAGTGTAAGCATAGAATGAAGGAAAACAAGGAAAAACACATAGTAAACAAATAAACCCCCCTCCAAACAAGTTAGAATTTGCACCTTTACAATCTTGTCCACTACAGTATGGTCAACTTCTTCCTCAATAATATCTTCATCTCTAGGATTGTAGTCCGAGCTCTCGCCTTGTGTTATGGCAGATGCGGAGGAGTCCTCAGCTATTATTGCACTACCATTTGAGTTTCTAATCATTGAGGCTATCCAGGAGATGCCAAGAGATTGGAAGACACGGTTGTTCCTCATCAATGTCCTAGCCCTAATCTTCTCAAGTTCAGTGAGGGGCGCTTCTTTACATGGATAAGAAAATATGCATTAGATGGATGGTTGAAATGCATATGGGAGCAAGACAACTCAAACAGCCAATGTATCTTATTAGGTTTTAGTTTCATTAAATCTAGTAGATTAACAAGAAATTTCTATATTGAAAATATAAACCAGTACATGGACCAGGGAACCCATGAAGCATTTGATGACAAGGTGTGAACCAGCAGGAGCAGAATAAGTACATGGACAATCAAACAGATTATAGCAGCAGAAATTATAGCACATACAAGCTTACAAGCAAGATTATAGCAGCAGAAATTTTAGCACATCAAAGCTTACAAGCAAGATTATAGCAGCATAAATTACAGTACATGGACAACCAAACAGATTACAAGATTAGCACATCCAATCACAGCATTTATAGCATCAAGCATATACATGAGGAGCAATTTGCATACCAGCAGGCTGCGTCTTCCTTGTAATTCTTCCCATTGCTGATCTCAAAATCCTGAGCAACATCAAGTAAAATTCAGACCGTGTGTTGTCAATAGATGCTTCCACAAAGATCAGATAGACATACACAGTTACACAAAGGTCCAGTTATAAAATATGCGCATTAACTACAAAGTTACACTAAGCATTACACATAAACTTGGTATAGTCTTAGAGAACTCAAAATAAACGTACACACATAGCCAGCTACCATGTACACCCTGAAACTTCAGGGACACAACCATCTGCCACATCACTACACACATCAGTACCTTGCTCCGACATTTGCCTAGAACAGGGGCAAACAGAGTGCTCACTAAATCAATAGGAGCATCAGCAAAACGAGCCAATTTCAGCCTAGGACACATTTAATTCAATAAAACAAGCATCAGCAAACGAGCAAAACGAGCATCAGTAAAACAAGCATCAGTAAAAATAAACCCTAAGATCATCATCAATAGATAAAAGCTACATCAGATCAGACTAATCTAAGATCGTCATCAATATATAAAAGCTACATCAGATCAACAATTGCAATCAACCACCAAACGAGCTCCATCCATCATAGTCAGTACAGATCTTCAAACCCAAAAAAAATCTCTGAACCAACTTATAGTCAGTACAGATCAAAGTCAGAAAAAAAGAAGAGAGGCTCCCTATCTTCTGAACATGGACATGGACAATACACCTCCCTATCAGATCAAAGTCTAACCTAACCCTAACCCTAGACACGCTATGGAAGCCAAAAACTAACCCTAGACACGCCATGGTAGCAAAAACCTAACTCTAGACACGCCATGGGAGCCAAACCCTAACCCTAGACACGCCATGAGACAAACCCTAACCCTAGAAAGCAGGAAGTAGGAGGAGCTAGGGAGATAGCCAGGAGACTCACCTGCTCTGGCCGTCGTGGGATGTCGTGGGAGATGGAGGGAGGGGTGGGTCGTGGGAGATGGAGGGAGGGGTGGGTCGTGGACCGAGCACTGGAGGGGTAGGCTGTGGAGCGAGCGCTGCCGATGGAGGGAGATGGAGGGAGCGAGCGCTACTGATGGAGGGAGATGGAGGGAGGGAGATGGAGGGAGCGAGCACTGCGTGGAGGGAGATGGAGGGAGCGAGCGCTACCAATTGAGGGATAGGGAGGGAGGGGTGGGTCGTCGTGGCTGTCGGGAGTCGTGGCCGTGCGCAGGGACGCTGTCGCCACAAGCGTCGTGAGATGGGGGTGGGTGGAGATGGGGATGGGTGGAGCGGGGATGGATGGAGTGGCCGAGTGGGGATGGGTGGGTCGGTCAATGACTCGGTGGGGATGGACCGAGTCCAATTGTCCAAATTGCCCCTGCCGAAATTTGTGGGCGGGATACGTCGGGGGGAGAGGCGGGAGAGGGGGAAATTTTGGGTTTTGGCGGCAGAATTTTGGGTTGGGGTTTATATAAGGGTTTTTATGCTATATATGTCACATAAAATGATGCAGCATGAAAGTTTTTTCTTGGATGCTATGTCACATAAAATAATGCAATATGTTGGTATTTTTCCTTGCAACCGTGTCACATAAAATGAGGCCACGCAAAAGATTTACATTGTTCGGACACTTTTTGAATTTTTTACGCCAGTTTCAAACTATGGTCAAAATGACGGGCATGAAGGTTCTTAGCTAGGGGATGAGTATCGCCAAACTTGCATTGGATCTCTAATAAAACAGCATATTGTGAGTCTAAAAATGATTTTTGCAAAAAATCATGAGCATACGATAATGTACCTGTAGTTCAAATCGGACCCACTTCCTACCGATTCGGCAGACATTTGTCTTTTTCACCAGAGGTGGAACGAAAGGTTTTAGATACCCCAGTTGGGACATTTGTAAATGTAAGGTGGTCTATCATTTTAGAAAAATGTGGTGATGGCATTTCGAAACTTTCATTTGGTGGTTGATTCACAAAACGGCCCGTTTTTTGCGCTCGAAAAATAGAAAATGGTTTTTCGGTGCGACGATAAGGAAAACTTTCTCCTGCAACATTGTTCGCCATCCCAGGATGCACATGCCTGCACAATATGGGAACGTTATCATAAACTATGCAGCGATTCTTGCCATAACATTGGCCATTTGGACCGAAAGCCATGAAACCTCAAACATGATAGCTCATTTTGAGAAGAACTTTTCGAGATGCAATCAATATACCAAGTTTGGTATTTTTCCTTGCAACCGTGTCACATAAAATGAGGCCACGCGAAAGATTTACATTGTTCGGACAGTTTTTGAATTTTTTACGCCAGTTTCAAACTATGGTCAAAACGACGGGCATGAAGGTTCTTAGCTAGGGGATGAGTATCGCCAAACTTGCATTGGATCTCTAATAAAACAGCATATTGTGAGTCCAAAAATGATTTTTGCAAAAAATCATGAGCATACGATAATGTACATGTAGTTCAAATCGGACCCACTTCCTACCGATTCAACAAACATTTGTTTTTTCGCCAGGGGTGGACCGAAAGGTCTTAGACACCCCAGTTGGGACATTTGTAAATGTAAGGTGGTCTATCATTTTATAAAAATGTGGTGCTGGCATTTCAAAACTTTCATTTGGTGGTTGATTCACAAAACGGCCCGTTTTTTGCGCTCGAAAAATAGAAAATGGTTTTTCGGTTCGACGATTAGGAAAACTTTCTCCTGCAACATTTTTCGCCATCCCAGGATGCACATGCATGGACAATATGGGCATGTTATCATAAACTATGCAGCGATTCTTGCCATAACATTGGCCATTTGGACCGAAAGCCATGAAACCTCAAACATGATAGCTCATTTTGAGAAGGACTTTTCGAGATGCAATCAATATACCAAGTTTGGTATTTTTCCTTGCAACCGTGTCACATAAAATGAGGCCACGCGAAAGATTTACATTGTTCGGACAGTTTTTGAATTTTTTACGCCAGTTTCAAACTATGGTCAAAACGACGGGCATGAAGGTTCTTAGCTAGGGGATGAGTATCGCCAAACTTGCATTGGATCTCTAATAAAACAGCATATTGTGAGTCCAAAAATGATTTTTGCAAAAAATCATGAGCATACGATAATGTACCTATAGTTCCAATCGGACCCATTTCCTACTGATTCGGCAGACATTTGTCTTTTTCGCCAGGGGTGGACCGAAAGGTTTTAGACACCCCAGTTGGGACATTTGTAAATTTAAGGTGGTCTATCATTTTAGAAAAATGTGTTGCTGGCATTTCAAAACTTTCATTTGGTGGTTGATTCACAAAACGGCCCGTTTTTTGCGCTTGAAAAATAGAAAATGGTTTTTCGGTGCGACGATAAGGAAATGTTTCTCCTGCAACATTGTTCGCCATCCTAGGATGCACATGCATGCACAATATAGGCACGTTATCACAAACTATGTAGCGATTCTTGCCATAACATTGGCCATTTGGACCGAAAGCCATGAAACCTCAAACATGATAGCTCATTTTGAGAAGGACTTTTCGAGATGCAATCAATATACCAAGTTTGGTATTTTTCCTTGCAACCGTGTCACATAAAATGAGGCCACGCGAAAGATTTACATTGTTCGGACAGTTTTTCAATTTTTTACGCCAGTTTCAAACTATGGTCAAAACGACGGGCATGAAGGTTCTTAGCTAGGGGATGAGTATCGCCAAACTTGCATTGGATCTCTAATAAAACAGCATATTGTGAGTCCAAAAATGATTTTTGCAAAAAATCATGAGCATACGATAATGTACCTATAGTTCCAATCGGACCCACTTCCTACTGATTCGGCAGACATTTGTCTTTTTCGCCAGGGGTGGACCGAAAGGTTTTAGACACCCCAGTTGGGACATTTGTAAATTTAAGGTGGTCTATCATTTTAGAAAAATGTGTTGCTGGCATTTCAAAACTTTCATTTGGTGGTTGATTCACAAAACGGCCCGTTTTTTGCGCTTGAAAAATAGAAAATGGTTTTTCGGTGCGACGATAAGGAAATGTTTCTCCTGCAACATTGTTCGCCATCCCAGGATGCACATGCATGCACAATATGGGCACGTTATCACAAACTATGCAGCGATTCTTGCCATAACATTGGCCATTTGGACCGAAAGCCATGAAACCTCAAACATGATAGCTCATTTTGAGAAGGACTTTTCGAGATGCAATCAATATACCAAATTTGGTATTTTTCTTGCAACCGTGTCACATAAAATGACGCCACGCGAAAGATTTACATTGTTCGGACAGTTTTTGAATTTTTTACGCCAGTTTCAAACTATGGTCAAAATGACGGGCATGAAGGTTCTTAGCTAGGGGATGAGTATCGCCAAACTTGCATTGGATCTCTAATAAAACATCATATTGTGAGTCTAAAAATGATTTTTGCAAAAAAATCATGAGCATACGATAATGTACCTATAGTTCAAATCGGACCCACTTCCTACCGATTCGGCAGACATTTGTCTTTTTTGCCAGGGGTGGACCGAAAGGTTTTAGATACCCCAGTTGGGACATTTGTAAATGTAAGTTGGTCTATCATTTTAGAAAAATGTGGTGCTGGCATTTCAAAACTTTCATTTGGTGGTTGATTCACAAAACGGCCCGTTTTTTGCGCTCGAAAAATAGAAAATGGTTTTTTGGTTCGACGATAAGGAAAACTTTCTCCTGCAGCATTGTTCGCCATCCCAGGATGCACATGCATGCACAATATGGGCACGTTATCATAAACTATGCAGCGATTCTTGCCATAACATTGGCCATTTGGACCGAAAGCCATGATAGCTCATTTTGACAAGGACTTTTCGAGATGCAATCAATATACCAAGTTTGGTATTTTTCCTTGCAACCGTGTCACATAAAATGACGCCACGTGAAAGATTTACATTGTTCGGACAGTTTTTGAATTTTTTACGCCAGTTTCAAACTATGGTCAAAACGACGGGCATGAAGGTTCTTAGCTAGGGGATGAGTTTCGCCAAACTTGCATTGGATCTCTAATAAAACAGCATATTGTGAGTCCAAAAATGATTTTTGCAAAAAATCATGAGCATACGATAATGTACATGTAGTTCAAATCGGACCCACTTCCTACCGATTCAACAAACATTTGTTTTTTTCGCCAGGGGTGGACCGAAAGGTTTTAGATACCCCAGTTGGGACATTTGTAAATGTAAGGTGGTCTATCATTTTAGAAAAATGTGGTGCTGGCATTTCAAAACTTTCATTTGGTGGTTGATTCACAAAACGGCCCGTTTTTTGCGCTCGAAAAATAGAAAATGGTTTTTCGGTTCGACGATTAGGAAAACTTTCTCCTGCAACATTTTTCGCCATCCCAGGATGCACATGCATGGACAATATGGGCATGTTATCATAAACTATGCAGCGATTCTTGCCATAACATTGGCCATTTGGACCGAAAGCCATGAAACCTCAAACATGATAGCTCATTTTGAGAAGGACTTTTCGAGATGCAATCAATATACCAAGTTTGGTATTTCTCCTTGCAACCGTGTCACATAAAATGAGGCCACGCGAAAGATTTACATTGTTCGGACAGTTTTTGAATTTTTTACGCCAATTTCAAACTATGGTCAAAACGACGGGCATGAAGGTTCTTAGCTAGGGGATGAGTATCGCCGACCTTGCATTGGATCTCTAATAAAACAGCATATTGTGAGTCCAAAAATGATTTTTGCAAAAAATCATGAGCATACGATAATGTACATGTAGTTCAAATCGGACCCACTTCCTACCGATTCAACAAACATTTGTTTTTTCGCCAGGGGTGGACCGAAAGGTTTTAGATACCCTAGTTGGGACATTTGTAAATGTAAGGTGGTCTGTCATTTTAGAAAAATATGGTGCTGGCATTTCGAAACTTTCATTTGATGGTTGATTCACAAAACGGCCCGTTTTTTGCGCTCGAAAAATAGAAAATGGTTTTTCGGTGCGACGATAAGGAAATCTTTCTCCTGCAACATTGTTCGCCATCCCAGGATGCACATGCATGCACAATATGGGCACGTTATCATAAACTATGCAGCGATTCTTGCCATAACATTGGCCATTTGGACCGAAAGCCATGAAACCTCAAACATGATAGCTCATTTTGAGAAGGACTTTTCGAGATGCAATCAATATACCAAGTTTGGTATTTTTCCTTGCAACCGTGTCACATAAAATGACGCCACGCGAACGATTTACATTGTTCGGACAGTTTTTGAATTTTTTACGCCAGTTTCAAACTATGGTCAAAACGACGGGCATGAAGGTTCTTAGCTAGGGGATGAGTATCGCCAAGCTGCATTGGATCTCTAATAAAACAACACATTGTGAGTCTAAAAATGATTTTTGCAAAAAATCATGAACATACAATAATGTACATGTAGTTCAAATTGGACCCACTTCCTACCGATTCGGCAGACATTTGTTTTTTTCGCCAGGGGTGGACCGAAAGGTTTTAGATACCCCAGTTGGGACATTTGTAAATGTAAGGTGGTCTATCATTTTAGAAAAATGTGGTGCTGGCATTTCGAAACTTTCATTTGGTGGTTGATTCACAAAACGACCCGTTTTTTGCGCTTGAAAAATAGAAAATGGTTTTTCGGTGCGACGATAAGAAAATGTTTCTCCTGCAACATTGTTCGCCATCCCAGGATGCACATGCATGCACAATATGGGCACGTTATCACAAACTATGCAGCGATTCTTGCCATAACGTTGGCCATTTGGACCGAAAGCCATGAAACCTCAAACATGATAGCTCATTTGAGAAGGACTTTTCGAGATGCAATCAATATACCAAGTTTGGTATTTTTCCTTGCAACCGTGTCACATAAAATGACGCCACGCGAAAGATTTACATTGTTCGGATAGTTTTTGAATTTTTTACGCCAGTTTCAAACTATGGTCAAAATGACGGGCATGAAGGTTCTTAGCTAGGGGATGAGTATCGCCAAACTTGCATTGGATCTCTAATAAAACAGCATATTGTGAGTCTAAAAATGATTTTTGCAAAAAATCATGAGCATACGATAATGTACGTGTAGTTCAAATCGGACCCACTTCCTACCGATTCGGCAGACATTTGTCTTTTTCGCCAGGGGTGGACCGAAAGGTTTTAGATACCCCAGTTGTGACATTTGTAAATTTAAGGTGGTCTATCATTTTAGAAAAATGTGGTGCTGGCATTTCGAAACTTTCATTTGGTGGTTGATTCACAAAACGACCCGTTTTTTGCGCTCGAAAAATAGAAAATGGTTTTTCGGTTCGACGATTAGGAAAACTTTCTCCTGCAACATTTTTCGCCATCCCAGGATGCACATGCATGGACAATATGGGCATGTTATCATAAACTATGCAGCGATTCTTGCCATAACATTGGCCATTTGGACCGAAAGCCATGAAACCTCAAACATGATAGCTCATTTTGAGAAGGACTTTTCGAGATGCAATCAATATACCAAGTTTGGTATTTTCCTTGCAACCGTGTCACATAAAATGAGGCCACGCGAAAGATTTACATTGTTCGGACAGTTTTTGAATTTTTTACGCCAGTTTCAAACTATGGTCAAAACGACGGGCATGAAGGTTCTTAGCTAGGGGATGAGTATCGCCAAACTTGCATTGGATCTCTAATAAAACAGCATATTGTGAGTCCAAAAATGATTTTTGATAAAAATCATGAGCATACGATAATGTACCTATAGTTCCAATCGGACCCACTTCCTACTGATTCGGCAGACATTTGTCTTTTTCGCCAGGGGTGGACCGAAAGGTTTTAGACACCCCAGTTGGGACATTTGTAAATTTAAGGTGGTCTATCATTTTAGAAAAATGTGTTGCTGGCATTTCAAAACTTTCATTTGGTGGTTGATTCACAAAACGGCCCGTTTTTTGCAGTTGAAAAATAGAAAATGGTTTTTCGGTGCAACGATAAGGAAATGTTTCTCCTGCAACATTGTTCACCATCCCAGGATGCACATGCATGCACAATATGGGCACGTTATCACAAACTATGCAGCGATTCTTGCCATAACGTTGCCATTTGGACCAAAAGCCATGAAACCTCAAACATGATAGCTCATTTGAGAAGGACTTTTCGAGATGCAATCAATATACCAAGTTTGGTATTTTTCCTTGCAACCGTGTCACATAAAATGACGCCATGCGAAAGATTTACATTGTTCGGACAGTTTTTGAATTTTTTACGCTAGTTTCAAACTATGGTCAAAATGACGGGCATGAAGATTCTTAGCTAGGGGATGAGTATCGCCAAACTTGCATTGGATCTCTAATAAAACAGCATATTGTGAGTCTAAAAATTATTTTTGCAAAAAATCATGAGCATACGATAATGTACTTGTAGTTCAAATCGGACCCACTTCCTACCGATTCGGCAGACATTTGTCTTTTTCGCCAGGGATGGACCGAAAGGTTTTAGATACCCCAGTTGGGACATTTGTAAATGTAAGGTGGTCTATCATTTTAGAAAAATGTGGTGCTGGCATTTCGAAACTTTCATTTGGTGGTTGATTCACAAAACGGCCCGTTTTTTGCGCTCGAAAAATAGAAAATGGTTTTTCGGTTCGACGATTAGGAAAACTTTCTCCTGCAACATTTTTCGCCATCCCAGGATGCACATGCATGGACAATATGGGCATGTTATCATAAACTATGCAGCGATTCTTGCCATAACATTGGCCATTTGGACCGAAAGCCATGAAACCTCCAACATGATAGCTCATTTTGAGAAGGACTTTTCGAGATGCAATCAATATACCAAGTTTGGTATTTTTCCTTGCAACCGTGTCACATAAAATGAGGCCACGCGAAAGATTTACATTGTTCGGACAGTTTTTGAATTTTTTACGCCAGTTTCAAACTATGGTCAAAACGACGGGCATGAAGGTTCTTAGCTAGGGGATGAGTATCGCCAAACTTGCATTGGATCTCTAATAAAACAGCATATTGTGAGTCCAAAAATGATTTTTGCAAAAAATCATGAGCATACGATAATGTACCTATAGTTCCAATCGGACCCACTTCCTACTGATTCGGCAGACATTTGTCTTTTTCGCCAGGGGTGGACCGAAAGGTTTTAGACACCCCAGTTGGGACATTTGTAAATTTAAGGTGGTCTATAATTTTAGAAAAATGTGTTGCTGGCATTTCAAAACTTTCATTTGGTGGTTGATTCACAAAACGGCCCGTTTTTTGCGCTCGAAAAATAGAAAATGGTTTTTTGGTGCAATGATAAGGAAATATTTCTCCTGCAACATTGTTCGCCATCCTAGGATGCACATGCATGCACAATATGGGCACGTTATCACAAACTATGCAGCGATTCTAGCCATAACATTGGCCATTTGGACCGAAAGCCATGAAACCTCAAACATGATAGCTCATTTTGAGAAGGACTTTTCGAGATGCAATCAATATACCAAGTTTGGTATTTTTCCTTGCAACCGTGTCACATAAAATGAGGCCACGCGAAAGATTTACATTGTTGGACAGTTTTGAATTTTTACGATTTCAAACTATGGTCAAAACGACGGGCATGAAGGTTCTTAGCTAGGAGATGAGTATCGCCAAACTTGCATTGGATCTCTAATAAAACAGCATATTGTGAGTCTAAAAATGATTTTTGCGAAAAATCATGAGCATACGATAATGTACCTATAGTTCCAATCGGACCCACTTCCTACTGATTCGGCAGACATTTGTCTTTTTTGCCAGGGGTGGACCGAAAGGTTTTAGACACCCCAGTTGGGACATTTGTAAATTAAAGGTGGTCTATCATTTTATGAAAATGTGGTGCTGGCATTTTGAAACTTTCATTTGGTGGTTGATTCACAAAACGGCCTGTTTTTTGCGCTCGAAAAATAGAAAATGGTTTTTTGGTTTGACGATAAGGAAAACTTTCTCCTGGAACATTGTTCGCCATCCCAGGATGCACATGCATGCACAATATGGGCACGTTATCACAAACTATGCAGCGATTCTTGCCATAACATTGGCCATTTGGACCGAAAGCCATGAAACCTCAAACATGATAGCTCATTTTGAGAAGGACTTTTCGAGATGCAATCAATATACCAAGTTTTGTATTTTTCCTTGCAACTGTGTCACATAAAATGACGCCACGCGAAAGATTTACATTGTTCGGACAGTTTTTGAATTTTTTACGCCAGTTTCAAACTATGGTCAAAACGACGGGCATGAAGGTTCTTAGCTAGGAGATGAGTATCGCCAAACTTGCATTGGATCTCTAATAAAACAGCATATTGTGAGTCTAAAAATACGATAATGTACCTATAGTGTAAATTGGACCCACTTCCTACCGATTCGGCATACATTTGTATTTTTCGCCAGGGGTGGACCGAAAGGTTTTAGATACCCCAGTTGGAACATTTGTAAATTAAAGGTGGTCGATCATTTTATGAAAATGTGGTGCTGGCATTTTAAAACTTTCATTTGGTGGTTGATTCACAAAACGGCCTGTTTTTTGCGCTCGAAAAATAGAAAATGGTTTTTTGGTTTGACGATAAGGAAAACTTTCTCCTGGAACATTGTTCGCCATCCCAGGATGCACATGCATGCACAATATGGGCACGTTATCACAAACTATGCAGCGATTCTTGCCATAACATTGGCCATTTGGACCGAAAGCCATGAAACCTCAAACATGATAGCTCATTTTGAGAAGGACTTTTCGAGATGCAATTAATATACCAAGTTTTGTATTTTTCCTTGCAACTGTGTCACATAAAATGACGCCACGCGAAAGATTTACATTTTTCGGACAGTTTTTGAATTTTTTACGCCAGTTTCAAACTATGGTCAAAACGACGGGCATGAAGGTTCTTAGCTAGGAGATGAGTATCGCCAAACTTGCATTGGATCTCTAATAAAACAGCATATTGTGAGTCTAAAAATGATTTTTGCGAAAAATCATGAGCATACGATAATGTACCTATAGTTTAAATCGGACCCACTTCCTACTGATTCGGCAGACATTTGTCTTTTTCGCCAGGGGTGGACCGAAAGGTTTTAGACACCCTAGTTAGGACATTTGTAAATTTAAGGTGGTCTATCATTTTAGAAAAATGTGTTGCTGGCATTTCAAAACTTTCATTTGGTGGTTGATTCACAAAACGGCCCGTTTTTTGCGCTCGAAAAATAGAAAATGGTTTTTTGGTTTGACGATAAGGAAAACTTTCTCCTGGAACATTGTTCGCCATCCCAGGATGCACATGCATGCACAATATGGGCACGTTATCATAAACTATGCAGCGATTCTTGCCATAACATTGGCCATTTGGACCGAAAGCCATGAAACCTCAAACATGATAGCTCATTTTGAGAAGGACTTTTCGAGCTGCAATCAATATACCAAGTTTGGTATTTTTCCTTGCAACCGTGTCACATAAAATGACGCCACGCGAAAGATTTACATTGTTCGGACAGTTTTTGAATTTTTTACGCCAGTTTCAAACTATGGTCAAAACGACGGGCATGAAGGTTCTTAGCTAGGGGATGAGTATCGCCAAACTTGCATTGGATCTCTAATAAAACAGCATATTGTGAGTCCAAAAATGATTTTGCAAAAATCATGAGCATACGATAATGTACCTGTAGTTCAAATCGGACCGACTTCCTACCGATTCGGCAGACATTTGTCTTTTTTGCCAGGGTGGACCGAAAGGTTTTAGATACCCCAGTTGGGACATTTGTAAATGTAAGTTGGTCTATCATTTTAGAAAAATGTGGTGCTGGCATTTCAAAACTTTCATTTGGTGGTTGATTCACAAAACGGCCCGTTTTTCGCCGAAAAATAGAAAATGGTTTTTTGGTTCGACGATAAGGAAAACTTTCTCCTGCAGCATTGTTCGCCATCCCAGGATGCACATGCATGCACAATATGGGCACGTTATCATAAACTATGCAGCGATTCTTGCCATAACATTGGCCATTTGGACCGAAAGCCATGAAACCTCAAACATGTTAGCTCATTTTGAGAAGGACTTTTCGAGATGCAATCAATATACCAAGTTTGGTATTTTTCCTTGCAACCGCGTCACGTAAAATGAGGCCACGCGAAAGATTTACATTGTTCGGACAGTTTTTGAATTTTTTACGCCAGTTTCAAACTATGGTCAAAACGACGGGCATGAAGGTTCTTAGCTAGGGGATGAGTATCGCCAAACTTGCATTGGATCTCTAATAAAACAGCATATTGTGAGTCCAAAAATGATTTTTGCAAAAAATCATGAGCATACGATAATGTACCTATAGTTCAAATCGGACCCACTTCCTACCGATTCGGCAGACATTTGTCTTTTTCGCCAGGGGTGGACCGAAAGGTTTTAGACACCCCAGTTGGGACATTTGTAAATTTCAGGTGGTCTATCATTTTAGAAAAATGTGTTGCTGGCATTTCAAAACTTTCATTTGGTGGTTGATTCATAAAACGGCCCGTTTTTTGCGCTCGAAAAATAGAAAATGGTTTTTCGGTGCGATGATAAGGAAATATTTCTCCTGCAACATTGTTCGCCATCCCAGGATGCACATGCATGCACAATATGGGCACGTTATCATAAACTATGCAGCGATTCTTGCCATAACATTGGCCATTTGGACCGAAAGCCATGAAACCTCAAACATGATAGCTCATTTTGAGAAGGACTTTTCGAGATGCAATCAATATACTAAGTTTGGTTTTTTTCCTTGCAGCCGTGTCACATAAAATGACGCCACGCGAAAGATTTACATTGTTCGGACAGTTTTTGAATTTTTTACGCCAGTTTCAAACTATGGTCAAAACGACGGGCATGAAGGTTCTTAGCTAGGGGATGAGTATCGCCAAACTTGCATTGGATCTCTAATAAAACAGCATATTGTGAGTCCAAAAATGATTTTTGCAAAAAATCATGAGCATACGATAATGTACCTATAGTTCCAATCGGACCCACTTCCTACTGATTCGGCAGACATTTGTCTTTTTCGCCAGGGGTGGACCGAAAGGTTTTAGACACCCCAGTTGGGACATTTGTAAATTTAAGGTGGTCTATCATTTTAGAAAAATGTATTGCTGGCATTTCAAAACTTTCATTTGGTGGTTGATTCACAAAACGGCCCGTTTTTTGCGCTCGAAAAATAGAAAATGGTTTTTTGGTGCGATGATAAGGAAATATTTCTCCTGCAACATTGTTCGCCATCCCAGGATGCACATGCATGCACAATATGGGCACGTTATCACAAACTATGCAGCGATTCTTGCCATAACATTGGCCATTTGGACCGAAAGCCATGAAACCTCAAACATGATAGCTCATTTTGAGAAGGACTTTTCGAGATGCAATCAATATACCAAGTTTGGTATTTTTTCTTGCAACCGTGTCACATAAAATGAGGCCACGCGAAAGATTTACATTGTTCGGACAGTTTTTGAATTTTTTACGCCAGTTTCAAACTATGGTCAAAACGACGGGCATGAAGGTTCTTAGCTAGGAGATGAATATCGCCAAACTTGCATTGGATCTCTAATAAAACAGCATATTGTGAGTCTAAAAATGATTTTTGCGAAAAATCATGAGCATACGATAATGTACCTATAGTTCCAATCGGACCCACTTCCTACTGATTCGGCAGACATTTGTCTTTTTCGCTAGGGGTGGACCGAAAGGTTTTAGACACCCCAGTTGGGACATTTGTAAATTAAAGGTGGTCTATCATTTTATGAAAATGTGGTGCTGGCATTTTGAAACTTTCATTTGGTGGTTGATTCACAAAACGGCCGTTTTTTTTTCGAAAAATAGAAAATGGTTTTTTGGTTTGACGATAAGGAAATGTTTCTCCTGCAACATTGTTCGCCATCCCAGGATGCACATGCATGCACAATATGGGCACGTTATCATAAACTATGCAGCGATTCTTGCCATAACATTGGCCATTTGGACCGAAAGCCATGAAACCTCAAACATGATAGCTCATTTTGAGAAGGACTTTTCGAGATGCAATCAATATACCAAGTTTGGTATTTTTCCTTGCAACCGTGTCACATAAAATGACGCCACGCGAAATATTTACATTGTTCGGACAGTTTTTGAATTTTTTACGCCAGTTTCAAACTCTGGTCAAAACGACGGGCATGAAGGTTCTTAGTTAGGGGATGAGTATCGCCAAACTTGCATTGGATCTCTAATAAAACAGCATATTGTGAGTCCAAAAATGATTTTTGCAAAAAAATCATGAGCATACGATAATGTACCTGTAGTTCAAATCGGACCGACTTCCTACCGATTCGGCAGACATTTGTCTTTTTTGCCAGGGTGGACCGAAAGGTTTTAGATACCCCAGTTGGGACATTTGTAAATGTAAGTTGGTCTATCATTTTAGAAAAATGTGGTGCTGGCATTTCAAAACTTTCATTTGGTGGTTGATTCACAAAACGGCCCGTTTTTTGCGCTCGAAAAATAGAAAATGGTTTTTTGGTTCGACGATAAGGAAAACTTTCTCCTGCAGCATTGTTCGCCATCCCAGGATGCACATGCATGCACAATATGGGCACGTTATCATAAACTATGCAGCGATTCTTGCCATAACATTGGCCATTTGGACCGAAAGACATGAAACCTCAAACATGATAGCTCATTTTGAGAAGGACTTTTCGAGATGCAATCAATATACCAAGTTTGGTATTTTTCCTTGCAACCGCGTCACGTAAAATGAGGCTACGCGAAAGATTTACATTGTTCGGACAGTTTTTGAATTTTTTACGCCAGTTTCAAACTATGGTCAAAACGACGGGCATGAAGGTTCTTAGCTAGGGGATGAGTATCGCCAAACTTGCATTGGATCTCTAATAAAACAGCATATTGTGAGTCCAAAAATGATTTTTGCAAAAAATCATGAGCATACGATAATGTACCTATAGTTCAAATCGGACCCACTTCCTACCGATTCGGCAGACATTTGTCTTTTTCGCCAGGGGTGGACCGAAAGGTTTTAGACACCCCAGTTGGGACATTTGTAAATTTAAGGTGGTCTATCATTTTAGAAAAATGTGTTGCTGGCATTTCAAAACTTTCATTTGGTGGTTGATTCATAAAACGGCCCGTTTTTTGCGCTCGAAAAATAGAAAATGGTTTTTCGGTGCAATGATAAGGAAATATTTCTCCTGCAACATTGTTCGCCATCCCAGGATGCACATGCATGCACAATATGGGCACGTTATCATAAACTATGCAGCGATTCTTGCCATAACATTGGCCATTTGGACCGAAAGCCATGAAACCTCAAACATGATAGCTCATTTTGAGAAGGACTTTTCGAGATGCAATCAATATACCAAGTTTGGTATTTTTCCTTGCAACCGTGTCACATAAAATGACGCCACGCGAAAAATTTACATTGTTCGGACAGTTTTTGAATTTTTTACGCCAGTTTCAAACTATGGTCAAAACGACGGGCATGAAGGTTCTTAGCTAGGGGATGAGTATCGCCAAACTTGCATTGGATCTCTAATGAAACAGCATATTGTGAGTCCAAAAATGATTTTTGCAAAAAATCATGAGCATACGATAATGTACCTATAGTTCCAATCGGACCCACTTCCCTCGATTCGTGACATTTGTCTTTTTCGCCAGGGGTGGACCGAAAGGTTTTAGACACCCCGGTTGGGACATTTGTAAATTTAAGGTGGTCTATCATTTTAGAAAAATGTATTGCTGGCATTTCAAAACTTTCATTTGGTGGTTGATTCACAAAACGGCCTGTTTTTTGCGCTCGAAAAATAGAAAATGGTTTTTTGGTGCGATGATAAGGAAATATTTCTCCTGCAACATTGTTCGCCATCCCAGGATGCACATGCATGCACAATATGGGCACGTTATCACAAACTATGCAGCGATTCTTGCCATAACATTGGCCATTTGGACCGAAAGCCATGAAACCTCAAACATGATAGCTCATTTTGAGAAGGACTTTTCGAGATGCAATCAATATACCAAGTTTGGTATTTTTCCTTGCAACCGTGTCACATAAAATGAGGCCACGCGAAAGATTTACATTGTTCGGACAGTTTTTGAATTTTTTACGCCAGTTTCAAACTATGGTCAAAACGACGGGCATGAAGGTTCTTAGCTAGGAGATGAGTATCGCCAAACTTGCATTGGATCTCTAATAAAACAGCATATTGTGAGTCTAAAAATGATTTTTGCGAAAAATCATTCATGAGCATACGATAATGTACCTATAGTTCCAATCGGACCCACTTCCTACTGATTCGGCAGACATTTGTCTTTTTTGCTAGGGGTGGACCGAAAGGTTTTAGACACCCCAGTTGGGACATTTGTAAATTAAAGGTGGTCTATCATTTTATGAAAATGTGGTGCTGGCATTTTGAAACTTTCATTTGGTGGTTGATTCACAAAACGGCCTGTTTTTTGCGCTCGAAAAATAGAAAATGGTTTTTTGGTTTGACGATAAGGAAATGTTTCTCCTGCAACATTGTTCGCCATCCCAGGATGCACATGCATGCACAATATGGGCACGTTATCATAAACTATGCAGCGATTCTTGCAATAACATTGGCCATTTGGACCGAAAGCCATGAAACCTCAAACATGATAGCTCATTTTGAGAAGGACTTTTCGAGATGCAATCAATATACCAAGTTTGGTATTTTTCCTTGCAACCGTGTCACATAAAATGACGCCACGCGAAAGATTTACATTGTTCGGACAGTTTTTGAATTTTTTACGCCAGTTTCAAACTATGGTCAAAACGACGGGCATGAAGGTTCTTAGCTAGGGGATGAGTATCGCCAAACTTGCATTGGATCTCTAATAAAACAGCATATTGTGAGTCCAAAAATGATTTTTGCAAAAAATCATGAGCATCTGATAATGTACCTAGTTCAAATCGGACCGACTTCCTACCGATTCGCAGACATTTGTCTTTTTGCTGTGGTGGACCGAAAGGTTTTAGATACCCCAGTTGGGACATTTGTAAATGTAAGTTGGTCTATCATTTTAGAAAAATGTGGTGCTCGCATTTCAAAACTTTCATTTGGTGGTTGATTCACAAAACGGCCCGTTTTTTGCGCTCGAAAAATAGAAAATGGTTTTTGGTTCGACGATAAGGAAAACTTTCTCCTGCAGCATTGTTCGCCATCCCAGGATGCACATGCATGCACAATATGGGCACGTTATCATAAACTATGCAGCGATTCTTGCCATAACATTAGCCATTTGAACCGAAAGACATGAAACCTCAAACATGATAGCTCATTTTGAGAAGGTCTTTTCGAGATGCAATCAATATACCAAGTTTGGTATTTTTCCTTGCAACCGCGTCACGTAAAATGAGGCTACGCGAAAGATTTACATTGTTGGACAGTTTTGAATTTTTTACGCCATTTCAAACTATGGTCAAAACGACGGGCATGAAGGTTCTTAGCTAGGGGATGAGTATCGCCAAACTTGCATTGGATCTCTAATAAAACAGCATATTGTGAGTCCAAAAATGATTTTTGCAAAAAATCATGAGCATACGATAATGTACCTATAGTTCAAATCGGACCCACTTCCTACCGATTCGGCAGACATTTGTCTTTTTCGTCAGGGGTGGACCGAAAGGTTTTAGACACCCCAGTTGGGACATTTGTAAATTTAAGGTGGTCTATCATTTTAGAAAAATGTGTTGCTGGCATTTCAAAACTTTCATTTGGTGGTTGATTCATAAAACGGCCCTTTTTTGCGCTCGAAAAATAGAAAATGGTTTTTCGGTGCGATGATAAGGAAATATTTCTCCTGCAACATTGTTCGCCATCCCAGGATGCACATGCATGCACAATATGGGCACGTTATCATAAACTATGCAGCGATTCTTGCCATAACATTGGCCATTTGGACCGAAAGCCATGAAACCTCAAACATGATAGCTCATTTTGAGAAGGACTTTTCGAGATGCAATCAATATACCAAGTTTGGTATTTTTCCTTGCAACCGTGTCACATAAAATGCCGCCACGCGAAAGATTTACATTGTTCGGACAGTTTTTGAATTTTTTACGCCAGTTTCAAACTATGGTCAAAACGACGGGCATGAAGGTTCTTAGCTAGGGGATGAGTATCGCCAAACTTGCATTGGATCTCTAATAAAACAGCATATTGTGAGTCCAAAAATGATTTTTGCAAAAAATCATGAGCATACGATAATGTACCTATAGTTCCAATCGGACCCACTTCCTACTGATTCGGCAGACATTTGTCTTTTTCGCCAGGGGTGGACCGAAAGGTTTTAGACACCCCAGTTGGGACATTTGTAAATTTAAGGTGGTCTATCATTTTAGAAAAATGTGTTGCTGGCATTTCAAAACTTTCATTTGGTGGTTGATTCACAAAACGGCCCGTTTTTTGCGCTCGAAAAATAGAAAATGGTTTTTTGGTGCGATGATAAGGAAATATTTCTCCTGCAACATTGTTCGCCATCCCAGGATGCACATGCATGCAAAATATGGGCACGTTATCACAAACTATGCGGCAATTCTTGCCATAACATTGGCCATTTGGACCGAAAGCCATGAAACCTCAAACATGATAGCTCATTTTGAGAAGGACTTTTCGAGATGCAATCAATATACCAAGTTTGGTATTTTTCCTTGCAACCGTGTCACATAAAATGAGGCCACGCGAAAGATTTACATTGTTCGGACAGTTTTTGAATTTTTTACGCCAGTTTCAAACTATGGTCAAAACAACGGGCATGAAGGTTCTTAGCTAGGAGATGAGTATCGCCAACCTTGCATTGGATCTCTAATAAAACAGCATATTGTGAGTCTAAAAATGATTTTTGCGAAAAATCATGAGCATACGATAATGTACCTATAGTTCCAATCGGACCCACTTCCTACTGATTCGGCAGACATTTGTCTTTTTCGCTAGGGGTGGACCGAAAGGATTTAGACACCCCAGTTGGGACTTTTGTAAATGTAAGTTGATCTATCATTTTAGAAAAATATGGTGCTGGCATTTCAAAACTTTCATTTGGTGGTTGATTCACAAAACGGCCCGTTTTTTGCGCTCGAAAAATAGAAAATGGTTTTTTGGTTCGACGATAAGGAAAACTTTCTCCTGCAGCATTGTTCGCCATCCCAGGATGCACATGCATGCACAATATGGGCACGTTATCATAAACTATGCAGCGATTCTTGCCATAACATTGGCCATTTGGACCGAAAGACATGAAACCTCAAACATGATAGCTCATTTTGAGAAGGACTTTTCGAGATGCAATCAATATACCAAGTTTGGTATTTTTCCTTGCAACCGCGTCACGTAAAATGAGGCTACGCGAAAGATTTACATTGTTCGGACAGTTTTTGAATTTTTTACGCCAGTTTCAAACTATGGTCAAAACGACGGGCATGAAGGTTCTTAGCTAGGGGATGAGTATCGCCAAACTTGCATTGGATCTCTAATAAAACAGCATATTGTGAGTCCAAAAATGATTTTTGCAAAAAATCATGAGCATACGATAATGTACCTATAGTTCAAATCGGACCCACTTCCTACCGAATCTGCAGACATTTGTCTTTTTTCGCCAGGTGGACGAAGGTTTTAGACACCCAGTTGGGACATTTGTAAATTTAAGGTGGTCTATCATTTTAGAAAATGTGTTCTGGCATTTCAAAACTTTCATTTGGTGGTTGATTCATAAAAGCGGCCCGTTTTTTGGCCGAAAAATAGAAAATGGTTTTTCGGTGCGATGATAAGGAAATATTTCTCCTGCAACATTGTTCGCCATCCCAGGATGCACATGCATGCACAATATGGGCACGTTATCATAAACTATGCAGCGATTCTTGCCATAACATTAGCCATTTGGACCGAAAGCCATGAAACCTCAAACATGATAGCTCATTTTGAGAAGGACTTTTCGAGATGCAATCAATATACCAAGTTTGGTATTTTTCCTTGCAACCGTGTCACATAAAATGACGCCACGCGAAAGATTTACATTGTTCGGACAGTTTTTGAATTTTTTACGCCAGTTTCAAACTATGGTCAAAACGACGGGCATGAAGGTTCTTAGCTAGGGGATGAGTATCGCCAAACTTGCATTGGATCTCTAATAAAACAGCATATTGTGAGTCCAAAAATGATTTTTGCAAAAAATCATGAGCATACGATAATGTACCTATAGTTCCAATCGGACCCACTTCCTACTGATTCGGCAGACATTTGTCTTTTTCGCCAGGGGTGGACCGAAAGGTTTTAGACACCCCAGTTGGGACATTTGTAAATTTAAGGTGGTCTATCATTTTAGAAAAATGTGTTGCTGGCATTTCAAAACTTTCATTTGGTGGTTGATTCACAAAACGGCCCGTTTTTTGCGCTCGAAAAATAGAAAATGGTTTTTTGGTGCGATGATAAGGAAATATTTCTCCTGCAACATTGTTCGCCATCCCAGGATGCACATGCATGCACAATATGGGCACGTTATCACAAACTATGCAGCGATTCTTGCCATAACATTGGCCATTTGGACCGAAAGCCATGAAACCTCAAACATGATAGCTCATTTTGAGAAGGACTTTTCGAGATGCAATCAATATACCAAGTTTGGTATTTTTCCTTGCAACCGTGTCACATAAAATGAGGCCACGCGAAAGATTTACATTGTTCGGACAGTTTTTGAATTTTTTACGCCAGTTTCAAACTATGGTCAAAACGACGGGCATGAAGGTTCTTAGCTAGGAGATGAGTATCGCCAACCTTCCATTGGATCTCTAATAAAACAGCATATTGTGAGTCTAAAAATGATTTTTGCGAAAAATCATGAGCATACGATAATGTACCTATAGTTCCAATCGGACCCACTTCCTACTGATTCGGCAGACATTTGTCTTTTTTGCTAGGGGTGGACCGAAAGGTTTTAGACACCCCAGTTGGGACATTTGTAAATTAAAGGTGGTCTATCATTTTATGAAAATATGGTGCTGGCATTTTGAAACTTTCATTTGGTGGTTGATTCACAAAACGGCCTGTTTTTTGCGCTCGAAAAATAGAAAATGGTTTTTTGGTTTGACGATAAGGAAAACTTTCTCCTGGAACATTGTTCGCCATCCCAGGATGCACATGCATGCACAATATGGGCACGTTATCATAAACTATGCAGCGATTCTTGCCATAACATTGGCCATTTGGACCGAAAGCCATGAAACCTCAAACATGATAGCTCATTTTGAGAAGGACTTTTCGAGATGCAATCAATATACCAAGTTTGGTATTTTTCCTTGCAACCGTGTCACATAAAATGACGCCACGCGAAAGATTTACATTGTTCGGACAGTTTTTGAATTTTTTACGCCAGTTTCAAACTATGGTCAAAACGACGGGCATGAAGGTTCTTAACTAGGGGATGAGTATCGCCAAACTTGCATTGGATCTCTAATAAAACAGCATATTGTGAGTCCAAAAATGATTTTTGCAAAAAAATCATGAGCATACGATAATGTACCTGTAGTTCAAATCGGACCGACTTCCTACCGATTCGGCAGACATTTGTCTTTTTGCGTGGTGGACCGAAGGTTTTAGATACCCAGTTGGGACTTTTGTAAATGTAAGTTGATCTATCATTTTAGAAAAATATGGTGCTGGCATTTCAAAACTTTCATTTGGTGGTTGATTCACAAACGGCCCATTTTTTTCGAAAAATAGAAAATGGTTTTTGGTTCGACGATAAGGAAAACTTTCTCCTGCAGCATTGTTCGCCATCCCAGGATGCACATGCATGCACAATATGGGCACGTTATCATAAACTATGCAGCGATTCTTGCCATAACATTGGCCATTTGGACCGAAAGACATGAAACCTCAAACATGATAGCTCATTTTGAGAAGGACTTTTCGAGATGCAATCAATATACCAAGTTTGGTATTTTTCCTTGCAACGTGTCACATAAAATGAGGCTACGAAGATTTACATTGTTCGGACAGTTTTTGAATTTTTTACGCCAGTTTCAAACTATGGTCAAAACGACGGGCATGAAGGTTCTTAGCTAGGGGATGAGTATCGCCAAACTTGCATTGGATCTCTAATAAAACAGCATATTGTGAGTCCAAAAATGATTTTTGCAAAAAATCATGAGCATACGATAATGTACCTATAGTTCAAATCGGACCCACTTCCTACCGATTCGGCAGACATTTGCCTTTTTCGCCGGTGGACCGAAGGTTTTAGACACCCCAGTTGGGACATTTGTAAATTTAAGGTGGTCTATCATTTTAGAAAAATGTGTTGCTGGCATTTCAAAACTTTCATTTGGTGGTTGATTCATAAAACGGCCCATTTTTTGCGCTCGAAAAATAGAAAATGGTTTTTCGGTGCGATGATAAGGAAATATTTCTCCTGCAACATTGTTCGCCATCCCAGGATGCACATGCATGCACAATATGGGCACGTTATCATAAACTATGCAGCGATTCTTGCCATAACATTGGCCATTTGGACCGAAAGCCATGAAACCTCAAACATGATAGCTCATTTTGAGAAGGACTTTTCGAGATGCAATCAATATACCAAGTTTGGTATTTTTCCTTGCAACCGTGTCACATAAAATGCCGCCACGCGAAAGATTTACATTGTTCGGACAGTTTTTGAATTTTTTACGCCAGTTTCAAACTATGGTCAAAACGACGGGCATGAAGGTTCTTAGCTAGGGGATGAGTATCGCCAAACTTGCATTGGATCTCTAATAAAACAGCATATTGTGAGTCCAAAAATGATTTTTGCAAAAAATCATGAGCATACGATAATGTACCTATAGTTCCAATCGGACCCACTTCCTACTGATTCGGCAGACATTTGTCTTTTTCGCCAGGGGTGGACCGAAAGGTTTTAGACACCCCAGTTGGGACATTTGTAAATTTAAGGTGGTCTATCATTTTAGAAAAATGTGTTGCTGGCATTTCAAAACTTTCATTTGGTGGTTGATTCACAAAACGGCCCGTTTTTTGCGCTCGAAAAATAGAAAATGGTTTTTTGGTGCGATGATAAGGAAATATTTCTCCTGCAACATTGTTCGCCATCCCAGGATGCACATGCATGCACAATATGGGCACGTTATCACAAACTATGCAGCGATTCTTGCCATAACATTGGCCATTTGGACCGAAAGCCATGAAACCTCAAACATGATAGCTCATTTTGAGAAGGACTTTTCGAGATGCAATCAATATACCAAGTTTAGTATTTTTCCTTGCAACCGTGTCACATAAAATGAGGCCACACGAAGGATTTACATTGTTCGGACAGTTTTTGAATTTTTTACGCCAGTTTCAAACTATGGTCAAAACGACGGGCATGAAGGTTCTTAGCTAGGAGATGAGTATCGCCAACCTTCCATTGGATCTCTAATAAAACAGCATATTGTGAGTCTAAAATGATTTTTGCAAAAAATCATGAGCATACGATAATGTACCTATAGTTCCAATCGGACCCACTTCCCTACGATTCGCAGACATTTGTCTTTTTGCTGGGGTGGACCGAAAGGTTTTAGACACCCCAGTTGGGACATTTGTAAATTAAAGGTGGTCTATCATTTTATGAAAATATGGTGCTGGCATTTTGAAACTTTCATTTGGTGGTTGATTCACAAAACGGCCTGTTTTTTGCTCTCGAAAAATAGAAAATGGTTTTTTGGTTTGACGATAAGGAAAACTTTCTCCTAGAACATTGTTCGCCATCCCAGGATGCACATGCATGCACAATATGGGCACGTTATCATAAACTATGCAGCGATTCTTGCCATAACATTGGCCATTTGGACCAAAAGCCATGAAACCTCAAACATGATAGCTCATTTTGAGAAGGACTTTTCGAGATGCAATCAATATACCAAGTTTGGTATTTTTCCTTGCAACCGTGTCACATAAAATGACGCCACGCGAAAGATTTACATTGTTCGGACAGTTTTTGAATTTTTTACGCCAGTTTCAAACTATGGTCAAAACGACGGGCATGAAGGTTCTTAGCTAGGGGATGAGTATCGCCAAACTTGCATTGGATCTCTAATAAAACAGCATATTGTGAGTCCAAAAATGATTTTTGCAAAAAAATCATGAGCATACGATAATGTACCTGTAGTTCAAATCGGACCCACTTCCTACCGATTCGGCAGACATTTGTCTTTTTTGCCAGGGTGGACCGAAAGGTTTTAGATACCCCAGTTGGGACATTTGTAAATGTAAGTTGGTCTATCATTTTAGAAAAATGTGGTGCTGGCATTTCAAAACTTTCATTTGGTGGTTGATTCACAAAACGGCCCGTTTTTTGCGCTCGAAAAATAGAAAATGGTTTTTTGGTTCGACGATAAGGAAAACTTTCTCCTGCAGCATTGTTCGCCATCCCAGGATGCACATGCATGCACAATATGGGCACGTTATCATAAACTATGCAGCGATTCTTGCCATAACATTGGCCATTTGGACCGAAAGCCATGAAACCTCAAACATGATAGCTCATTTTGAGAAGGACTTTTCGAGATGCAATCAATATACCAAGTTTGGTATTTTTCCTTGCAACCGTGTCACATAAAATGAGGCCACGCGAAAGATTTACATTGTTCGGACAGTTTTTGAATTTTTTACGCCAGTTTCAAACTATGGTCAAAACGACGGGCATGAAGGTTCTTAGCTAGGGGATGAGTATCGCCAAACTTGCATTGGATCTCTAATAAAACAGCATATTGTGAGTCCAAAAATGATTTTTGCAAAAAATCATGAGCATACGATAATGTACCTATAGTTCAAATCGGACCCACTTCCTACCGATTCGGCAGACATTTGTCTTTTTCGCCAGGGGTGGACCGAAAGGTTTTAGACACCCCAGTTGGGACATTTGTAAATTTAAGGTGGTCTATCATTTTAGAAAAATGTGTTGCTGGCATTTCGAAACTTTCATTTCGTGGTTGATTCACAAACGGCCCGTTTTTTGCCAAAAATAGAAAATGGTTTTTTCAAAGCGATGATAAGGAAATATTTCTCCTAGAACATTGTTCGCCATCCCAGGATGCACATGCATGCACAATATGGGCACGTTATCATAAACTATGCAGCGATTCTTGCCATAACATTGGCCATTTGGACCGAAAGCCATGAAACCTCAAACATGATAGCTCATTTTGAGAAGGACTTTTCGAGATGCAATCAATATACCAAGTTTGGTATTTTTCCTTGCAACCGTGTCACATAAAATGACGCCACGCGAAAGATTTACATTGTTCGGACAGTTTTTGAATTTTTTACGCCAGTTTCAAACTATGGTCAAACGACGGGCATGAACGTTCTTAGCTAGGAGATGAGTATCGCCAAACTTGCATTGGATCTCTAATAAAACAGCATATTGTGAGTCTAAAATGATTTTTGCAAACAATCATGAGCATACGATAATGTACCTATAGTTCCAATCGGACCCACTTCCCACTGATTCGGCAGACATTTGTCTTTTTCGCCAGGGGTGGACCGAAAGGTTTTAGACACCCCAGTTGGGACATTTGTAAATTTAAGGTGGTATATCATTTTAGAAAAATGTGGTGCTGGCATTTCAAAACTTTCATTTGGTGGTTGATTCACAAAACGGCCTGTTTTTTTTTCGAAAAATAGAAAATGGTTTTTGGTTTGACGATAAGGAAAACTTTCTCCTACAACATTGTTCGCCATCCCGTGATGCACATGCATGCACAATATGGGCACGTTATCACAAACTATGCAGCGATTCTTGCCATAACATTGGCCATTTGGACCGAAAGCCATGAAACCTCAAACATGATAGCTCATTTTGAGAAGGACTTTTCGAGATGCAATCAATATACCAAGTTTGGTATTTTTCCTTGCAACCGTGTCACATAAAATGACGCCACGCGAAAGATTTACATTGTTCGGACAGTTTTTGAATTTTTTACGCCAGTTTCAAACTATGGTCAAAACGACGGGCATGAAGGTTCTTAGCTAGGAGATGAGTATCGCCAAACTTGCATTGGATCTCTAATAAAATAGCATATTGTGAGTCTAAAAATACGATAATGTACCTATAGTGTAAATTGGACCCACTTCCCCGATTCGCATACATTTGTCTTTTCGCCAGGGTGGACCGAAAGGTTTTAGATACCCCAGTTGGAACATTTGTAAATTAAAGGTGGTCTATCATTTTATGAAAATGTGGTGCTGGCATTTTAAAACTTTCATTTGGTGGTTGATTCACAAAACGACCTGTTTTTTGCGCTCGAAAAATAGAAAATGGTTTTTTGGTTTGACGATAAGGAAAACTTTCTCCTGGAACATTGTTCGCCATCCCAGGATGCACATGCATGCACAATATGGGCACGTTATCACAAACTATGCAGCGATTCTTGCCATAACATTGGCCATTTGGACCGAAAGCCATGAAACCTCAAACATGATAGCTCATTTTGAGAAGGACTTTTCGAGATGCAATCAATATACCAAGTTTTGTATTTTTCCTTGCAACTGTGTCACATAAAATGACGCCACGCGAAAGATTTACATTGTTCGGACAGTTTTTGAATTTTTTACGCCAGTTTCAAACTATGGTCAAAACGACGGTCATGAAGGTTTTTAGCTAGGAGATGAGTATCGCCAAACTTGCATTGGATCTCTAATAAAACAGCATATTGTGAGTCTAAAAATGATTTTTGCGAAAAATCATGAGCATACGATAATGTACCTATAGTTTAAATTGGACCCACTTCCTACCGATTCGGCATACATTTCTATTTTTCGCCAGGGGTGGACCGAAAGGTTTTAGATACCCCAGTTGGAACATTTGTAAATTAAAGGTGGTCTATCATTTTATGAAAATGTGGTGCTGGCATTTTAAAACTTTCATTTGGTGGTTGATTCACAAAACGGCCTGTTTTTTGCGCTCGAAAAATAGAAAATGGTTTTTTGGTTTGACGATAAGGAAAACTTTCTCCTGGAACATTGTTCGCCATCCCAGGATGCACATGCATGCACAATATGGGCACGTTAACACAAACTATGCAGCGATTCTTGCCATAACATTGGCCATTTGGACCGAAAGCCATGAAACCTCAAACATGATAGCTCATTTTGAGAAGGACTTTTCGAGATGCAATCAATATACCAAGTTTTCTATTTTTCCTTACAACTGTGTCACATAAAATGACGCCACGCGAAAGATTTACATTGTTCGGACAGTTTTTGAATTTTTTACGCCAGTTTCAAACTATGGTCAAAACGACGGTCATGAAGGTTTTTAGCTAGGAGATGAGTATCGCCAAACTTGCATTGGATCTCTAATAAAACAGCATATTGTGAGTCTAAAAATGATTTTTGCGAAAAATAATGAGCATACGATAATGTACCTATAGTTTAAATTGGACCCACTTCCTACCGATTCGGCATACATTTGTATTTTTCGCCAGGGGTGGACCGAAAGGTTTTAGATACCCCAGTTGGAACATTTGTAAATTAAAGGTGGTCTATCATTTTATGAAAATGTGGTGCTGGCATTTTAAAACTTTCATTTGGTGGTTGATTCACAAAACGGCCTGTTTTTTTATCAAAAATAGAAAATGGTTTTTTGGTTTGACGATAAGGAAAACTTTCTCCTGCAACATTGTTCGCCATCCCAGGATGCACATGCATGCACAATATGGGCACGTTATCATAAACTATGCAGCGATTCTTGCCATAACATTGGCCATTTGGACCGAAAGCCATGAAACCTCAAACATGATAGCTCATTTTGAGAAGGACTTTTAAGATGCAATCAATATACCAAGTTTGCTATTTTTCCTTGCAACCGTGTCACATAAAATGACGCCACGCGAAAGATTTACATTGTTCGGACAGTTTTTGAATTTTTTACGCCAGTTTCAAACTATGGTCAAAATGACGGGCATGAAGGTTCTTAGCTAGGGGATGAGTATCGCCACACTTGCATTGGATCTCTAATAAAACATCATATTGTGAGTCTAAAAATGATTTTTGCAAAAAAATCATGAGCATACGATAATGTACCTGTAGTTCAAATCGGACCCACTTCCTACAGATTCGGCAGACATTTGTCTTTTTTGCCAGAGTGGACCGAAAGGTTTTAGATACCCCAGTTGGGACATTTGTAAATGTAAGTTGGTCTATCATTTTAGAAAAATGTGGTGCTGGCATTTTAAAACTTTCATTTGGTGGTTGATTCACAAAACGGCCCGTTTTTTGCGCCCGAAAAATAGAAAATGGTTTTTTGGTTCGACGATAAGGAAAACTTTCTCCTGCAGCATTGTTCGCCATCCCAGGATGCACATGCATGCACAATATGGGCACGTTATCATAAACTATGCAGCGATTCTTGCCATAACATTGGCCATTTGGACCGAAAGCCATGAAACCTCAAACATGATAGCTCATTTTGAGAAGGACTTTTCGAGATGCAATCAATATACCAAGTTTGGTATTTTTCCTTGCAACCGTGTCACATAAAATGAGGCCACGCGAAAGATTTACATTGTTTGGACAGTTTTTGAATTTTTTACGCCAGTTTCAAACTATGGTCAAAACGACGGGCATGAAGGTTCTTAGCTAGGGGATGAGTATCGCCAAACTTGCATTGGATCTCTAATAAAACAGCATATTGTGAGTCCAAAAATGATTTTTGCAAAAAATCATGAGCATACGATAATGTACCTATAGTTCAAATCGGACCCACTTCCTACCGATTCCTAGGACATTTGTCTTTTTGCGAGGTGGACGAAAGGTTTTAGACACCCCAGTTGGGACATTTGTAAATTTAAGGTGGTCTATCATTTTAGAAAAATGTGTTGCTGGCATTTTAAAACTTTCATTTGGTGGTTGATTCATAAAATGGCCCGTTTTTTGCGCTCGAAAAATAGAAAATGGTTTTTCGGTGCGATGATAAGGAAATATTTCTCCTAGAACATTGTTCGCCATCCCAGGATGCACATGCATGCACAATATGGGCACGTTATCATAAACTATGCAGCGATTCTTGCCATAACATTGGCCATTTGGACCGAAAGCCATGAAACCTCAAACATGATAGCTCATTTTGAGAAGGACTTTTCGAGATGCAATCAATATACCAAGTTTGGTATTTTTCCTTGCAACCGTGTCACATAAAATGACGCCACGCGAAAGATTTACATTGTTCGGACAGTTTTTGAATTTTTTACGCTAGTTTCAAACTATGGTCAAAACGACGGGCATGAAGGTTCTTAGCTAGGGGATGAGTATCGCCAAACTTGCATTGGATCTCTAATAAAACAGCATATTGTGAGTCCAAAAATGATTTTTGCAAAAAATCATGAGCATACGATAATGTACCTATAGTTCCAATCGGACCCACTTCCCACTGATTCGGCAGACATTTGTCTTTTTCGCCAGGGGTGGACCGAAAGGTTTTAGACACCCCAGTTGGGACATTTGTAAATTTAAGGTGGTCTATCATTTTAGAAAAATGTGTTGCTGGCATTTCAAAACTTTCATTTGGTGGTTGATTCACAAAACGGCCCGTTTTTTGCGCTTGAAAAATAGAAAATGGATTTTTGGTGCGACGATAAGGAAATGTTTCTCCTGCAACATTGTTCGCCATCCCAGGATGCACATGCATGCACAATATGGGCACGTTATCATAAACTATGCAGCGATTCTTGCCATAACATTGGCCATTTGGACCGAAAGCCATGAAACCTCAAACATGATAGCTCATTTTGAGAAGGACTTTTCGAGATGCAATCAATATACCAAGTTTGGTATTTTTCCTTGCAACCGTGTCACATAAAATGACGCATACCTTGAAAGATTTACATTGTCCGGACAGTTTTTGAATTTTTTACGCCAGTTTCAAACTATGGTCAAAACGACGGGCATGAAGGTTCTTAGCTAGGGGATGAGTATCGCCAAACTTGCATTGGATCTCTAATAAAACAGCATATTGTGAGTCCAAAAATGATTTTTGCAAAAAAATCATGAACATACGATAATGTACCTGTAGTTCAAATCGGACCGACTTCCTACCAATTCGGCAGACATTTGTCTTTTTTGCCAGGGTGGACCGAAAGGTTTTAGATACCCCAGTTGGGACATTTGTAAATGTAAGTTGGTCTATCATTTTAGAAAAATGTGGTGCTGGCATTTCAAAACTTTCATTTGGTGGTTGATTCACAAAACGGCCCGTTTTTTGCGCTCGAAAAATAGAAAATGGTTTTTGGTTCGACGATAAGGAAAACTTTCTCCTGCAGCATTGTTCGCCATCCCAGGATGCACATGCATGCACAATATGGGCACGTTATCATAAACTATGCAGCGATTCTTGCCATAACATTGGCCATTTGGACCGAAAGACATGAAACCTCAAACATGATAGCTCATTTTGAGAAGGACTTTTCAAGATGCAATCAATATACCAAGTTTGGTATTTTTCCTTGCAACCGCGTCACGTAAAATGAGGCCACGCGAAAGATTTACATTGTTCGGACAGTTTTTGAATTTTTTACGCCAGTTTTAAACTATGGTCAAAACGACGGGCATGAAGGTTCTTAGCTAGGGGATGAGTATCGCCAAACTTGCATTGGATCTCTAATAAAACAGCATATTGTGAGTCCAAAAATGATTTTTGCAAAAAATCATGAGCATACGATAATGTACCTATAGTTCAAATCGGACCCACTTCCTACCGATTCGGCAGAAATTTGTCCTTTTCGTCAGGGGTGGACCGAAAGGTTTTAGACACCCCAGTTGGGACATTTGTAAATTTAAGGTGGTCTATCATTTTAGAAAAATGTGTTGCTGGCATTTCAAAACTTTCATTTGGTGGTTGATTCATAAAACGGCCCGTTTTGCGCCGAAAATAGAAAATGGTTTTTCGGTGCGATGATAAGGAAATATTTCTCCTGCAACATTGTTCGCCATCCCAGGATGCACATGCATGCACAATATGGGCACGTTATCATAAACTATGCAGCGATTCTTGCTATAACATTGGCCATTTGGACCGAAAGCCATGAAACCTCAAACATGATAGCTCATTTTGAGAAGGACTTTTCGAGATGCAATCAATATACCAAGTTTGGTATTTTTCCTTGCAACCGTGTCACATAAAATGAGGCCACGCGAAAGATTTACATTGTTCGGACAGTTTTTGAATTTTTTACGCCAGTTTCAAACTATGGTCAAAACGACGGGCATGAAGGTTCTTAGCTAGGGGATGAGTATCGCCAAACTTGCATTGGATCTCTAATAAAACAGCATATTGTGAGTCCAAAAATGATTTTTGCAAAAAATCATGAGCATACGATAATGTACCTATAGTTCCAATCGGACCCACTTCCTACTGATTCGGCAGACATTTGTCTTTTTCGCCAGGGGTGGACCGAAAGATTTTAGACACCCCAGTTGGGACATTTGTAAATTTAAGGTGGTCTATCATTTTAGAAAAATGTGTTGCTGGCATTTCAAAACTTTCATTTGGTGGTTGATTCACAAAACGGCCCGTTTTTTGCGCTTGAAAAATAGAAAATGGTTTTTCGGTGCGACGATAAGGAAATGTTTCTCCTGCAACATTGTTCACCATCCCAGGATGCACATGCATGCACAATATGGGCACGTTATCATAAACTATGCAGCGATTCTTGCCATAACATTGGCCATTTGGACCGAAAGCCATGAAACCTCAAACATGATAGCTCATTTTGAGAAGGACTTTTGAGATGCAATCAATATACCAAGTTTGGTATTTTTCCTTGCAACCGTGTCACATAAAATGATGCCACGCGAAAGATTTACATTGTTCGGACAGTTTTTGAATTTTTTACGCAAGTTTCAAACTATCGTCAAAACGACGGGCATGAAGGTTCTTAGCTAGGGGATGAGTATCGCCAAACTTGCATTGGATCTCTAATAAAAAAACATATTGTGAGTCTAAAAATGATTTTTGGAAAAAATCATGAGCATACGATAATGTACCTGTAGTTCAAATCGGACCCACTTCCTACAGATTCGGCAGACATTTGTCTTTTTTGCCAGAGTGGACCGAAAGGTTTTAGATACCCCAGTTGGGACATTTGTAAATGTAAGTTGGTCTATCATTTTAGAAAAATGTGGTGCTGGCATTTCAAAACTTTCATTTGGTGGTTGATTCACAAAACGGCCCGTTTTTTGCGCTCGAAAAATAGAAAATGGTTTTTTGGTTCGACGATAAGGAAAACTTTCTCCTGCAGCATTGTTCGCCATCCCAGGATGCACATGCATGCACAATATGGGCACGTTATCATAAACTATGCAGCGATTCTTGCCATAACATTGGCCATTTGGACCGAAAGCCATGAAACCTCAAACATGATAGCTCATTTTGAGAAGGACTTTTCGAGATGCAATCAATATACCAAGTTTGGTATTTTTCCTTGCAACCGTGTCACATAAAATGAGGCCATGAAAAGATTTACATTGTTGGACAGTTTTGAATTTTTTACGCGTTTCAAACTATGGTCAAAACGACGGGCATGAAGGTTCTTAGCTAGGGGATGAATTTCGCCGAACTTGCATTGGATCTCTAATAAAACATCATATTGTGAGTCCAAAAATGATTTTTGCAAAAAATCATGAGCATACGATAATGTACATGTAGTTCAAATCGGACCCACTTCCTACGATTAATGAGACATTTGTCTTTTTCGCCAGGGGTGGACCGAAAGGTTTTAGACACCCCAGTTGGGACATTTGTAAATTTAAGGTGGTCTATCATTTTAGAAAAATGTGTTGCTGGCATTTCAAAACTTTCATTTGGTGGTTGATTCATAAAACGGCCCGTTTTTTGCGCTCGAAAAATAGAAAATGGTTTTTCGGTGCGATGATAAGGAAATATTTCTCCTGCAACATTGTTCGCCATCCCAGGATGCACATGCATGCACAATATGGGCACGTTATCATAAACTATGCAGCGATTCTTGCCATAACATTGGCCATTTGGACCGAAAGCCATGAAACCTCAAACATGATAGCTCATTTTGAGAAGGACTTTTCGAGATGCAATCAATATACCAAGTTTGGTATTTTTCCTTGCAACCGTGTCACATAAAATGACGCCACGCGAAAGATTTACATTGTTCGGACAGTTTTTGAATTTTTTACGCCAGTTTCAAACTATGGTCAAAATGACGGGCATGAAGGTTCTTAGCTAGGGGATGAGTATCGCCAAACTTGCATTGGATCTCTAATAAAACAGCATATTGTGAGTCCAAAAATGATTTTTGCAAAAAATCATGAGCATACGATAATGTACCTATAGTTCCAATCGGACCCACTTCCTACTGATTCGGCAGACATTTGTCTTTTTCGCCAGGGGTGGACCGAAAGGTTTTAGACACCCTAGTTGGGACATTTGTAAATTTAAGGTGGTCTATCATTTTAGAAAAATGTGTTGCTGGCATTTCAAAACTTTCATTTGGTGGTTGATTCACAAAACGGCCCGTTTTTTGCGCTTGAAAAATAGAAAATGGTTTTTCGGTGCGACGATAAGGAAATGTTTCTCCTTCAACATTGTTCGCCATCCCAGGATGCACATGCATGCACAATATGGGCACGTTATCACAAACTATGCAGCGATTCTTGCCATAACGTTGGCCATTTGGACCGAAAGCCATGAAACCTCAAACATGATATCTCATTTGAGAAGGACTTTTCGAGATGCAATCAATATACCAAGTTTGGTATTTTTCCTTGCAACCGTGTCACATAAAATGACGCCATGCGAAAGATTTACATTGTTCGGACAGTTTTTGAATTTTTTACGCTAGTTTCAAACTATGGTCAAAATGACGGGCATGAAGGTTCTTAGCTAGGGGATGAGTATCGCCAAACTTGCATTGGATCTCTAATAAAACAGCATATTGTGAGTCTAAAAATGATTTTTGCAAAAAATCATGAGCATACGATAATGTACTTATAGTTCAAATCGGACCCACTTCCTAACGATTCGGCAGACATTTGTCTTTTTCGCCAGGGGTGGACCGAAAGGTTTTAGATACCCCAGTTGGGACATTTGTAAATGTAAGGTGGTCTATCATTTTAGAAAAATGTGGTGCTGGCATTTCGAAACTTTCATTTGGTGGTTGATTCACAAAACGGCCCGTTTTTTGCGCTCGAAAAATAGAAAATGGATTTTCGGTTCGACGATTAGGAAAACTTTCTCCTGCAACATTTTTCGCCATCCCAGGATGCACATGCATGGACAATATGGGCATGTTATCATAAACTATGCAGCGATTCTTGCCATAACATTGGCCATTTGGACCGAAAGCCATGAAACCTCAAACATGATAGCTCATTTTTAGAAGGACTTTTCGAGATGCAATCAATATACCAAGTTTGGTATTTTTCCTTGCAACCGTGTCACATAAAATGAGGCCACGCGAAAGATTTACATTGTTCGGACAATTTTTGAATTTTTTACGCCAGTTTCAAACTATGGTCAAAACGACGGGCATGAAGGTTCTTAGCTAGGGGATGAGTATCGCCAAACTTGTATTGGATCTCTAATAAAACAGCATATTGTGAGTCCAAAAATGATTTTTGCAAAAAATCATGAGCATACGATAATGTACCTATAGTTCCAATCGGACCCACTTCCTACTGATTCGGCAGACATTTGTCTTTTTTGCCAGGGGTGGACCGAAAGGTTTTAGACACCCTAGTTAGGACATTTGTAAATTTAAGGTGGTCTATCATTTTAGAAAAATGTGTTGCTGGCATTTCAAAACTTTCATTTGGTGGTTGATTCACAAAACGGCCCGTTTTTTGCGCTCTTAAAATAGAAAATGGTTTTTTGGTGCGATGATAAGGAAATATTTCTCCTGCAACATTGTTCGCCATCCCAGGATGCACATGCATGCACAATATGGGCACGTTATCACAAACTATGCAGCGATTCTTGCCATAACATTGGCCATTTGGACCGAAAGCCATGAAACCTCAAACATGATAGCTCATTTTGAGAAGGACTTTTCGAGATGCAATCAATATACCAAGTTTGGTATTTTTCCTTGCAACCGTGTCACATAAAATGAGGCCACACGAAGGATTTACATTGTTCGGACAGTTTTTGAATTTTTTACGCCAGTTTCAAACTATGGTCAAAACGACGGGCATGAAGGTTCTTAGCTAGGAGATGAGTATCGCCAAACTTGCATTGGATCTCTAATAAAACAGCATATTGTGAGTCTAAAAATGATTTTTGCGAAAAATCATGAGCATACGATAATGTACCTATAGTTCCAATCGGACCCACTTCCTACTGATTCGGCAGACATTTGTCTTTTTCGCTAGGGGTGGACCGAAAGGTTTTAGACACCCCAGTTGGGACATTTGTAAATTAAAGGTGGTCTATCATTTTATGAAAATGTGGTGCTGGCATTTTGAAACTTTCATTTGGTGGTTGATTCACAAAACGGCCTGTTTTTTGCGCTCGAAAAATAGAAAATGGTTTTTTGGTTTGACGATAAGGAAAACTTTCTCCTGGAACATTGTTCGCCATCCCAGGATGCACATGCATGCACAATATGGGCACGTTATCACAAACTATGCAGCAATTCTTGCCATAACATTGGCCATTTGGACCGAAAGCCATGAAACCTCAAACATGATAGCTCATTTTGAGAAGGACTTTTGAGATGCAATCAATATACCAAGTTTGGTATTTTTCCTTGCAACCGTGTCACATAAAATGACGCCACGCGAAAGATTTACATTGTTCGGACAGTTTTTGAATTTTTTACGCATTTCAAACTATGGTCAAAATAGCGGGAAGGTTCTTAGCTAGGGATGAGTATCGCCAAACTTGCATTGGATCTCTAATAAAACATCATATTGTGAGTCTAAAATGATTTTTGCAAAAAATCATGAGCATCTGATAATGTACTGTAGTTCAAATCGGACCCACTTCCCTCGATTCGCGACATTTGTCTTTTTAGCCAGGGTGGACCGAAAGGTTTTAGATACCCCAGTTGGGACATTTGTAAATGTAAGTTGGTCTATCATTTTAGAAAAATGTGGTGCTGGCATTTCAAAACTTTCATTTGGTGGTTGATTCACAAAACGGCCCGTTTTTTGCGCTCGAAAAATAGAAAATGGTTTTTTGGTTCGACGATAAGGAAAACTTTCTCCTGCAGCATTGTTCGCCATCCCAGGATGCACATGCATGCACAATATGGGCACGTTATCAAAAACTATGCAGCGATTCTTGCCATAACATTGGCCATTTGTACCGAAAGCCATGAAACCTCAAACATGATAGCTCATTTTGAGAAGGACTTTTCGAGATGCAATCAATATACCAAGTTTGGTATTTTTCCTTGCAACCGTGTCACATAAAATGAGGCCACGCGAAAGATTTACATTGTTCGGACAATTTTTGAATTTTTTACGCCAGTTTCAAACTATGGTCAAAACGACGGGCATGAAGGTTCTTAGCTAGGGGATGAGTATCGCCAAACTTGCATTGGATCTCTAATAAAACAGCATATTATGAGTCCAAAAATTATTTTTGCAAAAAATCATGAGCATACGATAATGTACCTATAGTTCAAATTGGACCCACTTCCTACCGATTCGGCAGACATTTGTCTTTTTTCGCTGAGGTGGACGAAGGTTTTAGACACCCCAGTTGGGACATTTGTAAATTTAAGGTGGTCTATCATTTTAGAAAAATGTGTTGCTGGCATTTCGAAACTTTCATTTGGTGGTTGATTCACAAAACGGCCCGTTTTTTGCGCTCGAAAAATAGAAAATGGTTTTTCGGTGCGATGATAAGGAAATATTTCTCCTGCAACATTGTTCGCCATCCCAGGATTCACATGCATGCACAATATGGGCACGTTATCACAAACTATGCAGCGATTCTTGCCATAACATTGGCCATTTGGACCGAAAGCCATAAACCTCAAACATGATAGCTCATTTTGAGAAGGACTTTTCGAGATGCAATCAATATACCAAGTTTGGTATTTTTCCTTGCAACCGTGTCACATAAAATGAGGCCACGCGAAAGATTTACATTGTTCGGACAGTTTTTGAATTTTTTGCGCCAGTTTCAAACTATGGTCAAAACGACGGGCATGAAGGTTCTTAGCTAGGGGATCAGTATCGCCAAACTTGCATTGGATCTCTAATAAAACAGCATATTGTGAGTCCAAAAATGATTTTTGCAAAAAACATGAGCATACGATAATGTACCTATAGTTCAAATCGGACCCACTTCCTACCGATTCGGTAGACATTTGTCTTTTTCGCCAGGGGTGGACCGAAAGGTTTTAGACACCCCAGTTGGGACATTTGTAAATTTAAGGTGGTCTATCATTTTAGAAAATGTGTTGCTGGCATTTCGAAACTTTCATTTGGTGGTTGATTCACAAAATGGCCCGTTTTTTGCGCTCGAAAAATAGAAAATGGTTTTTTGGTGCGATGATAAGGAAATATTTCTCCTGCAACATTGTTCGCCATCCCAGGATGCACATGCATGCACAATATGGGCACGTTATTACAAACTATGCAGCGATTCTTGCCATAACATTGGCCATTTGGACCGAAAGCCATGAAACCTCAAACATGATAGCTCATTTTGAGAAGGACTTTTCGAGATGCAATCAATATACCAAGTTTGGTATTTTTCCTTGCAACTGTGTCACATAAAATGACGCCACGCGAAAGATTTACATTGTTCGGACAGTTTTTAAATTTTTTACGCCAGTTTCAAACTATGGTCAAACGACGGGCATGAAGGTTCTTAGCTAGGAGATGAGTATCGCCAAACTTGCATTGGATCTCTAATAAAACAGCATATTGTGAGTCTAAAAATGATTTTTGCAAAAAATCATGAGCATACGATAATGTACCTATAGTTTAAATTGGACCCACTTCTCTGGATTGACATACATTTGTCTTTTTCGCCAGGGGTGGACCGAAAGGTTTTAGATACCCCAGTTGGAACATTTGTAAATTTAAGGTGGTCTATCATTTTATGAAAATGTGGTGCTGGCATTTTGAAACTTTCATTTGGTGGTTGATTCACAAAACGGCCTGTTTTTTGCGCTCGAAAAATAGAAAATGGTTTTTTGGTTTGACGATAAGGAAAACTTTCTCCTGGAACATTGTTCGCCATCCCAGGATGCACATGCATGCACAATATGGGCACGTTATCACAAACTATGCAGCGATTCTTGCCATAACATTGGCCATTTGGACCGAAAGCCATGAAACCTCAAACATGATAGCTCATTTTGAGAAGGACTTTTCGAGATGCAATCAATATACCAAGTTTGGTATTTTTCCTTGCAACCGTGTCACATAAAATGACGCCACGTGAAAGATTTACATTGTTCGGACAGTTTTTGAATTTTTTACGCCAGTTTCAAACTATGGTCAAAATGACGGGCATGAAGGTTCTTAGCTAGGAGATGAGTATCGCCAAACTTGCATTGGATCTCTAATAAAACAGCAAATTGTGAGTCTAAAAATGATTTTTGCGAAAAGTCATGAGCATACGATAATGTACCTGTAGTTTAAATCGGACCCACTTCCTACCGATTCAGCAGACATTTGTTTTTTTTGCCAGGGGTGGACCGAAAGGTTTTAGATACCCCAGTTGGAACATTTGTAAATTTAAGGTGGTCTATAATTTTATGAAAATGTGGTGCTGGCATTTTGAAACTTTCATTTGGTGGTTGATTCACAAAACGGCCTGTTTTTTGCGCTCGAAAAATAGAAAATGGTTTTTTGGTTTGACGATAAGGAAAACTTTCTCCTGCAGCATTGTTCGCCATCCCAGGATGCACATGCATGCACAATATGGGCACGTTATCACAAACTATGCAGCAATTCTTGCCATAACATTGGCCATTTGGACCGAAAGCCATGAAACCTCAAACATGATAGCTCATTTTGAGAAGGACTTTTCGATATGCAATCAATATACCAAGTTTGGTATTTTTCCTTGCAACCGTGTAACATAAAATGACGCCACGCGAAAGACTTACATTGTTCGGACAGTTTTTGAATTTTTTACGCCAGTTTCAAACTATGGTCAAAATGACGGGCATGAAGGTTCTTAGCTAGGGGATGAGTATCGCCAAACTTGCATTGGATCTCTAATAAAACATCATATTGTGAGTCTAAAAATGATTTTTGCAAAAAAATCATGAGCATACGATAATGTACCTGTAGTTCAAATCGGACCCACTTCCTACTGATTCGGCAGACATTTGTCTTTTTTGCCAGGGGTGGACCGAAAGGTTTTAGATACCCCAGTTGGGACATTTGTAAATGTAAGTTGGTCTATCATTTTAGAAAAATGTGGTGCAGGCATTTCAAAACTTTCATTTGGTGGTTGATTCACAAAACGGCCCGTTTTTTGCGCTCGAAAAATAGAAAATGGTTTTTTGTTTCGACGATAAGGAAAACTTTCGCCTGCAGCATTGTTCGCCATCCCAGGATGCACATGCATGCACAATATGGGCACGTTATCATAAACTATGCAGCGATTCTTGCCATAACATTGGCCATTTGGACCGAAAGCCATGAAACCTCAAACATGATAGCTCATTTTGAGAAGGACTTTTCGAGATGCAATCAATATACCAAGTTTGGTATTTTTCCTTGCAACCGTGTCACATAAAATGAGGCCACGCGAAAGATTTACATTGTTCGGACAGGTTTTGAATTTTTTACGCCAGTTTCAAACTATGGTCAAAACGACGGGCATGAAGGTTCTTAGCTAGGGGATGAGTATCGCCAAACTTGCATTGGATCTCTAATAAAACAGCATATTGTGAGTCCAAAAATGATTTTTGCAAAAAATCATGAGCATACGATAATGTACCTATAGTTCAAATCGGACCCACTTCCTACCGATTCGGCAGACATTTGTCTTTTTCGCCAGGGGTGGACCGAAAGGTTTTAGACACCCCAGTTGGGATATTTGTAAATTTAAGGTGGTCTATCATTTTAGAAAAATGTGTTGCTGGCATTTCGAAACTTTCATTTGGTGGTTGATTCACAAAACGGCCCGTTTTTGCGCTCGAAAAATAGAAAATGGTTTTTCGGTGCGATGATAAGGAAATATTTCTCCTGCAACATTGTTCGCCATCCCAGGATGCACATGCATGCACAATATGGGCACGTTATCATAAACTATGCAGCGATTCTTGCCATAACATTGGCCATTTGGACCGAAAGCCATGAAACCTCAAACATGATAGCTCATTTTGAGAAGGACTTTTCGAGATGCAATCAATATACCAAGTTTGGTATTTTTTCCTTGCAACCGTGTCACATAAAATGAGGCCACGCGAAAAATTTACATTGTTCGGACAGTTTTTGAATTTTTTACGCCAGTTTCAAACTATGGTCAAAACGACGGGCATGAAGGTTCTTAGCTAGGGGATGAGTATCGCCATACTTGCATTGGATCTCTAATAAAACAGCATATTGTGAGTCCAAAAATGATTTTTGCAAAAACCATGAGCATACGATAATGTACCTATAGTTCAAATCGGACCCACTTCCTACCGATTCGGCAGACATTTGTCTTTTTCGCCAGGGGTGGACCGAAAGGTTTTAGACACCCCAGTTGGGACATTTGTAAATTTAAGGTGGTCTATCATTTTAGAAAAATGTGTTGCTGGCATTTCGAAACTTTCATTTCGTGGTTGATTCACAAAACGGCCCGTTTTTTGCGCTCGAAAAATAGAAAATGGTTTTTTGGTGCGATGATAAGGAAATATTTCTCCTGCAACATTGTTCGCCATCCCAGGATGCACATGCATGCACAATATGGGCACGTTATCACAAACTATGCAGCGATTCTTGCCATAACATTGGCCATTTGGACCGAAAGCCATGAAACCTCAAACATGATAGCTCATTTTGAGAAGGACTTTTCGAGATGCAATCAATATACCAAGTTTGGTATTTTTCCTTGCAACTGTGTCACATAAAATGACGCCACGCGAAAGATTTACATTGTTCGGACAGTTTTTGAATTTTTACGCGATTTCAAACTATGGTCAAACGTCGGGCATGAACGTTCTTAGCTAGGAGATGAGTATCGCCAAACTTGCATTGGATCTCTAATAAAACAGCATATTGTGAGTCTAAAAATGATTTTTGCAAAAAATCATGAGCATACAATAATGTACCTATAGTTTAAATTGGACCCACTTCCTACCGATACGGCATATATTTGTCTTTTTCGCCAGGGGTGGACCGAAAGGTTTTAGATACCCCAGTTGGAACATTTGTAAATTTAAGGTGGTCTATCATTTTATGAAAATGTGGTGCTGGCATTTTGAAACTTTCATTTGGTGGTTGATTCACAAAACGGCCTGTTTTTTGCGCTCGAAAAATAGAAAATGGTATTTGGTTTGACGATAAGGAAAACTTTCTCCTGGAACATTGTTCGCCATCCCAGGATGCACATGCATGCACAATATGGGCACGTTATCACAAACTATGCAGCGATTCTTGCCATAACATTGGCCATTTGGACCGAAAGCCATGAAACCTCAAACATGATAGCTCATTTTGAGACGGACTTTTCGAGATGCAATCAATATACCAAGTTTGGTATTTTTCCTTGCAACCGTGTCACATAAAGTGACGCCACGTGAAAGATTTACATTGTTCGGACAGTTTTTGAATTTTTTACGCCAGTTTCAAACTATGGTCAAAATGACGGGCATGAAGGTTCTTAGCTAGGAGATGAGTATCGCCAAACTTGCATTGGATCTCTAATAAAACAGCATATTGTGAGTCTAAAAATGATTTTTGCGAAAAGTCATGAGCATACGATAATGTACCTGTAGTTTAAATCGGACCCACTTCCTACCGATTCGGCAGACATTTGTCTTTTTTGCCGGGGGTGGACCGAAAGGTTTTAGATACCCAAGTTGGAACATTTGTAAATTTAAGGTGGTCTATCATTTTATGAAAATGTGGTGCTGGCATTTTGAAACTTTCATTTGGTGGTTGATTCACAAAACGGCCTGTTTTTTGCGCTCGAAAAATAGAAAATGGTTTTTTGGTTTGACGATAAGGAAAACTTTCTCCTGCAGCATTGTTCGCCATCCCAAGATGCACATGCATGCACAATATGGGCATGTTATCATAAACTATGCAGCGATTCTTGCCATAACATTGGCCATTTGGACCGAAAGCCATGAAACCTCAAACATGATAGCTCATTTTGAGAAGGACTTTTCGAGATGCAATCAATATACCAAGTTTGGTATTTCTCCTTGCAACCGTGTCACATAAAATGACGCCACGCGAAAGACTTACATTGTTCGGACAGTTTTTGAATTTTTTACGCCAGTTTCAAACTATGGTCAAAATGACGGGCATGAAGGTTCTTAGCTAGGGGATGAGTATCGCCAAACTTGCATTGGATCTCTAATAAAACATCATATTGTGAGTCTAAAAATGATTTTTGCAAAAAAATCATGAGCATACGGTAATGTACCTGTAGTTCAAATCGGACCCACTTCCTACCGATTCGGCAGACATTTGTCTTTTTGCGAGGTGGACGAAGGTTTTAGATACCCCAGTTGGGACATTTGTAAATGTAAGTTGGTCTATCATTTTAGAAAAATGTGGTGCTGGCATTTCAAAACTTTCATTTGGTGGTTGATTCACAAAACGGCCCGTTTTTTGCGCTCGAAAAATAGAAAATGGTTTTTTAGTTCGACAATAAGGAAAACTTTCTCCTGCAGCATTGTTCGCCATCCCAGGATGCACATGCATGCACAATATGGGCACGTTATCAAAAACTATGCAGCGATTCTTGCCATAACATTGGCCATTTGTACCGAAAGCCATGAAACCTCAAACATGATAGCTCATTTTGAGAAGGACTTTTCGAGATGCAATCAATATACCAAGTTTGGTATTTTTCTTTGCCGTGTCACATAAAATGAGGCCACGCGAAAGATTTACATTGTTGGACAGTTTTTGAATTTTTACGCCGTTTCAAACTATGGTCAAAAGCAGCGGGCATGAAGGTTCTTAGCTAGGGATGAGTATCGCCAAACTTGCATTGGATCTCTAATAAAACAGCATATTGTGAGTCAAAATGATTTTGCAAAAAATCATGAGCATACGATAATGTACCTATAGTTCAAATTGGACCCACTTCCTACCGATTCGGCAGACATTTGTCTTTTTCGCCAGGGGTAGACCGAAAGGTTTTAGACACCCCAGTTGGGACATTTGTAAATTTAAGGTGGTCTATCATTTTAGAAAAATGTGTTGCTGGCATTTCGAAACTTTCATTTGGTGGTTGATTCACAAAACGGCCCGTTTTTGCGCTCGAAAAATAGAAAATGGTTTTTCGGTGCGATGATAAGGAAATATTTCTCCTGCAACATTGTTCGCCATCCCAGGATGCACATGCATGCACAATATGGGCACGTTATCACAAACTATGCAGCGATTCTTGCCATAACATTGGCCATTTGGACCGAAAGCCATGAAACCTCAAACATGATAGCTCATTTTGAGAAGGACTTTTCGAGATGCAATCAATATACCAAGTTTGGTATTTTTCCTTGCAACCGTGTCACATAAAATGAGGCCACGCGAAAAATTTACATTGTTGACAGTTTTGAATTTTTTTACGGTTTCAAACTATGGTCAAAACGACGGGCATGAAGGTTCTTAGCTAGGGGATGAGTATCGCCAAACTTGCATTGGATCTCAAATAAAACAGCATATTGTGAGTCCAAAAATGATTTTTGCAAAAAACATGAGCATACGATAATGTACCTATAGTTCAAATCGGACCCACTTCCTACCGATTCGGCAGACATTTGTCTTTTTTCGAGGTGGACCGAAAGGTTTTAGACACCCCAGTTGGGACATTTGTAAATTTAAGGTGGTCTATCATTTTAGAAAAATGTGTTGTTGGCATTTCGAAACTTTCATTTCGTGGTTGATTCACAAAACGGCCCGTTTTTTGCGCTCGAAAAATAGAAAATGGTTTTTTGGTGCGATGATAAGGAAATATTTCTCCTGCAACATTGTTCGCCATCCCAGGATGCACATGCATGCACAATATGGGCACGTTATCACAAACTATGCAGCGATTCTTGCCATAACATTGGCCATTTGGACCGAAAGCCATGAAACCTCAAACATGATAGCTCATTTTGAGAAGGACTTTTCGAGATGCAATCAATATACCAAGTTTGGTATTTTTCCTTGCAACTGTGTCACATAAAATGACGCCACACGAAAGATTTACATTGTTCGGACAGTTTTTGAATTTTTTACGCCAGTTTCAAACTATGGTCAAACGACGGGCATGAACGTTCTTAGCTAGGAGATGAGTATCGCCAAACTTGCATTGGATCTCTAATAAAACAGCATATTGTGAGTCTAAAAATGATTTTTGCAAAAAATCATGAGCATACAATAATGTACCTATAGTTTAAATTGGACCCACTTCCTACCGATACGGCATATATTTGTCTTTTTCGCCAGGGGTGGACCGAAAGGTTTTAGATACCCCAGTTGGAACATTTGTAAATTTAAGGTGGTCTATCATTTTATGAAAATGTGGTGCTGGCATTTTGAAACTTTCATTTGGTGGTTGATTCACAAAACGGCCTGTTTTTGCGCTCGAAAAATAGAAAATGGTATTTGGTTTGACGATAAGGAAAACTTTCTCCTGGAACATTGTTCGCCATCCCAGGATGCACATGCATGCACAATATGGGCACGTTATCACAAACTATGCAGCGATTCTTGCCATAACATTGGCCATTTGGACCGAAAGCCATGAAACCTCAAACATGATAGCTCATTTTGAGACGGACTTTTTGAGATGCAATCAATATACCAAGTTTGGTATTTTTCCTTGCAACCGTGTCACATAAAGTGATGCCACGTGAAAGATTTACATTGTTCGGACAGTTTTTGAATTTTTTACGCCTGTTTCAAACTATGGTCAAAATGACGGGCATGAAGGTTCTTAGCTAGGAGATGAGTATCGCCAAACTTGCATTGGATCTCTAATAAAACAGCATATTGTGAGTCTAAAAATGATTTTTGCGAAAAGTCATGAGCATACGATAATGTACCTGTAGTTTAAATCGGACCCACTTCCTACCGATTCGGCAGACATTTGTCTTTTTTGCCAGGGGTGGACCGAAAGGTTTTAGATACCCCAGTTGGAACATTTGTAAATTTAAGGTGGTCTATCATTTTATGAAAATGTGGTGCTGGCATTTTGAAACTTTCATTTGGTGGTTGATTCACAAAACGGCCTGTTTTTTGCGCTCGAAAAATAGAAAATGGTTTTTTGGTTTGACGATAAGGAAAACTTTCTCCTGCAGCATTGTTCGCCATCCCAGGATGTACATGCATGCACAATATGGGCATGTTATCATAAACTATGCAGCGATTCTTGCCATAACATTGGCCATTTGGACCGAAAGCCATGAAACCTCAAACATGATAGCTCATTTTGAGAAGGACTTTTCGAGATGCAATCAATATACCAAGTTTGGTATTTCTCCTTGCAACCGTGTCACATAAAATGGCATACCTTGAAAGACTTACATTGTTGGGACAGTTTTGAATTTTTTACGCCAGTTTCAAACTATGGTCAAAATGACGGGCATGAAGGTTCTTAGCTAGGGGATGAGTATCGCCAAACTTGCATTGGATCTCTAATAAAACATCATATTGTGAGTCTAAAAATGATTTTTGCAAAAAAATCATGAGCATACGGTAATGTACCTGTACTTCAAATCGGACCCACTTCCTACCGATTCGGCAGACATTTGTCTTTTTTGCCATGGGTGGACCGAAAGGTTTTAGATACCCCAGTTGGGACATTTGTAAATGTAAGTTGGTCTATCATTTTAGAAAAATGTGGTGCTGGCATTTCAAAACTTTCATTTGGTGGTTGATTCACAAAACGTCCCGTTTTTTGCGCTCGAAAAATAGAAAATGGTTTTTTGGTTCGACGATAAGGAAAACTTTCTCCTACAGCATTGTTTGCCATCCCAGGATGCACATGCATGCACAATATGGGCACGTTATCATAAACTATGCAGCGATTCTTGCCATAACATTGGCCATTTGGACCGAAAGCCATGAAACCTCAAACATGATAGCTCATTTTGACAAGGACTTTTCGAGATGCAATCAATATACCAAGTTTGGTATTTTTCCTTGCAACCGTGTCACATAAAATGATGCCACGCGAAAGATATACATTGTTCGAACAGTTTTTGAATTTTTTACGCCAGTTTCAAACTATGGTCAAAATGACGGGCATGAAGGTTCTTAGCTAGGGGATGAGTATCGCAAAACTTGCATTGGATCTCTAATAAAACATCATATTGTGAGTCTAAAAATGATTTTTGCAAAAAAATCGTGAGCATACGATAATGTACCTGTAGTTCAAATCGGACCCACTTCCTACCGATTCGGCAGACATTTGTCTTTTTCGCCAGGGGTGGACTGAAAGGTTTTAGATACCCCAGTTGGGACATTTGTAAATATAAGTTGGTCCATCATTTTAGAAAAATGTGGTGCTGGCATTTCAAAACTTTCATTTGGTGGTTGATTCACAAAACGGCCTGTTTTTTGCGCTCGAAAAATAGAAAATGGTTTTTTGGTTTGATGATAAAGAAAACTATCTCCTGGAACATTTTTCGCCATCCCAGGATGCACATGCATGCACAATATGGGCACGTTATCACAAACTATGCAACGATTCTTGCCATAACATTGGCCATTTGGACCGAAAGCCATGAAACCTCAAACATGATAGCTCATTTTGAGAAGGACTTTTCGAGATGCAATCAATATACTAAGTTTGGTATTTTTCCTTGCAACCGTGTCACATAAAATGACGCATACCGAAAAGATTTACATTGTTCGGACAGTTTTTGAATTTTTTACGCTAGTTTCAAACTATGGTCAAAATGACGGGCATGAAGGTTCTTAGCTAGGGGATGAGTATCGCCAAACTTGCATTGGATCTCTAATAAAACATCATATTGTGAGTCTAAAAATGATTTTTGCAAAAAAATCATGAGCATACGATAATGTACCTATAGTTCAAATCGAACCCACTTCCTACCGATTCGGCAGACATTTGTCTTTTTCGCCAGGGGTGGACCGAAAGGTTTTAGATACCCCAGTTGGGACATTTGTAAATGTAAGTTGGTCTATCATTTTAGAAAAATGTGGTGCTGGCATTTCAAAACTTTCATTTGGTGGTTGATTCACAAAACTGCCCGTTTTTTGCGCTCGAAAAATAGAAAATGGTTTTTTGGTTCGACAATAAGGAAAACTTTCTCCTGCAGCATTGTTCGCCATCCCAGGATGCACATGCATGCACAATATGGGCACGTTATCATAAACTATGCAGCGATTCTTGCCATAACATTGGCCATTTGGACCGAAAGCCATGAAACCTCAAACATGATAGCTCATTTTGACAAGGACTTTTCGAGATGCAATCAATATACCAAGTTTGGTATTTTTCCTTGCAACCGTGTCACATAAAATGACGCCACGCGAAATATTTACATTGTTCGGACAGTTTTTGAATTTTTTACGCCAGTTTCAAACTATGGTCAAAACGACGGGCATGAAGGTTCTTAGCTAGGGGATGAATTTCGCCGAACTTGCATTGGATCTCTAATAAAACATCATATTGTGAGTCCAAAAATGATTTTTGCAAAAAATCATGAGCATACGATAATGTACATGTAGTTCAAATCGGACCCACTTCCTACCGATTCAACAAACATTTGTTTTTTCGCCAGGATGGACCGAAAGGTTTTAGATACCCCAGTTGGGACATTTGTAAATGTAAGGTGGTCTATCATTTTAGAAAAATATGGTGCTGGCATTTCGAAACTTTCATTTGATGGTTGATTCACAAAACGGCCCATTTTTTGCGTTTGAAAAATAGAAAATGGTTTTTCGGTGCGACGATAAGGAAATCTTTCTCCTGCAACATTGTTCGCCATCCCAGGATGCACATGCATGCACAATATGGGCACGTTATCATAAACTATGCAGCGATTCTTGCCATAACATTGGCCATTTGGACCGAAAGCCATGAAACCTCAAACATGATAGCTCATTTTGAGAAGGACTTTTCGAGATGCAATCAATATACCAAGTTTGGTATTTTTCCTTGCAACCGTATCACATAAAATGACGCCACGCGAATGATTTACATTGTTCGGACAGTTTTTGAATTTTTTACGCTAGTTTCAAACTATGGTCAAAACGACGGGCATGAAGGTTCTTAGCTAGGGGATGAGTATCGCCAAACTTGCATTGGATCTCTAATAAAATAGCATATTGTGAGTCTAAAAATGATTTTTGTAAAAAATCATGAGCATACGATAATGTACATGTAGTTCAAATCGGACCCACTTCCTACCGATTCGGCAAACATTTGTTTTTTTCGCCAGGGGTGGACCGAAAGGTTTTAGATACCCCAGTTGGGACATTTGTAAATGTAAGTTGGTCTATCATTTTAGAAAAATGTGGTGCTGGCATTTTGAAACTTTCATTTGGTGGTTGATTCAAAAAACGGCCCGTTTTTTGCGCTTGAAAAATAGAAAATGGTTTTTCGGTGCGACGATAAGGAAATGTTTCTCCTGCAACATTGTTCGCCATCCCAGGATGCACATGCATGCACAATATGGGCACGTTATCACAAACTATGCAGCGATTCTTGCCATAACGTTGGCCATTTGGACCGAAAGCCATGAAACCTCAAACATCATAGCTCATTTGAGAAGGACTTTTCGAGATGCAATCAATATACCAAGTTTGTTATTTTTCCTTGCAACCGTGTCACATAAAATGACGCCACGCGAAAGATTTACATTGTTCGGACAGTTTTTGAATTTTTTACGCCAGTTTCAAACTATGGTCAAAATGACGGGCATGAAGGTTCTTAGCTAGGGGATGAGTATCACCAAACTTGCATTGGATCTCTAATAAAACAGCATATTGTGAGTCTAAAAATGATTTTTGCAAAAAATCATGAGCATACGATAATGTACCTGTAGTTCAAATCGGACCCACTTCCTACCGATTTGGCAGACATTTGTCTTTTTCGCCAGGGGTGGACCGAAAGGTTTTAGATACCCAGTTGGGACATTTGTAAATGTAAGGTGGTCTATCATTTTAGAAAAATGTGGTGCTGGCATTTCGAAACTTTCATTTGGTGGTTGATTCACAAAACGGCCCGTTTTTTGCGCTCGAAAAATAGAAAATGGTTTTTCGGTTCGACGATTAGGAAAACTTTCTCCTGCAACATTGTTTGCCATCCCAGGATGCACATGCATGCACAATATGGGCATGTTATCATAAACTATGCAGCGATTCTTGCCATAACATTGGCCATTTGGACCGAAAGCCATGAAACCTCAAACATGATAGCTCATTTTGAGAAGGACTTTTCGAGATGCAATCAATATACCAAGTTTGGTATTTTTCCTTGCAACCGTGTCACATAAAATGATGCCACGCGAAAGATTTACATTGTTCGGACAGTTTTTGAATTTTTTACGCAAGTTTCAAACTATCGTCAAAACGACGGGCATGAAGGTTCTTAGCTAGGGGATGAGTATCGCCAAACTTGCATTGGATCTCTAATAAAAAAACATATTGTGAGTCTAAAAATGATTTTTGGAAAAAATCATGAGCATACGATAATGTACCTGTAGTTCAAATCGGACCCACTTCCTACCGATTTGGCAGACATTTGTCTTTTTCGCCAGGGGTGGACCGAAAGGTTTTAGATACCCTAGTTGGGACATTTGTAAATGTAAGGTGGTCTATCATTTTATAAAAATGTGGTGCTGGCATTTCGAAACTTTCATTTGGTGGTTGATTCACAAAACGACCCGTTTTTTGCGCTTGAAAAATAGAAAATGGTTTTTCGGTGCGACGATAAGGAAAACTTTCTCCTGCAACACTGTTCGCCATCCCAGGATGCACATGCATGCACAATATGGGCACGTTATCACAAACTATGCAGCGATTCTTGCCATAACATTGGCCATTTGGACCGAAAGCCATGAAACCTCAAACATGATAGCTCATTTTGAGAAGGAATTTTCGAGATGCAATAAATATACCAAGTTTGGTATTTTTTTCTTGTAACCGTGTCACATAAAATGACGCCACGCGAAAGATTTACATTGTTTGGACAGTTTTTGAATTTTTTACGCCAATTTCAAACTATGATCAAAACGACGGGCATGAAGGTTCTTAGCTAGGAGATGAGTATCGCCAAACTTGCATTGGATCTCTAATAAAACAGCATATTGTGAGTCTAAAAATGATTTTTGCAAAAAATCATGAGCATACGATAATGTACATGTAGTTCAAATCGGTCCCACTTCCTACCGATTCGGCAAAAATTTGTTTTTTTCGCCAGGGGTGGACCGAAAGGTTTTAGATACCCCAGTTGGGACATTTGTAAATGTAAGGTGGTCTATCATTTTATAAAAATGTGGTGCCTTGCATTTTGAAACTTTCATTTGGTGGTTGATTCACAAAACGGCCTGTTTTTTGCGCTCGAAAAATAGAAAATGGTTTTTCGGTGCGACGATAAGGAAATCTTTCTCCTGCAATATTGTTCGCCATCCCAGTATACACATGCATGCACAATATGGGCACGTTATCACAAACTATGCAGCGATTCTTGCCATAATGTTGGCCATTTGGACCGAAAGCCATGAAACCTCAAACATGATAGCTCATTTTGAGAAGGACTTTTCGAGATGCAATCAATATACCAAGTTTGGTATTTTTCCTTGCAACTGTGTCACATAAAATGACGCCACGCGAAAGATTTACATTGTTCGGACAGTTTTTGAATTTTTTACGGCAGTTTCAAACTATGGTCAAAACGACGGGCATGAAGGTTCTTAGCTAGGGGATGAGTATCGCCAAACTTGCATTGGATCTCTAATAAAACAGCATATTGTGAGTCTAAAAATTAGTTTTGCAAAAAATCATGGGCATACGATAATGTACCTGTAGTTCAAATCGGAACCACTTCCTACCGATTCGGCAAATATTTGTCTTTTTCGCCAGGGGTGGACCGAAAGGTTTTAGATACCAAGTTGGGACATTTGTAAATGTAAGATGGTCTATCATTTTAGAAAAATATGGTGATGGCATTTCGAAACTTTCATTTGGTGGTTGATTCACAAAACGACTCGTTTTTTGCAATCGAAAAATATAAAATGGTTTTTCGGTGGGAAGATAAGGAAAACTTTCTCCTGCAACATTGTTCGCCATCCCAGGATGCATATGCATGCACAATATGGGCACGTTATCACAAACTATGCAGCGATTCTTGCCATAACATTGGCCATTTGGACCGAAAGCCATGAAACCTCAAACATGATAGCTCATTTTGAGAAGGACTTTTCGAGATGCAATCAATATACCATGTTTGGTATTTTTCCTTGCAACCGTGTCACATAAAATGACTCCACGCAAAAGATTTACATTGTTCGGACAGTTTTGAATTTTTTATGCTAGTTTCAAACTATGGTCAAAACGACGGGCATGAAGGTTCTTAGCTAGGGGATGAGTATCGCCAAACTTGCATTGTATCTCTAATAAAATAGTATATTGTGAGTCTAAAAATGATTTTTGCAAAAAATCATGAGCATACGATAATGTACCTGTAGTTCAAATCGGACCCACTTCCTACCGATTCGGCAGACATTTGTCTTTTTCGCCAGGGGTGGACCGAAAGGTTTTAGATACACCAGTTGGGACATTTGTAAATGTAAGGTGGTCTATCATTTTAGAAAAATGTGGTGCTGGCATTTCGAAACTTTTATTTTGTGGTTGATTCAAAAAACGGCCCGTTTTTTGCGCTTGAAAAATAGAAAATGGTTTTTCGGTGCGACGATAAGGAAATGTTTCTCCTGCAACATTGTTCGCCATCCCAGGATGCACATGCATGCACAATATGGGCACGTTATCACAAACTATGCAGCGATTCTTGCCATAACGTTGGCCATTTGGACCGAAAGCCATGAAACCTCAAACATGATAGCTCATTTGAGAAGGACTTTTCGAGATGCAATCAATATACCAAGCTTGGTATTTTTCCTTGCAACCGTGTCACATAAAATGACGCCACGCGAAAGATTTACATTGTTCGGACAGTTTTTGAATTTTTTACGCCAGTTTCAAACTATGGTCAAAACAACGGGCATGAAGGTTCTTAGCTAGGGGATGAGTATCGCCAAACTTGCATTGGATCTCTAATAAAACAGCATATTGTGAGTCTAAAAATGATTTTTGCAAAAAATCATGAGCATACGATAATGTACCTGTAGTTCAAATCGGACCCACTTCCTGCCGATTCGGCAGACATTTGTCTTTTTCACCAGGGGTGGACCGAAAGGTTTTAGATACCCCAGTTGACGATGCAATAGTAGTAGGAGGTCCTGGGCTCGATCCCCAGGCCTCACCATTTTTCCTTTTTTGGACAGATTCGGAACTCACAATGATATGCACTCAAAGATTCAGAACTAAAATCTCAATGATCATCTAGAAGTCACAATGATATTCATAACTCATCCAGAAATTAAAATGACCTGGTCATCCAGAAATAGTAGTACATGGTCAAGATTACAAGGCAACAATAGGCAGAAATCACAATGCTCATCCAACTAAAAGGATCTTGCTCCTCACCACCACTGCTCCTTATCTGATCTTGCTCCTCACCACCACTAGCATTTGCAACAAAGAATAGCAATTTCTAGTGAGCCACTAGCAATGAAATAAAAAAGAAAAGATAATGGAGGATAGAATTTACCTTCCATGTTGTTACTAATCATCATCATCAAAATGCCTCCGCCTTTTATCCTCACCATTGCTACAGTACTGGAGGACTATGTCATCTACCATCTTTTCATCATCGCATTCATGGCCCTCCACTACCTCCTTCCTTCTTTTCCTAATGTTTTCTACGAATGAAGCATCAAGTAACACTCGTTCCCGTCTCCTTTGCAATCTAGTATGCACACCAGGTTCTTTCTCTTGCACTGGAACTTCCTCAGTGTTATCATCTTGGTATGTTAGACCACCACCACCATTGAGACCCTTCTCCATTTCAGTTTCTTTTACACTCCACAAATGTCTGTGCTAAAACTTTTGCACAACTTGCCAATTTCCACCCAAGTCGGTGTCTGGCACATAGAACACCTTTGTTGCTTGTGTCATTAGAATAAATGGATCACTCTTATACCAGCACCTTCCAATGTTAATGCTTTTGAAGTGTCCGTCATCTTGGATCCATGTCTTCTTTCTGCCACCAAGATCAAACCAATCACAACGGAACAAGACGACCGATCGATGGACGCCTCTACGGGAGTTGTACTGGAGCCTTATGATGCTTTTGAGCTAACCATAGAAGTCCATCTCTTCACCATCATGGTCTCCCTCGGCAACTATTCCACTGTTCTGCGTGTTTCTATTTTTTCGCGGTCAACTTTGTGGTAGCGGACACTATCAACAATACATGCTGAATACAGCCTCACTCACCTATCCGACTCGCATGCCAAAGCAAAAAGATCAGCACTGACCTTATTGTCCTCATGCAATTTTCCAATCTACACAAATAAAGCAGGGTTAGTAACAAAAGCACACACAAAAAAACATGTGGCAATTGATTCCAAGACTAAAGATCTCACATGATTCTTAAACCACTTAGCAAATACCTTCGCGAGCCATCTATCAACATTGATGCGGCTACCTTGCTTATTCAGCTCTATTTTGCACAACCTGCAATGTCAACAAAAACATAAAGTTAATTAAATCATCAGGCTTGCAAATGGGTTCCTTCCAACTCAATAAAAAAGATAAGGGTGCATGCACAAGAGATGACATACTCGATATACGGTAGAACCTCAGGGCAACTCCTTAGCACATACCAATGCATCTTGTCATATTCATCACCAGCCTCCGAGTACTCTGACCCTCCAAGAAGGTTTACACCATGGTTGAAAACAGAGACATCACCAATGTGTGAATCATCCCGCTCTCTATTTCTGCCCGGCCTATTGAATCTTGTTTCCAGATCGTCGAAGTACCTCGAGCAAAATGTAAGGAACTCATCAACAATATATGCCTCGGCAATCGACCCTTCAGGCCTGGCGGTGTTTCGTACATAATGCTTAAATGTAAGCATCCTTCTTTCAACAGGGTACATCCAGCCGTATTGTACGGGGCCTCTAAGCATTGCCTCTTTGGGTAAATGCACAGTCAAATGAACCATCACCATGAAGAAGGCTGGAGGAAAGATCTTTTCAAGCTTGCAAAGGATAACTACGATTTCTTTTTCGAGTCTTTCAAGAACAGATAGCTTCAGTGTTTTGGCTCACAACTCTCTGAAGAAATTCCCCAGCTCAGCAACTGCTTCATATATTTCTTTATCCAAAATTCCACGGAGTCCAGCCGGTAAAATCCTTTGAAGGAGGATGTCACAGTCATGAGTTTTTAGTCCCTGGAGCTTGCATCCATCAGGAGACACGCATTTTGCTAGGTTAGCGGCATACCCATCTGGAAATCTCACCGCTCTTATAAATTCACAGAATGCAAGCTTTTCTTCTTTAGTCATTGTATATCATGCTTCTGGCATCTCAAACGACTCTCCATCTTCAACAGGCTGAAGATGCAAATCTTTTCTTATGCCCAAGTCTTCCAAATCAAGCCTAGAGTTAACTGTATCCTTTGACTTCCTGTCGATGTTCATAAATGTGCCAAGCATATTATCACATATGTTTTTCTCGATATGCATTACATCAAGGTTGTGCCTCAACTTGAGATCTGCCCAGTAAGGGAGGTCCCACAAAATAGCCCTCCGGTCCCAACATTGTCCATCCTCACGCTTCCTTTTCTTCTGATGTTTTCCGGGTCTCACATCTTTCACATTCTGAAGCTGTTGCTCGAGCTCTTCTTTAGTGAACTCCGTCGGCTGGTCACGGGTTTCAGTTTTTCCATTGAAATCTTTGCTTTTTCGCCAAGGATGGTGGCGGGAAAAGCAGCGCCCGGTCCAACATATCTTGTTCCTTATTCTTTCCGAGCACGGATCCTTGTCACAACGCACACATGCTTGATAACCAGACGTGAGCCTCCCCGACAAAGTGTGCAGCGCTGGGAAATCATGGATACACCATATTACCGCAGCACGGAGATCAAACTTATCAGGACTCAGGGAATCATAGGTACAGACACCCTTCCAGAGTTTGAGGAGATCTTCTACTAGGGGCTCCATAAAGACATCAAAATCCTTTCCTGGAGATTTTGGACCTAGGATTAGCAAAGCCATCATGAAGTTGGACTGCTCCATACATGCCCATGGTGGAAGATTGTACGTCACAACAAATACCGGCCACATGCTATATTTCGAGCTCATTCCAAATGGATTAAAGCCATATGTGGCAAGGCCGAGTCTGATGTTCCTCGCATCGATGGCAAACTCTTTATGTTTATCATCAAAATCTTTCCATCCCTTTCCGTCGGCTGGATGGCTAAGTTCATTATCCACGGGTTGCCGCTTTAGCTTGTGCCACTGTACATCCTCCGACTGTTGCTTTGAAATGAACATCCTCTGTAGCCTTGGAATCACAGGAAAGTACCTCAACACCTTCTCCGGTATCTGCTTCCTCCCATTCGCATCTTTCAACCCTGAGGCATCACATTTCGGGCACCTGTCATGCTTGGCATACGTGTTCCGAAACAAGATACAGTTGTTCGGGCAGACATGGATTGAATCATAACCAAGCCCCAATCTACCAATTATACCCAATGCTTCTTCATAAGATTTGGGAATTGCACTTTTAGGGTATTGGATGGTCAAGATACGGAGTATTGCGTTGAAGGCAACATTGCTGATTCGGTAGAAGGACTTGACATGGAGTAACTTCACGGTAAAATAAAATCTGGACAATGTCCCACCATCACTAGCTACGCTCTTGGCCTCCTCTATCAGCTCGGCATAGATTGTATGCTCTCCAGCACCTTGCGGTTCAGACTCGTACAAATCCCTAAATAGATCAGGGATTCTATCATCCTCATAGCCATCCTCTGCCTCCAAACCAACATCCTCTTGTGGAACATCATCTTGTACAAACTCACCTCCATCATCAACATGATCTTCGCCTTCACCGGGTTCAGGTTCAGCTCCGGGTTCTGGATGTAAAGGCTCTCCATGATGGATCCACCTATCATATGTGCATGCCATCCCACGCATTAGCAGATGAGCATCTACATTTGGTAGAGTTTATTCAACACGATTCATATAGTTGGGGCATGGGCATAAAACTTGAGCATCATCGGGAACACTTCTGCGAACAAATCGCATGAACTCATCCACTCCCCTTAGATGCTCATAAGAAAGCCTTCTAACTCCTTTTGTTATCCAGCTTCTGTCCATCTGCAAAAGACCGAAAAATGTTGCAAGTTAGAATTGCACTGAAGTGTACACACTAGCTAGCAGAAATTAAACCAAAACCTAGATAAGCTCCAACAATATAGTTCTATGCCTACATCTAGCTAAGAAATTAAACCAAAACCTAGATAAGCTCCAACAATATAGTTCTATGCCTACATCTAGCTAAAGGCAAAAAAGACCTAAAGGTTTGGGCTTGAATTGATTCTAAACATCATCTGAAAATATGGATTTTGAAACCCTAATGAAACCAGGCTCTGAAATTAACAGGGACGTATATCAACAGGGGAGAGAGGAGAGGGTGCTAACCGATGTCGATAGCTGCAGCACCTCCTCTAGTCACCACCGCCGCAGCCCCTCCGCCGGCCACCCAGCCCAGACCCCTACATGTCGTTAAGCCCCTACACCGGCCACCACCGCCTCAGCCCCTTCGCTAGCAACCACCGCCTCAGCCCCTCCGCCGGTCCGCCGTTCAGCGTCGCCCCCACCGCCGTCGGTCCGCCGTTCAGCGTCACCCTCGCCGCCGTCGGTCACCATGAAGGGAGTGTGGTCTGACAGTTTGTTCGGTGTGGTCAGTTTTGTTCTGTTCGGTTCAGCGTGGTCAGTTCTGTTCTGTTCTGTTCGGTTATAGTAATAGTATAGATAGAGTTGTTTCTATATTATTTGCAACAACACAACTATAGCATAGTGGTTATGACAGCTGCCTCACATCGCTAGGTCATGGGTTCAAGTCCCAGCTAGCGCAATCTTTTTGCCTAACAATATTATCTAGGCCAAAGAAGTTGTTGGGCCTGACCTGAAAGAATCAGCCCACCCAGGCCCGACCTAAAAAATCCCCAGCACACAACTAACACTAACAGCACCTCTCCCTAGAAAAAATACCACGTAAGAGCGACATGTGGATCACATTGAGGAGGTGGCAGCACAGTCATCCTAGTGCTTAACATACTACGACGTTATTATAGCGTCATAAGTGACTATGACGATTTTATATCATCGTAGTATGCTCCAAACAAGGCCCCAAACAGTACACACCAGCTTATGATGATTTCGTGTAAAGAATCTAAGACGTTTTTGGGCCAAATCGTCATGCATTTGCTATCCTTTGCCCCTCCCAAACAGCTCATGACCATCTGCAGCAAGATCATCATAAATTTATGACGATTTCTTTTGGGGTCACTTTCAAAAGGTCATAGTATAGAACATTTCTTGTAGTGTATGTGAAGGAAATGATCATGTCCCTGTTCAATTCCACATCTACCCTATAGTTCAATAGATGAAATATCAAGATAAAGATGGAATGCATCAAGTCTTTGGAAACATCCATGAAGGAACAACTTCCACCAAGAATGATGAAGACAAAGTCAAATCTTGGTATGCACCTCCATACATTGTAACCCACTATGGTGGACAAAAGAGGAAACATGGACGTTGTCCTAGGAATCGTTCTAAGAACCGATGAAGTTTTCCTACAGTTGTGGTGAAATATGAAGAACATGAACTAAGAGCCCTCCTAGCTTTGGAGAAACCCAAGAACAAGAAGAAACGCCCCAACCCCAGCAAGAAAGACATTAGCCAGGAGCAATGTTACAATTGCAAAGAGATAGGACACTATGCTAATGAATGTACAAAAAGAAGAAAGGCCAAGAAAATAAACAAGAGGTAATGATACCAAAGATAAAAGAGGATATTATCCAAGTGATGTGCCACAAATGCAAAAATCTAGGCCATTATGCATCAAATTGTCCAGAAGAGGAGAAGAACAAGGCAAGCAAACCTGTGAGAGACATTAATCTTGTCACATGTTTCAAATGTGGTAACAAAGGACACTATGCAAACAACTATCCAAAGAAGTTACATCAAGACACCAAGTAAGCCAAGATGCAATCTAGTTAAACTCCTTTTAAGGGTGGTAGTACCCTAGAGGTTTTGAAACCAACTTGTTTTCTCTAGAATTCCCGGATCTCGGGACGAGATTCCTTTTAAGGTTGGTAGTCTGTCACATCCCAAAATTTTCCAAATTTTGAAATGTGAAAAATAAACAAACAAAAGAAATAAATGTTGAAATTTAGGGTGAAAAGAAACGGTTTGCTACTAAATGGAAACATCAAAACCCTACTTGAACAAATTTGAATGAAAAGGCAACAAACAAATTTTCAAACAAGTCAAATGCATCCCTGCATGGAATGTATCTTGAATTTAAATCACTTGGAAAAGTTGAACCAAAACCCTAAACCCTAATGAAAGAAATCATTTCCAAGATCATTCCAAGACTATGGCTTTGTCCCATATAAAAATTTAGCAACAGTCATTTCTAAATAACCAAAAATGGTAAACAAAAATATTACAAAACCATGGGAGTTGGTTTCACACCATTTGAATCCATGGATAAAAACTTATGATTTTAATAAGATAAAAGAAAGTAATTCCATGACTAATAAAGCTCCAAACAAAAAATCAACCCTAAATTGAGAGCAAAGTAATCCTAAAAGGATTTAAAAAGATAAATAAATATTAAATAAAATTATACAAAGTGGAATCACCAATTTTGGAACTATAAATAAAAAGATATGAGTTTTACAAGATAAAGAAAGAATTAAATAAATAAGAATTGTTTCAAAGACAATTTAACCTTGGACAAATCCCTAAGCAAATGGAATAAAAGTAATTCAAATAAAATAAAAGAATAAAGGATTATTTAAATAAAGTTATATGGGTTTATGAACCATATTCAATTTTATTTAAATAAGGACAAAATGCCCCACTTATTTTAAATGGATATTAAATCAGAAGAAAAATATTTGGATTATTCCAAAGTGGACTAGTTAATCAACACATATTTTGAGTAAAATCTACTGAAAAGGTTTGGTAAAAATTTGAATTCAAATTGGGTTGAAATCAAATAGAACTGAATAAAAACAAAAAAGAAAAAAGAAAAAGAAAAATGATTTTGAAGAAAAAAAAAGGAAACGAACCCAACCCAGCTAACCTACCCAGCCAGCCCAACACCCCAGGCCCAACTACATCCCACCCGGCTCTCTCCTCTCTTCCCAGATCCTTTCTCACCCACGCACACACCCGTACGCTCGCTAACGAGCTGACCCCACTGCCAGGTCAGCGTCGTCTTCAACGTCGCACAAAACCCGCCCCCCTTTTCTCTACCGTTTCTGGTTAATTCAATCCCAGTAAATTGCGTTGATTCCGTGAGTAATCCTTCCCGTGATCTTGTCCTCTTAACCCCCTCACCCTCCTCTCCATTTCCCCTCAAGTCCCATGCCTAGAGCGCCCCCAGGCTGCCCCCAATTCGAACTTCGCCGCTGCTATCCCCGACAAGTTCCGGCAACGATTCCGGTGAGCCTCAACTGCCCCTCGCCCTCTACCTTGCACTGCCACGTTCGCCATCCTCTTGCGCACCTTCTAACACTTCTCATTTGCTTCTGCATGCACCCGAGCCTCGCCCCCGTCAACCTCTGCAACCACCGACAGAGGGTGCAAACTCCAGCGACAGAATCAGGTGAACCCCGTGCGCCCCTCTGCCTTTGGATCAAACGAGGATCCTCGCCTACTTCTTGCGCGTATCATGATACATGATGTTTGTCCCCGTGTGCCACGGAGCATCACCCCCCGTGTCGACTAAACGCTCCCGACGGTGCCAGCAACTCCGACGAGCGATTTTGACCAAGCTCGTGCACCCTTTCGCCAACCACGACCACGTTGAGCACCCTCTCGCCACAGCGACTCTGGTAATGCCCTGCATTCCCTTCCTTACCCCCTAGAATCGCCAGACCGCCATCGACAGACGCGTCGCTGTCGTGCACCGTCGCCAGCGCCGCCCACCTTTGGTCAAAGCATCTTGGACCGTTAGATTTAGATCCTGCAGATAGGATAGATCGTTTAGCGAAGAGGTATCTGTAGAGGTCCCAACCTTTAATAAGGTAGAGATCCCTGTGTTTACAATGCTAGTCCCTCGATCAATAGCTAGCATCCACAGTTAAGATGTAATATCAAGAAACAAAGGTCATAATACAACTTTATAACCAAAAATAAAATAATTCATTACATCTTACATAGCTCATTTGGCTATCTTATTACAATGCAGCAGAAATAACTATATAGCATGGAGTCCTTCATCTTCAAAGTGCCACAGGCAATCGTGTTGATTGTAGACTTGTAATCCTAATCAACACACTTCACTAACATCAAACAAACCTGCAACACAATAAGTTACAGCCACAAGGGTCAATACATTTGAATTGTATTGGCAAGTGATACTATGGTAGTATAGTGGTAACTATCATCTATATGCATTTGGCTAAGTGGAGCTTAGGCTTGCTTTGCTCAAAATAGATTTTCCTTATAAGTTGAAAACACTAAGTTTTTGTTTGTCAAAATCACCCAAGGCATCTACCAATCAAAGATTGAAGATCCTTTAACCCTTGTTCAACCACAAGTTTTTAACTTAGAAATTGGGATGAGGAGATTCTTGATAGCTTCCATGTCTTGATGCTCAAATTGTCCATTGCCAGCGACACGGCTAAGTACTTAGATTTTACTCTCTCGAGAGGTGGTGCACTTTCCCCACAAGACTCAACATGCATCGAGACAAGATCTTTCAGAAGCCTTCCCTTAGGCAAAAATGGACGCTTTCCCAAACCTATCATCCCCTACCACCAACTGTACAGTTGGCTAAGTTATTGCAACCTATATGATCCAGGCAGATCCCATAATGCCAAGTGGCTGCACTTAAAGCTTCTCAACATTTGACATCTCAAATCTCTTTGTTCCTGGGTGGCATTCCACAAGTGTGATACACAAGGTTCACCAGTCCCCTAGCCTTGTGTAACCACTCAACATAAATCCATTCCCACCATTCCACCCAGGTGATTCATTCACATAGTTGTTTATTAAACAAAACACAAGTCATAGACTTAGAAATATTCCATAGAATGAATATAATCCACCCTTGTTTTCTACTAGCTAGCTAAGCATGATAGTAGTAGGGATCTTAACTTAAGGAAAATTCTACTAAGGTTTCATCTACTAGGATTTTCCATGGCATAGCATACTTAGTAAAAATTCCATGCAAGTCCTACTTAGAAATATCACTAATGCATAGTGAAAATAATGGGACAAAAGTATGAAGCACCACTTGCCTTTTTGGTAGAGAATATAAGTTCACTCCTTGATCTTGCAATAGTCACACTCTTCAAAGTTCACTACAATTCAATCAAGCAAGCAAATATTCAAAACTAGCATTCAAACAATTCATCACATAATAATAAAAACAGAGCAATGCATGCAAGCATGCCAAAGATTGTTTTATTTGGAAAAGTTGTTTCCAATAGGTTATAAACATTTTAAAACACGTATTGGTAATTTATAAAAGTGGCAAAACCATTTGATATTAAGTTAGTGGAAATGGCCACTTTAAATCCTTTTTGTTTTGTTAGAAATGATTTAATCAAAGTAATAATTTCTAGTGTTTGACAAATATATTTTTAAACACAAATGTTAGTGTTTTAAGGTCAAGTGTTTAATATTAAAACCATTTGCAAAAGGTTTTACCTATAAACCATTTTTTATACCAAAGCAATATTTTATTTTGTTGGAAATGCCTTTAAGCAAAGTAATAATTTTATAGGTTTCACCAAATATATTTTTAAGTCCTAAAAATTGGTGTTTAGGGTCAGAGAGTTTAATTCAAATCATTTTCCAAGGGTTTTACTCAAAAAGCATTTTTAAACCATAATAACATTTTTATTTAACTAGAATTGCTTTAATTCAAAGGAATAATTCCTACGTATCACAAAATATATTTTTAAATCCAAAAGTTGGTTTCTATGGTCAGTAGGTTCAAAACAATCCATTTACAAAAGATTTTACCCTAAAAACATTTCTAGAATAATTTTTATATTCAAAATATGCCTAAAGAAGTTTCTGCAAAAACAACCAATTTTATAGAAGCAATTCATTAAACAAATGGCATGGTTGGAAAGTACTCTTTTTGCTGATTCCATTGATATAAAGTTTGCAAAATTTGGAGGTGTAGATTTAAACTTATGAATTTTTCAAGTTTAAACATCTAATAGAAATGTTTCTGTTTTTAAAACCTGAGTCTAGCTACGACAAGAGCTGATCCGATCCGCTGACGACAAGAGCTCGGCAAATCTGGACTTCCCTAGGATGCGTATGTTTAATGACTACATCGCTGATCTTGCCCTCCGCGAGATTGTGCGGGTAGGCGCTAGATATACATGGACGAATAAGCAGCTTGACCCGGTTCATAGTGTTCTCGACTGCGTCCTTGTGTCCGTTGACTAGGAGGTAGCCTTCCCCCTCTGCTCCCTAAAGGCGGTCACGTGGCTTGGCTCCGACCATACCCCCTCCTCCTCTCCTTTGGTGGGGGCTGGACACCGTGGCTCAATCGCTTCCACTTTGAATCCTTCTGGCTCTAGAAGCAAGGATTCGTGGAGGCCGTTCGGGCCTGGTGGCTCTCTACGGCTGCTTCGCCCCCTCGTGTCTTCTCCGCGGTAGATATTTGGCACCACTGTGCCAAATTATCCCGCCAATTCATGAGGGGCTGGGGGCCAATTTGGGGGCGGAACTCAGGGACCATAAAGACGCCATCTTGTGGGATATTCAGGCCTTGGACCGGGAGGCCGACCTTCATGGCCTCTCGGCGGAGGCGTGGTCCCATAGGTACTCCCTTGAGACCTCCATTATGGACATCTACAAAGGTGAGGAGGCGTTCTAACGACAGAGGAGTCGCCAGAACTGGACTCTCCAGGGGGAGTCGAACACGGCCTACTTCCATGCCATTGCCAATGGTAGGAGGAGGAAGTGCTCGATCCCTTGCCTCTGGGAGGGGGATTCGCTGCTGGAATCCCCACAGGCTCTCTCCTTCCATATTTATGCTTCCTACAAGGAGCTCTTCGCGATGTCACCACCTTCAGGCCTATCCCTGGCTCCGGACTTTTGGTCTGAGGGGGCGTTGGTCACCCCTACGAAGAACGAGGATCTCACATGTCCTTTTCTCCCGAGTGAGGTGGCATCAGCCCTGAAATCCATGAAGACTAGTTCGGCTCTAGGGCCTGATGGGTTACCGGTGAGCTTCTTCCAGACGTTTTGGGACCAGCTTTAGTCGGTGATCCTTCAGATGTTTCAGGAGTTCTACACAGGGACTCTGGTGATGTCTCGCCTAAACTTTGGAGTTATTATGCTGATCCCCAAGGTGTTGGGGGCCACCAACATCCGTCAATCCGCCCGATCACGGTGATCAATGTCATTCAGCGTCTCTTCGCAAAGGTCTGTGCCCTCCGTCTTGCCCTGGTGCTGGAGAGACTCACTCACCCTCTCTAGTTTGCTTTCCTGAAGGGACGCCTCATTCATGATGATGTCCTTGCGCTTCATGAAATCATTCATGAGGTCAAGTCACGTCGTCGGAAAGGGGTGTTCCTGAAACTAGACTTTCAAAAGGCCTATGACCGCTTGGATTGGGCTTTCCTGAGGCTGGTTTTGGAAAGGAGGGGCTTTGATGACCGCATGATTTGCTAGATCATGCAATTTGTGATGAGTGGGAAGACGGCGATCAACTTCAACGGCGAGATTGGACCATACTTTACCCCCTCCTGCAGGGTTAGACAAGGGGACCCGATCTCTCTTGTTCAACGCCGTCGTGGATGCCCTGGTAGAGATTTTGGATAGAGCCAAAATCGCTGGCCACATCACTGGTGTGGTAGGGCATCTTATTCCGGGTGGGGGCATCTCCCACCTACAGTATGTGTATGATACCATGATCATGGTTTAGGGCTCGGATCGCGACATCATTAACCTTAAATTCCTGCTACTCTGCTTTGAATCCATGTCAGGTCTTAAAATCAACTTCGACAAGAGTGAAGTGATTGTCCTTGGGTACTCTGAGGAGGATAGTCAGAGGATTCCTGACAATCTCAACTGCAGACTGGCTAACTTCCCCATTTCCTACTTGAGGATGCCCATTCGCGAGACTAGAGTTCTGATCAGGGACCTTGCCCCCTTGGTCTCGAGGGTCCGCTCAAAAGCTGAACCCTGGAGAGCGTGCCTCACGACTAAGGGTAGCAAGACGGTCCTGATTAACTCCTGTCTTTCAAGCTTGCCTATGTACCATATGGGGCTATACCTGCTACCGGAAGGGACTCATGCCGACTTCGCTAAGGAGTTGTCGAGGTTCTTTTGGGGAGGAAGGGACAACCACCAGAGGTATCACATGGTCAAGTGGACAGACGTCTGCTCCCCCAGGTGTCTTGGGGTCATGGGTATCCTGGACTCGCGCCGCTTTAATGTGGCCTTGATGTTGAAGTGGGTCTGGCGTATCCTGAGGGATGACGGGGGTCTCTGGCTGTAGCTCATAAAGGCTAAATACCTCCGAGGCCGGCCACTTTTAGCATGCGAACGCCGGGAGGGCTCTCAATTCTGGAGAGCCATCCAGGAGATTAAGCACCTCATTGGCTTAGGCATTTCCTTCGTTGCTGGGAATGACCTGGGAGTGCAATTTTGGTTGGACCCTTGGCTCTCTCCCATTCCCTTAGGGGTCCAGTTTCCCGCCCTCCTCGCAATTTCCGCCTCCCCGTCGGCCCTGGTTGCCGAGGTTTTTCGCGAGGGTTGCTGGGGCATCCTATTTCGTCGTACCTTCAATATGGCGAAGACGGTGGAGTTCCAGCACTTGATGGCGGCCCTCCCGGCCGCGATGTCCGAGGCTCCGGACTCGGCCTCGTGGCGGTTGCTGCCATCGGCTGAGTTCTCCGTGGGGTCGGCATACCGGGCCCTCTTCCAGGGCCCGGAGCTACGGTGGACGTCTCCACTTTGGAAGGCCCCCCCTCCCACTCAGTATTCGTATTTTTGTCTGGCAGCTTCTCCACGATCGTCTGTCGTCGGGCGTTGAGGTTTCCAAGCGCAATGGCCCCGGCAATGGCTGCTGCCCCCTATGCGGGACACCGGAGACCTGCGCCCATATTATGTTCTCGTGCTCTGCGGCGCAATTTTTGTGGAGCTTCATCCGGGAGGCGTTGGGCTCGGCCTGGCAGGCACATGAACTTGGGGAGTTCCTGCAGGCCTAGGCAAACAGGGCCGGAAGGGGACGCCGCCTCTTCTGGCTCGTTTTTGCCGCTATCTCCTGGACGTTGTGGAATGTCCGGAATAAGATGGTGATTGAGAGGATTTTCCCAACCCGGGCCTCTAACTCTATTTTTGCTTTGCTTGCTTTCCTTCAGCAGTGGTCCCCCTTGGTGCGGCCGCGTGACCGGGCAGCCTTCGACGACACCCCGCGGGCCTTGAGGACAACGGCTTTACCCTTCTCGTCTCCGACCTCTTTGACGCCTGCGGCGCCCTGACGGGTGTTGCTTCCCCGATCGATGCTCTCATCTTTTTGTTTTACCCTTTGGGCTTTGTTGTGCTATAGCCCCAGCGGACACTCGGTCTTTTTTCTTTATGCTTTGGCCTCGATCGTGGTGGTGTTGTATGTTCGTACTGTCACTTGGATGTTGATTTATTTATAAAACGGGGCGAGAGCCTGTTTCGAGATATATGTTCGAGATATATGGATGACCGAGTCAGGCGAGTACTGCAGGTTGTGCTTCAGCAGGTGCTCGTCCTCTTTCAGAGACGTGTTATTGCTTATGTTTTTTGCGGGGCAGTCTCCGTCCCTGATGCAGTTCAGAGCCTCTACCACCTCCTTGATCGACGGCCGCAGCTCCCTCTCGAGCCACTTCTGCCACAAGGTCTATCAATCTCTTCGTGGAGCTTCGTCGGAGCCATAGCCCAGCTCCGGATGGACCAGCTGAACGACCTTATGGTTCTGAATCCTGTTGAGAGCCATGTTCGCCAGGTTGGCACCGACAGCTGCAGTGGCAAACTGTCAGCGGTTTGCACACTAGTTGATTTCCTAATTCCACTCTATGCAGCAACCATTTATCAGAGTAGACCCTGTGTGACCATGAGCCATGATATCCCCTCTACCGTCTTTGCTCTTCTGGAAAGTTGTGCCTCTGCATTGCTGTGAATGCAGTGCCTTGATTATTCATATTATTTTGTTTTTAATATGGTAAGAATTCTTCCACAAATAACCAATCAGGTTGTTAATAAGCCTTCACTCAGCAACACATCACGGTGGAGATTTATAAACAAAGTTCCTGATGCTAAGAGCATCTCCACTCGTTGGCCAAACCCCGGCCGAAAAATGGACCGATTTTCGGTCGGACGGAACAAGTTTTAGGCCTGGGTACGCCCAGTCGTCCACTCGCGTACCCAGATCGAGTTCCCAAGTTCGGCTAAAATTCGTTAAATATGGGCGAATTTCATTAAGTTGGACGAATATAGACGGATTACATCAAATTTAAACTAAACTAATACATAATAAACTTAAAAAAGGCCGCCGCCGGTGCCTTCGCCGTCCTATAGGCCGAAGTTGTCGTAGAACGACGTGTAGCCGGGGTCGGCTCGGCCGTCATCCTCGCCGCCGCCGTCGTCATCGCTCGGCGGCTGGTTCTGGCGGGAGCTGCCCTGGCCAGGGTCGCCGTACCTCCATGGCTGGTAGGACGGGCCTGCGTCCTCGTCGTCGTCGTCCAGGACGTAGAGCGGGGCGCCCTGGTAGGCGAGCTACGCCCAGATAGCGCTCGACGCCGGGCGGCCTGCTCCTCGGCCTGCTGCTACAGGCCAAGGATGCGCTGCCGCTGCGCCTTCTCCCAGTCCCTCCTAGACCATTCCAGGATATCCGACGAGGAGGGCTCGGCCGGTGGCAGCGGCGGCGTCTGCGGCGCCGTTTCGCGGAGCGACTGCTCCAGCGCCATCTTCAAGGCGGCGTCTTCGGCCGGCGCCGAGCCTTCTGTCTTGGGGCGGCGTAGGCCCAGGTGGCATGTTGGCAGAGGCGGCTCGCCGATGACGATATACCGCGCGCGCGTGTCCGCGGCGGTGAGCGCAGCGAGACGGCGCCGCTTCACGGCCGTCGGCGTGCGAAGCGGCGCGGAGCCGGAAGAGTGGGAGGCCGAAGCGGAGGAGGACGAGCTCATGCTCGCCATCCTCCTCGGCGCCCAGTTCACCGGAGCACGCCGACCCATCCTAGCCGGCGGCGTCGGGTTGCGTGGGAAGCCGAGCCGCGGCGTGTTCCCGCGGTTGATGTGCTCCAGCACGGCGGCGTCCGCTTCGGCGATTTCCACTAACGCCGCGCTTCGCCGAAGTTTTTGCGCTTCGGCGAGGACTCGTTCGGCGGCCCCTCGTGGCGGGCGAGCTCATGTTCGCGCCGCTCCGCGAAGAAGTTCCCCCAGTAGAGGAGGTTGTCGGCGCTTTCCGCTTCGGCCGGGTTGTCCATGCCGGCGATGTACTCTTGTACATCGTACGGCAACTCGTCTGGCATGGGCCCCGGCGGGATTGGGATGCCGCCGGCGCTCATCTTCCACCCCGGAGGCATCCGCTTGTAAGAGTACATCGTACGGCAACTCGTCTGGCGTGGGCCCCGGCGGGATTGGGATGCCGCCGGCGCTCATCTTCCACCCCGGAGGCATCCGCTTGTCCGGCGGCACCATATACCCGGCCTCGTACAGCATGCGCGCCTCCCAAGTCTGGAGGGTGCGTCGGCCGAAGCCGTTCGCCGTTGCGCCGTCGCCGGGGTAGCGTTCGCCCATGTGAGAGAAGGGGAAGAGATGAGAGAAGGTTCGCCAGAGTTGGGCTTGTGGGTGAGGGGAGCTGTGAGAGATCTCCGGCGAGGAGTACGGCTTATAAAGGCCGAGGTGAGCCGTGAGGGCGGGAGGGGTGTAGCGACGAGGGCGGGAAAAGTGGAAACGGCGGAAAGTTAGTGACCGCCGGTCCGTCGCGGGAGCCGAGGCGGCGACGGTGGCGCCGTAAATCGGCGACGCGTGGCCGACGCGACGGACAGTTATTGCCCGGCGGTCGCCGCGTGGTTCCGAGGATGACGACGACTCGGCTTCCGTCACTAACTCGGCGGGTACACGCGTCGCTTTGATTTTTTTCGCCGATTTCGCTGAGTCCGGCGTTTCCAGGGCGTACCCGGAAACCTGGGTTCAGCCTGGATAGTACGGACCAAAAATGGCCTATATCCGGCCGAAAACAGGTCCTTGGATACGCGATTGGGCCAGTTTTCGGCGTTCGGACCGAAATTCGGCATCCCGCATCGGCCTCCTGGGTAGGAGGGTGGAGATGCTCTAATAAGCCTTCACTCTGATATTCATTCAGTCAGTTCAGTTCCAGACAGCAATCAATCGCTTGCAGGAGCAACAAACACAATCAATCGAGAATGCAGAACAGTTTGACGGACCAGCAAACGAAGGGAGGGGAAAGAGAGAGAGTAGCGCGCCAGATGGTTCCCGTGCTCAGACCTGGCACGGGAAGGGGAAGTATCAGAGCACGCGCACGAAGGCGTGCCCTGTCACAGCATCTCCAACTGGTTCTCCACTGGCGCTGCCCCCGTCTTCGCCACAACCGCAACTAATCACCAAGTCTACGGACACAAATGAGGGCGACTTACCCCTCAGACACTGCTGCTGGTGCTCGTCGATCCAAGTGCAAATGTAAGAAATCGAATAGCCGGCACGAAAATAGATGTCTTAGCAGATGTCATGTGAAGTTGTGAAGATGCCAGAAATGGCTATGAAGAGTCGGGACTTATGGCAGGCTCCCTGCCTTTGAGCATATTGTATCCTCCATTCATCCTTAAATATAGGTTCCACTTCAATCTTTATTCGACTTAGCAACTCATCACAGCGGAATTATATACGAAGTTCCCACTAGGACGTGTGGTGTTCATCCATCCGGGACCCACGAATAAAGCTCAATCACACAACCAGTAAGGGCCTGTTTGATTCGCGGGATAGAAAAAACATAGGAATAGAAAAAACGCAGGATTAGAATATCATGTCCAGTTAAATCCTACAGGATTTAGAGCCTATAGGAATTTTTCTTAAAGAAGTGTTTGATTCACAGGAAAAGCAAAGGAATTTTAACATGAGGTTGAGGTGGATGGAAAGTTTCCTCCAAAACATAGTGCAATGCAATCCTATGGGAAAAATTCCTAAGGGTCAAATCCTACGAATCAAACAATGCACATAGGAAAAATTCCTAAGGATCAAAATCCTCCAAAATTCCTATGAGATTCCTTTGAATCAAACGAGCCTTTAAGAGTCCTTGGGCCTCCAATGGTGATCAACCGATCGCCACATGCATGGAAACCAATGCCCCATCCATTGACTGATTCGCACCGTGCAGGCAAATTTCCTAGTGTGATCCATCTATTGTTCTGCCTGTCATACTTCTTCACGTCCTTCTTTCTGTAATCAGCTGCATAAAGCTCATTGCTGACAACTGCAACAAGTGGGGCAGCACTCCCCCTAATCGGCCCTCCGAGATAATCAGCTGCATAAATCTCAGCTATCTTCTCGATCAACCTCCATGTCCCCCGCTTGAAGTCATATTCCTCGCCGCATGTCAATACCTCGGAGTTGCTGCCGATACCACCAATCACATAGAACTTCCCATCCATGAACACCCCGGAACACATCTTTTTTCTGCTGGGGAGGGCGGCCCATTCTTTTTTCTCAGAGCCATACATCTCTACCGTGCTAAGTACCCTGCCATAGCAATCAGAACCCCCTGCCAGATATGCGCTTTCCCCATCCCTTGCTAATGCAAATAGGCACCGCGGATAGTTCATCGGATCAGTCCGAACCCATGAATTGGTTAGGATGCTATATCTGAACAGTGAGAACACAGTGCGTTCCACGCCATCTCCCTTGCCAAACACAAGCAGATCTGTGCCCACAGCGAGAGACTCCTTGTGAGATAACATGAAGGACATATCCTCTGGCAGACTGGGCACTGGGATCCAGCGCTCGCAGTGTGGGTCATATGCATCCCAACCTTGAATATTACAAGAGAAGTAGACCCAATGCTCGGCTACCCCTTGTTGTCGCCGCAGGCGGTAGATCTCCCCACTACGCACCAGCTACCGCAAGTCCCGGCTCAGGGAGGCCACTGAGCCATATTCCGACCGAGACAAACAAAGCAGGCACTCGAGGAAAAGCTCACGACCAATCACACCAATGAGTTCACAACTGCCTCTATCCTGCCCAGCCTTGTATTTCCAAAAGAAGAGGGCAATTACATCAGCATACTGAATAATTGGAAGGTACAAAACAAAATGAAATAAATAAATTCCTGTGAAATTCAATAGATTTGATAAGGACAAATATTACCAGAACAAAAAAAATTCAAAGTTGCAAAAACAGTTCATAGAATTTATATGCACCTCTCTCTAGTTTAAAATAATATACACACAAAAGCGAAAAATAAAAAATTGGAATGGTCTTGTTAAAAAATCAAGTCTTTAAAAAAAATTAAAATTGTTTCAAAATTCTACAGATACAACTTTCCAAATATGAACAATCATCATAGATAAATGGATTACCTGTTCTAATGATAAGTTGCTCATATCAGTAGCAATAGGGCTATCTGCTTCATCAAGCCTATCGAAGATAGTCAGTGCATCTGGTCTCCTCCTTGGGTCATAGTTGGTGCATTCTTTGCCTATTTCCGCGCACACTCGTAATTGCTCCAACTGTGTATCTCTGTGTAATTGCTCCAACCTGATACCCCAACTTTCAAGTACCTAGGAATCGCAAATGCAAGATATGATTTACTAAAAGGAGCAACATCTTTTACACGGAAAATTAAAGTATTAGCAACGAAATTGTTCACGGAATACATGTTGTACTAAAGAGCATATAGCCAAACTTTCTTAAGCCACTTATATACTGAAAAAAGTATTTGAATGTTTAAGGTGAAAATGGAATCATCAGCTTTTTCATACACAACAATGTACTTTATGGATCTTCATATATTTTTAATAACATAAACATACAAAAAAGAAGTGCTCAAAATGTTTATAGAAAACCATGCCAGTATCTAAATTGAATCTATTTGCTAATGGAGTATATACAAATCACATATGGATGTACACACACAAACCACATCTAGTAAAATTAACCAAAGAGCTCATAGCCAATCTGTGCTTTTTCTTTGCATATCTCAATGCAGCGATGATACTACGGAAAAAAGTTTGGTCGATTCTTTTGCAGCCAACTAGTGCTTTTAGTTACTAGATGTGCAGCCAAGAAAAGCATCGAAAGGAATAATGATAATATGATATGATGCAAAGTAATGTATAACAATTATTCTAGCATGAAACATTTATCTTGGAAGGACTACTAAGATTATTCTTACATCATAATCCTCTAGAAACACATTTTCCCTTGTCAGTATCTCTATGATTATAACGCCAAGACTATATATGTCTGACTTGTACGTTAGTCTGCCACAGTGGAACTCGGGTGCTAAATATCCCCTGCACAGAAATTTATATAGTCCGATCAATTAACAGAAAGAGGGATGCAATATGATACATAACTAACCGGTAAAAAGGAGTTTTCAATAGGCTTGGACAGCTTACAGTGATCCAAACAGTTTAGAAGTAATAACGTGGCTTTGATTGTCATCAAAACACCTTGAAAGACCAAAGTCAGCAATTTTAGGCACCATACAGTCATCCAGCAATATATTAGAAGGCTTAAGATCTAAGTGAACAATACAATTTTGGTGAAGATAGTGCAAGCCCGCACAAATTCCCTTGATTATTAGGTAGTATTGTGTCCATCCAAGTTCAGCGGACGCATCTATAAATGGAGAGGATAAAGCAACCTTAGTACTGGAGATAGTGTTGCATAACAATATTTGGAATCTAGCTAGTGTACGGCACAACAATTGTTTTTCATAATCTTTGCGGTACATCTGCCATGACAAGCTTTCCATTAAAGCTTACTATAACCCTTTGTGTGTCAGCACAGTATCCAAGAAACCGTACTACATTTTTGTGTTTTATCTTCATTAGACATTGAACCTCTTGATGGAATTTGTTCTCATACAAATGTGTATTGAACAAATTCTTCACGGCAATGGTTCCCTTTCTAAGCATTCCGTGTAATGGTAACAAACCTTAGCCTTGTTCGAGGGTCACTTTTAGCATTTACATCCAACATATTAAGTTGAGAGGGGCCATACCTTATAAACGACCGCAAACCCACCACGGCCAATTTCTTTATCATCTGAGAAACCATTTGTGATGTAATCCATAAGAGATAATGGCAGTCAGTGGGCTCTACACTTTCATCGAGTAGCATGCGCTCCAGGAGATCACGTTTTGTGCTCGCTGCACGATCCATTTATCCTTGAAAAAGGGAACAAAAACATCACCCCAATTACCGAACTGATGATGAAGACATAATCACAGATCACCACCCATGTGTTCCACACTTCCCACTCATTGGCCAAACATATAGTGTGAAACTTTCTCTATAAATTGAACATGTAGCGTGAAACCAATCAAGTATCTCTCTCCCTCCCCAAAGCAACATTGGTTGTGTTTTTTACCTACCGAACGATGCGCTTGATAGCAAATCGGAGGTACCAGTTGGAGAGACCTTCCGTAGCATAAACAAGGATACAGCATGAATGAAGGTCGAGTTCCCTAGCATAGACAAATATATGAAGTTGGCAGAAATTTCACTATGAAATTTTCAACACAAGAAATATACGAAGTAGAAGCAAAACAGTTGACAGAAATTTCTTTGTAAAATTTTCGCTACGGCTTGACTGTTCGAGAACAAGTAGGCCGGTGCAGGCTGCAGCTTCAGGAAACTAATCGGGCAGAGGGGGGAAGGGGATCGGATCTAAAGAAGAAACCGATCTGAACAAGTAGATCGGATCTGAAGAAAATCGAGCAGAGGGGAGGGGGAACCAAACTGAGTAAAATAATAAGCATTAAATTACTTTTACTCGAATTGTGGACTAGTCTGTACGGACTCTCAGATAGATGACGAGCCAGCGAAATTCATGCAGTTGTGAAAACTGAGCTAGCGATCATGCGAGAAGAATATTTGCAACGAGCTTACCTGCTGCTGCTGCTGCAGTGAATGTGAATTTCACAGGACTGCAGGAAGGCGAGGCGAGAGGAAATGGATCTGCTGCTCCAGCGTGAAGAACTAAAAGATGGCAATTAAGTACCTGGAGAAGCGCTGCTGATTTGTGAAGGCGAAATTCAGATGGTGCAAGGCGAAGGAGCCATGAAAGTGGAGGGAAAGGGGACGGGAATGCCAGGGCGCGCCGGGGAAAGCCGTCCTTTGGAGATTCGTCGGGAACCAAAGGAAAAGGCCAGAGGATAGTGCAGGCCGCGTCACGGGGCACCCACCCATGTTCACGCGAGTGCGATCCGGACTACTCCGGAAAGACAATGATACAAGTGTCGTCAACACTAGGTAAAGGCGTCTGTGCCAAACGGCCAAGTTCGATTTATACAAGGGAAGCGCTGAGCGTCCCCGCGATCCTCGGGTCACGGACCGTCCGATTAAGCTATTTTTACCATCTCATCATGTTGTCTGCCTCCTTCCCTATTTATTTTTTTTTAGTAAAAGGGTTCGTGAGACAAAAAAAAAGATCTCGCAAGAAATTTCATCGGAGATCTCGCTGGAGATGTCTTAGCAAAAATCACCGGGTTGTTTAGAAGCGTTTTCCTTTACATAATGTTTCTACTGTATAAACTGGTATTACATGGTGCAGTTTTTTTTAGGTAAAACTTCATATATTAAGCCTGCAAACCATCTTATTAAAACCTTCCAGTTCTCTTAGGTACCCTGGTAAGAGAAAAGAGTGTGTCACAAAACTTGCAGTCCATTAAACAATAGTTACATCGTTCAAGAGAGGTTGCAGAAGAAAGCTAGAAGATTCATCGACCCAATTACAATTATTTTTAAACTCAAAGAAATTCCTAGCTATTCATGAGCTACTAAATTTGCATCTCTCCCATTGTGAATAAACTCAACCTTCCCAATTTGTCCAGCTTAAACTAGGATATCAGCATAGACTGTTATAGCCTCGTTCCAAATTTGTTCGCCCTAGAGCATAGTTGTACCACTTCCAAACAATTAGATTCTGCCTCAATATCATTGAACCCTAAAGAATTAGCCAATGTTAGACCATGCAACATTCCCAAAGCCTCCGCTAAGACGGGTGAGGCCACATGCGGTATGAATGTTGACTTTGCTGCATTGAAATCTTCTCTGATATTCCTCAGAATGGCACCCAAAGCACTAGATAGAGTTTTAGTCGAAAACACTACATCAAAGTTCAGCTTGATAGATTTAGCTTTCAGTCTCGACCAAGTAGTCTTCATCTGTCCAGTCGATGGTTGTGTTGCTTTCAAGGAATTTTTTGCTATAGCTTTAATCGAGGTGACGCACTGCGCACTAGGGGGTACTTACTCGTCGTGGGATATTTTACGTCGTCTCCACCAGATGTACCATGCCGCGATAGCAGTGACGTTGTGGTTTTCTATAGATTCATATCCTGGCAAATTGCATGAGGGGATTTTAAGAAGCGCCTCAAATACCTAAGCACCAGATCGATCATTCTACATTGCCTCATGAACATACTCTTCAAGCCCTAATCCTCTTCAAATATCTGCATGTGGTGACCCAGCATGCCACTGCATGATGTAGTACACTATAGTCGTTGACATAACACCAATGAAACACCGTTCCACTAGTAATACATCCCTCAGAGTGGTATAAGAGTGGTATAACATAAATATAGCAGGTCCAAGACATAACTATAGGTTACAACTTGACTCTTTACAAAAGATCCATATAACATTCTAGGTTATAGAGAGAGAAAGCAATTCTTACAAATAAAAAACAAAAATAACAACTCATAACTATCATGCTAATAGACTAGTACCTGAACAATTGGGCTTGCATTGTTGCTATTGCAATACTCTGCATGAAGGGAATATGCCCTGAGAGGCAATAATAAAGTTGTTATTATGTATATTCCAAGTATATGATATATGTTTATTTTGCATGATGTAACTGTATTAATACGGAAACGTTAATACATGTGTGTTTAATAAACAAACAGAAAGTTCCTAGTTATGCCTCTCTTATAAACTAGCTCGTTGATTAACAAAGGTTTCCTGATCATGGACATTGGATGTTGTTAATAATGAGGTCACAACATTATTGGAATGGTGTGATGAACATTCATCTGAATTATAGCATTACGATCAAATTCATTGATTTTATATTGCTATAACATCATACGAAGTAATCCTAATCCTTAGACCATGAGATCATGTCAATCACTAACACTGGAAGAGTATCTTGATAACATCAAACGTCACACCGTAACAGGGTGATTATAAAGATGGGTTCAGTGCTACCAAAGTGTTATGTTGAGGCCTATGGATCAAGAGTGGAATTTGTTCATCCCGATGACGGATAGATATGCTCTAGGCCCTCTCTGTGATATCACATTGATTAGTTTGCAAGCAAGTGATTTGATCACTAGAATGTTATATCACGGGAACAAGAAACGAGTACATGTCAGTAACGAGATCAAACTAGGTATGAAGATACCGATGATCGAAACTCGGACATGTAATATATCGCGAGGCAAAGGGATTAAGATTCTAGCGTAAAAGGTTCTCATGATCACAAGAAAGTCATCATTGAATGTGTGGGAGTCAGTATGGATCTCCAGGTCCCGCTTCTAATTATTGATCCAAGAGGGGTCTCGATCATATCTGCATTATTTGTGAACCATAGAGTGACACACTTAAGAGACACCGACACCATTTGGAACAAATAGTTTCATGTCGAAAAGATTTACAAAACGCAGGAATTTATTTCACTAGACACTTGAACTGTTTCGGGTGAAATTGTTGAAAGTGTTTCTGCATGTGAAATGAAATATTAGCAAGGGGTTATATGTGAATTTTTTTCCATTAAAGTAATTGACAAAATTCTGAATAAATAAAAGGAGTTTTATTTAAAGAGAGATTGCATTAAATTTGGTGGAAATTTAATGGGAATTTTGAGTGGAGAAGTGAAGGGCCATATTTGTGAGTGGGAGCTCCGCCCACATGAATGGAGGAGGGGAGGGGGCAGCCCCCATGCGCCGGCCACCCCCTTGGGGTGCCCCCTCCCTCCTATATAAAGCACCCCTCTCACTCCTTGTCACTCACACCTCCTCGTAAAGGATCTCTCACTCCCTCTAGTTTTCCACATGGTCTCGGACTAGCGAGATACATGTTCACGATGGCTTTTCGGCAAGAGAGAGTTGTTACTTCCGCTACATCGCTGAGCGAGGAGTCGAAGGTTGTTCGGTGGTTTGGACATGTGTGTGAGCACAGATGCGCTGCTGATTTGCGGCGCTGGACTTCTTCTCGATCTTGAGATCGGCAAGCGTTCCTCTACTGTTGGAGATATGCCCTAGAGGCAATAATAAAAGTAGTTATTATTATATCTTTGTGTTTATTATAAATGTTTACATTCATGCTATAATAGTATTAACCGGAAACATTAATACTTGTGTGATTTGTAAACTAATTAGAGTCCCTAGTAAAGCCTCTTTATAATACTAGCTTGTTGGTTGATAGATGATCGTGGTTTCCCGATCATGAACATTGAGATGTTATGAACAACAAGATCATATCATTAGGAGAATGGTGTGATGGACATACTCATATAGATAAGCGTACCATAAAGATCAAGTCATTTCAATAGTTCGTTTGCTATAAGTTTTCTGATACATAGTAACCTAATTCCTTCGACCATGAGATCATGCTAATCACTATCACTGGAAGGATGCTTTGATGACATCAAACACCACACCGTAACTAGGTGGTTATAAAGCTGGCATTAAGTGTTCAGAAAGTATGTGTTGAGGCACATGGATCAAGAGTGGGATTTGTCCATCCATATGACGGATAGATGTATATTCTGGGCCCTCTCGGTGGAATGTCATCCAATTAGCTTGCAAGCATGTGACTGGCTCACAAGGGATCACATTGATGGGTTTCGCAACATAGTAAATCAAAAAAAAATACGGATGCGAACGGGAAAGCCAAGATCTAATCTAGGAGATGCAAACAACGAGAGGGATAGATGAGATCTTCATACCCTTAAAGAAATCGCACAGCAGAACGTTCAACAGAACGTGGTTGATATAGTCGTACTAGCCTTCTCCTCCTCGCGATCCGATCCGATCCAACGTCGCAAGTGGCGACGCCTCCGAGAGATGCACACGTACGGCACCTCGACGTCTCCTCCTTCCTCGGTCCAGCAAGTGGGGTGGAGAGATAGGTTGGATTTACATCACGACGGCGTGGTGCAAAGGTGGAGAGTTTCTGCGGCAGGGCTTCGCCTACGCGCAGTCGGGAGAGAGAGAAGGGAAGAAGTATGGCGGCTAGGGTTTTGGGGTGAGGGAGGAGGGTGCGCCCCTGCCCTCTTTATATAGAGGGCTGGACGGCTGCCCTTGACCCTCCTCCAAGCCCTAGGGCCGGCGGCCACAAGGGTGGAGTGGGGGGGGAACTTCACCCCCTTCTAGAAGATCCCCTAGGGTTTCCCCTAGGGTTTGGCCGGCTGGGCCTATGGGGCCTTGTGCCCCTGGCCCAATGCGGCCAGGGCACTCCCTCGTAGGCCCACGCCCCCCTCCGACAAGTGGGGCCACGTTGGTCCCACTCCAGAAGCTTCTAGAACCTTCCGGTACAATATCGAACATTCCGAAACAATCTCGAAATCCAAAAACTGCTTTCCTTTATATGAATCTTATTCTCCGGACCATTCCGGAACCTCTCGTGATGTCCTAGATCTCATCCGAGACTCCGAACAAAAACTCATAAACCAATTATTCATTCTATCCTAGCGTCGAAGCACGTTAAGTGTGTGACCCTACGGGTTCGAGAATATGCAGACATGATCTTCTATCAATAATCAATAGCGGGATCTAGAAACCCATATTAACTCCCACATATTCATCGATGATCATATCGGATGAACCACGATGCCAGGATTCAATTAATCCCATATATATTCCCTTCGTCACGCGATATTTTACTTGCCCAAGATTCGATCGTTGGTATCGGCATACCTAGTTCAATCTCGTCCACAGCAAGTACTTTACTCGTTCCGTAATCCGATATCACTTTGTGATTAACTTCTTAACCACGTGCTTGCAAGAGGTGTTGATATCGATTATCGAGTGGGCCCGAAGTATATCTCTCCGACTTGGGAGGGACAAATCCCATCTCGATACATATAACCCAACAAGTACTTTCCGATCACCTGAGAGACACCTTTATGATCACCCTCTTATAGGATGACGTTTGATGACCTCAAAGCTTTCTTCCGATACCAGGCAGTTGCATTATCTCATGGTCCAAGGAATACAATATTTGACATAAGAAAAAGCTTCACAAAGATGAACACGATGACACGATCTAATTGCTCTGCTTGATTTGGGTATGTCCATCATATCATTCTCCCAATGATATGATCTCATTATTAATTGACAACTCATGTCTATGGTTAGGAAACCTTAACCATCATTAATCAATGAGCTAGTCCATAGAGGCGTACTAGGGACACGGTGTTGTTCATAAACCACACAAGTATCAAAGTTTCCGCTTAATACAATTCTAGCATGGAATAGAAACTTTATCATGAACAAGAATTATAATAATAACACCTTTATTATTGCCTCTAGGGCATAATTCCAACAGTCTCCCACTTGCACTAGAGTCAATAATCTAGTTTACATCTGGCAACAATCTAACACCCATGGCACTAAGGTGTTGATCATGTTTTGCTCGTGGAAGAGGTTTAGTCAACGGATTTGCGACATTCAGATCCGTATGTACTTTGCTAATCTTCAGATCTCCATCTGTTATATAATCTCGAATTATATGAAACTTGCGGTTGATGTGCTTGGTCTTTGGATGATATCTTGGTTCCTTAGCTAGTGCTATGGTGCCAGTGTTGTCACACAATATCTCCAGTGGGTCCAAGGCACTTGGAACCACACCAAGCTCAGTGATGAAGTTCCTGATCCAAACTCCTTCACTTGACGCTTCTGCAGCAGCCATGTATTCCGCTTCTACTGTAGATCCCGCGATCACGCTTTGCTTGCAGCTTCTCCAGCTCACAGCTCCTCCATTCAAAATATATATGTATCCTGTCTGAGATTTAGAATCATCCTTGCCGGTGTCGAAACTAGCGTCGACGTAACCTTTTACGACGAGCGGCTCATCACCTCCATAGACTAAGAAGATTTCTTTAGTCCTGTTTAAATACTTTAGGATGTTCTTTACGGCTGTCCAGTGTTCCACTCCTGGATCACTTCGGTATCTGCTCGTCAAACTAAGAGCATTGGACACATCCGGTCTAGTACACAGCATGGCATACATGATAGAACCTATGGCCGAGGCATAAGGCACTTTGCTCATAGCTTCTCTATCATTTACCGTAGCTGGACACTGAGCCTTGCTCAATATCCTACCTGACAACATGGGCACTGAACTTTTCTTTTCCTTATCCATTCTGAACCTTTTCAGAACTTTGTCTAGGTATGTACTTTGGCTTAAAGCTATTAGGCGTCTTTGTCTATCTCTATATATTTTGATGCCTAATATATAAGCAGCTTCCCCTAGGTCTTTCATTGAAAAACATTTGTTCAAATAACTCTTCACATCTTTAAGCATATCAATGTCATTTCCAATAATCAATATGTCATCCACATATAGTACTAAAAATGTCACTGAGCTCCCACTCACTTTCTTGTAGATACAAGCTTCGTAGCAATTTGGAACAAATCCAAAGCTCTTGATCACTTGATCAAAACGAAGGTTCCAACTCCGAGATGCTTGCTTCAGTCCATAAATGGAACGCTGAAGTTTGCACACCTTATCAGCATCCTTAGGATCGACAAAACCTTCGGTTTGCATCATATACAACTCTTCATCAATGTTGCCATTGAGGAACGCAGTCTTGACATCCATCTGCCATATTTCATAATCATGAAACGCAGTAATTGCTAATAAAATCCGAATGGACTTAAACATCGCTACGGGAGAGAAAGTCTCATCGTAGTCAACACCTTGAACTTATCGAAAACCTTTCGTGACAAGCCATGCTTTATAGACAGTAACATTACCATCCGCGTCCGTTTTCTTCTTGAAAATCCATTTGCACTCAACGGCCTTTCGGTCGCTAGGAGGGTCCACCAAAGTCCATACTTGGTTTTCTCTCATGGATCCCAATTCGGATTTCATGGACTCTAGCCATTTTTCAGAGTCTGGGCTCATCATTGCTTCCTCATAGTTCACAGGTTCACTGTTGTCTACCAACAAGACAGTTAAGACAGGGTTGTCGTACCATTCAGGAGGGGCACGTGACCTTGTCGACCTGCGACGTTCAGTAGTAGCATCGTCCGAAGCTTCATGATCCTCGTCATTAGCTTCCTCTATTGTTGGTGCAGACGGCACTGGAACAATTTCAGGTGCTGCGCTACTCTCCAACTCAAGAGAAGGTTCAATAACCTCGTCTAGCTCTACTTTCCTCCCACTCACTTCTTTCGAGAGAAACTCCTTCTCAAGAAAGGATCCGTTCTTTGCAACAAACACTTTGCCTTCAGATCTGTGGTAGAAGGTATACCCAATCGTTTCCTTAGGGTATCCTATGAAGACGCATTTCTCTGCTTTGGGTTCGAGCTTGTTTGGCATCAACTTCTTGACGTAAGCCTCGCATCCCCAAACTTTAAGAAACGACAACTTAGGTTTAGCACCAAACCATAGTTCATACGGTGTCGTCTCAACGGATTTAGATGGTGCCCTATTTAAAGTGAATGCAGCGGTTTCTAATGCATAACCCCAAAATGATAACGGCAAATCTATAAGAGACATCATCGATCGCACCATATCTAATAGAGTTCGATTCCGGCGTTCAGACACACCATTGCGTTGTGGTGTTCCGGGTGGCGTGAGTTGCGAAACGATTCCGCTTGCTTTAAGATGCGTGAGAAAATCATAACTCAAATATTCACCTCCACGATCGGATCGTAGAAATTTAATTTTCCTGTTACGATGGTTTTCCACTTCGTTCTGAAATTCTTTGAACTTTTCAAACGTTTCAGATTTATGTTTCATTAAATAGATATACCCATATCTACTTAAGTCATCAGTAAAAGTGAGAAAATAGCGATATCCACCACGCGTCGAAACACTCATTGGTCCGCATACATTGGTATGTATGATTTCCAACAAGTCCGTTGCTCGCTCCATTATTCCAGAGAACGGGGTTTTGATCATCTTGCCCATGAGGCACGGCTCGCACGTGTCAAATGATTCAAAATCAAGAGACTCCAAAAGTCCATCAGAATAGAGTTTCTTCATGCGTTTTACACCAATATGACCTAGACGGCAGTGCCACAAATAAGTCGTATTATCACTATCTACCTTGCATCTCTTAGCCTCAATGTTATGGATGTGTGTTTCATTGCTTTAGATTCGAAGAAATAAACCATTCATAGCAGGTGCATGACCATAAAAGATGTTACTCATATAAATAGAACAACCATTATTCTTCGATTTAAATGAATAACCGTCTTGCAATAAACACGATCCAGATATGATGTTCATGCTCAACGCAGGCACATAATAACATTTATTAAGGTTTAAAACTAATCCCGAAGGTAAAACTAAGGAGAGCGTGCCGACGGCCATCACATCAACTCTTGATCTGTTGCCAACGCGCATCGTCACCTCATCCCTTGCTAGCCGCCGTCTATTTCATAGCTCCTGTTTCGAGTTACAAATATTAGCAACTGAACCAGTATCAAATACCTAGGCTCTACAACGAGCGCTAGTAAGGTAAACATCAATAACATGTATATCAAATATACCTTTGATGGTGTCGGCCTTCTTGTCCACTAAGTACTTCGAACAGTTGCGCTTCCAGTGACCCTTGTCCTTGCAATAGAAGCACTCAGTGTCCGGCTTAGGTCCAGACTTGAGCTTCTTCTCACTAGGGCAACGCGCAACGTCATTGCCTTTCTTGAAGGACTTCTTTGCACACTTACCTTTCTTAAAGCTGGGGGGCTTGTTGACCATCAACACATGATTATCTTTCTTGATGTCCACCTCCGCAGCTTTCAACTTAGTGAAGAGCCCAGTGATCGTATCAGTGGAACCAATCTGATTATGAGTAACTACAAAACCTTTGTAGCTAGGAGGGAGTGATTGCAGAACCCTGTCAATCTTGAGCTCTTCTGGAATCTTGCAGTCCAGTTGCTCAAGACGTTGAGTGTAGCCCGACATCTTAATGGCGTTCTCACTAACGGAACTCCCTTCCTCCATCTTGCAGTTAAATAATTTCTCAGAGATCTCATATCTCTCAGAACGGGCCTGAGTCTGAAACATGGTTTTCAGTTCCTCAAGAATCTCAAAGGGCCCGGCGAACTCCTCAAAACGATTTTGAAGGTCTGATTCCATAGCAAACAACATGGTGCTCTTAATCACACCATAATCATCTTTGTGTGACTGATAAACAGTTTTTTCATCAGCCGGCGCATCTATAGCAGGGGCGTCACCTAGCGCTTTCTCAAGGACATAGTCCTTTTGTCCGCCAACGAGAATGATTCTCAGATTGCGGAACCAGTTGGTGAAGTTAGACCCATTGTTCTTAAGCTTTTCTTTCTCAGCAAAAACGCTGAAGTTGAAGTTGGACTTAGACATTTGATCTACAAAATTTGCAAGTACAATTTAGACTATGTTCATGATAACTAGTTCAACTTAATCAAATTACTAGATGAACTCCCACTAAATTCAACATCCCTCAAGTTGTTTAGTGAACATGATCCAAATTCACCACACCTAATCCGATCTTCACGAGAAGAGATGTGGTTTCAATGGTGGACAACAAAGTGTCGATCATATCATTCATATGACTCATGCTTAACCTTTCGGTTCGTGTGTTCCGAGGCCATGTCTGTACATGCTAGGCTCGTCAAGTCAAACCCAAGTATTTCTGCGTGTGCAAAACTGGCTTGCACCCGTTGTATGTGAACGTAGAGTTTATAGCACCCGATCATCACGTGGTGCTTGAACACAACGAACTTTCGCAACGGTGCATACATGGGGAGAACACAGTTTTATCTTGATCTTTAAGTGAGGAATCATCTTATAATGCTACCATCGCGATCTAAGCATAATAAGATACATAAAAGGATAAACATCACATGCATATAATTTTATGTGACATGGTATAGCCAATCTCCGTGCAATGATCTCTATCTTGTGCGTGCCAGCATGATCTCCACCACTCCACCATGATTGCCTCCACCACGAATAGCAAATACAACTATTGCTAACTACTTAGCGATAAAGTAAACCTATTACATGGCGTATAAGAAGTTGACACACAGGTCATACACAATTATAAAGACAACCATATGGCTCCTGCCGGTTGTGTACTCATCGACATGCAAGTCGTGAAATATTACAAAACATGATCATTGCATACAACATACACATCATATCTTGGGCCATACCATATCACAGAAACACTCCTTGCAAAAACAAGTTAGACGCCTCTACTTTGTTGTTGCATGTTTTACGTGGCTTATGGGAGTAAGAAGCTAAGAACGATTCTTACCTACGGAAAGCCAAAACGGTGATATTATGGTTGCCAACATCCGGTGTAAATCCCATGACAACTATAGTGAGAGAAACTGGCATCCACCAGCCGCATGTGTGGAACAAGCCACACGTCAAGTGCGGAGCCGGTCTCGCGAACGAGGTCGCGTAAAGTTTGCCTGGACCGCTTCGATCTCACTATCCCACGTCATAAGAAGTACACAACAAGAGGCTTGCAACAGAAAACATCAACGCCCGCAACAAGCATGTTGCGTTCTACTCGTGAAACACATCTACGCATAGATCTAGCTCTGATACCACTGATGGGTTTCGCAGCATAGTAAATCAAAAAAAATCTACGGATGCGAACGGGAAAGCAAAGATCTAATCTAGGAGATGCAAACAACGAGAGGGATAGATGAGATCTTCATACCCTTGAAGAAATCGCGCAATGAACGCTCAATGTAACATGGTTGATGTAGTCGTACTAGCCTTCTCCTCCTCGCGATCCGATCCGATCCAACGCCGCAAGTGGCGACGCCTCCGAGAGATGCACACGTATGGCACCTCGACGTCTCCTCCTTCCTTGGTCCAGCAAGTGGGGTGGAGAGATAGATTGGATCTACAGCACGACGGCGTGGTGCCAAAGGTGGAGAGTTTCTGCGACAGGGCTTCGCCTACGCGCAGTCGGGAGAGAGAGAGAGAGAGAGAGAGAGAGAGAGAGAGAGAGAGAGAAGGGCAGCAGTATGGCGGCTAGGGTTTTGGGGTGAGGGAGGAGGGTGCGCCCCTGCCCTATTTATATAGAGGGCTGGCCGGCTGCCCTTGCCCCTCCTCCAAGCCCTAGGGCCGGCGGCCACAAGGGTGGAGTGGGAGGGGAAGTTCCCTCCCTTCTAGAAGATCCCCTAGGGTTTCCCCTAGGGTTTGGCCGACTGGGCCTATGGGGCCTTGTGCCCCTGGCCCAATGCGTCCAGGGCACTCCCTCGTAGGCCCACGCCCCCCTCCAACAAGTGGGGCCACGTTGGTCCCACTTCGGAAGCTTCTAGAACCTTCCGGTACAATACCGAACATTCCGAAACAATTCCGAAATCCAAAAACTGCTTTCCTTTATATGAATCTTATTCTCCGGACCATTCTGGAACCTCTCATGATGTCCTGGATCTCATCCGAGACTCCGAACAAAAACTCATAAACCAATTATCCATTCTATCCTAGCGTCGAAGCACGTTAAGTGTGTGACCCTACGGGTCCGAGAATATGCAGACATGATCTTCTATCAATAGTCAACAGCGGGATCTGGAAACCCATATTGACTCCCACATATTCATTGATGATCATATATGATGAACCACGATGCCAGGATTCAATTAATCCCATATATATATTTCCTTCGTCACGCGATATTTTACTTGCCCGAGATTCGATCGTTGGTATCGACATACCTAGTTCAATCTCGTTCACAGCAAGTACTTTACTCGTTCCGTAATCCGATATCACTTTGTGATTAACTCCTTAACCACGTGCTTGCAAGCAGTGTTGATATCGATTACCGAGTGGGCCCGAAGTATATCTCTCCGATTTGGGAGGGACAAATCCCATCTCGATACATACAGCCCAACAAGTACTTTCCGATCACCTGAGAGACACCTTTATGATCACCCTCTCATAGGATGACGTTTGATGACCTCAAAGCTTTCTTCCGATACCAGGGAGTTGCATTATCTCATGGTCCAAGGAATACAATATTTGACATAAGAAAAAGCTTCGCAAAGATGAACACGATCTAATTGCTCTGCTTGATTTGGCTCTGTCCATCATATCATTCTCCCAATGATATGATCTCATTATTAATTGACAAATCATGTCTATGGTTAGGAAACCTTAACCATCATTAATAAATGAGCTAGTCCATAGAGGCGTACTAGGGACACGGTGTTGTTCATAAACCACACAAGTATCAAAGTTTCCGCTTAATACAATTCTAGCATGGAATACAAACTTTATCATGAACAAGAATTATAATAATAACACCTTTATTATTGCCTCTAGGGCATAATTCCAACACACATATCACGGGAACGAGAAAAGAGTACTTATCGGTAATGAGGTTGAACTAGGTATGCAGAGATACAAACGATCGGACCTCGGATAAGTAAAACTATCGCGAGACAAAGGGATTTCGTATCGTATGTAAGTGGTTCATTCGATCGCAAAGTAATCATAGAAATATGTGGGATCCATATGAATTTCCATATTACTCTATTGGTTATTGATCGGAGAAGAGTCTCGATCATGTCTGCATAATTCACGAACCGTAGGGAGACACACTTAAGGATTCGATGTTGTTTAGTTGATATGGAATGTAAGTAGGGAGACCGGATGTTGTTCAGAGTCTCTGATGGGATCCGGGATATCACGAGGAGATCCGGAATGGTCCGGAGAATAAGATTCATATAAGGAAAGTCCAATTCCGGAGTTCGGGAATTATTCCGGTGTTTTCATCGAAAAGGTTCTAGAAGGGTCTAGAAGGTTCACCGGACCGGAATGTTAAGGGTGCATGAATGTGCCATGACTAAGTGGAATGGTTACATCATGTCCTAGGTCAAAGGTATATGCAAATAGAGAGTGCAATCAAACTGCGAAACTGAAAGTCAAAAGGCAAGTTTGAAAAGTCAAACTAGGACAATGTATCCTGGTGGAGGAAGGAAAGAATCCTTCTTTCCCTCCACCACATGCTAACTAGGAGAGGGAGTTGGGTAAGGATTCAAACTCCCCTCTCCCAAGCTTCCCTTCCTCTCATAAATAGAGGGGAGGGGCTGCCCTCTAAACACAACACCACCACCCCGCCTCCAAGCACTACTAGGAAAAGGGCTGTTCGTGGCGCACCTAAAAAGACCATCCGTGGCGCACTAGTGGTGCGCCACTAAGCGTACGCTACGGCTAAAAAGTGCCTGTAGTGCACTACCCTGGTGCGCTACGGTTATATGGGGATAGGCTTGGCGCACTACTAGGTGCGCCACGGATAGGGGTACAGGTGCGCCACGGATGTTTTTTTCAAAAACAAAAAAATGCAAAAAACACCCTCGTTTTGAATTGCAAAAGCAATCGGGTCCGCATCGCCGCCGTCGTGTCGCCTCGCTGGAGCATGGGGGTCGTGGCCACGACCTACCACCGCAGGAGGTGCGGGAGGCTGTGGTTGTGCTACTCCTCGCCGGCATCGAGGAAGAGAGGGAGAAGGATGTGTGGCTGGAGAAGGGAGGAGGTCGCCGCAAGGAGAAGGAGGTCGTCGGCGCTCGTCGTCGCTCGTCGTGACTGCAAGGAGGAGGAGGCCGCAAGGAGAAGGAGGTCGTCACCGTCGTGACTACAAGGAGGAGGAGAAGGTCGCTGTCGCTGTCGCCATCGTCACTGCAAGGAGAGGAGGATGCCGGAGCAAGGAGGAGGAGAAGGCCACCGTCGCCGTCGTCAGTGCAAGGGAAGGAGGAGAAGGAAAAGGAGGAGGAGGAGGAGAAGGAGAAGAGAGAAGGAAAAGGAGGGGAGAAGAGAGAAGGAAAAGGAGGAGGAAGGAAAATGAAAAGGAGAAGAGGGAGGGAAGAGGGGTAGGTGGGCGGGGTGGGGATTCAAATTTTGAATCCCGCCCAACTTACTCGTAGCGCACTAGGTGGTGGTGCGCTACGGGTAAGTTGCCCTCTATTTATTTTTTCTGCAGGAAAAAACAGTTTTTTGATCGTAACTTTTTACTCTTTTGGAATTTTTAAAATCTAAATAATTGCTAAACGACCGTAGGTCGTTGCGAGCAGATGCGAAATCTCGTTCTCGTCATTTTGGTATATTATACGATTTTTTCGACATCGTATGCAAAAGTTACGGCCATTTTACCGTGGCATAACTTTTTTTTGCAGAAAAAGTCGAAATTATTGTTTGTTAATTTTCCTACAAACTATACCACATTACCTGTCTACATATGAAATTATTTTATTTTTTGAAGTATTTATCATTTTCTTTTATTTTTTGCAAAGCCTAAAAAGGCGATCCAGGGGGGGTGGAGTTTGGTGCAGGCCACTTAGCCGTAGGGCACTGGGACATAGTTCCCTATGGCTAAGTTGACCAACTGCTGCAGCACACATGCTCGTAGCGCACTAGGTCAGGGTGCACTACGGCTAAGTTTCACATCCGTAGCGCACCTTGACCTAGTGCGCTACGGGTATGTGTGCTGCGGCCACATGTGCCCTGGACCACACATAGCCGTGGCGCACCACCCTCATGTGCGCCACGCTTACGGTATTTAGCCGTAGGGCACCTGTGGGCAGTGCGCCACGGCTATTTTACCCGTGGGGCACCACTAGCAAGTACGCCACAGAAGTGTGGATTACCTATAGCCGTTTTTCCTAGTAGTGAAGCCGCCGCCGCCGCCGCTCGCCGCCGCCTGCCACGCCTCCTCCTCTCCGGCCCTCTAAACCCTAGATCACCAGAAACCCTAATTATCCACCATAACCTGCTCAGGCTTAGGCGAAGCCCTACAGGATCTTCCCTCTACTTCCGACACCACGCCGTCGTCTTGCCAGAATCGCAAGGGGAGAACTACAACCTCTGCAGCCTGCTAGAACAAGGGAGAGGAAGGTCTTCATCGAAATTTAACGTGTGACCAATCGCGAAGCGCCATTTAACGCATCACCGGAAGGATCGTCTACGCGATCTCGAGATCGGCAAGTGTATGACTACATCACCCACGATAATCTGCTCTCGTTAACCGCTTTGGAATCTTTGAGGGTGAGTACTCTAATCGAATCGTTGCTACAATCTAGTAGATAGATCTTGTCTTGTTTGTGTTCACGCGGTAGAAATTTTTTGTTTTCCACGTTACGAACCCCTACAGAGGTATCAGAGCCATGTCTATATGTAGATCTGTTGCACGAGTAGAACACAAAGGTCATTATGGGCGTTGATGCTTTTATTGTCGATTGCTTCTTGTGTACTTTGCATATTGCGGGATGGTGGGATGAAGCGGCCCGGGCTAACCTTACATGACATTGTTCATGAGACTTGCTCCACGATTAACATGCAACTTGTATTGCATAAGTGGCTTTGCGGGTGCATGTTTCTTCCAACATAGTGAAGATTCAATTTACAACGGGTGATTGACAATACTAGTATCAATATTGTGGTTCTTGTTCGTAAGTTAGAACGACACTTATTGAAAGCCCCAAACCACATAAAACATGCAAAGATAATTAGAGGCGCCTAACTTTGTTTTGCAGGAGTGTGCTGTGATGTGATATGACCATGATTGTGATTATATATGATGTATGCAATGTTCCTTATTGTACGTCGGCAACCGGCAGGAGCCTTATGGTTGTATTTTAATTTCGTTAAGAACTGCGTGTCTATTATTCAAAGTAGTTGTAATAGTTGATGTTGGTGGACGACAACCATGGAGTTGTGACATTGACCTTGATGCCATGTCGGTGATGATGGAGATCATGTTCGTGCTTGAAGATGGAGATCGGAAGCACAAGAAGAAAGGCCATATCATATCAAATATTTTGAATTGCATGTGATGTTAATCCTTTTATGCATCTTGTATTGCTTAGTTCGCGACGGTAGCATTATAAGATGACCCCTCTCACAAAATATCAAGTTATAAAGTGTTCGTACTTAGTAGGCACTGTTGCTAAAGCTCGTTGTTTCAAAGCACCACGTGATGATCGGGTATGTTAGATTCTGCGAGTGTATACAATGGGAGCAAGCCAAATTTTCTCATGCGGAAGCTAAGGTTTGATCTTGACGAGCCTAGCATGTACAGACATGTTCTCAGAACACGGATCACCGAAAGGTAAAGCATGAATCATACAGTAGATATGATGAACATATTGATTGTTCGCCTTTGAAGCTACATCATCTCTCGTGATGATCAGTTTTGATGTGGTGGATTTGGTTCGTGTGATCAGTAAAACAATGCGAGGGATATTGTTTTGAGTGGGAGTTCACCTAGATTAATTCAACTATTAATTAGAACTCAATTTGTCATAAACTTAGTCTAAACTATTGCAAATATGTTGTAGATCAATGGCGGCCCCTACCATCAATTTTAATGTGTTCCTAAAGAAAGAAAAGTTGAAAAACAATGGAAACAACTTCGCGGATTGGTTCCACAACTTTAGGATTGTCCTCAATGTTGGTAATTTGACCTATGTGTTGGATGCACCGCTGGGTGACCCACCTGTAGCTGATGCTACCGATGAGGTGAAGAATATTTTCCTTGCTCGAAAGAATCAGTACTCCATATTTCAGTGTCCTATCTTGTATGGTTTGGAATTGGAGCTTCAGAAAAGGTTTGAAAACTTTGACCCACATGATATTGTCCGTGAACTCAAAATGATATTTGAGGCTCACGCGGCAGTTGAGAGTTATGAGGCTTCTGAAAAGTTCTTTAACTGCAAGATGGAAGAGGGCAGCTCCGTCAGTGAGCATGTGCTTAAGATGTCTAGGCACACAAGTAAGCTCCAAAGCTTGGGTGTAGTGATTCCTAATGCTTTGGGGAGTCACCGTGTCCTCCAATCACTACCACCAAGTTACAAGAACTTTGTGATGAACTACAATATGCAAAACATGGACAAGTCGTTGCCTGAACTCTTCTCCATGTTAAAGTCTGCGGAAGTGGAGATCAAGAAAGAGCACCAAGTGTTGATGGTCAATAGGACCACCAAATTCAAAAAGCAAGGCAAGTCTAAGAAAAAAGGAAACTTTAAGAAGGGCGGTAAGAAAGTTACCCCGCCGGCGAAGAAGACCAAGGCTGGGCCTAAGCCTGATACTGAGTGCTTTTACTGCAAGGGAGAAGGTCACTGGAAGCGGAATTACCCTAAGTACTTGGCGAATTTGAAGAACGGCAACATCAAGAAGAAAGGTATATCTGATATACATGTTATTGATGTGTATCTCACTAGTAGTTGTAATAATCACTACTAGGAAAATGCCTGTTTGTGGCGCACATGGAATGGCCATCTGTGGCGCACTGCCTAGTGCACCACGGTTGTGTCGAGATAGGCGTAGCGCACCTGCTAGTGCGCCATGGCTATGTGGGCAGATGCGCTATGCGTTGGATCTTCTGTGGCGCACGTCGCAGTGCGCCACTAAGCTGCGCAGGTGCGCTTTAGATGTAGTGCGCCACAAAAGCTAGGTCATGTGCGCCACAGGTGTTTTTTTTGTTTTTTTTAATTTCAGAGCCAGATGATATACAATACAGATTATATACAATATTACAAGTTGTATATACAATACAGATTATATACAGATATACAATTATATATATAAATACACAATTTGCAAAACAAGATTGAAACAAATACATATAGATAAGTCTCACATGAATACATAGTATAAGTTACATTGTTTCGATCAAGTTACAAAGTAGTTGGTGACATGCGAATACATGTGTCTCGAACAAGTTAGAGCTGGGAAGCTCGCCTAGACATATAAACTAGCTAGACACAAACGCGGGATAAACAACCAAACAAGATAAGCATTATCACCGCTGCGACGAAGGTGTAGGTATTCATCCGGTTCCTCGTCCTAACTCCCGCTAGATAGCGCGTGTATCTAGCTTCCGCCTCCGCCATAGTGTTGTACCCTTTGTAGCTATTGCCGCTGAAACGGTGCACCTGTCTCCGGCAGTCTTCCCAATCATCGTAGACTCCGGGAACCCGTCCTTGTACACGACGTACCACGTCATCTACAAGTTGACAATAATAATTAACCGATGATTGAAAAAAACATATATAATTAAAGTCGCATATGAAGATACACTTATAGAAAGTACTTCTAAATCAAAAAGACCAAACTCAAAAAGCATGCCTCATATATAACTAGGTTGTTCGACACAGGAATATGCTACGATGAAACTGTTCGCCAAGTAGGATGCACAACACCTGGACCTGTGCATAGCACATGGCGGACAATCCCATTGCAGCACATTCACATATAGTGTGCCACGCCATTTCAATCATCGGCATTATTCTCGAAAAAGACCAAAGTAACTCGAAAAGAATGCCTCATATATATATATATATATACATAGGTCGTTGGACACAGGAATATGCTACGATGGAACTGTGAGCCAAGTAGGATGCACAAGACCTGGACTTGTGCATATCACAAGGCTCACAATCCCGTCGTAGCATATTCACATATATATTGTGCCACGACATTTCAATCATCGGCATTATTCTCGAAAAAAGACCAAAGTAAATCAAAAAGAATGCCTCATATATATATATACATAGGTCGTTGGACACAGGAATATGCTACGATGGAACCGTAAGCCAAGTAGGATGCACAACATCTAGACTTGTGCATAACACAAGGCTTACAATCCCGTCGTAGCACATTCACATATATATTGTGCCACGACATTTCAATCATCGGTATTATTCTCGAAAAAGACCAAAGTAAATCAAAAAGAATGCCTCATATATATATATATATATATATATATATATATATATATAGGTCGTTGGACACAGGAATATGCTACGACGGAACCGTGAGCCAAGTAGGATGCACAAGACCTGGACTTGTGCATATCACAAGGCTCACAATCCCGTCGTAGCACATTCACATATATATTGTGCCACGACATTTCAATCATCGGCATTATTCTTGAAAAAAGACTAATAAAGTAAGGAAAAAAAGAAGGACCAAAGTGAGCAAAGGACCAAAGAGTAAGCAAAAAAACCAAGCATTGATTTATATATAATAATAATAAGCAAAAGAAGTAAGCGATGATTCATAAACCTAATAAGATAAGTATAGTAGCATGTACACTTGTCCACATACACACAAAGGTCATCTATAGTTTGTAACTACAACTAGGCCAACATCAAGCCTTCTGGCTCGGCTTAGGGAACGGGAGGACGCCTTGTCTCGTCATGAACTTCCTATAGTCACCCTGCATCTCTAGGCGATCTTCTATGTCACGGTTATTCGGGATATTTCCTCCGTAGAAGATCCCCCCCGAAGTCATGACATCACGAAAGATGATTGCCCCAAAATCGCTGGATGCGATACATCTCTTGTCTAATATCTGAATCATGATCTTGGCCTTTGCTTCGCCCACTGTTTGAGATGATCTCGCAGCAGAGAATTCATTGGTCAAGTAGGAACGCCTCATGTGATGGAGTGCGTAGTAGGCTTCCTTCTTATTGTTTTCCGGCTTCTTCACGCAGGGAACTCCGTACGTGGTTGAAGACGTGCCGAACTTGACCTTCGTACGCATGAAGGTGGTGCCTTCCGTCGAGGCAAAGCCAGTGAGAGCATCATCCAGAACTTCCTTGATCTTGTCGTAGTTTTTCTTCTTTTCTAGACTCCCCGAGTCAAAATACGTGGCGTAGGAATGCTTTGGCGATAAGGAGATGAGCGTGCAGTGTTCATCTCTATGCAAAAAATTCAAATGGAATGTGTTGGAAAAAGAATGATGATAATCTAATAAAGCCAATCGACGGTGGCGAGTGAATAACGACTTATTCGGGAAAGTAAGGCACGAGAATGTATTCCTTTGTCTTGTTCGCCACGAGGATTCTTTTTAGGTACGAGGCCACGATACGTCGTTCGTCGGGGGAACCCAAGCAGCCGTCACACATGTAGTAGGGGTCCACTATAGCGATGCCCGGTGTGTTCTCTCTAATGATCTGCATGGCCAGGCTGAGAGAAAACAGACGGACCATGGTATAGTGCAGCGGGTATAGGTGGAACATATTGAAGATGTCGTCGAACCGCAGGAAGAACAGATCCGCAGGGGCATTATCGACGAAGCCCAAGCCTGGTGGCACCTTAACCACGAATACCGGTTGCGAGGGATCTTTCTCCGATAGAAGGCGTCTCTCTATCGTCAGCACGCTGTCATGCACACTCTGCAGTTCCGAACTGGCGAGCCTCCGCAAATTCTTAGGTAGCATGGGCTCACCCGCCACATGAATCCTCCACATAATACCCTCGGGTCTTGGTGGTCCGTCCCGAAACCTGATCGGATTCACAGTTGTTGACGCCACCGGCTGGCTCGAGCTGCTAGATTTTCTTTTCCTGCCCTTTTTTTTCCTTTTGGAGAGCGGGCAGGCACCGCAATCTGAGCACCGGCCGCCCTATGTAGTGTGTCAGGGCTTAGAATAAAGGGCCGGTTGGTTGTATCAGCTGGCTCTGTAAAGGCGCAAGCGGGAGGCGTCTCCTGAGAACCAAACAGACGCTTGGTGATAGTGGCTTTCTCTATGGGGCCACCAGCTAGGCCTTCGTTGCTAAACTGAGTGTTGAAGAAGTGATCATTCTAGTCTTCGTCGTCCTCGTACGGATCCTGCGCCATGTGCATATCATCAACATGATCATCCGACCCACCGCGTGGAGGTGACGGCGAGGGCGGTAAGGGGGCCTTGCCACCGCTTGTTGCTGGCACGACAGGCGGTGCTGTTGTATGTGGTGTGATGGCCCCCGCCGTCCCCAAACGGATCATGCTCTTTGGCCATTGCAAGAATAAGCCGAAGCAAGTTCTGAGGACAGCCGACTCTTCTTCATCCGCTCCTGGGGGTTGAATGGGAGGTTCCAGGTCGTCGCAGCCCCTTAGCACCCGACTAATTTTAACCCTGTGCACGCTATATGGCATCGGCCGTGAGTGGAACGTGTGCTGCAAGGGTTGAACGATGGTACCCTTGGCAACATCCCTCATCTCATTGTTCACGTAGCATAAGAGAGTGCAAGGAACATCCGTCTGCGGAAAACATGTACGGTATCGTCAGAGATGCCATAAGAGTAATAGATGGCGTGAAAGGCGGTAAAGCAATTTGTTTACCGTGATGGCGTCGAGATCAGCTAATGTCGACGCACCGCATACGGCGACGGGCGTGCAAGAGACGGAAGGGCTGCTTGATGGCGCGGCGGTCAGCCGTGTATTCTCCCTACCGCCGGTGCTTGGAGCTCCGTGCCGCCGACGATGGCGGGGGCACCAACATGTACTCGGCGCGCGGTGATGGCAGGGGGAGTCACCAACACTTGCGGCGCCACGGTGCTAGCGGGCGGAGTCACGAACACGTAGTTCGCCTGATTCGTCAGCGCCGCGTTGTTCGAGTGGCTGCTGACCATGCTTGGAATCGGGCACGGCCCTACTCGACCACCCGCACTTCAGTTCTCTATTGACTCCACCAAGGTAGGCAGGAAGGACGTGAGGGTGATTGCCAGGTTGTCTTGGACGATCTGCGGGATCCGTGCCACTTGTTCCTTAAGTTCTTGAACCTCGCGGTTTTCCTCCTCGCTCCTTCCCGATGGCGCCACATGCGTCCTCGGCGGTGGACCAAAATGATCCACCCAATTTACCCCGAGGCAGACGGCCAGACGGCCAACGGCTTCTTCAGAATCGGCTCTATTTTCTTGGCCCGGTTCATCGCCCTGTTAAAAGGGTTATCCCACCGGGTGGCCGCCGTTGACCCCTGGGATGAGGAACCCTGGGATCCATGACTAGCAACAATTTCCTCCTCATGCAGAAGAAGTAACAGTGAATCATTTAGATCATCGATTAGAATGCAATCGAGTTGATCCGCGGTAATTAGATTATACTTACCACAATTTCCTCGAATTCCTTCACCGCAGGATCCGTGGTGAGTTGTTTGGTTTTTGGGTCCACATGGTAACGGGCCCTCATGAAGTTTCGAACCTGCCCGGGTTCGAATTTCGCAAAGGGGTTTTCTACCCCCTTGGATCTATACTCTTCGTCCTCCTTATTCCATTTGGCCTCCGCGGTTCTGTATCCACCAGATCCGAGATGGTGATGACCTATATTCATCGCCTGCAGCACCTTGCCCCAATTACTATTGGCGTGGCTCTTCGGATTCACACCTCTCCTTGAATTCCCGGAACTGATCTTCGGTGATCTGCGGGTCAATCTTCTGGATCTCCTCGAGACTTTTGCCTTCTTTATAGATCTTCTTCTTTATCCGGGTTCTCCAGCTGGCCAGGGCGGTGCTCATATTTGTGAGGGCGGATTTGTTTACTTCGTTCCCATGATAATTTGTGTTCTGATACTTAGTGGGGAACTTGTATCTTGCGTGCAGCTTCTCGAAGAGGAGTGTGCGCAAGTGGCCATTATCTTTATGCCGGAGATTCTCGGTGTTGATCGAGATGGTTGTCCGGGTGATCGCCGCCACTTGCCCACCGTACCCTTTGACGACAAGGGCGGGCTCCAAAGGAACCCCTCTTGGGATCACTTCGGTAATTTCCTCTCTGACGGTGTCGACCGTGTTCAGGCGCCGTTCCTTCGGCTTCTTCTTCTTAGGAGGATTGCTACCACTCCCTGTGCCCTCGCCGCCATCAGTGGTTTCATCACCCACCGTTCCTTCGTCTTCTTCCTCCGTGTCTTCCATCTCATCATCCTTGCTCTCCGAAGGATGGTATTCTTCATCGTCTTCTAGCCGCTGGGCCGCCTCCTAGAATGTCAACTGTTTATTCGGAGGTCTGAGTTCTCCTTTAGCGCTAATGCGCTTAGAACATCCAGCCTTGTCGTTGTCACACATCTTTGCACTAATAAAAAACAAATAATTGGTTAAATGCACGGAAAAATCCGGCATGACCTTTGCTAATTTTCTTAAACTAGGAGTGCCCGATTTCTGCCGAAAAGGAAGTTAATAAACATTCTGGCAAAAATCGGGACTCATTTCATACAAGAACCTGCATACACGACATAATAAAGTGCTTCATACAAGCACAAGCACAATTTGAAGTGCTACAACAATAACAAAAATGAGAATACACCATAACCAAGTGCTTCTGATCATAACCAAGTGCTTCCAATCATACATATCATACAGCATAACCAAGTGCTTCTGATCATAACCAAGTGCACTTTAATGCTTGCTGTCATTTGCTGCATGTAATATTCAGACAAGCCAGCATATGCATACTGAACACTTTTCTGCATACAAGATTCAGAAATTGCAGCTAGACACTAAATGCAAGGTTCAGAGAGTGCAGAGTTTAATCCAACACTTTTCAAGATGCTCATGCTCTAATTTCCAAAACAATCAAAATTATGCAGATAAAAATCACTCTTAGGCTGCATTTGGCATTGTGGTAGATGATGATAATCCCACTTGTCCTGCCAACTTTTTCCTACTGCTAGCCAAAAAAATAGCAACTTGTTTTACACAACACTTTTGCCTACAGTTTGCCAACTTGTTCTGTTTCTTTCCTTAAGCAAGACATGAACCACAATAGTAACTTGTTCTACACAACACTAGCCCTAATCTGAACCTAGCTAGTCAATGTCTTAAAAAGATGGAAATATTTTATATTGCTTCTAATCAGTACTAAAACCATCACCAGGATCAGTACTACTAGACCATCACCAGCAAGCAAATACAAGTTTATATTGCTTGCAAATTAACATCACATTACCAAAGACAACAAGACCTACTTCTTGACAAAGAACTCATCGCTTGCTAACAGTAACCTACTTCTTGACAGTAACCTACTTCTTGACAACAACTAACTAAACCTAAATGTTTGTCTCTAAGAAATCTTCTAATTGAAAACTTGACCAGATAATCTTGACTGAAATAAACACTGAAATGTAAACTTGCAAACCTGAAGTTGCTACCTGAAGCACTGAATCATGACCATATAAACTTGCAAACTTGTAGCAAGCAATGTAAATTTAGCTCTACTATATCTAATTATTTCCAATTTTGTTCCAAGCTTGCAGCAAATTCTACCACAAACAGTTAGTCCTAAGAATATCATGCTAGATGAAAGTTGGTCCAATTTTGGTTAAATGGGCAAAGATACTGTATGCAGTACTTATCCATGATAGAAATAACATTCATAATCTTTAGATACTGACAAACATTGATAGAGCAAGTTCTAATCCCTCTACTCTTTAAATTCATGACAGAAGAACTTTAGCAAACACGCCAGTTCTGCTTCTGACAATTCTTGACAGAAGAACCATGGGCCAGATGCTCAACTGCTTCCTGAGCCTGGTACGGAATTTGTTTGGGGCTAGTTTCAATGGAAATTCAGTATAGCTAACAGTGTGACCAATGCACCCTAATCTGAACACTAATAGTTTCAATGGCCCTAATCTGAACCCTACCTATCTGAACCCTAATCTGAACCGCCTGCAGAGAGAGGGGGGAGAGGGGAGGGGCTCACCTCTGAGACAAGGACGGCGATGGCGGGCAGACGACGACGGGCGAACGACGGCGGCCTCCACCTCCTCAGACGCGCGCGGGCCTCCTCCTCCTCGGACACGGGCGGGCCCAGGGACGGAGGGAAGGGGGACGAGCAGGGGCTAACACTACAACAGGACAGAGCTTTGGTAACACTGTCTTGTGTTACTACAGGTCCAAAACAGTGTTACTAGCCCATCCAGTAACAGTTTTTGGCATGTGTTCCATTAGACCATGTTACTAAGTGGGTTTCCCGGTCACACATCATAATTGTTACCATATGTCAAATATTGTGTTACGATTTGTACTGTAGTAACATGCATACTGTGTGTTACTAGATGCGCCGGTAACACGTTTCTGTAACTATAGTAACACCGGTAGTAACTATCCTCATAGACGTAGAAAGTAGGTAGTAACATTTCTCTATAACTCAATTAGTAACATAATAACGAAATCTTGTAACACTATAGTTCATAGTCGTCAATTACATTTTTTAATTATAGTAACACCAACAGTAACACTAAAATATTAGTACTGCAACATAATAAATGTATTTATTATTATTATTAAACAAGATTTTAGGTCCCAATATATGGAATATACATTTATTTAATAAATCACTCTTGCGATCAGTCCATAATTAATTATGATTATGATGCTTCGCACCAAAGTGACAAAAATATTGAAGCACGACACATCCGCTAATTAAATATAACAAGATATTTGTTCCAAATAAAAGAGTGTATGATACATATGCATTATACAATAGATAAACATCAGTATCATACGTGCACCAGAATAACATCATACCAAGTTGACTACGGATAACACAAGTGTGACACTAATTACACCCCGACATTTGCATCAATTCAACCAAAGAAAAAGATCTTTAAAATGATATATATTACATTTTTCAATCTCTGAATAAAAACTCTAATCATTGCTAAGTAAATCTTCAAACTTTATTATCTTCTTGATCGAGACGGAGTATTTAGCTGCAACTCACTAGTCCTTCTTCCGAATCTGTAAAAGAAAATTTGGAACTTATACTTATATGATTAGGTGTGCACAATATTATTCTAGAAAATGGAAGAAAATTAGCTTACAAAAGCTGAAGGGCAAGCAATACAGAATCCTTCAGAAAAAGCATCGCCAATGGTCTTACAGTCACCTACTTACCTTACCAACTCTTCATTATCCTTAATAGGTTCGTCTATGGCCATAAGTAAAAATTCGGTACCTAACTCAATACCACCTGCCTTAGTTGCAGGATCCGTACTCTTAATAGTAGCATATGCAACAGTCCGTTTGTTTGGATAGGTTGAAGTCCTCAGAACTACTTTTGAACCATCCTACATTATGATCAGTATTAGCATCTGATGGCAATGATGATATAATTTACATGGAAAATATGTCAATGGATACACATGGTCATAACTTTACCTCAAAGGAAGAAGGAAGAAGTACGCCTCCTTTTTGTGGGGCGTTTATTTTTAGTGCTCTGCTGGTCTAGTCTTGCAATGATTCAATCGTCCATCCCTCGCTTCTCACCTACAAACATACAACAATAACTGAAAGAAAGTCTAGAAATAATCAAAACCGAAACCAGGCAAAAGAAAAAGAAACATATCTTCATTGAGATACTTTTACTGAGTGGTCCGTACTACTGTAACAGACTACTTCATCTACCATAAACTCTGTGTAACAGACTACTTCAGCTACCATAAAAATGTTACCTCTAGCACAAAGTGAATAACAGGGTCTTGTAGCAACAATGGTTTTTGTTGAATCAGTAATTGATTAGCATTATCATGCTCGCCATCTTGATTCACATTATCATGCTCCCCATCCAGTGTTGAGCAAGCAATTATTTTATATACTATACTTGTGTAATGAGTAAGAGTAGTAATAACCTTTTCGCGTGAAAGCAATAAACTATTATCCCCACTCATGCCATGTTGCATAGATGGGCGTGGTTCAACAGGTCCATCGCATTGCACTCTCTGCAAAAGAAATATTAATACCAAGGTTTGAAATGATAAGCAAAGATATAGCTGTGTAGACATTACCTTAGTTTTACCATGTAGTATTGGTAACCGAGGAGAAACATTATTGTTTGATTGCAGATTTTCCTACAGAACTAACAAGTATGAGTAAAATATTGATACAAATGCATACAGTAGGAAGAGAAAGGAAATCACTTACCTCTTCTATTCCAGTATTTCCATAGCCTTCTTTGTTATTCCTATCTTCAAGCCTTCTTATCTGTTCTTTCATCCTTGCTACTTCCTCCCTAAGATCATCTTCACCATCACATGGTGATCCATCACTTGTAGTCATATTGATGTTCTTGAGGTAGCGTGGTGTCTGGCCATAGACTTGCTTAGGGGTGGGAAGCAAACCCATGCCATGCACCTGTCCAGTCTTTTCTTGCCCTAACACTTCCTGCAAGGCATCACCTTCCCATGCGACTCTTCCATTGACATTTTGTGCCAATGCTGGTCGTTGAGTTATTATATTCTCCAATTTATCCTAGAAGAAAAGAATCATGCATATGGTACTTGTTAGATTGAATTTGTAAGTTAGCACCCAAAAAATAATAGATGGATATTAATTGCCTACCATACGCTCATTTTTCTCTTTATTTTTAGCATTATCCTTCTTCTTGTGAGTTGCTAAGTAAACAGTTGCTCGGTGTGGCCGCTTCTTTTCAGGATCAGCTTGTCTCTACAAAACAGAAAGAACATCGGTATGACAACTGACATAGAAAGAAAATTTCACAAATCAGGATAACTCACAATGTCTTCACTCCAGCGAGCATAACTCTTAGTCCCAGCATTATGCGAATTCTTCACAAGAGAACGACTAACTAAGTTCTTCGCAGTTAGGGCCTGTTATGATGCAATCAGACCATAAGTGTGACACTAAAGTAAGCCCAAGAGTTCAGATTTAAATGTTTAAGCATGAAAGTACAGCATATCATTCATTACCTTTCCTTTCTTCGAGTTCCAGAATTTGACAAGTCCACGCCATTGATCTTTGTCCACATCATCTGGACAGAGCTTATATAAGGCCTTCCTCCTGATGTCCGGATTTTTTTCAATGGCTGGGTTAAAGATAGATTTTTTCAAACTAGACTTAAATTTCCTCCAGTCTCTTTCAATTGACTTGAGTATCCATTTTTCACATGCTTTAGGATAGACAAATTTTGTCTGAAAGTACGAAATAAAGAATAAATGTAAATGAACATGTAGAGATATTAAGAGATGAAATGAAGATAGCTTCTTGTTAATTGTGAAGTACCTGTACACACTGCAATATTGTTTCCTCACAACCCTTCTTATTTAGATCATGCCAATCATATATGTTTAGTGGGCAGAGTCCTCCGAGTCTAGCTACAGTGCCTAGAAACTTCCCTAAGATTGCACCTTCTTCTCCTATAGGCTGGCCTTCTTCATTGCATTTTACAACTATTATTTGCCCTGGTTGCATGTTCCAAACAACCGGCAAGCTTGTTCTCTTGCGCTTGACTATTTCGGTGCTTACTACAAATTTCATTAAGAAAAGCACTAATTAAGTTACGTGCACTGCCATATACATAGTTAATTAATAGAAGTACAAAGTTTTAAGAGGTCATTACACTGATTGTGAACTCGACCCTCTTCATCTTCCAATGCTTGTGATTCATAACCTTGCGCGATATATTGCTCACCATTATTGAAGTCTCCATCTTCATCATTATGTTGGTCATTGACCTGAATCACATTCAACCTTTTTGACCTACGCAATTTTCCTGCAAAACAGCCCATAAATAGTTTATTCAAATAATTAGAACAACAGATACATATATGTAATAAGCAAGTATGAATTATAGTTCAGGTTTAGGAGGAAGGGGATACTTTGCGAACATCTCACAATAAGATGTTCGCCTTCAAAGTAAACACCACCATCCCGTGGAGCACTATCATTTGGATGGTCAGATGGACCAATATCCTCGGTTTCCTTCTCCTTAGACACATATAGGTGGATAGATTTCTCAAAGTCAGGATCGGACAACATATTTATCACAACACTTGGATCATCGATGTGAATTAATAAGTTGTTGCCCTTCGGATTTGGATTTTTTATGCATAGTATAGGAAGTCACTTGCGTTGAAGCCAACTTCCTCGATCATCATGATGAAATCATAATGTGAGACATGACGTCTCATCATAGATCTTTGCAGAATGTGGGCCTCTTCATTTTCATCTTCATAGTGCAGGTATATGGTCAACATGTCCATCACCATCCTACATATAAATAAAAATATCAATCAGACCTTCCTGTTGACCAGGGGCGAATCTATGGGATAAGCTTCAATAGGCTGAAGCCTACCCTCTGATTTTGTAAAATAAATTTGATTATGTATGACCAATTACATATACAATAGACAGAAAGGTAAAAATTCAGTATCTGGATTTACATCAGCGTCATATTGTGCAGCAGGTGTAGACATCAATCTTGGTCTTGGCCATCCATTTAGCGTAGTTGTGTTCTGTGGAACTTGGACTCGGCCCATCGTGGGAGGTTAAAATAATTATCTAGAAGGTAAAACAGGCAAAGCACACGATTGAACAACCATTTTTCTCATGGTCTTGTCTTTCGTGTCGCATCTCCTAGCCCTAGCGCATCGTTCTCGGCAAATGAACTATAATCGCCGTCATGAAGCGTACTCGAGCAACAAGGATTCGGCGTGCGCCCAGCTAGAGTGATCGAGCAACGTTCAGCTGAGAGACGTCATGTTGCCACGGTAACAAAGAAAACCAAAGGTACTCTAAAACTTAGACAACCGATGATTGCTATATTGTCAATTCATCAATCTTGAATTATTGTCGGTTATGAAGATTTATTTATTATAGAAGATTCAACTAATGCAGTATCTCCCAATTGCTCATAGATTTAGGAATGAAAAGAAAAGAAAACTAATGCAGTAATTTTTATTTCCTGGTAGATTAGAAAGGACAAGTAAAAAAGACATGCTCAATTTCTTCTCTGTTTAGCTTCGTTCCTTCAGAATTTGAGCCTACCCTTAATTTTTGATAGTTATCCTCCTGCAAGACTAACCGTTGTTAACAGAGAATGCTTCCTCTGAAATTTGTTTTCATGCAAAGCCAATGGTTATGCTCCTAAGTCAAAACTCTACAGGCAAAAGTACTTCTATCAAGCTTATTCTAAAAACAAGATATTCAGGTTTCTGGAGTTAATTTTGTACTTACCAGGTAGCTGTTTTGCCACTGGAAAGATCTCTTCCCCAAATGTGGTGAGCATCTTATATTTTCATTTTTTTTAATCCCCATTTTGTGGTGCTACTGGCATTTGGTATTATAGAATGTGTAGTTTAAGCTAAGGCTAAAAAATAATGAGCTAAAGTGAAAATTGGCCTGTCCTGTTTACCACAATGATATGCTTCTATTTACAAGTTGGAATCGTGTATATATATATATATATAAATGATATTTTGCCTCTAGAAGTACTACAGATCAGACATTACGTGGATAGAAGAATCTTTAGCACAGGTATATGTGAATTTTTTTGCCATAGTTTCCCTACTTATGTATGATGTTATTGATTCGATATGTCAGTTGGGTTAATCATCCTTCTTGGTTTTGATATGTCAAAGTATAAAGTCAATTCTATCGCTATTGCTCATTTAAAATCCATGTCTTAAAATCCATGTACGGTTTCCAGAAACTAATAGAGAATAAAGGGTACTTTGCCACTGCTGATGTAGTTCGGTGTAGAATGGAGCAGGTCTGATGGTTATCTACTTCAGTTGCAGGTCAGCATTCTGCATGCTTCTAACTGAAAGTTAGTTTGTATGATTTGATCTTTACTATTGTGCTTCACCAAAATAATTTAGAGGGTCTACCGCAGATAGCAACCAGGGATAAAGTTTTGAAACGGAGGAACTCTTATCCTATAACTAATTCTTATGGTCTCATGCCAGATAAGTATATGCTCATACTTTCATATGATGGCTAGGTTTTTTGCATATTTCTCAAATGATTGTTTGTGGTTTGTCGACTGATGGATTGTTTAGCTCTCGATCTGATAAATGCATGCTTGTTGGTGTCTATTCTACTTGCTAGGATTATAATATATCCCATCACCTATACTGGAACATATTGTAATTTTTTTAATGTCCAAGCTCTATTGAACATTTTTGTAATTCTTTTCTTAAAATGTACGGGCACGGCAACGTGCGCTTTAATGGTCTAGTACTATAGGATAACTGGAGAGCTCAGTACAAAGGAATTTTCAAGGTGAAATTTAGATAAATTACAAAGTCTGAATCTTTTTCTTATTGCATAACAATGAACAGCTATAACGGAAGTAATTTCTCACTGAAGTGTAAAGAACATGCGATCCCCAAAAAGGTCCCAAATCGATATTGACATTTTACCAATAAAAACAGATAAAGAAATGGCATCTCTCATTTCGAAATAAAACGAAAAGAAATGGCATCTCTGCAACAATGCCGGAGGCATTACAGATTAGAAACGGGCAAATGCTCTTGATGGTTACCTCGCGGTGCAGGGGCCTGAAGAAATAGCCAGCCTCACGCACTGTGCCAAGTAAGTGAGTACTCAAATGATTCATTTACATATTCACATCTCATATAAGAGAAATCCCAGAGCAATCGCATAGGCAATGCACATCAATGGTGTTCGTATTTCCGACATAGTATGATGGGGATTAGATCGATAGATACCTGGGTCTGCTGGTCGGCACGATGGGGAGCAGCTGCCGTGGTGGCCTGGGCGATGGAGAACAACCGGACCTGGGCGGGAGATGGAGGAGCGGCGCGTTGGTGGGAGGGAGAGGGTGGCGGCACGGTGGTGGGAGCAGGGGGGCGATGGGGCGGCGCGTTGGTGGGAGTCGGGGGCGATGGGGCCGTCACGATGGGGGCAGTCAGATTAGATAATATGGTGTGTTTGTTTGACCGTTATTAATCTGATTGGCTCCATATATAAGACATATTAGTGGAGGGAAAAAGGTGTATTAGCGGGAATCGATTAAATTTTTCCCTCCGACTGTTTTTGTCAGACAAAAATCCAAATTAGCGCGGCAGAAGTACCTTAGATCTATTGATCAAACTAGCAAAACAGCTACCCCTACAAAATGAAAAATATACATCGAGATCTTTGGGTGATTTTATCCTCCCAATCAGGATGCAATCTTTGTAAATATATAACTGGAGGAAAGTTTTGCAAGAAACATCATGAGACATTTTGATATTCTCCCAAAGGCATATCGCGTCTCGCGTCGCCATTCGAGGCGGCGCTAGTAATGCGCCCACTCTTCACCTCTTCCTCTCCTCCCCCCCGTCGGCGCTGCCATAAGGCAAAAGCCTGCGCGGTGCGGGCGGCGGGTCCTCTTCTACCCGGCGCCGACGTCTCTTCGCGAGGGAGCGCAGCTGGCGGCGGTGCGCATTGGTGATGACGACGGGCTCGACGGCGGCGCGGCTGGTCCCCGGGCGGCGCGGTTGTGGTGCTTCCGGGCGGTGGCGGCTGCTACCTCGGGGAAGGTCCACGGTGGCGGCGCGGCTCAAGATCTGTCGGCGGCGGGGCATGGCGGCTCGGCCGGTGGGATGGCGACGGTGGCGCGAGGCGCGGGTCGCTTGGCGGCGGTGGTTGGTGGCCTCGCTGCAACAGTGCAGCGGTGGAGCCGTTTGGGCCCGATCTGGGCCTGGCCGGGCCTGATCTAGGTCTGAGTGGCACTGCTGCTGCACCCGGTCGGCACTCACCACGGCTCTCACCGTAGGTGAGGGAGGGCAGATCCCCTCCCCTAGGTTGCCGGCCCGCTGCTTGCAGGCCCGTGCTTGGCCTATCTCGTCTTGTTCAATGCGGTGCGGGCGGCTGTGGTCTGGGCTCGAGTTCGTGGATGTCTGGGCGGCGGCTCCGGAAGGTGGGCTGCGCGGACGGCTCTTCGGCGAGCGACGCGGTGGCGGTGGTGGCTCCTCTCCTCGGTCATGTGGATGGCGCAGAGCGGCTGTTGGGGGACCTTGGTGTTGTCGGCGTTTTGGCTCCAGCAGCCCCCAGATCGTGTGGCGGAGGCCTCACTTGGGGATAACGGGCATGACGGAAGACGGGGCGCGGCACCGAAGGTTTTTCCGGGCGAAATCTCAGTTCTTCGGCACCTACGGCGGCGGTGCCTGCGGGTATCGTTACCCTCTTGGGGGCGTCGTGGCGGCTACCTTCTCCGTGATAGGACTCCGGGTGAAAACCTTTCACCTTTGGTCTCGGCGGCGGCGCAGTGTGTCGTTACCCTCTTGGGGGCGTCGATGGTGTCTGAAGATGGATTGCTTCCGGATCCGGTCCCTGTACTTGGGTGGTGACAATGAGGACGATGGGCTTGATTGTGATTTGGGAGTACGGTGTGGGGTCTTTTGGGTCCATATTGTATTTTCCTTTTTTTTGTGGTCGTTTGTAATTAGTTTCGCTATTGTTGAATTCCATCGTTGTAACCATAGGATCATTGATGGAAAGGAATGTTATATGGATAAAACACTTCTTCTGACAAGGAGACACGGAAAATACTCCGCAAAGTTCCTTCCCCCGTTGGCTGCCACTCCTTCGTGTGTTGACAAAACAATTTCTCTCCCTCTTCTACTTTGGTTCTTGGTCACCATGGAGAGGTCTTGGCAACAGCACACACATGCCCGACATGCCCAAAAGAAAAGAAATGAAGACTAGGACGAGTTGACTAGATGAAGATGACCCGTAGTCGCTGCGCCCTCCAACTTTTTCCACCACACTCCAAGTGCACCAAAACGCCGAGTCCCTAGCATCCCCTTCCCGAGAGAAGCACCGTCGACACGATATTGCTGCCTGGACCAAGGTCCAAGGGTTTCCCCCGGCATTCCGGATAGAGTAGGGGCAGAGGATTCCCTCGATGCCCCCTAGGAGGGAATGGTGCCACCCGGCGGCGGCACCGCATCAGGGTCGGACAAGCCGACAGGGATTTCTCCCGACCTCCACCCACACAGGTCCGGCCAGGGGCAGCCGCCGGAGGCTCTCCCCGCCATGGCCCTGCTACCGAAGGAAGCTCCACCGCTAGGGACACCCGGAACCGCCGGATCCAGACCTTCCAAAGAACACCGATGTTGTTGAGCCCTGGGCACCGACCTGAAGCATCGCCCTGCGACCTGGGCCGGCTACGGCGAAGGGGAGAGGCGATGAGGAGGGTGGCAGACGGCCGGAGGAGGCGGCGGCATCCCATCGCCCTCGGGAGGGGGGAGGGGGGCGAGACGGGGTGTCCCTTCTGCATAGAGAAGGTCTTGGCAAGCGTGTCGATAGAAAATTATGTTAGCTCTTAGTCTGTAGGTCTTTCCACGGACGCGTCGACGCCGCTCTTAGTCTTTACTTTTTTTTCATTTTTCTTCCTCAAATCTGGTTCTCGTCTCTACCGGGTCTATCCACGGACACCGCCAGTACCGCTGACTCCACGAGCCTCCGCCGCCGCACCGCCAACCACCATTGCTGTCGTCCGTCGCCTCCCACCCCACCGGCCGTTGGTAGTATCCGCCGGCTGCCGTTGCCCGTGCGTCTCGGGATCTCGTACCGGGTCGCTGCACGAGGAAGAGGACCTTAGGGCGCGGTCCTCTTTGCCCGTTGTCCCGCATCGACCTTCAGCTGCTTCCCATCCCAAGTCGACCCGACTCAATTCTACACAACGGCATCTGCGGCTGATCCCCGAGCAATCAGGCAACGTAAGTCCCCAATCGATGGCTCAGATTCTCTATGACTTGGTTATTAGATAATTGTAGTTAGATGGCTGAACTGATGTTGTAATTGATGATGCCGTTAGTGTAGAGTGTAGATGAATCGATTAATTGATAGCTCCGTTTCTTAGATAGATGATAGATGAGTACATGAATTATGTTAGCTCCGTTTTGTAGCTGTACTAGTATCAAGTAGATGCCACCCGAACATGATGAACTCTCAGCTGAATCTGCATGACAAACACCACAAAATTGGTAGCCTGTACATGATGAACATCAAGACTGACACACAAAAAACTTCAGAAAATTCAGCAATAAAATGAAACCTGTTGTCGAACTAAATTAATCACACATCGCACCCTCTACTGCTGGCTGCTTCTAGCTAGCTAACTCATACAATAGCTGATTCAGGTAGTTGATTGTTCAGCACAAGGAGATAAAAACAACACGACGTCTAACTGCTGCCAGCTGCTTATGCCTGCATATTCAGAACTTGAAATCTCAACTCCAGTTTGTGAAGATATATAGCATGCAGCAGCAGTAGGCCCATTCGATGGATTGATGCTATGGTGGTAGACTGGCAGCAGGGGCGGAGCCACGCCCAGGGCAACCTGGGCCATGGCCCTGGGCGCAGCAATTTGTCCAGCTTTAGATTTTTTTAATTTGGTCAGAAATGTAGCAGTCCATGTTCTCTGCCCATGATGCCCCCAACATGCCAATATGACCGAAACGAGGAGGTAATGGACAGGAAACGAGCATCGCATCGATCGGCTCGAATCCTTCTTTCCTGGTTTCCTACACTCATAATGGCAGGAACACACACGCCGCCACACCACTCCCGCAGGCTCGCTGGACGACCAAAACCCGTCCCAGCCGTCGTGTGCTTCTCCCCCCTCCCCCTCCCCCACTACTCTCCTCGGCTGATTTGCTGCTTATCTGCACGAGTGCGACTATCGGCCGTCGTCGCTCAAGCGCTTGGTCTCTTGCACTTGTTTTTATCTACGGGTTTTAACTAACTGACCAACAGTAGGTTAAGTTATTATCCCTGCAGCTTTACTTCTCCTGCTCCGAGCTAGGTAATTTGTGTTCAAATGATCAAATTAACTACTCCAGGTTATACTCGTCTAGTACTACCCTCCGAGCTGGTAATGGACATGAAGGTTGTTTTGTGGACTGTCTAGAATTGAACTGATTCATTGGTCTCAACATCCAATCAATCAGTAACTCTTCAAACCAAAGCATTTCTAAATTTTAGCAACTACCGAAGGTACTCTCTTTGGACTATATTTGTATTTTCTTTATAGTAATGTTATGTAATTCTTTGAGAAAATTTAACTAATCTTTGTGGTTACAAATATTGTTACATAGTGAATCAATGGATTTGAAATCTATAAAGGAGTTACTTCTTTTCCCTAGACCAAGTGACGAGTACTTGGCTGGCGTGAATGGTTTTCTTGACTTCGCGTACATGGGAAAGAGTTCTGATGCCAAGATCCGATGCCCATGTGTTAAATGTGTCAATGCATTGTTATTGAAGCGCCAAGACGTGTATGATCACTTAGTTTGTGAAGGCATTTCAGAGGGATATACAGTTTGGGGATGCCATGGTGAAACAGCATCATACATCTCTGCTAATAAACATGGTAAAACTGCACCATACATTTCAACTAAGAAACGATCACGGTCACAGCGTGAAGGAACAAAATCTAATATGCGCCAGCTTGTCGAAGACGTTTACAGAGATTCTCCAATGCTTGAATCCGAGACCCAAAATCCTTCTGAATCAGGACCAGATCCTGAAACCCAAGCTTACTATGACTTGGTGAGAGATGCAGATGAACCTTTATGGCCAGGGTGTGAACTATCCAGGCTTTCCCTTTTTGTTATCCTCTTCCACATAAAATCAACTAACAAGTGGAGCAATAAATCTTTAAATGATCTGCTACCAGTTCTGCAGAAGGCAATTCCTAATGGTAAGAATCTGCCTAGTACATTTTGTGAGGCTAAGAAGATCGTAAGAAAACTTGGGCTTAGTTATGTTAAAATCCATGCATGTGAAAATAACTGCCAGCTTTATCGAAAAGAGAAGTCAAGTGATGACTTCTGTTTAAAGTGTGGAACTTCAAGATGGAAGAATGTACATGATAAAACTACTCTAACTAACAAGGAAAGAAGGAAGGCCATCCCACGGAAGGTGGTACGGTACTTTCCAATTAAGCCAAGGCTTAAGAGGCTCTTTATACACAAAGACACCGCTACAGCTTTGAGATGGCATGACGAGGAACGCATAAAGGATGGAGCACTGCGTCATCCAGCCGATTCAGAGGCGTGGAAGGCCATTGATTCTAAGTATGAACACATCGCGTCAGACTCCCGGAACATCAGGTTTGCAATGGGAACTGATGGATTCAATCCATATGGGATGATGAGTTGTAAACATAGTTGTTGGCCTGTCGTCTTAGTGCCTTATAACCTTCCCCCATGGTTATGCATGAAAGCCTCTTCTCTTTTGCTTACTCTGATTATTCCTGGTCCATCTTACCCTGGAAAGAACTTTCATGTCTTCATGGAGCCGGTTTATGAAGAACTAGCTGAGTTGTTTGAAGTTGGAACATTTACATATGATGCATCTCGAAATGATATGTTCCAACTTTATGTTGTTGTCTTGTGTGCTATTAGCGACTATCCTGGGCTTGCAATCGCTTCAGGACATAGCACTAGCACCGAGTCCGGTTGTTTCCCCTGTAGTGATGAAACCTTTTCTATACGCTTGAAACACGGGTAAAAATATTGTTTCATGGGGAACCGCCGGTTTCTGCACCCAGATCATGAGTTCCGCTATGATGCTGAATCATTTGATGGATCTGAAGAACATGGAGCTGAGCCTAGTGCTTATTCCCAAGTTCAAGTCTTAGAGAAGATAAAATCAATCAAGGACTTTGATGGTTCAAAAACTTGGAAGTTTGTTAGCGGCCTATTCTCCTATTTGCCTTAGTGGGACTTTAATTTGCTCCGCCACAATCTAGATATCATGCATATTGAGAAGAATGTATGTGAGAATATATATGGGACACTATTAGGCATAGAGGGCAAGTCTAAGGATAATTTAAAAGCACGATTAGATCTAAAGGACATGAATATCAGGGAAGAGTTACATCCTAGAAAAAAACCTAACGGTAAGTATTTTTTGCCCCCAGCTTCGTATACCTTGGATAAAAAAGGGGCGCAACAGTTTTGCAGAGTGCTTCACCGTATAAGAGTTTCAGATGGGTATTCAGGGAACATCTCAAAATGTGTAAACATTTCCCGGGGGAAAATATCAGGCCTTAAAAGTCATGATTGTCATATTCTAATGCAACAACTTATGCCTCTTGCTTTGAGAGGTTTACTTCCAGATAATGTCACATCTGTCTTGTTCGATCTATCTGCATACTTTCGAGAAGTTAGTGCAAATGTTCTCTATGTGAGAGAGGTTGAGAAGTTGGAGCAACGGATAAAGATAACATTATGTCGTATGGAAATGATATTCCCTCCTGGATTTTTTACTATTATGATGCATTTGGTAATTCATCTAGCAACCGAGGCAAAAAAAGGTGGTCCTGTTGCCTACCGGTCAATGTGGTTTCTCGAAAGGTATGCTAGCTTCTTTTACAAATATATGGAATTCCTGAGCTATCTCTATGGTAATTGTTCAACTATTTTCTTATGCATCTTGCTCTTTTGTTCATGTAGATACCTCGGTAAGTTAAAGTCAACTGTCCGCAATAAAGCTCACCCCGAAGGATCTATTGCTGAAGCATATTTGGCAGATGAGTGCATGACATTCTGTTCGAGATATATTGTTGGTTTTGAGACCAAACATAACATGTCCTCACGAGATGAAGATAATGAGGCTGGTCATCATAGTGTTAACGGAGGATCAACTTTATTTCCTCATGATGGGAGACCACTCGGGAAGCCTCGCAATTATGTTATAAGGGGTTTGGCTAAAGTACGGGCACATAGATACCTGTTGTTTAATTGTTCCGATGTGAATCCATACCTTAGGTAATATCCTAAGCTTGTAAATTATGTTAGTTTTCCCTTTTATGAACTTACAAGTTATTATCAATTCTTTTGCAGAGTTCATGCTGACGAGATCACCAATAGGCGCACTGTCAACGCAAATACTTTTGAGAAAATTCAAAACGAGACGTTCCACGAATGGTGTAAACCACTAGATTTATTTACTAAGCTACTTCTAAATATTCAGATAATGAAATTAGAGACGGAAAACAACATGTCCAATATTGAAAATGATATTAGATGGCTCGCTCGGGGCCCAGTTGATGCAGCAAAAAGCTATCGCGGTTTCATCTCTCGAGGCATGCGTTTTAGGCCTAAACGCTTGGATAGAATGACACAAAATAGTGGAGTCATGGTAACTGCAAAGACATCTACTTATGCTACAGCAGGTGATGCAAATCCAGTTCTAGATAATGTGACGTACTACGGCAGAATAATTGATATTATCGAGCTTAACTACTCGGGACAATTTCCAGTTGTCCTATTTAAATGTGAGTGGGTTGATGTTTTTTCTGATAATGGAATTCAAAAGGATAGGTACGGCTACACAATTGTGAACTTCTCACATCTGATACACAGCGGAGACAAGATCGAGCATGAGCCCTTTATTTTTCCTAACCAAGCTGAGCAAGTGTTTTATATGGATGACGAAACAAAGCCGGGTTAGTCTGTTGTAATGAAGCCACCAAAACCTAGAGGTCTCTATGATACTGGTAATGAGGAATATGCAGAGGACACAGAGCCCTTCCATGTTTCACACCTTGCAAAGATGTTAAAAAATAAAACGCATGACAACCATTGGGTAAGAACTGACATTGAAGGAATAAAAGTGGATGATGATACCACCAATGCTCCCAGAGATGAAGAATAATGGAGGTAATTTATTGAATGATCATCTCACTCGTTGTATACGTATATTTATATGAAATTCCTTATTTTTGTATCCTGGGTGAGAAACATGCATTATGAGTGATAAACATTGGAATATACTACAAATGGACAAATGTATGTCTGGTAAATATAGTGTTGTAGCAACTATGGTTAAACTCATCTACTCCGTAATTGTTTTCAGTAAACATTAGCACTACTTGATTGTTTCATGGCTTTTCCTTTAGAACATTGGCAGGCTGTCCAGAATGAATGACTGGTAAAACATATTGTTGAGCTACCGAAGTTGAAATTTATTACATTTCTCCCTTAAACTTTAGCTACGGTGAGCCAATCATATTTGGTGCTGATAGCTACTATTCACTAGGTCTATCTTCAGGAACTCGGGCTTGCAGTGGTGTGATTAGATTTATACAATTTCCTTCATCACCATGATGGGCGAGCACTCTTTTTCGTAAGAGTTATCATTGAATCTTTCCAGTTTCTATCTATTCTCTACCATGAAAAAATCATTATGATTTCTTTATGTTAAGATTTTTCTTAGCTTATATTGTGCATGGCAGTATAGTATAGAGGAAACACTCTGCCATTTGATACGTACCAACCAAATAGTGTCAACTGAGACTACTTTGTATGCGCTTTTTATCTATCATTTTGTTGGTGGAAACGCATTTGAAAATTTAATAAATGAGGACATGGCTTTGTTCCAGTTTTGCATTGTCTGATAGCTTTTTAAGTATTCTGGCGATGAGTACAAAATAGAAATGAAGGCAACCAGACACAAGGGGCTAGATTTTATTTGGTATCCAGGGGCAAGATAAAAGAAGCATATAGTTTATGGCTGATGCAATGTAGGAATACTACAAATAACTAAAGCCATGACAAACTCTAAAAAAGTTGGCCTGTTTTTAAAAGCTCCTCTTTTTTACGAATGGTCAGATATACGTGGTTGTGCAACGCGTCACATTGGCTGGTGGCCCGAAGATTTTGGTTGAGTCTGATTGTCTGAAGATGGTTCCTGTGTCACAATGATGAAGAACATAGTCTACAAGAAGGTCCTATGCGCCCTTAAACGCTGATCACTGCACCTCTGATTGTTGCTACATTATAGTTTCTTTAGGGTTGTGTGTGTGTTGGGTTTTGGGTATTGATGATGCGGGCCTTGCGGTGCGTGTAATATTTATCTTTCTTTAATTTTTGGAGTTTGACTGGTCTTATTTACTAATTGTTTATTTATACAAGCTCGTACGTTGTTTGTTTGTGCTTATTGGAATTCCCTAACTGCTTTTGTATATTTCGTTTACCTTCTCCTGTGTCTGTTTTCGGGCCAGATCTCAAGTCTTGGCAAAATCCCAATTTGGTATGCGTGGGTGTGTTTATTGGATTTAGGCAATTTACCTTAGGACTTTTGTTGTTTTGTTTTATCTCATGCAATTTAGCTTAGGAGTTTTTATGCTTTGTGTCAGGCAATGGAATGCGTGTTTGAGAAACAATATAGTTATTTAGTAAATGATTGTCTAACACAATTGTTTTCTGCTAGGCATTCTTACAACATGTGTGAGGGACTACTGGTGCTGGCAAGGGTTCGACCGGAGATCTTTTACATGTGCAGAGCCAGCCAACGACAAGGCTGGACTCTTAGTGTGGCTGTGATTAAAATCCCATTCTGGCCAAGTGTGCTTAAATTATGTTTGTTTCTCCCTTATTATCATAGAAATTTTCCTTTGTATGATTCTAATGCATGTAACAGTGACAAAGACGATGAGAAGTTTCAGTTGTAGCATGTACGATATGATCATCGGTAAATAAAGCTTTGTAAGTAACAGGGGTTATTTCTTATTTCTACTACTCCGTAGAATAAATATGTGGATTTTGCGTGTCCATCATATCATTTTTGTAAAATTTCTAAACCTACTTAGTGGAATTACGTCACCGATATATCTGATATTCCCTACTCTATACAGCAAGTCACTTGGAGGTTTGGGTCTTGTTTGGTGCCATGTTAGTATGAGGAAATGACTCCCATTTAGTTCGCTTTATGTTTTTCTGGTGGGTGTAAATGTTTGCTCGGAGGAGTTGTTTCGTTTGCATGACTATAGACCAATTAGTAATGTTATGCATTGATACAATATCAGAAGTGAAGCCAAATATGTACAGATTATGGAAAAAACATAAACGATAACAACAAAGATCGGCGCAGCAACGCGCGCAAGGTAATGCGTACGTGCAAAATGCCCTCGTTTTACAACAACGCCACACTCAAGTATACTTGGTTGAGGATATGATGGAAAAGTTTAGACACAACTAAAACAATTAGCATTCTAATAATTATTTATCAGCTATTAAGACTTGTAGAAGTACATATGTGCCCTTCGTGCATTTAACTTCTTCTCCGAAGCTATATGAGATGGTGTCCTATTGTTCTCCTGTTAATAAAAAATACGTTTATTTCCTATATAGTTTCCATTAGATATGCATGTTGTGTTCCTTGTAAATTTCACACTATCTTCATGCATGATACTATTTTTTATGGCCCTTGTGTTTTTGTCCACTTCGTAGGGTTAAGAATTTGTAGCAGATCATACGTGTTTTGTACACTTGAAAAATATGAACTTAATACAAACTAGAATTACGTCATGTTCTAAGATAAAGATAAAGCGTAAGTTAATATATTACAAATACAATCCATATAAGTTTTGAATACAACTTGACCCTTCTGCTGAAATGTTTCATTGAATCTTAATTTTCAGGAAGTTTTGCAACTAGACGTCAGAAGCATTTTTCTGAACTGACGGATGGATCTATGTGTTCCATGAGCGAATTGCTCTTGGAATCTGAAGCTTGCAAAATTTTAGAAAATTTGTACTTAGTTAATTAAGCTTCATGTATGACAGATTTTTGTTGGGAATAGAGATTATTTGTTAATATTTACACACAATTTTGTTCAGGCACCAGCCCATGGCCTCTCTTGCTTGGGGCCTGGCTCTGTCGGTAACACATTCCCAGCCACACATATTTATATGTTACTTGGTCAATATACTTGTAACACACCACATGGAACACATAGTCATATGATACCGCGTTGATATCTCCGTAACACAATTTCGGGCCTTGCATAATTTGTGTTACTGTGTGTCACTAGCACACAAATGATGTGTTACTGGAATTTTACCTGTAACATCTATCACTGAGTGTTACATGATTGTGTTACCAAAACTCTGTTGTGTTGTAGTGTAAGCCACCCCCAGTGATTTGATTTTCTTAAGAAATGCTCTACTATTCATGCTCATACTTAGTGACTCTAAGCAATTTTGCCCCCTCCAACATGATTAAGCCCCCTCCAATCATAATAGCTGGCTCCGTCCCTGGGTGGGCCTCCTCCTCCTCGGACGCGGGCGGCCTCTTCCTCCTCGGACGCGGGAGGGCCTCTTCCTCCACGGCCTCCTTCTTGAGCGACGGCTGCTAGCGGAGCTGGCAAGGCGGCGGATCGAGAGCGGCGGCGGCGCGGGGAGGGCTCGTGCTCGGGCTGAGATGGAGAGATGGGGATGAGAGAGGGGGCTCGATCGAGCACACGCAGGATAAAGCCAGTGGCGCACTTGGGCATAGTGCGCTACGAATATCTGTAGCGCACTCTGGGCTAGTGTGCTACGCCTATCGGCTTCTAACGACTGTATAAGAATACTGCAGCCCCACTCTCTAACAACTACACTAGCCTATCCCACTGGTTTTGCCCACTGCTCTATTCTAAACTTGTGAGCACCTAGGTTCGAATCCTGGTGCCCCCCTTTTTTATTTTTATTTTAAAAATACTTTTAAATGTTCCAAAAATGCCCAAAAGTGGTGATATATGCCATACAAGTTTTGTTTTATTTTTAAAAATACTTTTAAATATTCCAAAAATTCCCAAAAGTGATAATATATGTCATAAAAGTGGTACAAATATGATTTAAAGTATAACTAAATTTCATAATAATTTGTCCATGAATATTACAATCTTTTTCGACCACGCGTTTTACAATATTTTTTGAGCTAGCGTTTTACAATCTTTTTTTCCTTCTTTGTCGCGGTTGAATAATTTAGCCCCGGCACATTAATGTTTCTTATTTCGAATGGGCTACCTTTTTTGGGTAGGGTTGTCCTTTTTCTTCTTGTGATGTATGTTGCTGCATCGTAGTCGTCATCTTCAATCTTTGGATCGCCAGATCGGTCAAGTCTTGCTCGTTGGTGACTCCATCCATTCCGATGATGTTTCTTTTTCCTCTCCTCACGACAACACGGCTAGGCTTTGTCGGTAATGAAAAACATTGGTCCACTTTGGTAGCCAAGTACCACGGTTCATTTTTCTGCCACGTTAGCACCGGCGTGACCTTGGATTTGGCTGCTTGTATAACCATGGTTGTGAAATACCGGTCTTCTCTTTCGACGCTCTTTGCCCATCTGACACGGAACATCGGCACCTTTTCTCCACAGTAGTCGAGCTCCCAGATCTCCTCGATTCTTCCATAGAATCTTTCCTTCACGTTGTCATCAGTGTAGAATTCCGACGTTACGCCTGAGTTCTAATAATCACACTTGTTGTCCTTTTCCTCCGTGTAGAATGTGTAGCTGTTGATATCATACGCCTGATAGGTAACCAGGTTTTGCATCGGTCTCTGCGACAAGGTGAATATGATCTTTCCGTGTCAAGAATGCGATCGCGGGATTATCAAGGAGCGTCGCCTAAACCAACGCTTGAAATCTGAGTTGTGCTCTTTGATTATTTCTCCTCGTCCTCTGTATGCCCCGGCCACCGTACTTCTTCTCGATTAACCTTTTGTGCTTCGTATCCAAGGATCAACCAGTTCTAAATGTCGCAATACGAGGTTTGCTCGATCAAAGTCTGGCGTCGAAAATCAAGTCCGCATGCAAGATGCGATGACCCTCTCGACCAGATCCGCCGAGCTTGCTAAGGTGCTGTTGACGGGAAGACCGGCAGGTTCTTGATGTCTAGATAATTCATGCAAAGAGATGCACTCTTCGCCGTAAAGCCCTTGGCTATGCTTCCATCTGGACGGGACCTTTTGCGAACGTATCCTTTTATGTGTCCGTTCATCCTTTCGAACGTCATCATGCTGCGGAGGAACATCGGCCCGAGTTGGACAATGTCCTCCACGACATGGACCAGCAGATGCACCATAATGTCAAAGAATGCGGGTGGGAAGTAGACCTCAAGCTCGCATAGTATCACCACGATCTCCTCCTGTAGCCTCCCGAGCTGATTCACGCCAATCGACTTCCTAGAGATGACGTCGAAAAACTTGCGAGGCCAAATAACGCTTCACGGACGTGCTCGTCCATTATCCCTCTTAGTGTGACCAGAAGTACTGCCATTAGCACGGCACAGTGAGACTTCATGCCATCAACCTCCGCTTCGCCTCGCCTAGGTATCGCTTATCTTGCCAGCGTGTCAGAAGGAAATTTGACTCCTAGAAGGCACTTGAAAACTGTTTGATCTCATCCTCGCTTAGAGTGAAGCAAGAAGGAGGCGTAATATTCGCTCTTCTTGAACTTTTACCCTTCCGACGACCTTGTGTCGTCTCCAACTCATGATCATCGCCATCTTCCGATCATCGAGAAAAGGCCCTCCGTGAAGCTCCTTCCGGATACCCAAGCATATCAGGTCATGCCTTGCTTTGACCATCTTTCGTCCTATCCGCATGTTGATTATGGTGGTGACCAGACTCGCACACGCTTTTCGTGATATGCATGATGTCGAGGCTATGAGGCGTATGGAGAAACTTCCAAGATGGCAACTCCCGTAAAATGACCTTGTTTTCCATACCTTCAACAACAGCTTGTCTTGTTGCTGCCTCTTCGCTTCTTTCCGTGCTTAGGACAATCTTTCCAGCTTTTCAGCAACTCTTCCACTTCTTCGTTGCTCCTACGCCTGGGATTCCTGTCTCGATTTGCCATCGAACAGGTCTCCACGCTTTCTCCATGGATCATTCTTGCCGAGCCACCTCAGTGCGCCATGAACACGGTTTTCGATGACCCCGATCTTTCTCTAGTTGCAGATGGCTTGTGTTATCCATGCACCTAACGCATGCGCAGAATCCTTGGATAACCTGCCCCGAGATATACCCACAACCTGGATAGTCTTGCACCGTAGTGACCAACGCGGCTCTCATAGTGAAATAATCTTGTGTGACGGCGTCGTAAGTATTGGCTCCAGATTCCCATAACGTGGCTAGCTCCTCTTTCAACAGCCCGAGATACAGATTGATGTCGGTACCAGGTTGTTTCGGCCCTTGAATTAGCATACTCATTTGTATGTACTTCTTCTTCATGCACAACCATGGAGGGAGGTTGTACATCCATACAAACACGGGCCAAGTGTTGTGCGTGCCACTCTGGCTACCGAACGGATTGAGTCCATAGGTGCTCGCACCAAGCCTGATGTTCCTCGAATCTCCACCGAATTCTGGGAATTCGAGGTCCAATGCTTTCCACTGGCTAGCATCCAAGGGTGCGCGCCAAGAGCTCATCCTTTCGGTCATCATCGTCATCTCCTGGCTTCTTCCTTTCCGCATGCCATCGCATGAGCTTCGCTTCCTTAGGGTCCACGAAATAGCACTGCAGACGAGGAGTGATAGAAAAGTACCATATCACTTTTCGAGGTGCTTTCTTCCCTTTCTTGTATCGACTCACGCCGCACACCGGACATGTGGTTTTCTCCGCGTCCTCGCCCCGATAAATGATGCAATCGTTGATGCATACGTGATATCTAACGTGCGGTAGATTGAGAGGACAGACGATTTTCTTGGCATCCTCGATACTAGTTGGACATGTGTTCCCCTCTGGGAGACGATCGTGCCAGAATGCCATCATATCGTCGAAGCTTGCGTCGCTCAATTTGTGTTTTGCCTTCATCTCCATAGCCTTGAGCGTTACATTCAACCGGGTATCATCGGGCCTGCATCCTTCATACAATGGAGTAACCGCGTCTTTCTCAAGTTGCGCAAGCTTGGCTTTCTCTCTAGCGGCAGCCTTGGTGTTACTCGTCTGCTTGAGAAGCAACTCTTGCACATAAGGGTCTCGCACCCAGCCTGACGTTGTTCCATCGTCGTCTCCTCCTTCGGCATCTAGATCATCATCATCCCGGTCTGCTTCCGCACCTTCACCATCTCCAGGAGACTCTTCATCATCTCGCCCGTTCTCGCCGTGATGATGATCATCGTCATGTTGCCCACCTTCACCATCTCCATTGTCTTCGCCATCGCTTATCCAACAAGTGTATCCATCCATGAAACCATGGCGGAGCAGGTGCGCCTACAGATCCCCGGAATCTGGGTCAATCACCCAGTTGAGTTTGCATCTTCTGCACAGACATCTTATCTCCGTCTTGTTATTTCGTATCATGTCGGCCGTCGCACATTTCAAAAATCTAGCCACAATGTCTTCACTCATTAGGAGCACCATTTTTGCCTGCATTGTGTACACGGTACAATTATAAGTCTATTAGAACCACATGATCAATGCATGCATGCAATGGTCGATAGAAAATTTCGGCATGACCTATCCTAAAATTAGGACCTTTGCGAAATGCCAAAGTCTTGCCAAAATGGAAATGAATCAACATTTTGGCAAAACAAATGGCAACTTGTTCACATACAAACACAAGAGAGAGAGACCGATCCATACACACATGAACATATCATTATCCTCTCCATACACACATGCATGAGCATCATCGATACTCTCCATATACACACACATATGACCATCGATCCTCTCATACACACATCATGAGCATCGATCATCTACATACATATGAGCATATCATCTATATACACATGAACACATCCTTACATGGACAACTTACCGAGATGAGAGACCAATCGCGAGAAAGATGGAAAGGAGAGGTGCGTGCGAGACCGGAGAAGGAGATGAGAGAGGAGAGCTTCCTCTATTACTTATGTAACATCCAAGGCAAGTTCTACATGCTAAAAATGGTGAATGAGTGGAGAAATTGAGGTGGGAAGGAGAAGTATCCCGACTAGATCTAAGGAGGAAGAAGAAGGGGAAAGTGAAGTGTGGGGTGGTGGATGATCACACATGTGCACAAGTGGAGCTGCCAAAAAAAGGTCGCCACATCCGTGGCGCACTCGGCCCTAGTGCGCCACAGGGATTAGTAGCATCCGTGGCGCACATGCCATAGTGCGCCACAGATGTGTCTGACCGTTTTACAGAGCAGAGGGGCATGCGCTTAGGCGTAGCGCACCCCCAACATGCGCCACGGATAACACCAACAAGCGTAGCGCACCTACCCTATGTGCGCTACGGATATCTGACGTGCGGCCAACAGGGCCCTGGCCCACACATATCTGTGGCGCACTATGGTCATGTGCGCCACGGTTGTTCTAGTTACTAGTAGGGCACTGCCCATAGGTGAGCCACGCCTGTTTTAGCTGTGGGGCACTTCAACCATGTGAGCCACGGATGTGCTGATTACCTATAGCCATTTTCCTAGTAGTGAATGCCTGGGTATTTGATACTGGTTCGGTTGCTCATATTTGTAACTCGAAACAGGTGGTGCAGAATAGACGGAAACTAGCGAAAGACGAGGTGACGATGCGTGTTGGAAACGGATCAAAGGTTGATGTGGTCGCGGTCGGCACACTCCCTCTTCATCTACCATCGGGATTAGTTTTATACTTAAATAATTGTTATTTGGTGCCTGCGTTGTGTTGGGAATATGCCCTAGAGGCAATCATGTATGATGATATTTCCCATTGTATTCCTAAAGTTATTAACTTGTCCTTGTATAAACATCTGATGTGTATCATTGAATATGTGATTCGGTTGTGGAACTATACATTCATGTTGTTTGTACTAAATATCCTTGGTCATTGAGGTTGTGCTGGACACACAACTTAGACCAATGTGAAAGTCGTCTTGATGACTCGGTTCCACTTGTCATGGACATGGTGATGCTATTTCGACTTACACAGATTTGGATAAAGAATTTAGCGAGTCAGATTGACCCATATTGAGGTACAACGAACAAGTTGTCATTTGTATATGTCAATCAATGTAATCCTTAGACCCGAGGTTGTTGCATAGTCCGAGTTGAGGATCACCGACTTAGGTTCTGTCAAACGCTGATCCGTAACTGAGCAGTCATAAAGGCAGAGTTCGTGTCGACTGAGAATCAAGCTGCGTGATGTGAATAACCAAGACGGGATTTTGCCCCTCCACTTGGAGAGAGATTCTCTGGGCACTCTTGGATGATATGATTCGGAAAGCATGGCCATGCACGACTCGGTTAAGTGTTAACCGAGGCAATCGACTAAGAGTTAGTCGGGTGAATCACTTATCTCGGATCGAGAAGAGAGTCGGACTATTTAAGGGATGAAAAATATTCGCCTATAGTCTGACAAGGTATATCATGAGGCAAAAGGGACTCGGACGTAAGTCGCATTGGAAAGGCAAGTCATCATGACTCTTTGGTACTTGGGAGTTGGCATGTTCTGCTAGGAGCCGCTACCGACTGATCGATTGAGAGTTGGACTCTAATCGTGTCTAAGTTGCCAAGAGCCTGCGGGGTCACACACTTAAGAGCAGGAGCAAGTTTGGATTGGATCTGAACCGGAAATCTGGTTGGGTTGGACCCAAGCCAGATTTGGACTGAGTTAGTGAGTCGGACTCATAGGGACTAATACTATATGGGCTTTAGTGAATGGGCCACGAGAGTGGAGCCCACATTCATTCCCTATATATAGTGGAGCACATTAATCCAGAAGGGTTAATCGTTGATCGGTTAGGTCATTCCATGTGTTGGAAACCCTAGCTCCACAGCAGTCCTGCCATCGTTATGAACCTAGCAGTTCGCCGCCGGTGCTCCTCCTTGTACGTGTGGATACCAGCAGAGGTGTTGTACGATCAGCACCAGGACGATCGGATCGCAAAGGACTGCACTGCATCAACTGACGCGCTTCATCAGTAATCGCAACTGCGTGTCTAGTGGTAAACCTCGTGGCCTTCTACCTTAGCTAGATCTTGGGATCACCACGTTAGAGGGAAAATTTTGTTTTATCTCAGCGTGGCCCAATAGTGGTATCAGAGCGATAGCTTCTGGTTTTAGGCTCGAGATCTCACATATGTGATATGCGGTTGGCTGTAGATGAGATCTATGTGCTATTTTGGTGGTCGATCTATGAGATAGATCGGTTTTGTACAAGGTTGATTGGATCAACTGTACTCGGGGAATGGTAGATCTGATTTCCGTGATCATACTGCTGAGGTCGTGGAATGACATACCCCTACCGGTCGGCTTCCGCCATCGGGGTAGACTGTGACACATAAATCCAGAGGCAGTGATCAAAGATCAAAGAGTTTGATCAAATCAGAATAATGGTCGGAATCCATGTCCGGGTCGTAGATGAGAACTACGTTTTCGGAAAAATTGTCGGGCGCTGACCGCCGGCTTCGCCCTGTCGTAGCGCCTTAGATGTCGTTGCGAGTTTCACAACGCTGGTAGATAGCGTATCTTTGCATAACTTGTTTTTGCAGGAAGTTGTGAATGGGATGGTTCATGTGCATGTGATGTATGTGTGTAATCCATAAGTGATCTGCGAATCATGGTTTTTGTCAGCCGGCTGGAGCCTAGGTGCCGTCATATTATTGTATAACGACTTGCGTGTCGGATTCTCTGTGTAATTTACTTTACTAAGCTAGTGTAGCTGTTTGGAGAACCTGGATGGCAAGCAAGGCGATGTACATGTCGGCGACATGGAGTAAGATGGCAAGTGGCAAGAGTTGGCACGAGTCGGATTACAGGCTTTATGGAGATGGAGATCGCCATGAAGAGAGCCATACCATTTCACATTATAATTGTTTTATTTTGTGTGATTGATATGTCTCTGTTTTACCTCTATTAGATAGTCGGTAAAATTTAATCCCTCAAAGAAGGTCTAGTCGGTTTTCCCGCCATTGTTTGCACCATCACAAGTCGGATATTTTTGGTAGTGGGCTCATAAAATTGAGGTGCTGCCAATTCTTTCCAACTAGGTGGGTTCGAGTCGGACTCTTACTGCGGAAACACTCGGTAAGCTAGACGGATCTATCTCAACGGCTGTGGGGCTCGGGGAAAAGTCGGATGGGAGCCGGGGCATGTGATTCCACCCGTCCAACAGGATTCGTATGAGATACGATTGACAAGGAGTTGTCTACCTAGATCACTTAGCGGCTAGCGGTGATGCTAAAGCTCACTAGCCGACTTGCTTATTTAGGATCCTGAATCACTAAGTAACCATCGGAGGGGTGTTGGTTCTAGTGGGAGCATAAAATATTAAAGTGTTTAATATGCTTGCTCTTTTATGAATACATGTATTAAGTGTTTTGCATATTTTCTGTTGTAGATCATGGCACCAAGTAGCAGTCACTCTCAGATATCCGGTTTTGCATTGAGAACCATTCTTGAGAAAGATAAACTGAACGACACTAATTTTACCAACTGGTATCGAAATCTGAGAATTGTTCTCAAACAAGAAAAGAAGGATCATGTCCTAGACAACCCACTTCCAGATGAGCCGAATGAGAATGCGACTGTCACTGCAACCAATGCCTACCGTCAGGCTAAGGATGAGTCCATGGATATTAAATATCTTATGCTTGCTCACATGGAACCGGACTTACAAAAACAGTTCGAGAATGTTGAGGCCTACGATATGATCGAGAGCCTCAAAAGTATGTTCCAGGCTCAGGCGAAGACTAAGAGGTATCAAGTCTCTCAGGCTTTGCTGAGTTGCAAGCTTAAGGATGGTGATCCACTGAGTTCGCATGTGATCAAAATGGTTGGTTACGTGCAGTCTCTGCAGAGGCTTGGCTACCCCATTAGCGAAGAGTTTGCTACGGATATAATTCTGAACTCTCTTCCTAGTGCATATGGGCAGTTCATTTCGAACTACCACATGCATGGTATGGATAAGAAGCTCACTAAATTGCATGGGATGTTCAAGCAGGCAGAGGCGGATATCAAGAAGGGCGCCAGTCAAGTGTTGATGGTGCAGAATAAGGCTAAGTTCAAGAAGAGTTCTTGGACTAAGAAGAAGGCTGAGTCAGGAGGAAAGCAGGCTCAGGACTTGGTCCCAAGCGCTTCCTCAGGGACTAAGCCATCTCCTTCAGCCGGATCCACTTGCTTCTATTGCAAGGCGGATGGCCACTAGAAGAGGAACTGCACCAAGTATTTGGCCGACAAAGCCAAGAGTGGAGGTATGACTTCCGACTTAGGTACACTTGTTTGCAATGTTATAGACATTTATCTTGATGATGCACCTAATACTTCTTGGGTATATGATACCGGATTAGTTATTCACATCTGCAACTCGTTGCAGGGACTGGTAAGAACTAGGAGCGTAGCAAGAGGCGAGGTTGATATTCGAGTCGGCAACAAAGCAAGAGTTGCTACATTGGAAGTCGGCACGATGCAACTTCATTTACCTTCTGGATTCATTATGGAACTGAATAATTGTTATTATGTTCCACTGCTCAGTCAAAACATTATTTCTGCTTCATGTTTGATGAGGCAAGGCTATGAGTCGAATATCAAGAATAATGGTTGTTCTTTGTATTTGAATGATATGTTTCACGGCTTTGCACCTGTCCAGGACGGGTTATTTATTTTGAATCTTGATGGTGAGTCTGTTTATATCATAAATGTTAAAAGGTTGAAACCAAATGATATGAATATGACTTACTTTTGGCACTGTCGGCTTGGTCATACAAGTTGGAAACGCATGAAGAAGCTCCATGATGATGGACTCCTAATTTCGTTCGACTTGGAGTCGTTCGAGACATGCGAATCTTGCCTACTCGGCAAAATGACCAAGACAGCTTTTGCAAAGAGTTGTGAAAGGGCGTCTGACTTGTTGGGACTAGTACATAGTGATCTATGTGGACCAATGAGCACGACAGCCAGACGTGGTTATGAGTACTTCATTACCTTCTCTGATGATTTGAGTAGGTATGGATATATCTACTTGATGAAACATAAGTCGGAAGCCTTTGAAAAGTTCAAAGAATTCCAGAATGAAGCACATAATCAACTCGGCAAGAAAATAAAGTTTCTTCGGTTGGACCGAGGAGGCGAGTACATGAGCCATGAGTTTGATGACCATCTGAAAAGTTGTGGAATAGTTCCTCAACTTACTCCACCAGGAACGCCGCAAAGGAACAGTGTTTCGGAAAGGCGGAATCGGACTTTGTTGGACATGGTACGATCAATGATGAGTCGGACAGATCTGCCTTTATCATTTTGGGGTTATTGTCTAGAAACAGCGGCGTTCACACTAAACATAGTACCATCAAAGTCGGTAGAGAAGACACCGCATGAGATGTGGACATGCAAAAAGCCGAGTTTGTCTTTTCTTAAGATTTGGGGTTGTGAAGCATTTGTCAAGCGACTTCAGTCGGACAAGCTTACAGCCAAGTCGGATAAGTGTATTTTCATAGGGTATCCGAGGGAAACCTTGGGTTACTACTTCTACAACCGAGAAGAGGGCAAAGTGTTTGTCACTCGGAACGGTGTCTTCCTTGAGAAAGAGTTTCAATGGGAGTAAGTGGAGCACGGCAACTCGAAGAAATTCGAGAGGAACCGCTAGTAGCAAGTCGGCAAAAACCTTGAGGTTGAGCCGGTCGTGGTAGCCGGCAAAGACCGCATTACTACGAAGATCGGCAATATTACGAAGTGTTTGTGATGTGTTACTGTTAGATAGTGATGAGCTGGCAAATTATTCGGAAGCGATGGTGGGATCTGATTTCGAGTCATGGCTTGGAGCTATGAGATCCGAGTTAAAGTCCATGGATGAAAATCATGTTTGGAACTTGGTTGATCTGCCAGACGGTGCAAGACCCGTCGAGTGCAAATGGGTCTTTAAGAAGAAAACTGATATGGATGGAAATGTTTCCGTCTATAAAGCACACCTTGTCGCGAAGGGGTTTCGACAAGTTCAAGGAGTTGATTAGGACGAGACTTTATCGCCTGTAGCGATGCTTAAATCAGTTTGGATCATGTTAGCTATAGCAGCCTATTTCGACTAAGAGATATGGCAGATGGATAACAAAACGGCTTTCCTTAACGGAAATTTAACCAAGGACGTGTATATGATACAACCCGAGGGTTTTGTCGATCCGGCTAATGCTGACAAAGTGTGCAAACTTCAGAAATCCATTTATGGATTGAAGCAAGCATCTCAGAGTTGGAATATTCGCTTTGATGAGGTAGTCAAATCGTTTGGCTTCATCAAGAGTGATCATGATTCTTGTTTATACAAGAAGTTTAGTGGGAGCAAAGTAAACTTTCTAATCTTATATGTGGATGACATATTACTGATTGGAAATGATGTCCAGATGTTGCAAGAAACCAAGGAATCATTGGAAAGGAGTTTCTCAATGAAAGACTTGGGTGAGGCAACATATATTCTCAGAATCCGGATCTATAGAGATAGATCAAGAAGGCTCATTGGATTGAGCCAGAGTACTTATTTGGACAAAGTGTTGAAGAAGTTCAACATGGAATCGTCTAAGAAGGGGTTCTTACCGATGTCCCATGGTGTAAAACTTAGCAAGACTCAAAGGTCCTTCGACAACCGATGAGCGAAGTCGGATGAGTGCGATTCAGATGCTTCAGCAATGGATCCATCATGTATGCCATGATTTGTACTAGGACGGATGTTTCATATGCTCTAAGTGTTGTGAGTGCATACCAGGCTGATCCTCGAGAAATCCATCGATAATGGCTAAAAATATCCTAAAGTACTTGAGAAGGACTAAGGATATGTTTTGGTTTATGGTGATGAAGATGAACTCAAAGGTAAAGCGTTACGATCGCGAGTTATCTTACCGACTGATGATTGTCGTCGCAATCCGGATACATGTTTATTATAAACGGAGGTGCTGGAGCTGGAAGAGTTCCAAGCAAGAGACTATGTCTGATCTACAATAGAGGTTATATATTGTCACGGAGGCAAAGAAAGGAAGCGTTTGGATGAGGAATTTCCTCATGGATCTTGGTGTGGTTCAGGGCTCGTCCAATCTGTTGGACGTGTATTGTGATAACAATGGTGCTATTGCACAAGCCAAGGAACCTAGATAACACCAGAAGAACAAGAACATACTCATGCGGTACCACCTGATTTGCCAGTTCGTGGATCAGGGTGATATCAAGTTATGCAAGGTACACACGGATGCAAATATTGCGGATCCGTTGACAAAGCCGTTACCACAGCCGAAGCATGAGGCGCACTTGAGAGCCATGGGCATTAGATGCTTAGACATGTGATGTCGGAAGATTGACTCTAGTGCAAGTGGGAGACTGTTGGGAATATGCCCTAGAGGCAATCATGTATGATGATATTTCCCATTGTATTCATAAAGTTATTAAGTTGTCCTTGTATAAACATCTGATGTGTATCATTCAATATGTGATTCGGTTGTGGAACTATACATTCATGTTGTTTGTACTAAATATCCTTGGTCATTGAGGTTGTGCTAGACACACAACTTAGACCAATGTGAAAGTCGGCTTGATGACTCGGGTCCACTTGTCATGGGCATGGTGATGCTATTCCGACTTACACAGATTCGCCTAAAGAGTTTAGCGAGTCGGATTGACCCATATTGAGGTACAACAAACAAGTTGTCATTTGTATATCTCAATCAATGTAATCCTTAGACCTAAGGTTGTTGCATAATCCGAGTTGAGGATCACCGACTTAGGTTCTGTCAAACGTTGATCCATAACTAGGCAGTCATAAAGGCAGAGTTCGGGTCGACTAAGAATCAAGCTTCGATGTGAATAACCAAGACGGGATTTTGCCCCTCCACTTGGAGAGATATTCTCTGGGCCCTCTCGGATGATATGATTCAGAAAGCATGGTCATGCACGACTCGGTTAAGTGTTAACCGAGGCGATCGACTAAGAGTTAGTCGGGTGAATCACTTATCTCGGATCGAGAAGAGAGTCGGACTATTTAAGGGATGACAAATATTCGCCTATAGTCTGACAAGGTATATCGTGAGGCAAAAGGGACTCGGACGTAAGTCACATTGGAAAGGCAAGGCGTCATGACTCTTTGGTACTTGTGAGTTGGCATGTTCTGCTAGGAGCCGCTACCGACTGATCGATTGAGAGTTGGACTCTAATCGTGTCTAAGTTGCCACGAGCCTGTGGGGTCACACACTTAAGAGCGGGAGCAAGTTCGGATTGGATCTGAACCGGAAATCTGGTTGGGTTGGACCCGAGCCAGATTTGGACTGAGTTAGTGAGTCAGACTCATAGGGACTAATACTATATGGGCTTTAGTGAATGGGCCACGAGAGTGGAGCCCACGTTCATTCCCTATATATAGTGGAGCACAGTAACCCAGAAGGGTTAATCGTTTATCGGTTAGGTCATTCCATGTGTTGGAAACCCTAGCTCCACGCAGTCCTGCCGTCGTTACGAACCTAGCAGTTCGTCGCCGGTGCTCCTCCTTGTACGTGTGGATACCAGCAGAGGTGTTGTACGATCAGCACCAGGACGATTGGATCGCAAAGGACTGCACTGCATCAACTGACGCGCTTCATCAGTAATTGCAAATGCGCGTCTAGTGGTAAACCTCGTGGCCTTCTACCTCAGCTAGATCTTGGGATCACCACGATAGAGGGAAAATTTTGTTTTATCTCAGCGTGGCCCAACACGTTGAGCATGAACATTATATCCGGATCATGTTTATTGCGAGACGGTTACTTGTTTAAATCCGAGAATAATGGTTGTTAGATTTATATGAGTAATATGTTTTATGCACATGCACCTTTGCTAGATGGTCTATTCTTGTGGAATCTCGATTGTAGTAATACACATATTAATAACATTGAAGCTAAATGTTTGAAATTGAGCGATAACTCGACCTATATGTGGCACTGTCGTCTTTGTCACATTGGAGTGAAGCGTATGAAGAAACTCCATTCCGATGGACTTCTTGAATCACTTGATTTCGAATCACTTGAAAGATGCGAAGAATGTCTGATGGGTAAAATGACTAAGACTCCATTTTTTGGTATGATGGAGCGAGCTACGGACTTATTGGAAATCATACATACCGATGTGTGTGGACCATTGAGTGTAGCATCGTGCGATGGTTATCGTTATGTTCTTAGTTTCACGGTTGACTTGAGTAGATATGGGTATATCTATTTCATGAAACATAAGTCCGAAACTTTTGAGAAGTTTAAGGAATTTCAAAGTGAAGTAGAGAATCAATGTAACAAGAAGATTAAGTTTCTATGATATGATCGTGGAGGTGAATAACTAAGTTACGAGTTTGGCGAGCATTTAAACAAATGCGGAATACTTTAACAATTGACACCGCCGGGAACACCACAACGTAATGGTGTGTCTGAACGTCATAATCGAACTCTCTTAGATATGGTTCATTCTATGATGTCACTTATAGATTTACCGCTATCATTTTGGGGTTATGCATTAGAAACAACCGCATTCACTTTAAATAGGGCATCATCTAAATCCGTTGAAACGATACCATATGAATTACGGTTTGGGAAGAAACCTAAATTGTTGTTCCTTAAAGTTTGGGGTTGTGAAGCTTATGTAAAGAAGTTACAGCCCAACAAGATTGAACCCAAAGCGGAAAATGCGTCTTCATAGGATACCCGAAGGAAACTATTGGGTATGCCCTCTATCATAGATCCGAAGGCAAAATCTTTGTTGCAAGAATGGATCCTTTCTGGAGAAGGAGTTTTTCTCAAAAGAAGTGACTGGAAGGAAAGTAGAACTCGATGAGGTTGTCGAACCTTCTCTCGGATTTGAGAGTAGCACAACACCGGAAGTAGTTGAAATGGATCGTATGGGCACCTAGAGGGGGGGTGAATAGGTGCTAACCAATTTTTAATACTTTTTCAATTTTAGGCTTGACACAAAGTAAATTCTCTAGATATGTAACTACGAGAATTTCCCTATATGTAACCCTAACTACGAAGCACGTAAAAGAGGAGCGAGGAAACCGTAGTGGAGCACGCGGAGACACAGGGATTTGTTTTACCACAGTTCCTTCCTTGTTAAGGGAAGTACATCTGAGTTGGAGGGGTGGGCGGTTCTAAGACCACCACGCCACAATAGGCCTCACCCTATTCTCCGATGGATCTCGCCACGAGAGGCCTGATCCACCTTCTCCACTATTGGATCCCTTCGAGGCGGGAACCGGTGCCTTTTACAACACTATCGGGGCACACACCCACAACCGAATTGGGGGCTCCCGGGATGACAACAAGCTGCCACAAGAACAAGGTTTATCAATATAAACAAAAACAAGGATCTAGATATTTGCAAGAAATACTAGATCGGTGGTTCTCCAAATGAATGGAGAGGAGATGAAGCGCTTGATTGCTGATGATGAAGATCGAGTTCTCCTCCTTCGATTCCCCAAGGGATGGGGCCTTTGGGTGGATCTAGGTGGAGCTCTCTTGGATGAAGCTTTCAGATCTGATCTGGTCTTTTTCGAATCAATCAAGAGTTCTGGCAGGAGGGGGAAGGCTGGCTTAAATACCCCCTCCCCAGATCTGGCCGTTGCACAACATTGGGGGCGGATTATCTGCCCCTGGGAAAACTCCGCCCCAAGGGCGGATTCTCCGGGGGAAACTCCGCCCCCTCTCTGGGGCTGGCGCCTGCGGAACTTGGTGAAGATCTTGGGAGGGGCGGATAATCCGCCCCCCCTGAGGGGCGGATTATCCGGCCATACCGGAAAGTCCGGCCAATACTCCGCCCCCTCTCTGGGGCTTGCGCCTTGGCGATGAGCAGGGGGGGCGGACTATCCGGCCCCCCTAGGGACGGATTATCCGGCGGGGCCGGAAAATCCGGCCAAAACTCCGCCCCCTCTCTAGGGCTTGCGCCTGCTTGTGAAGAGGGAGGGGCGGATTATCCGCCCCTGGTGGGGGTGGGGGCGGATTATCCGCCCCCCAAAAGCATACTCCTTTCCCTTTTTCTCATAGAAAGCGGCAACACTTCAACACACATTAAACAATCCTTGATATTGTTATCTAACACACAAAACACTAGGGATTATAAAATGTTCTTTCAATCTCCCCCTTTTTGGTGTTAGATGACAATATTAGGATTTGCAAATAATGGAAGACGCTCCCCCTAGATGTGTGCATATTGAGAATTTGTATTTGAATACAAATACACACACTAGCGAGAACACAACTTCCATAGCAAAGATAATTGAAATAAGGTGGTTTGGGAAACAAGGTCATACCACGGGGATGAGAATATAGCCAAAGAATATAGTTTGTTTGATAGCCTCCAAGCACATCCCAACAATATTGATACATACATAGATAATCCCATGAATCCATATGCCATCAAATATGCTCCATAATTCCAGAATTCCATGAGATCCACAATAGATAAATCCAGAATTCCATGAATACCAAACATAGTACCAAACAAAGTGGAGAACGACATAGTATTACATAATCAAACACAAATAGCAAATAAGTTCACGCTAAAAAAGGCACAAGCAAGCAAATAAAACGACTGAAAGAAAAATGCTTGCGCCCGACCCTTGCAAATCCACGATACCTAATAGAACTACTTCTCCCCCTTTGGCATCGAAACGCCAAAAAGGAAGAAGAGTGATGCTAACACCCCTGTAGATCACTCCTCCTCATCCTCGTCGTAGTCATTCCCGTCCCCTTCCTCTTCATCATACTCATCATCATCGTCATCAGTTGGAGGAGTGGGTGACCTCGGTGGAGGAGGAAAGAGGCAACTCTCAAGCTCGCCATAGTTGATCCCTGAGGTGTTCCACTGAGCATACGGATCCGGAGCAGTGGGAGGAGGTGGATGGCCAGTGGCACCTGAGACATGGTGGAGAATAAGCTGCTGCGTGTGATCCCTCTCATGATCCCTGCGGTACGCCTCATATTGGCCCTTGTGAGTGTCAATGCCCATGCAAAGAATGTGCCGCCGGAACCAAGTGAGCTGCTTAACCTCGCGTGCCATTGGGGACACCGTGGAACGACGACCACTAGCCCGAGCATCACGCATGAAGGACTCCGGGGCAGTGGAAGGGTGATGGGTCTTCTAAGCCTTATTGTAGATTTTCTTGGGCTTGTGAATTCCATCCAGAGCAGTGCCAAAATCCTCATGTGGCAACATATGCTTGACGAGCATCATTATGAAAGGAGCATAAGGAATAGAGAGCCTGTTGATCATAGCATCCGTCATCTCATGATAAATATAGTCCATGACATCCAGTTTGTAACCTGTGGCTGATCCAGAGTTAGTGGCACACTCGTGTGCAAAAGCAAGGAGTGGAACCAGGTGGCCACGGATCTTGTCATTGTTGCCACCACTAGGAGCGATGCAGTCTCTAAACATGCCAACAAGGGAGGCATACAAGGGAGAAAGGCCAGCGAAGGTACCAGCAACACCATCAGGAGAAAGGCAAGGAGCAAGGGCGGTATCCTTGGATGGCTTCAGAGGGGAAATGATACGGTGACCTGAAGGAGTGTCACGGCCATGGAATGCATAACCAAGAACCTGCCCAAAGGTGCGAAAGTCCGACTGAATCATGGTGGTCCCTGTCATCCACTTCATAGTACGGTGCTCATCACCGCAAATCACAAGAGTTGAGAAGAACTGCCGCACCACAGAGGAATCATAGTTGCATTGGATAGTCATGAGGTGGTGCAGCCCCATCTTGTTGGTCACATCTAGGGCCTCAATGAGCCTTGTCTTGGATTGAGCCTCAGTCAAATTGATGGGACGCATGGGGCGAAGCTTGAGAGTACCATAAACATCATCATGGATAGCCCGAACGTGGGCATTCCAAAACATAGAGTCCTCGGGGGGACCATCACTGTCAGCCTCATCATAATAGTCAGTCTGGCGAATGGTGGCATACTGAACACTGTCCATAGCCTTGTAATTGGGCCAAGACTGTTTTCCCTTGCAAGATGCGGTCCTCTTAGTTTTCTTACTTGCCTCTGCCATCCGTTCAGCCTCTCTTGCTGCTCTGCTGACCTCGGTCTCGTCAATGAACTTCCCGTCTGCAGTAGGCTTGAGATAATGTGCAGGAACGATTTGACGAAGGTCTTGGTCGGCTTGGAACCACCTGTGAAAAGCATTAGAGGGATAGCATGGAGATAAGCATACACACAAGTCCAGGAGAAAAAAACACGGAGAAAGAGTAGCAATGCAACCCATAACCAATGATGTGTATTTGCAGAAGCAGGACCAAAACAGACCAGATTTTACTCTCCAGGCCGGATTATCCGGCCCTGGCAGGGGCGGCTAATCCACCCCCCGCAGAAATTTTCTGGATTGGCTCAGATCTACCATGGCAAAACAGATCGGGTACTAGGGTTGCAATTCTACTAATTCTAGCATGTAAGGAACAACACCAAGAACCTTCTACAACGAGATTTCCACCAAATAAAATACATCCCATACAAAAGGAGAGAGATGAGGGATTTACCCTCACTCATTGGAGGAAAATCACGGAGGAGAAGATACCCGGAGGCGAGGTGAAGAAGATCCGGGGAGAGCCCGGAGAATCCGGTGGTCGAATCGACTCCGGGAGAGGCGGATGCTCCGGCGGCGGCTTGGGGGAAGAGGTAGGGTTGGGGGAGGACTGGCTGCTCCGTTTGAGCTTGCCCTCCCCGACCCAGCCTATAAGGGGCTGATTTCGCTCGGGGCGGATAATCCGCCCCCCACTTAAGGCGGATAATCCACCCCCCCAGAAATTCTGTAAAATACAGAATCAAGCCAGAGAAACCGAGCAAACCTCTCGATGGTGTTTTAGAGGACTTGTGTGCAAGAATAGATGATTCAAGGAAGGAGAGAAAGGCTTGGGTTGAGATCATCAAACTGAGATGGTACTACACACCCAAATTTGAAAGAATCAAATCAAACAAAAGCCAAATTTGAGTGTGTTTTCCATAAGAACATGAGATATGCAAGAAAATCCAACGAGACCCATGAGAAACCAACTCTTCTCGAGGAAGAGGGCGGTGGCCGAAGCCACCATGTTGGAGCGCATGGCATGACACCGCGAAGATGTATCTTGAGTTCAAAACCAATGCTCATCGATGACCCACATATCACAAAATGATATTAAGGGAAATGATTTGACTTGCTTTCGGCATTATGGGGGGAGGGTTGGCCCAATCAATTAGGACCACACTCCCCCTATGTCTATGCCCGCATCTAAACCAAATACATGAATAAGAGCAAGTGAGTGTGCAGGGGTAGTCAAGCCAAGCTCCTTGAATCTATGATATTTAGCTCATTCCTCAAATAACAAAATCTTGCTTCATCAAGTGGCTTCATGAAAATATCAGCAAGTTGGTTCTTCGTGCTCACAAAGGATAGGGCGATATCACCACGAGAAACATGATCCCGAATAAAGTGGTTGCGAATCTCTATATGTTTTGTTCTTGTATGCTGCACGGGATTGTAAGCAATTTTGATAGCACTTTCATTGTCTCACAATAGAGGCACTTTGTCACAATTGACACCATATTCCTTTAAAGTTTGCCTCATCCATAACAATTGTGTACACGCACTTGCAGCAGCAACATATTCAGCTTCGGCGGTTGAGAGTGAAATACAATTCTGTTTCTTTGATGACCAACACACTAGAGACCTGCCTAAGAATTGACATGCACTAGAGGTTGATTTCCTATCATCTTTGTCACCAGCCCAATCTGAATCAGTGTAACCACATAGAGAGAAACTAGAACCCTTGGGATACCATAACCCAAAATTTGGGGAATGAACCAAATATCGGAAGATTCGCTTGACCGCCACTAAGTGGCTTTCTTTAGGAGCAGCTTGGTACTTTGCACACACTCCTACACTTAACACGATATCGGGCCTAGATGCACAGAGGTAAAGGAGAGAGCCGATCATGGATCGGTATACCTTTTGATCCACGTCTTTACCCTTGGGATTGAGATCAAGATGACACTTTGTTTGCATTGGGGTAGCAACGCCATTGAGATCCGTCATCTTGAACTTTTTGAGCATGTCTTGGATGTACTTAGCTTGATTAATAAAGGTTCCCTCTCTAAGTTGTTTGATTTCAAATCCAAGAAAGAACCTCAGCTCACCCATCATGGACATCTCAAACCTGTCAGTCATAAGCTTTGAAAATTTATCGTTAAAAGCTTGGTTAGTAGAGCCAAAAATAATGTCATCTACATAAAGTTGGCATACAAAAAGCTCCCCATTAACCTTCTTAGTAAAAAGAGTGGGATCGATTTGCCCAACTTCGAATCCACGGTCTAGCAAAAGCTCTTTAAGGTGCTCATACCACGCACGTGGGGCTTGTTTAAGGCCATAGAGCGCCTTATCGAGTTTGTAGACATGGTTCGGAAATTTGGGGTCCTCAAACCCCGGGGGCTGCTTGACGAATACTAACTCATGTAGAGGACCATTAAGGAAAGCTCTCTTAACATCCATTTGTTGTAATTTAAAATTATGATGAGCTGCATATGCAAGAAGGATACGGATGGACTCAAGACGAGCCACATGAGCATAAGTCTCGCCAAAATCATTCCTTCCACTTGGGAGAGTCCTTGAGCCACGAGTCGTGCTTTATTCCTCACAACAATGCCATTTTCATCTTGTTTGTTCTTGAAGATCCACTTGGTGCCGATAACATTGCGGCAATCCTTTGGTTTCTCTACGAGCTTCCAAACTTTGTTGCGTTCGAAGTTATTTAATTCTTCATGCATTGCAACAACCCAATCAGGGTCTTCAAGAGCATCAAAAACCTTCTTCGGTTCATCCATGGAAATGTGAGCTTGATGATCATAGAAGCTTGCAAGTTCTCTTCTAGTGGATACCCTTCGTCGTAGATCACCAACAACCTTGTCAAGAGTGTGACCTCTTAGTTCAAGGTTCTGATCAGCACGAGCCTTGCGACGAGCCTCAATGTCCTTATTGTTTCTAGGAGGAGTTGATTCAGTATTTGTATCCTTGTCTCGATTAATGCCTTGCCCTTGATCTTGGTCTCCGTTAACAACAGAAGATTGCTGCAGAACATTTTCTTCAGGGCCGGATAATCCGCCCCTTGGAGGGGCCGGACTATCCGGCCTGGGAGGTGAAGTACCAGAGTCTTCTTCCTGAGAGTGCCTGACAGGAGTTGGAGACCCAGGGCCAGATAATCTGCCCTCGGGGGCCGGAGAATCCGGCCTGGGAGCTTCAGAGTTGTTGACTTCTCCTTTGGATCCTCTGGAACGAGTTGGAGTGCCAGGGGCAGATTGTCCGCCCCTTGGAGGGGGCGGATAGTCCGGCCTGGGACTACCAACTTGTCCAGGGGACAGATGATCTTCAGCAGATTGTGGTGTTGGTGCAGGATTTTCTCCAACAGTAGGAGCTTGTTGATCTTGTGTAGATGAGGGCTCCACATGTGTGGAGCATTGTCCTTCCCGATCCGCCACAAGGGGTTCCTCAATGGGGCGGAAAAATCCCACGCCCATTCTTCTTATGGCATTTTGGGGTATTTCAACATCTGCATCACAAACATCAACTTGCCCTACAAAGGAGCCGTTATTTTCATCGAACTCCACACTACAAGATTCTACAACAATCCATGTTAGCTTGTTGTAGACTCTGTAAGTGTGGGAACACCGTAACCAACAAAAATACCTTCTAAAGCCTTGGACTCAAATTTTGACAAACGGACACCTTTAATAAGGAAGAAACACTTACACCCGAATACCCTGAAGTATGAGATGTTGGGCTTGTTACCGGTAAGTATTTCATATGGAGTCTTGTCCAAAATCTTTTGAAGGTAGAGCCGGTTTGATGAGTGACAAGCAGTGGAGATGGCTTCAGCACAAAAATTATAAGGAGACTTGAATTCAGCTAGCATAGATCTTGCCATATCCATCAAAGTCCGGTTCTTCCTCTCAGCTCCACCATTTTGTTGAGGGTTGTACGCAGCGGAATATTGATGTCTAATCCCCTCTTCGCTAAGAAACTCATTTAAAGTGTAGTTCTTGAATTCGGAGCCGTTGTCACTTCTAATTGCCAAGATAGGAACATTGTGTTGACGTTGAACTTCATTGGCAAAGTCGATGACAGTTTGTTGAGTCTCACTTTTCAGCTTGAAGAAATAGACCCATGTATATCTTGAGTAGTCATCGACAATGACCAAGCAATATTTCTTCCCACCAAGACTTGCATGAGAAGGAGGACCAAATGAATCCACATGAAGTAATTCCAAGATCCTCTTTGATGACACAATAGTTTTCCTCTTGTGGGGAGATTCATGCATTTTTCCTTCTACAGAAGCCCTGCAAACACGATCTTTGGCAAAAGATACATTGTCTTTTAGTCCAAGGATGTGGCCACCCTTCTAGAGACTTTGCAAAGTTCTCATGTTGACATGGGCTAAACGGCGATGCCATAGCCAGCCCACGTCGGCCTTTCCGAATAGACACATCGGACCCGAAGTGGTTTTCCCAGAGAAGTCCACCACATACAGGTCATTTTCGACGTATCCAACGAAAGCGACCTTTAGAGACTTGCTCCACAAGAGTACCACCAAATCATCATCGATAAAAACAGCAAAACCCATCTTGCCAAGGGCACGAACAGAAAGAAGGTTGTAACCGAGGGTCTCAACAAGCATGACGTCCACGAGAGAGATATCATGGGCAACCACAACCTTGCCAAGACCCAATACCTGAGATTTAGACTTATCACCATAGGAGACTGTGATATTATCATGATTTGGACGCATCTCCATGAAGATCTCCTTGCTTCCGGCCATATGACTAGTGCAGCCACTATCCAGCACCCATTTCGACCCACCGGAAGCATAGCCCTGCAAGAGAATTACTTCTTGGTTTTAGGTACCCATTTTTCAATGGGTCCTTTCATGTTAGTAACAAGGGTCTTTGGGACCTAAATATACCAAGCAATATATTCATCAAAAGGACCAACATAATAAGCATAAACATTGCCATAGTCATCACAAAAGAGTTCATAATTCGGATTGTGAGACCCTGCAAAACCAATATCATTAGTCTTGTCTTTTGTGACATTCTTCTCAGTGGTGCTTGTCTTTAATTGCACATTCTTGGTCTTGTTCTTCTTGGTTTTCTTCTTCTTGGACTTGGTGACATACCCAAGTCCCTCTTTACCATGATTTGACCTTTGCTTGCCAAGGACTTCATCAAGCACACCTTTGTCCTTGGTAGTGTTTTCCTTGATCACTTCTTTTTCCACACTAGCATTTTTCTTGTTACTATATGTTGAGTTGGACGAGCTGGGAGTATCATATTTGGTCAATCGACTTTGAAGCTGATCATGTGACTCATTGAGAATAGAGAACTCGTTTTTCAACGCCTTGTGAGCATTGTCAAGTTTCTCCAATTCCTCGGAGAGTCTATCATGAGCAGCCCCAAAGTCAATCCTTTCCTTCTTTAACTTCTTTGCTTTGGTGACAGCATTGTCACGTTCCTTAATAAGTTTAGTCACAATTTCATCATGTGACTCTTCAATAGACTCAAGCCTCTCTTCAAGAGAGACCCGAGCCTCTTCCTCCTCTTCAAGAGCATTTTTTAAGGATGCAATTTCCATTGCAGCAATTTCCATTGCATCCTCCCTTTCAATTATGCCCTTTTCCTCAAGGACAGCTTCGTTTTGGGCCAGCTGATCCATAAGAGCTTCAAACCGAACTTTGTGCTCACCTTGCAAGTTAGTGTAGAAATAATCCAAAGCAATAATCTCTTCTTTAACCTTAAGACTAGTAGGATCATCCATGTCTATCATAGCCTTGGGAAAAGAAGAGTTAGAAGAAGTTACCTCGGAGCTTCTTGCCATGAGGCAAGTAGCATTCTTGTTGATGATGTTTTCATTCGGAGAGTCGAAGAGAGATGTTGATGTAGATGTGGTGGCTATAGCAGCCACCTCTTGAGAGCTATCGTCCTCGTCCTCATCTTCACTCCCCGATGAATATTCTTCTTGAGCCACTAGAACAATCTTTGGTTGCTTCTTGAAAGGAGCATTCTTCTTTACAAACTGTTTCTTACGTGGAGCTTTTGATTTGTCCTTGAAAATGAGTCTTCCTCCATTATCCTCCCTACTTTTATATGGACACTCAGCTACGAAGTGCAGCCGGTCACCACAATTGAAGCATGTTCTCAGCTTGGGACCATTTTCTTTTCTTCCATAAGCTCCACTCTTGCGATCTAGTTCAGCTTTAGCCTTAGCTGGATCTTTCCAAACGTTTCTTGCATAAAGAGCCAAGTATTGTCCGTGGATCCTCTTTATATCCTCGGGACAGTCCAAACCTTCTACCGCATATTCATCATGATCAATCACACTAGTCTTCAAGGCCATATTGACCCCCTTTTGCATCCCCATAGCTCGAGCACGAGCATCTTCGGCATTCTTGGCAGCCACTTTGAAAGCGAACATTTCTTGCATTACCTCATTGGATGACATCAGGTGATAGTTATGCCTACCTTGGAGACTTTTCAAATCTGTGGGCTCAAATGGCATAAGAGCACTGACATACTTGCGCTTGATCCAAGCATCATCAACATGAGCTGCACCGTGGTTTCTGAAGGTTGTGGCTATAGCCTTGAGCCTCCTATACATGTCCTCGTGGTCTTCTCCATCTAGCATATAGAATCCTTCAGCTTCGTTGCTCAAGGCAACATATCTATTCCTTCTCATACTTTCATTTCCGATGAAGAGCTCGGTGAGGGCATCCCAAGCTTCTTTAGATGTGCTAAGATGCTGGATGTGTGGCATGTCTTTGTCACCCACAGCAAGTTGTATCATGTGTAGAGCTATAGCGTTGAGTTGGCTATCGACCACTTCTCTTCTTGTGAGATTGTTGGGATTTCCAACATGAAGACCATTTTCGATGATCTTCCACAACTCTATGGAGGAACTGCACACATGAGATTTCATCAAAAATTGCCATTGAGAGAAATTAGATGCAGAAAGTTTGGGTGGATCACCCCTATTATGTATATGTGGGTGAGGGATAGGTGGATCAGGGGAATACACATGAGAAACCTCATTGTATCCATCCTTACCGCTATCCTTTTTCGAGGAGGAGCTCTTGCTAGTATCATCACTAACCACTTTGTTATCTTTGGAAACAGTTTTACCCGTTTCCTTGGATTGCAGAGTGGTATCCTCAAAGTTAGATGGAGGTGATGCTGCGGATGTGGAGAGACGCATTATTAATTGACGCATCTCTTCCATCTTAGCCTCCATTGAACTCACCAAGGTTGTTTCCAACGTCTTGAGATCGTTCATGGTGACTACTTCTACCTTGGAACCCATACTTCTCTTAGGCGGTTAAGCCCGAAATAAGAGCCGAGGCTCTGATACCAATTGAAATGGATCGTATGGGCACCTACAGGGGGGGTGAATAGGTGCTAACCAATTTTTAATACTTTTTCAATTTTAGGCTTGACACAAAGTAAATTCTCTAGATATGCAACTACGAGAATTTCCCTATATGTAACCCTAACTACGAAGCACGTAAAAGAGGAGCGAGGAAACCGTAGTGGAGCACGCGGAGACACAGGGATTTGTTTTACCGCAGTTTCTTCCTTGTTAAGGGAAGTACATCTGAGTTGGAGGGGTGGGCGGTTCTAAGACCACCACGCCACAATAGGCCTCACCCTATTCTCCGATGGATCTCGCCACGAGAGGCCTGATCCACCTTCTCCACTATTGGATCCCTTCGAGGCGGGAACCGGTGCCTTTTACAACACTATCAGGGCACACACCCACAACCGAATTGGGGGCTCCCGGGATGACAACAAGCTACCACAAGAACAAGGTTTATCAATATAAACAAAAACAAGGATCTAGATATTTGCAAGAAATACTAGATCGGTGGTTCTCCAAATGAATGGAGAGGAGATGAAGCGCTTGATTGCTGATGATGAAGATCGAGTTCTCCTCCTTTGATTCCCCAAGGGATGGGGCCTTTGGGTGGATCTAGGTGGAGCTCTCTTGGATGAAGCTTTCAGATCTGATCTGGTCTTTTTCGAATCAATCAAGAGTTCTGGCAGGAGGGGGAAGGCTGGCTTAAATACCCCCTCCCAAGATCTGGCTCACAGACAACTTTGGGGCGGATTATCCGCCTGAAAACTCCGCCCCAGGGCGAATTCTCGGGAAACTCCGCCTCTCTAGTGGCGCTCATGAACTTGGTGAAGATATTGGGGGGGCGGATAATCCGGCCCCCCTGAGGGGCGGATTATCCGGCCATACCGGAAAGTCCGGCCAATACTCCGCCCCCTCTCTGGGGCTTGCGCCTTAGCGATGAGCAGGGGGGTGGACTATCCGACCCCCCTAGGGGCGGATTATCCGGCGGGGCCGGAAAATCCGGCCAAAACTCCGCCCCCTCTCTTGGGCTTGCGCCTGCTTGTGAAGAGGGAGGGGCGGATTATCCGCCCCCCAAAAGCAGACTCCTTTCCCTTTTTCTCATAGAAAGCTGCAACACTTCAACACACATTAAATAATCCTTGATATTGTTATCTAACACACAAAACACTAGGGATTATAAAATGTTCTTTCAGTAGTTCCTGTGGTGCCTACACCAATAAGAGAGGAAGCTAATGATGTTGATCATGACACTTCGGTTGAAGTTACTACGGAACCTCGCAGGTCAAAGAGAACTCGTACCACTCCTGATTGGTATGATCCCGTTATGAGTGTCATGTTGGTGGACAACACCGACGACCCTGCGACATATGATGAAGCAATGATGAGCCCAAATTCCAATAAATGGCAAGAAGCCATGAAATCTGAGATTGGATCCATGTATGAAAACCAAGTATGGACTTTGGTGGACTTACCGAATGGCCGGAAGGCTATCGAGAACAAATGGATTTTCAAGAAGAAAACAGATGCTGATGGTAATGTTATTGTCTATAAAGCTCGACTTGTCGCAAAAGGGTTTCGACAAATTCAAGGAGTTGACTACGATGAGACTTTCTCACCGGTAGCAAAGCTAAAGTCCGTGAGGATTTTGTTAGCAATCGCTGCATATTACGATTATGAGATATGGCAGATGGATGTCAAAACAGCTTTCCTCAATGGAGACATTGATGAAGAGTTGTATATGGTACAACCCAAAGGTTTTGTCGATCCTAAAGATGCTAGCAAGGTATGCAAACTTCAACGGTCCATTTATGGATTGAAGCAAGCATCCCGAAGTTGGAATCAACGTTTTGATAAGGTAATGAAAAGTTTTTGTTTTATACAAACTTATGGAGAAGCTTGTATTTACAAGAAAGTGAGTGGGAGCTCTGTAGCATTCCTAGTACTATATGTGGACGACATATTTTTGATTGGGAATGATGTAGACCTTCTTAATAGTGTCAAGGAATATTTGAATAAATAGTTTTTCAATGAAAGATCTTGGCGAAGCAGCTTACATATTAGGCATAAAGATTTATAGAGATAGATCGAGCCGCCTAATATCATTGTCATAGAGTACATATTTGGACAAAGTTCTAATGAGGTTTGGAATGGAAGATAGCAAGAAAGGGTTCTTGCCCATGTTGCCCAATACGAGTCCCTAGTAAAGCCTCTTTATAATACTAGCTTGTTGGTTGATAGATGATCGTGGTTTCCTGATCATGAACATTGAGATGTTATTAATAACAAGATCATATCATTAGGAGAATGGTGTGATGGACATACTCATATACATAAGCGTAGCATAAAGATCAAGTCATTTCAATAGTTCGTTTTCTATAAGCTTTCTGATACATAGTAACCTAATTCCTTCGACCATGAGATCATGCTAATCACCATCACGGGAAGGATGCTTTGATGACATCAAACACCACACCATAACTGGGTGATTATAAAGGTGGCATTAAGTGTTCATAAAGTATGTGTTGAGGCACATGGATCAAGAGTGGGATTTGTCCATCCATATGACGGATAGATATATATTCTGGGACCTCTCGGTAGAATGTCATCCAATTAGCTTGCAAGCATGTGACTGGCTCACAAGGGATCACATATCACGGGAACGAGAAGAGTACTTATCGGTAACGAGGTTGAACTAGGTATATAGAGATATAGATGATCAGACCTCGGATAAGTAAACTATCACGAGACAAACGGAATTGGTATCGTATGTAAGTGGTTCATTCGATCGCAAAGTAATCGTAGTAATCATGTCTGCATAATTCACGAACCGTAGGAAGACACACTTAACGATTCAATGTTGTTTAGTAGATATGGAATGTAAGTAGGGAGACCGAATGTTGTTCGGAGTCTCGGATGGGATCCGGGATATCACGAGGAGATCCGGAATGGTCCGGAGAATAAGATTCATATAAGGAAAGTCAAATTCCGGAGTTCCGGAATTATTCCGGTGTTTTCATCGAAAATGTTCTAGAAGGTTCACCAGACCGGAATGGTAAGGGTGCATGAATGTGTCATGACTAAGTGGAACGGTTGCATCATGTCCTAGGTCAAAGGTATATGCAAATAGAGAGTGAAATCAAACTCCAAAACTGAAAGTCAAAAGGCAAGTTTGAAAAGTCAAACTGGGACAATGTATCCTGGTGGAGGAAGGAAAGAATCCTTCTTTCCCTCCACCACAAGCCAACTAGGAGAGGAAGTTGGGGAAGGATTCAAACTCCCCTCTCCCAAGATGCCCTCCCTCTCATAAATAGAGGGGAGGGGCTGCCCTCTAAACACAACACCACCACCCCGCCTCCAAGCCGTCGTCGCCGCTGCCATCACCGCCGCGCTGCCGCCGGCTCGCCGTCGCCTCCCGATCCATCGGCAGCCACGCCTCCTCCTCTTCGGCCCTCTAAACCCTAGATCGCCGGAAACCCTAATTCTCCACCACAACCTGCTCCGACTTAGGCGAAGCCCTGCAGGATCTTCCCTCTACTTCCGACACCACGCCGTCGTGCTGCTGGAATAGCGAGGGGAGAACTACAACCTCCGTTGTCTGCTGGAACAAGGGAGAGGAAGGTCTTCATCGAGTACAACGTGTGATCGACTGCGGAAGTGCCGTCGGAACACAGCGCCGGAAGGATCGTCTACGCGATCTTGAGATCGACAAGTGTACGACTACATCACCCACGAGAATCTGCTCTCGTTAACCGCTTTGTAATCTTCGAGGGTGAGTACTCCAATCGACTCGTTGCTACAATCTAGTAGATAGATCTTGGCTTGTTTGTGTTCATGCGGTAGAAATTTTTTGTTTTCCATGCTACAAACCCGTACATATACATCATCCACGAGTACAACCTCATTAAACTTTGTCGGTCTTCAAGGATATGTTCTCTATGGATGTATATCCACCCGTTGCTTGTATCTAGTAGATAGATCTTGGTACATAGTTGTTCCCATCGTAGGAAATTTTTTGCTTTCTATACTGCGAACCCTACAGTGGTATCAGAACCGAATCTATGCGTAGATGCTTTGCATGGGTAGTACACATATGAGTATGTGGGCGATGATGATCATGTTATTACTTTTTCGTTGTACTTTGGATATTGGTGGCATAGTGGGATGAAGCGGCCCGGACAAACTTTACATGTCTTTGCACATGAGACCTGTTCCACGCTTGACATGCAACTAGTTTTGCATAAGTGGATAGCGGGTGTATGTCTCTCCTACTATAGTCAATAGATAGTTTACAACGAGTTGTTAATAATTTGGTTATCCTTGTTGTCGTTCCATGTTCGTAGGTAAAAACGGTTCTATCTTCGAAAGCCCTAAGCCACGTAGAACTTTCAATGGATAAATTAGAAGTGTCTAGTTTAGATTGTTGATGGGCTAGTGTCATGATATGGTGATGTTGTAAGTAAAAGTATAAGTCGATACTCTTACAACACACATAACGTGTAAGTTCCACAGACCTTGGCCTTACACATAAAGGGATGATGAAGATCATACTACGATGCATGTGATGATGATCAAGTGCAAGAACCATATCATTTCATTTTTCACATATGATGTTTGTTGCATCTTATATTGCTTGTTTGGCATTTTATTAGCATAATAAGATGATCCCTTATTTAGATATCAAGATAAAAATGTGTTCTTCCTTAAGTATGCACCGATTATGTTTTGTCGCTCCAAGACATCACGTGACGATCATATTTCGGGTGTAAGACAGTTTTACACACGTGAATACTAAGGTTCTTACTTGGCGAGCCTAACATGTGCAAACATGGCCTCGGAACATGGACCAAAAGGTTAAGCATGATTCATATGTAGATATGATGCCCATATAGATGCTCGCCTTTGAAGCTACAATAACTCACGTGATGATCGGACTTGGTGTAGTGGATTTGGTTCATGTAATCACCAAAAAGACACGAGGGGTGTCGTTTTTGAGTGGGATTTCATTCTTAATTTGGATTAGTTGAACTCGATCTATCATAAACTTAGTCTAAACTTTAGAAATTCTGTTGTAGATGGCACCACCTGCTTTTAATTTCATTGCGTTCATGGATAAAGAGAAACTTGCAACGAATGGTAGCAACTTTACCCACTGGGCCATGAATTTGAGGATTCTCCTCTCTGCTGCACAAAATAAATATGTGCTAGAAGCGCGGCTAGGCCCCCCACCACTTGATGATGCCCCTGACAAAGAAAAGAACATTTATTTGACTCGTCAGGAGGACCACAACTTAGTTCATTGCGGCATATTGTATGGGCTAGAGCCAGAACTTCGAAAGCGTTTCGAAAATGGCAATGCCTTTGATACAATGGGTGAGTTGAAAATGATTTTTGACACCCATGCTGTTGTAGAGAGTTATAATGCTTCAGAAAAGTTCTTTAGCTGCATGATGGAAGAGAACAACTCCGTTAGTGAGCACGTACTCAAAATGTCGTGGTACGCCGATAAGCTTGTGTCCTTGGTAATATCGATTCCCATTGACTTAGGCATACATCATGTTCTCCAATCTCTACCACCTAGCTACAAGAGCTTTGTGATGAACTATAACATGCAAGGCACGAAGAAGTCTCTCCCCAAGCTTCTCTCAATGCTTAAGATTGCAGAGGTGGAGATCAAGAAGGAACATCAAGTGTTGATGATCAATAAGACCACCGGTTTCAAGAAAGACAGGAAGGCTAAACAGAAGGGAAAGAAGGGAGGCAAATCGGTTGCCTTACATGAAAAGAAATCCCGAGTTGGCCCCAAGTCTGATACCGTGTGCTATTATTGCAAGGGGACTGACCACTGGAAGCGCAACTGCCCCAAGTATTTGGCAGACAAGAAGGCTAGCAAGGAAAATAAAGGTATATTTGATATACATGTTATCGATGTGTACTTGACTAGTACTTGCAGTAGCACTTGGGTATTTGATACCGGATCGGTTTCTAATATTTGTAACTTGAATCAGGGGCTGTGGAACAAGCGCCTAGCAAGGGGTGAGGTCAAGATGCGTGTCAGCAACGGATCAAGAGTTGATGTGATCACCGTTGGAACGCTACCTCTCCACTTACCATCGAGATTAGTTATAAACCTGAATAATTGTTGTTTGGTGCCTACACTAAGCATGAACATTGTATCTGGATCATGTTTGATGCATAGTGGTTATTCATTTAAATCCGAAAATAATGGTTGTTCGATTTATATGAATGATATCTTTTATGGTCATGCACTTGTGATTAATGGTTTATTTCTGTTGGATCTTGATAATAGTGTTACACATATTCATAATGTTGATGCTAAAAGGATTAAACTTAATGATGATATATCCGCATATATGTGGCACTGCCGTCTAGGTCATATTGGCGTTAAACGCATGAAGAAGCTCCATTCGGATGGACTTTTGGAATCACTTGATTTCGAATCATTTGATACATGTGAGCCATGCCTTATGGGCAAGATGACTAGAACGCCGATTTCCGGTTCAATGGAACGAGCGACAGATTTATTGGAAATCATACACTCTGATGTGTGTGGTCCAATGAGTGTGTCGGCGCGAGGTGGATATCGTTATTTTGTTACTTTCACGGATGATTTGAGTAGATACGGTTATATCTACTTGATGAAACACAAGTCTGAAACCTTTGAGAAATTCAAGAAATTTCAGAATGAAGTGGAAAATCATCGTAATAAAAAGATCAAATTTCTATGGTCTGATAGTGGAGGTGAGTATCTAGGCTACGATTTTAGCACACATATGAAAGAGTGTGTAATAGTTTCACAACTCACACCTGACGGAACACCATAGCGAAATGGTGTGTCAGAACGTCGTAATCGTACTTTACTAGATAGGGTTCGATCTATGATGTCTCTGACCGACTTGCCACTGTCATTTTGGGGTTATGCACTAGAAACTGCATCATTCACTTTAAATCGGGCACCATCTAAATCCGTTGAAAAGACACCGTATGAATTGTGGTTTGGAAACAAACCTAAGCTGTCATTTCTCAAAGTTTGGGGATACGATGTTTATGTGAAGAAACTTCAACCAGATAAACTCAAACCCAAAGCAGAAAAATGCGTCTTCATAGGATACCCTAAGAAAAATGCGTCTTCATAGGATCTGAGGGCAAGGTTTTCGTTGCCAAGAATGGATCCTTTCTAGAGAAAGAGTTTCTCGTGAAAGGTGTGTGTAGTCGGAAGGTAGAACTCGAAGAGGTTGTAGAACCTTCTCTTCATAATATGGCGAGTAGCGTAGCACCGGAAGCCGTTCCGGAGTTGACTTCACCAAATGAAGAGGGAACTAATGATAACGATCATGAAGCTTCGAAAGAGAATACTACCGAACCTTGTAGGTCTAGCAGGACGCGTGTAGCTCCCGAGCTGTACAGAAATCCTGTTATGAATTTCATGGTCGATGAAATTGATGACCCTACGATGTATGAAGAAGTGATGATTAGCCCGAATTTCAACAAATGGTTAGAAGCCATGAAATCTGAGGTGGAATCCATGTATGAAAACCAGGTTTGGACCTTGGTGGACTTACCTCACGACCGAAATGCTGTGGAGAATAAATAGATTTTCAAAAGGAAAACTGGTGTTGATGGTAGTATAACCGTCTATAAAGCTCGACTTGTCGCAAAAGGGTTTCGACAAATTCAAGGAGTTGACTACAATGAGACATTCTCTCGCGTAGCGATGCTAAAGTCAGTTAGGATTATGTTAGCAATTGTTGCATATTTCGACTATGAGATATGGCATATGGATGTCAAAACTGCATTCCTCTATGGCAACATTGAAGAAGAGTTGTACATGGTACAACCAAAGGGTTTTGTCGATCCTAAGGATGCTGACAAGGTATGCAAGCTTCAGCGATCCATGTATGGACTGAAGCAAGCATCCCGGAGTTGGAATCTTCGCTTTGATGAGGTGATCAAAGAGTTTGGATTTATCCAAACTTATGGAGAGGCTTGTATTTACAAGAAAGTGAGTGGGAGCGATGTGGCATTTTTGATATTATATGTGGATGACATATTACTGATCAGAAATGATATAGATCTTTTAAACAGTGTTAAAAGTTATCTAAACAGCAAATTTTCAATGAAGGACCTAGGTGAAGCGTCGGGCTTATAGCTCCTATGCGACGTCTTTACGTGGAATTGGAAGGAAAGCAACATCGTTGCAAATAATAGCTCGCATGCAACACTTCTGAAGCAGCAAATAGCTCCCGTGCGACACTTCCACTTAACCCCACGAGACCGTCAACGAATTCGAATCAGCTGAGCACAGTAGGACCCACAGCCTCTCCACGTCACGGCGGAACTCACCTGATGTCCACCTCATATCGTGGGACCCACCCTGTGGTTGAAGAGAGCCGTTGGCCCCAATCCGTCCCTGCACCCGAGCACTCCCGCCACCGTTCCAGCATCTCATCCCCTTCCGTTTTCTTCTCCGGTGAGCAAGTGCGGCAATGCCGGCGAGGAATGTCGAGCTCTGCTTCCTCCCACCACTCATGGCCTCGGTATGGTGCGGTGCCGATGAGGAGGTGCCCCGATTGCCCCCGTACCGCGCCCCTGAAGCGGCTTGTCACATCCACCGACAAGAACGGCAACATTGGCCAGGAATTTGTGAAGTGTGAGAGCAAGCCCGAGCCGGGAAAGGTGAGATCTGAGTGTTCCGAGCGCCAATTTCTCGCTTTTCTTTCGAAATTTCATGCATTTCATCGAATTTGGGATTTAGGGTTCATCTCTGCGATTTCAGGAACTGCCAAAATGTAGGCATTTTGAGTGGCTTGATGAGAACATCGAGCGAATTGGGGTGGAGGTAGCATCCCGGGACCCGCTCGAAAACCCGTCCGTGGTGGAGCAATTGGGATGTGGCAACCCCATTTCCGCTGATACTACGGTGAATGCGGAAGTGAAGGCCGAGCTGAAGAAGATGAACAAGCAGCTAAGGCAAATCATCGAATTGAAGAAGCAGGACAATCTGATGGCCGGTTATTTTTGTGTAATTTCTCTCGGATTAGTTTATCTTCTGATCGTTAGTCATTAGACAACGCAGTCAGTGTTCGAGTGATGCTTTGTAATGGATGTAATGGTCTATGTCTTTGGCTTGAATAAAATGCAACAAAATTCGGGCTAATTTTGAGCTGCTCTGTTTTCGAAATCAGTGTTTCTTTAGTTTCGTCAGTTTTGTCGGTGTTCCTTTTATCAGTGTGCAGGGGGCGCCCGTGTGCAGGGGAGGGGGAGGGGTTGAAAAGTAAAAACAAACAATTTACGAGGATTGAAAAAGGCCAGGCCCAAATAGAACTTAGCCAAGCCAAAATGGACGTATCCAGGCCCAATAGTAACTATATGTTGATTGGGCAAAAAAAATGGTACTCACGTTACAATCTAAATAGGGACGTGTGGATCTGCAGATACTCGTGCTCAGGTCGCAATCTTTTTTTTTTGCGAAAGTAAATATATAAATGAAGTCCAAGGGCATCCATTTAACTAACATAACTTAGGCGCTCCTTTAACTTATGTAAATATGTAAATGTCTTGTTTGAAAATGAACCATGTGTTGTTTGAAAATAATCAACCATCATTATGTTAACTTATTCTTCCTTTTGAGCTTTTCTAATTTCACTCATTTTATAAATATTGCACGAGTATTATATGAGAACTTGTTTTTGTGTCTTTTATTTTATACACTTGTTGTTTTGGGTGTTTTGACAAATGACAATACAATAAAACAAGGGGATAGATAATATTGGGATAACATTACTTATATTAGATAGCCGGATCGATAACACAACATTACAATAAAAAGAAAAAAGTACAATAATATAGAAGGGAATAGGCGCCCCTCCTAAACCCTGGGCTAGCCCCTAAACCCTAACCCTAGCTACCCTACTCCATCGGCGGTGGAGGCGGTGTCGGTGCAGCCGCCTTCGCGGCATTCCACGCCGCCCGCCTCTCCCGGTGCTCCCGCTTCCGCTGCTCCTCCTGGAAGGCCCAGCGATTGGCCTCCCGTCGCTCCTCCTCCTCCCGTCTGCGCCTTTTCTTCAAGGCGCGCTGGGCCTGCTTCTCCTCCCACCTGGCGATAGCAGCCTCCTGCTTTGCCTCCTCCTTCGCCGCCTCAGCCCAGTACGCTTCGGAGGGGAGGTCGCCACCGCCGGGGAGGTTGGGGACTAGGTTGGTGACGATGGGGCCCTGCTCCCCCCAGGGGCAGGGCGGGGACTTCTTCTTGCCACGCTTGGGGCGCGTGGACGCCTCCTGCTCCCACCACTGCTTGTGGTCCGGGTGGTTGTCCTCGTCGCTTACTTCGGGGTCGGAAGGGAAGCAGAGGGGGGAGGTCGCCATGGTCGCCGGAGTGTTTGGGGGCTGGGAGGAGGCAAAGGGGCGGGCTCGATCGAGGTTGAAGATGAGGGGCAAGATGAGATGAGGAGGCAAAGGCGTTTTGCCTATTTATTGAGGGCGGGGCGTGAAGGGCGGCGTGGGAATCCAGCGTCATACATGCGTGCGTGCGTTATGCTATGTGGGCAGCGCGTGATCAATGCGAAGAGAGAAAAATAGCTAAGATGCGACGTGACCGCCGCCCTACGCATGCATGCATGCATTAATGCAAAAGAGAGGAAACACGTTCAAGGTAGTTGTTCATTGGCAGTGAAAAATAAAAGGGAAAATATAATTTGGCCTTGATTTACTTCGGTAATAAATACAGGAATCTAGTGCCAAGCTATTCGTTCATTTTTACACTCCGCATGCAACAAACTCATTCATTTTTACACTTATTTAATGGGGCATGAACCAAGGAATCTACTACCAAGGTAGTCAAAGTTGATATTTTAGATTTATAAATATTGACTTTTTGTATGGCGCATGAACCAGATGGGAGTAAGTTTGACTGAAAAAAGTTGTTCGACGTACACTTATTTAATGGGGTAGCGCTGTTGCATGCAAAATAGCTAGATCATGACGCTTAGGGCAGCAGCATGCATGGTGGTGCAGCCCGCCTCAGCCTCGCATGCCAGGCTCGGTCCAACGGTCAATGGAGTGTACGTTTGGCTGATCAATATTTATTACATATTTTAGATTTTGATATTTTTTCTTAGGCTGGTCATAGTGACATGCATACTCCCTCTGTCCACAAATAAGTGTACGTTTGGCTTCAAAATTTGTCCAAAAAAGTGTACTTCTACCTTTCCAATGCACTTTAAAGTAGAAAAAATTGCTTCACAGAAATCAAGTCCAATAACATTTAGCAAATGGTCTCTTCAATTTATTTGCGGACGGAGAGAGTATGTGGGAGTAACTTAGATGTGGTATCATGCATATGTTAATAGTCTAAGTTACTACTCCATAGTACAAAATAACATAGATGTGGTATCATGCAAAGTCTCATTTATTACAATGAACCTGAGGGGAGTAAGTTTGACTGAAGAAAGTTGTTACACGTAAACTTATTTAATGCGACGGAGGGAGTAAATACATACCGGCATTGTTGCACGAAGATAGCTATCAGATGACGCTTAGGGGCAACCGCATGCATGGTGCAGCCCGCCCTTCAGCCTCGCATGCCACGCTCGGTCCAACGGTCAATGGAGTGTGCCACGCTCGCATGCCACGCTGTTGCACGTAAAAACGATGAAGCCAATCAGATTCCAGAATCATCCATCCCACGGATCGCCAAGAGCTAGCCACAAAATCCTTCTAAGAGACGCCAACCAATCAGGTTGCAGAACAAGCCCTTCCACGGATCGCCCAGAGCCACCCACGGAATCCTTCTAGAAGACGCGATCGGACGGCCACAAAGTTGTCGCTTAGGGTTAGATCTACGTTCCTCATTCGGCCTTAGGGTTAGCGGGGTTTAGGATGCAGTCAACGGGGTTTCACAAGTTTGACCAGACATTCAAATGTGCATAACTAATTCAAAAAAAATCAAAAAAATACAAAACCTTCGCATGGTGTCATGTTATGTGACATAGTTGTGAGTAAAAATATCAAACTTGGTCTATTGATCATATTTCAAAAAACCCTTCACAAAATGACCTATCTCCTCCGAGGTTTTCTAGCTTTCGGGTCAAATGACCAATGATATGGCTAGAATCAAGGCATAGTTTGTGATAATATGCCCATATTTGGCATGCATGTCTATAATGGGATGACTAACAATGTTGTAGCACAAAGTTTTCCTTTTCGACGCAAGAAAATCCATTTTCTATTTTCTGAGTGCCGAAAGAGGGGGGGATTTGTGAAGCAACCACCAAATTAAAGTTTCAAAATGGTAACATCCTATTTTTCAAAAATACTAGACCACCTATAATGTACAATTTCCCAACTTGAGTATCTCAAACATTTTATTCCATCCCTGGTGAAAAAGACAAATCCTGCCGAATCGGGTGGAAGTGGGTAAGATATGAACTACAGGTACATGATTTCATGCTGATGATTTTTTGTAAAAATCATTTTTAGGTTCACAACATGCTATTTCATCAGAGATCCAATGCTATTTTTGTGAGACTCAGCCTCTAGCTAAGAATATTTATGAAAACCCTTCAAGTTTGACCAGACATTCAAATGTGCATAACTAATTCAAAAAAATCAAAAAAAATACAAAACCTTCGCATGGTGTCATGTTATGTGACATAGTTCTGAGGAAAAATATCAAACTTGGTTTTAGAAATGGTCGAAAAAAACTTGCTTAGAAATGGGGTGGTTTACCCTAGCTTTGGAGCCCATTTCTACCCCATTTTGGGTGAGGGTGAGTTGTACTTCACAAAAGGGATCAGGGTGAGGATGATTTGTATTGTACATATGAGAAAAACGTTGGAAGCTCATACAAAAATAGAAAAGTGACATAGCTACATTTGTTGAAATTCAAATTTACCATCATATTTGAATTTTGTCCAAATTATCAACAAGTGACAAATTATTATAATAACAAATGTTTACAACAAGTGCCAAATTATTACAATAACAAATGTTTACAACAACAAGTGCCAAATTATTACAATAACAAATGTTTACAACAACAAGTGCCAAATTCAAAGTCTATTTCTTTTGGCTCTTCTTACCCCTCGTTTTCTTCTCCTTCACAAGTTTCACACCACACAACAGGTTTATGCTCTTCTTTTCTTACCATTACCATCTGGCCTCCCACAACACGCCCAAGAGTCTCCTTCACCTCCGCACCTCCTCAACAACCTCATGATCATGATCCGAGCCTCATCAACATGGTCACTTTGCACCGAGCCTCAACAACAATGTGCTCATTTTGCACCGAGCCTCAACAACAGCTCATTTTGCACCAGAGCCTTAACAATGTGCTCATTTTGCACTAGAGCCTCAACAACAGCTCATTTTGCCCCTCATTTTGCACCAGAGCTTCCAAATCAGAAACGGTGCCCTAAAGCCTCAACAGTTTGCACATCATCCTCCAAAACAAGTTCAAATTGCACCTCAGCAGACCAAACATGATCCGTTAGTTCTCTTCTTTCTTTGGCCATTGATTCTTTCCCTTTTCACTGGCCAGCATTCGTCAACAACAAGAGGTGGGCCTTTTTCTCCACGCTTCCTCCTGAAAACAAGCAAGTTAGCTGGGGGGGAAATCATCAACAAGAAATGGGATAGATTTTGGATGAACATACTTTGGCTTTTCAGCAGTGTATCTGCACTTGGTAGAGCCAGCTCGGTGTCCAAGTTCTTCACAGAGTTTGCATCTATTCTTGTTACCTTTTTGGGCCCTTTTTGGCTTGGCATCTTTCTTTTCATCTTTCTTTCCCTTCTTGTTGCTCCCACCTTTCTCAAACCAAGCCTTGAATCTACTCTGCTTGGGCCAGCCAGCCTTTCTTTTCATCAAAGGAGGACACAGGGAGAACTGAATGTCCACTTCAGGCCACTGAGACTGATCTGTAAGTGCTGGAATTGGTGTTCCATATGCAGCCTTGAATTTTGCTACAGAATAATACTCATGCAAATATGGGTGCATATTTAGCTTGTATTTGGAGGCCAAGAAAAGTATGGCATGCTCACAAGGCTTCCCAGTGTGTTGCCACTCAAGGCATGTGCATTCATGCAATTGAGTGTCAACAACATGCCTCCTGCCATTTTGTATCTCCGACTTCAGACCCCACAATGAGGATTTCTCAACACGCAAATGTGCAAGATTTCGCCTGTTGACCACCGCACAACATCGTGAAGCTTATATCCTTGAAGAACATCACCAAGCCTTCTTCTCAATTCCCACAACCTCATGATCATGATCCTGATCTGTCAACCATGTCATGGACAGCAAGTCTTTTAACTCCTTCACTTTGTTGTTGAAACTTTCGCCAAATTATTGTTGATATGATCACATTTGATGGCAGTGTTAAAACCAGACTGCACCATAAAAGAGAATGGTAGTTTTCCAACCATGTACAAAACTTGACACTATCCTCCTCTGAGCATGCCTCCTTAATCTTCTCAAGGTGATATGCATGTGTCTGCCTGGTGTAAGATCTTGCTGCTAGCCACATGCGTCCAAAATCATCTCCTCTGAATTTTTTGATCAAATTCATCCACATATGGCCGAAGCACTCCCTCTGCACAGCATGAGGGAAAACAATCTTCACTGCATTTTCTAAACCTTTACATGCATCTGTGTGCACCGCCAATGGAGAGATCGGCCCTATGCATCTTTTTCAATCGCATCATGAACCATGTCCATGATGCCTCTGCTTTAGACCAAACATGCCAATAGCTATAGGGAACATCCAATTGTGTCCATCTAAAGCATTGCATGTCGCTAGTTGACCATTCCACTTTCCATAAGAAAGATGAGTTCATACTCTTATATTGACGAGACCCTGCTTTGAAGCCATCTATGCTAGTATTTAAATCAATGAATAATTTAGATAATAAGACTTTCCCATCACCGTTACCTCAAGATTCTATCTCCACAACACCGCCAGTGACCTCTTCTCTACTTCTGCTTTGAAGTTATAAAGCATTCGAAAGGTATTTGCCCAATCACCATATAGCTCTTTCATTGCCCTTTGCTTTGCCTTCCACACTGTAGTATAATTCAGCTTAATGGGGTACCGCTTTTCCAAGTCTATTTTCAGTCTCTTTGCAAAGGTTGTTTGTTGTGGCTAAAATGGGCTTGATCTTTTCTGCAACCCAAAATTGTGATGTCATCTTTGTAACTGTTTGAGAACTTGTAATGCAAGTATGAGGTTTTGGAATTTGATTCACTCTTATTGTCCTTCCATCAGGTTGGCGTCTAGCAGATATATACCACTTGTAAGACTTGGCACCACCATCATAACCTATGCATTTTACATAGAACTTCTTTTTATCAGTCCACATAGTCTTGGTAGCAAACTCACGTTTGACTGCATATGTCCTGAAACACATCCTGAATTCATCCATGCTTGGAAACAATCTCCCAACTTCAAGAACTGGGTCCTCTTTGTCATAAACTGTTGCTAGCTCATCATCATGTGCATCATCTACATGAACTGCAGCATTTTCCAACAACTCTATATCTATATCTGCCTCTTCATCTCTTAAATGGTTGTCACCACCATTTGCAGCTTCATCCCTCTTCTTCTCCTTGTCTCTGTCATCTATAGGAATGCCAAAAAGCTTTGCCATTTCAATGTCATCTATTGGTGCAATGACCAAATCAGTCCGGTCATGTATCTCAACTGAATTCTTTGTGCATTACCATCTGCAGCCTCCCCTTGTGCATTACCATCATCCTCCACTGTTAACACTTCCAACTCAGTAAGTATAGGCATTACTTGCCTTTGTGCAGCCCAATCATCCTCGACCATCTGAGCAGCCAGCTTCGAGGCCACATATCCAACCCTTGAATCAGGTTCCAGATCAATGATCTGTGCTAAAAACAGAACAGTTTTGCTTGTCCAACCGTTTCGCTCATCGATTTCATCAACTATATATTCACCTGTCTCACCCCTAACATAGTCACATTTGCAATCATCAAATCGTAACAAAGAAACTTCTTGCTCTGGCCCCCAAACCACACTATCCCCAATTTTTTCCACCATTTTCCTCATCGCCTCCTCTCCCATGTTTATTAGCTCTTGGGGATCAACATGTTCTAATTCCACCTCCCATTTAACAATGGTGTCTCTCTCAATGAGCTGCGTGCTGCCATCAACTAAAACAACCCTAGAGGGAAAGAAATTGATGCGAAATTCGAAGGTTTGGCGCGCAACATCGTCTCCCCTGTTTTTGGCAATCGTGAGCTAGCGGAAGCGAACAAAGAGCTCAACCTTAGAGAAATTAAGTGCAGAGATACGGGATATACCGATTAGAAGTCCCCTCTCCATGCTCCATATCGTTCCCCCTCGCCCCGTTCAGCACACCGTCGCCTCCACAATCTAGCATCAATGGGCACACTCAGATCTCAAATTGAGAAGAATGGGAGAGGAATTAGCTTTCAAATGGCACTCACCACCTTCGCCGTCGAACGAAAGCGCCGCCGCCTAAATTAATTGTCGTGCCGCCGCCGGCGCCGAGAACAATGGGTGAGGTCCGCCGCCGCCGTCGGGGAAGCTACAGTCAGTGTGATGCGCGCTCTCGGTCAGAAGCTTGACTGGCTGTCCCAACCGACCGGTTTGGCTTAACCCTAATCTTGAAACAAAGTTAAATGTGTCCTTACGACCGTTTTAAGGCCCGTGTGGCCCTGAGCTATTTGTCGCCTCACAACCATCGCATGCGAGCTATTCTTTTCAACGATGTCGTGTTCCTTCCAATTCCGTGTAAATACGTCGCATAGGAGCTATAAGCCCCATCCATATTAGGCATAAAGATCTATAGAGATAGATCTAGGCGCCTAATAGGGCTATCGCAAAGTACATACCTTGATAAGATTTTAAAGACGTTTAAAATGGACGAAAGTAAGAAGGGGTTCTTACCTATGTTGCAAGGCACGACATTGAGTAAGACTCAAAGTCCGGCTACGGCGGAAGAAAGAGAGATAATGGACAGAGTCCCCTATGCTTCAGCCATAGGCTCTATAATGTACGTCATGCTATGTACAAGACTGGATGTGGCACACGCTATTAGTTTGACTAGTTGATACCAATCTGTTTCAGGATCGGAACACTGGATAGCGGTCTAGAATATCCTTAAGTACTTAAGAAGAACTAAGGATATGTTTCTCGTGTACGGAGGTGAAGAAGAGCTCGTCGCTAAGTGTTATGTCAATGCTAGCTTCGACACCAATTTGGATGACTCTAAGTCTCATTCCGGATACGTATTTCTCATGAATGGTGGAGCGGTTCGTTGGAGGAGTTCCAAACAACCTGTGGTGGCAGGATCAACAACAGAGGCCAAATATGTTGGTGCGTCGGAAGCGGCTCAGGAAGCAGTTTGGATGAAGGAATTCATAACCTAACTAGGTGTGGTTGCTAGCGCGTTAGACCCGATGGTGATATATTGTGATAACAATGGAACCATAGCCAATGCCAAAGAACCAAGGTCTCACAAGAATTCCAAGCATATTAGGTGCCGGTTTCACTCCATTCGCGAGCATGTCAAGGATGGAGATATAAATATTTGTAAAGTACACACAGATCTCAATGTAGCAGATCCGTTGACTAAAACTCTCCCTAAAGCAAAACATGATCAACACCAGAACTTCATGGGCATTAGATTTATCACTATGTAACTAGATTATTGTCTCTAGTGCAAGTGGGAGATTGAAGGGAATATGCCCTGAGAGGCAATAATAAAGTTGTTATTATGTATATTCCAAGGATATGATAGATGTTTATTTTGCATGCTTTAACTTTATTAATACGGAAACATTAATACATGTGTGTTTAATAAACAAACAGAAAGTTCCTAGTTATGCCTCTCTTATAAACTAGCTTGTTGATTAACAAGATGATCAAGGTTTTCTGATCATGGACATTGGATGTTGTTAATAACGAGGTCACAACATTATTGGAATGGTGTGACGAACATTCATCCAAAGTATAGCATTACGATCAAATTCATTGAGTTTATATTGTATAACATCATACGAAGTAATCCTAATCCTTAGACCATGAGATCATGTCAATCACTAACACTGGAAGAGTATCTTGATAACATCAAACGTCACACCGTAACAGGGTGATTATAAAGATGGTTTCAGTGCTACTAAAGTGTTATGTTGAGGCCCATGGATCAAGAGTGGAATTTGTTCATCCCGATGACTGATAGATATACTCTGGGCCCTCTCGGTGATATCACATTGATTAGCTTGCAAGCAAGTGATTTGATCACTTATATCATGGGAACAAGAAAAGAGTACATGTCAGTAACGAGATCAAACTAGGTATGAAGATACCGATGATCGAATCTCGAACATGTAATATATCGCGAGACAAAGGGATTAATATTCTAGCGTAAAAGGTTCTCACGATCACAAGAAAGCCATCGTTGAATGTGTGAGAGTCAGTATGGATCTCCAGGTCCCGCTTCTGATTATTGATCTGAGAGGGGTCTCGATCATGTCTGCATTATTCGCGAACCATAGGGTGACACACTTAAGAGACACCGACACCATTTGGAACAAATAGTTTCATGTCGAAAAGATTTACAAAGCCTAGGAATTTATTTCACTAGACACCGGAACTGTTTCGGGTGAAATTGCTGAAAGTGTTTCTGCATGTGAAATGAAATACTAGCAAGGGTTTATATGTGAATGTTTGTCCATTAAAGTAATTGACAAAATTCTGAATAAATAAAAGGAGTTTTATTTAAAGAGAGATTGCATTAAATTTGGTGGAAATTTAATGGGAATTTTGAGTGGGATTTTGAGTGGAGAAGTGAAGGGCCATATTTGTGAGTGGGAGCTCCACCCACATGAATGGAGGAGGGGAGGGGGCAGCCCCCATGCTCCGACCACTCCCTTGGGGTGCCCCCCTCCCTCCTATATAAAGCCCCCTCTCAATCCTTCTCACTCACACATCCTCATGAAGGATCTCTCTCTCCCTCTAGTTTATTCCCCATGGTCTCGTACTAGCGAGATACATGTTCAAGGTGGATTTTCCGCAAGAAAGAGTTGTTGGTTCCGCTGCATCGCTGGAGCAAGGAGGTGGAGGTTGCTCGGTGGCTTGGACGTGTGTGCGAGCACGGATGCGCTGCTGATTTGCGGCGCTGGACTTCTTCTCGATCTTGATATCGGCAAGCGTTCGTCTACATCATCCACGAGTACAACCTTGTTAAACTTTGTCGGTCTTCAAGGGTATGTTCTCTATGGATGTATATCCACCCGTTGATTGTATCTAGTAGGTAGATCTTGGTACATAGTTGTTCCCATTGTAGGAATTTTTTGTTTTCTATGCTGCGAACCCTACACTGCAGAAGTGGGTTCTATGGCTAGAGATTATACTCCTATCTAATCATCAACTTAGTCTTCACTTTAGTTGATGTATATGTTGACTTTCTTCACTTCATTGAAGCACTTGAGCTTTTGGTGACGATTCCCTTGAGCATAAGTTGATGTAGACGTCGTCTTTATTGATAATCTAGCAAGGGTTAAGATGATACGGTTGAGTACGAGCATACTCAACAAGTTCACTAAAAAGGAGTGTTTGATGCACTAGCTATAGCCACAGACCGTAGGTCGTAGGCAATGCAGGTTTTCGTAAACATTTCTTCGAAGGTTGCTTTTATTCTGAAAAGCTATGTCCGTCAGCATTCACAGGTTTACCAGAACTTTCATGGAGTTCCTTTCCTGCCGTGTTCTTAGCTCCTTCCCGGAAGAGGGAGTAACAAGTTACACTTCTTACACTCTACAGAGGTGTGTTACTTTATCCATGAGAGACCTTAGCTTTCTTGCACATACGATTTGCAGGCTCGTTCACACTTCCTTGGTGTGAGGTCTAGACTAAGATCCAAGCCAATCACTGCCCTTCTTCGTGACCCCGCATGCCCCCTTGGTGTACGCCATGCCCACATATCGAATTAAGGCAATGGTTTGTACAGACCGTTTAGATGCCAGAACTACCATGCGACGTTGAGGGTTCCCACCCATATGCTGCACATCTTCTACGAATTACCAATCACGTTACAAGGATAACAGCCACGGCATGCGCATCCGGTAACATACGAAAGGAATAAGATCCAGCTGAATTCTTCGTACCATTCCAAATCTCATGGTTAACGTGTAATATACGGCACAAGAATCACTTGTGACATTGGCTGTCAAGTCCTAGATAATATTTTCCTTTACCATCGGAACTTTCATAGTAGGTTATTACTGTTGGAGATATGCCCAAGAGGCAATAATAAAGTGGTTATTATCATATCTTCATGTTTTATGAGAAATGTTTACATCCCATGCTATAATTGTATTAACCGAAAACATTAATACTTGTGTGTTTTGTAAACATAAAAGACTCCCTAGTAAGCCTCTTGTTAAGCTAGCTTGTTGATTAATAGATGATCATGGTTTCCTGATCATGGACATTGGATGTCATTAATAACAAGGTCATAACATTAGGAGAATGATGTGATGGATACACACCCATAGTAAGCATAGCATAAGATCAAGTCATTAAGTTTATTTGCTACAAGCTTTCAGATACATAGTAACCTAATCCTTCAACCATGCGATCATGTTAATCACCTTCACCAGATAAGTACTTTGATGACATCAAACGCCACTTCCGTAAATGGGTGGTTATAAAGGTGGCACTGGGTATTCTGAAAGTATGTGCTGAAGCACATGGATCAAGAGTGAGATTTGTCCATCCATATGACAGATAGATATACTCTGGACCTTCTTGGTGGAATGTCATACAATTGGCTTGCAAGCATGTGAGTAGGTTACAAGGGATATCATATCAGGGAACGAGTAAATCACTACAAGAAATGTTTCCTTCCGCAACGACTGGGCCCGTCGGTCGTCATAGAAGGCGCCTCTTCTGCGACGAAAATTTTGGCTCGACCGTGGCCGATGCAAAACTTTTTTTTCCTGTTTTGCGCCCCTCTACTACGACGAAATTGCTAAAAACATGGAGGAAGCTCGTCGGGCGCGTGGCAGAAGTAACATTTCCGCTTCCTCATGAGATATTGACTCGACGAAGTTTTTTTTTTGCGTGTGGGTCCCAGACGTCAGTGACTATAGCGGACCAAATTTTTTGGTCGCACCTCCCTGATTTGAACTCGATAACATTGTTCGATGCTTCTCCCGTTTAGTCTGGATGTTGGGTCCCGCATGTCTGCCTCATATTAGAGGAATCGTTTGTATGATGGATTTTTTCTCTTCCTAGTTCTGAACTTGATAGCGTTGCTCGATGCATCTGCCGTTTAATCAGACTACTGGTCCCATGTGTCATCCTCACACTAGAAGAAATGTGTGCATGACGGATTTATTTCCTTGGCTCGTGCCTCCCTGATATGAACTAGATAACGTTGCTCGATCTATCTGTCGTTAATTACGATGTTGGGTCCCACATGCCAGCCTCTCATTACAAGAATCGTGTGTATGATGGAATTTTTCCTTTGCTCCCGTACCATGTTTCGAACATGATAGCGCTGCTAGATGCATCTACAGTTTAATCACGCAGCTGGGCCCAACATGTCATCCTCTCATCAGATGAAACGTGTGCATGATAAAAAAATCCTTGGCTCGTGCCTCCCTGATTTGAACTCGATAACGTTGCTCGAACTATCTGCGGTTAATCACGATGTTGGGTCCCACATGCTAGCCTCTCATTATAAGAATCGTGTGTATGATGGAATTTTTTCCTTCGCTCCCGCTACCCTGTTCCGAACTTGATTGCGCTGCCATTTAATCATGCATTTGGACCCACATATCATGCTCTCATTAGAAGAAACGTGTGTATGATGGATACTTTGCCCTCGGTCGCGCTACCCTGTTCCGAACTTGATAATGCTGCCAGATGCATAATCACGCTGCTAGGCCCCACATGTCATACTCTCATTAGAAGAAACGTGTGTATGATGGAAATTTTACCCTCAGTCGCGCCTCCGCATTAACTTGATAGCGTTGCTCGCTGCATCAACCGTTTATTTAGGCTGGTGGGTCCCATATGCTAGCCTTACATTAGAAGAATCGTGCCTTCTCTAGTGTTACCCTTTTCTAACTAGATAGCGTTGCTCGACGAATCTGCTTGGTCACGCACCGGGGTCCCACATGTCAACATTTCATTAGAAAAATGTGTGCATGTTGGAATTTTTTCTCTCTCGCGCCTCCATGTTTCGAACTTGGCAACGTTTCTCGATGCATCAGCCGTTTATACAGGCTGATGGGCACCCGTGTCAGCCTCTCATTAGAAGAAATGTGTGTATGATGGACTTTTTCATGCTCGCGTCTCTGTGTTTCGAACATGGCAACGTTGCTCGATGCATCAACCGTTTATACAGGCTGATGGGTCCCCCATGTCAGCCTCTCATTGGAAGATACATGTCCATGCTGTACTTTTTTCTTGCTCGCGCCTCTTTGGAACTTGGCAACGTTGCTCGATATGGCACCACGTGTATAAGGTCTCGCTGGTGGGTCCCACATGTCAATATCTTTTCTTTTAATGAAATATCAATATCTATGTAAATGAAACGTGTGCATGATAAACTTTTTTCGGCTGTGTCTGCTGTTTTCACCTTTCCAATGTAGCTAGATGTGGTAGCCATGTATGGTCTTGCTGCTGGAGCCCACATGTCAGCCTCTGTGGTATGTCTTGGTTAGTGGGTCCCCAATGCCAGCCTCTCTATACAAGTACTTAACTTCTTTTTTTTCAAACCCGCACATTAAGAGAGACGTTGCAGGCTGGTGGGTCCGCCATGTCAGCCTCTCCGTAAAAACATACTTGCTAGAAGAGAATTAACAGGGACGCTACAGGACGGTGGATCCGCCATGTCAGCCTCTCCGTAAAGCAATATTGCTAGAAGAAAATTAAGAGCGACGCTGTAGACTGGTGGGTCCGTCATGTCAGCCTCTCCGCAAAGAAATGTTGCTAGAAGAAAATTAAGAGGTACGCTGCGGGCTTGTGGGTCCGCCATGTCAGCCTCACCGTAAAGCATTTTTTTGAAAGACGTAAAGCAATATTGCTAGAAGAAAATTAAGAGGGACGTTGCAGGCTAGTGGATCCGCCATGTCAGTCTCTCCGTATAGAAATTTTGCTAGAAGAAAATTAAGGGGGACGCTGCAGGCTGGTGGGTCCGTCATGTCAGCCTCTCCGTAAAGAAATATTGCTAGCAGAAAATTAAGAGTGACGCTGCAGGCTGGTGGATCCGCTGTGTCAGCCTCTCTGTAAAGCACTATTGCTAAAAGAAAATAATGTAAACCCAAAACAATATTTGTCAAGCACAGAGGATTCAAACTCAAGACATCAAACATATAACCGTGTGCGTTGCCACTACAACAAAGAAATCAAAATATACTAGCTTTCATCTCGTCGTTAGTAAACTCTGTATTCTTCTGTGCATCCGCCGTATTCAGTACAAAGACCTCACCGACGGAGGAGGAAAAAGCGATAATTATTTTGACAGATATATTGACATAAAAATATCAAAAGAACCAGAGTCACACACCGCGTGTGCCAAAACTGGTATGCAATGACTTCACTTGGTGAAATCACACTCATTAGTGTCTAAAACACAACCAACGGTTCCGACGAAACACAGGCAAAAGCTCTAGTGTAAACAGCCCAGCACAGCAACCGAACTTTTCGCAAATTCAGTAGCATTTGAATGATTCAGCAATACAGAATAAGACAGAGAAAATAGACAGATTCCTAATTCATATTCAGCAGCACTTGACCAATTCAGTAGCATTTCAAAATGACTGATTTAGCAATACAGACACTAAAATTCAATAGCAGTACAAAGGGAACCAGACCTCACCGGCGGAGTGGGAAAAGGCAATAATTCTTTTGTTTTGACAGATATATTCATGTAAAAATATCTAAAGAACCAGAGCACACACCGCGTGCGCCAAAACTGCACCGGTATCCAATGAATTCACTTGGTGAAATCATGTTGTATCTTTACCCTGTGTGCCTCTCATCACTATCCAAAACACAACCAACGGTTTCGATGAAACACAGGCAAAAGCTCTAGTGCAAGCAGCGATAGAACTTTTCACAAATTTAGTAGCATTTGAATGATTCAGCAATACAAAACTAGACACAGAAAATATTAACAGATTCCTAGTTCATATTCAGCATCACTTGACCAATTCAGCAGCATTTCAAAATTACTAATTCAGCAATACAAACACTAAAATTCAATAGCAGTAGAGAGGGAACCGGCAAGTTCTTGCTTCAGCTCTAAAAACCATGCCAAAAATCCGTTTGCCCTATTCTCCAAGCACGCTAAAATCACTGGAGAAAGCAAAACTGACGATCAATTCTGCTTTTGTGTGCAACCTCCTCCTCACATATTAAGATGGAACATAATCATTGTCATAATAGTTGGTCTTGGTCATATAGGGAACCGCCATCTAGATACAAATATACCATACCAGTATGTACTAGTCATAGCTCCAATCCAGTATGGTAGGAACATAACAGACATGTCGGCTGGTGTGGCCATCCCCTCTTTGATAGATGATCAGAAGTCCATATAGCCTATTCTACACCGCCAACCATGAGAAGAAGCGACACTTGGGTGGCGCCTAGACCTTCCAAACAAGTTTGTCGAAGGAGCAAGGGATGGAGCCCAGGAATTGAGCTTTGCAAGCAGACGCCAAACTGTAACTTCCCGAGGCCTTGAGCATCCAAATGATAGTGTCCTCAGCGCCAGGAAAAAGAACGGTATCCTACAATGCACCCCAGAGGGTGAAGTATTGTACCAAATGCTGAGCAGTGAAGTTCTAGACCGAAATATCAGCAATCCATTAGGAGTTCTGCAACACTTAGTGTACCGGCCTTTTTCTTCCTTTTTGATGCAGCAAAAATCAGGGTCGCCAAACACTTCAGAGAGATTCCATTCAGCCAAGAGGAGTTCCAAAAGGAAGCTTTAAAGCCATCCACAATGCTAATCTTTGTTGTCGCGTTAAACTCTCTGTCAATGTCATCATTGGGCGTTTCCATGCCCACCCAATGCTTATCTGGAGTTGTCCACTCAAGCCATAGCTATCTCAGCCTGAGTGCCCCAGCCCTCCAAGATTATTTGGCCGACAAACCTTTGCCCAGCTTAATTTGCATTTTCCACCACTCATAGAAGCATTGCAAGACCATAGCATTCCCCGCTGGATCTTGTCAAAAGCTTTAATTGTCTCCTTATCAACTTTGATAGCAATGAGAAGAAAAATCGGAAGAGCCGTGAGCACCGAATTGACCAGAGCCGTAGCCTGCCACTTAAGAAATCTCACTTTACAAGGATTGAGCCTGGATATAGCCTTGTCAAATAAGGCTGAAGATCAATATGCCACAGCCTCCCCAAAGCTAAAGGCAGGCCAAGGTACTTTATTTGGAACTGCGCTAGCATTACCGGGAAATCCTAAATAATGGAGTTAAGGTTAATTACCTTGCAACGTACTGGAACTACCGAGTTTTTGTCCACATTGGTTACCAAACCAGTTACCTCCCCAAAATTATTTAGAATCAAAGCCAGAATTGAGATGTCCTAAGCCACAGGAGCTATGAAGATCACGACGTCATTGGCATACATCAAAATACGGGACTTCAAAAAATTCCCAAGAAGTTGTTGCAGAATACCAGCCTCAGTAGCCAACTCCAAAATATTCTGCAGTGGATCGATTGTGATGTCGAATAAAACTGGTGAGATGGGGTTGCCCTTCCTTAGCCCGCTCCCATGACAGATATCTTTGCCTGGGTGGCCATTTAGAAGAACTCTAGCATTGGCAGTTGAGAAGATCAGAGCGGCCCATGCACGCCATCTTGGAGGAAAACCCTTCCGCTGCACGAGGTTGAGGATATAGTCCCAACACACCGAATCAAAGGCCTTAGAAATGTCAAGCTTAATTAACAGCGTCGGGGTGCGTTTCTTGTGTAGATGCCGCGTGGCATTTCTGACATACATGAAGTTATTGTGGATGCTACGAGATAGTGAAGGCACTCTGACTACTAGAAATGATGTCATTCATCTTCGGCCGAAGGCGAATGGCCATTGCCTTGGCAATGATTTTGGGGATCACGTGGATTAGACCGATGGGCTTAAAGTCATAGATACAATATGCTCCCTCTTTCTTTGGAAGCAAGGAAATGTTTGCAGTGTTTAATATATGGAAGTTGTTGATTGATAACTCAGAAAATCCGTTTACGACGAGCATGAGACCATCTAGGCATGGGGCCTTGTCAGAGGGCATGTCATTGATAGACGAAGTGATCTCCTCTTCAAAGAATGGCAGGCCTAAATCATCCAAGTCCTTAGTGTCAGGGTCAATGGACTCCCAGTTGAAGTCAACAAAGCGCGACGTTGGCTGTCCAAGAACCACGGAGAAATGGTCATGAATAAGCTGAACCGCAGAGAAGTGGCCCAGCTAACATTGTGCTTCAATCTTTGAATAGAATTCTCGCATCACCCTCACGGAGGTAAGATATTCTCAAGGCTTGTCGTTTCCGTGAATGCTCTAGAATAGCCAGGCCCATAACTCGACGCTTTAGAGCAGCCCACAGGTTGTTCTCCTCAATGGATGAACTGCGCATTTCTTGGGACACATCAAGCTAGAGAATAACATCGAGGGCCATGAGAAGTTTCATCTTGTGGTCAGAAAACAAACCCTTGCTCTAGTAGCCTTTTAGACATGATCTTCAGCTTATGGTTTAATATATGAACATGATGAGTGTGAGATGATTGTTCAGCCCATGTTGATTGAACAGTCTCCATGAACCAGACATTTGTAACAACCCAGCATTAGAGCTTAGAAATAAGCTAATATCAGGTGTGTGCATTGCATTCATGCATAGAAAATATTGGTAATTTTCGCGCTTTTGAATAAAAAAATTCAAAGTGACTGAAGCTTCTCTTAACTTGATGAAACTGAAGTATATTATCAAGTTGACTGCGATACTGTCATCGCGGGCCATTCCTGTCAGCGTTAGCGGCCAGCATGTTTGGTCTGTCTTCCTCCTCACCTGTCGTGCCCAGTAATAGCGCTGCTCGACGATCGGCCTTTTGCAGGCGAGCAGGCGATGCGTCCCGTCCGCCACGCCTCCCTCCTCGCCTGCTGCACCCTGCCCACGCATTCAATGGCCATCTGATGTTAAAAACCCCTTCTCCCTATTTTGATGCATTCCCTCCTCTCCACCTCCTCCCTGTTCTTCACAACCACCAAGTGCCAGCCATGGAGAGGTACCCCGGAGATGGCACTATCACGAACGGTTTTGGGAGGCGCTCGCTGCGCATCTGAGGCTCAAGCGATGTGGGAAGCAGGCTACCCAGTGCCTTCGGACATGCATTGTCCAAAGCACTGGTTCCTTAGTGTCGACAGCCTGCCCATCCCCCCGATCTCCCTTGGCCAGGTGCACATGAGGGAGATCTACCGACACTTCTGTAGGGATCGCAGCATAGAAAACAAAAAAATCCTACGATGGGAACAACTATGTACCAAGATCTATCTACTAGATACAAGAAACGGGTGGATATACATCCATAGAGAACATACCCTTGAAGACCGACAAAGTAGAATGAGGTTGTACTCGTGGATGATGTAGACGAACGCCTGCCGACCTCAAGATCGAGAAGAAGTCCAGCGCCGCAAATCAGCAGCGCATCCGTGCTCGCAAACATGTCCATGCCACCGAGCAATCTCCTCCTCCTCGCTCCAGCGATGCAGAGGAAGCAACAACTCTTTCTTGCCAAAAATCCACCGGAAACATGTATCTCGCTAGTCCGAGACCATGGGGGATAAACTAGAGGGGGAGAGAGATCCTTCACGAGGAGGTGTGAGTGAGAGAGAGGGAGAGAGGGGCTTTATATAGGAGGAGGGGGAACCCCAAGGGGTGGCCGGCGCATGGTGCTGCCCCTTGCCCTCCCTCCATTCATGTGGGTGGAGCTCCTACTCAAAATTAGGCCCTTCATTTCTCCACTCAAAATCCCACTCAAAAATCCCATTAAATTCCCACCAAATTTAATGCAATCTCTCTTTAAATAAAACTCCTTTTATTTATTCAGAATTTTGTCAATTACTTTAATGGACAAACATTCACATATAACCCCTTGCTAGTTTTTCATTTCACATGCAGAAACACTTTCAGAAATTTCACCCGAAACAGTTCCGGTGTCTAGTGAAATAAATTCCTGCGCTTTGTAAATCTTTTCGACATGAAACTATTTGTTCCAAATGGTATCGGTGTCTCTTAAGTGTGTCACCCTATGGTTCGCAAATAATGCGGACATGATCGAGACCTTCTCGAATCAATAATCAGAAGCGGGACCTGGAGATCCATACTGACTCCCACACATTCAACGATGACTTTCTTGTGATCGTGAGAACCTTTTATGCTATAATCTTAATACCTTTATCTCGCGATATATTACATGTCCTAGATTTGATCATCGGTATCTTCATACCTAGTTTGATCTTGTTACTGACATGTACTCTTTTCTCGTTCCCGTGATATAACATTCTAGTGATCAGATCACTTGCTTGCAAGCTAATCAATGTGATATCACCGAGTGGGCCTAGAGTATATCTATCCGTCATCGGGATGAACAAATTCCACTCTTGATCCATGGCCTCAACATAAGACTTTAGTAGCACTGAACCCATCTTTATAATCACCCTGTTACGGTGTGACGTTTGATGTTATCAAGATACTCATCCAGTGTTAGTGATTGACATGATCTCATGGTCTAAGGATTAGGATTACTTCGTATGATGTTATAGCAATATAAACTCAATGACTTTGATCGTAATGCTATACTCCGGATGAATGTTCATCACACCATTCCAATAATGTTGTGACCTCACTATTAACAACATCCAATATCCATAATCAGGAAACCTTGATCATCTTGTTAATCAACGAGCTAGTTTATAAGAGAGGCATATCTAGGAAATTTCTATTTGTTTATTAAAACACATGTATTAACGTTTCCGTATTAATACAAATTATAGCATGCAAAATAAACATCTATCGTGTACTTGGAATATACATAATAACAACTTTATTATTGCCTCTCAGGGCATATTCCCTTCAACTTCTAGGACGCCCTCACAACGGAGGAGTGGAATGATCCCGCCTAGGATCCAGACAGTGACGAAACGAGGGACGCATTCTTTAAGGAGCAGCAGCAGACACTGACGAGGTTTTGACTCGTTAATGCCCATTGTTATGAGCTTGGGTTTTAGAGAAGATGGGGGTGCTGGAGATCGCAGAATGGTTAATAGATAAGCAACCAGGGGACACGAGATTTACCCAGGTTCAGGGCCCCGGAGGGAAAACCCTACTCCTGCTTGTTTGCTCTTGATTACGGTGGAACTGAAGGTTACAGGGGTGCGCAGATGCAATCTGGCATGGAGGTGTGTATGCTGTGAAAAGATGCCCTCCTCGTCGTGCCCTCCTAGCCTTTATATAGAGATAGGCAGGTCCCAGGCATAGATCAAGTCGGTTACAAGTTTAGGGTTTGTCCCTTTGAATATTTTATCTATTCTAGTCTTGCTCTTCAAGGATCCGAAGATGTCATGGGCTTGGGCCACCCGAAAATATCCACAGGCCACGTGTATTCTTGTGAGCCTTCCTTGGGCTGGATCAGGTAAGTTAATGTCGTGTACCCATAGGGTATAACCATGTAAGTAGCCCCCGAGTGTTAAGTCGAATCGTAGATTCGGCTGAGGAAAGAAATGATTTTAGTGTGTAGGGATTATTGACGCGTGTGCCTGAATCTCCTGACAGATCAGGGTCAGTTAACTATCTTAGGACAAAACAACACGATCTTCTTCAGACTTGAGTCCCTAGACTCGAACCTGGAACAGATGCTGGCGTAATTCGACTCAGGCCGTTGAGGTCTTACAGGAGTCGAATCCCAGTAGTTTTCGAGTGATGTACCCAACGCGTCCGTCGGGATTTTCATCGCGCCTGCTGGCACGGATTTTTACTAGTAGAGCGCAGTCAGGTGCGTTACCAGGCCATCAGATGGTATCTGTAGGTCTTATCTCTGTGTCACAAACACAGCATCCGAAATTTTATCACCGCGGAGGTGTTTCGTGTGGCCAAGGAGGATGTTACTCACTTAGCGTTGGTTGGGGCAAAGTTGCCAAAAGGTTTTTGCATTTTGATCTGAAGGATCGCAGTCGAAGAATTCATAGGGTGCGCGACCGGCGCTCCCTATGGGATTATCCCCCGAGTGTCTGTTCGAGTCGTAGACTCGAGCAGAGACTTTAGTTTGGTCGTTGTTAGCTTCAGGTCCGTAGGACACAATTTTTGGGTAATTGAGTCAATCCTCTCTACGGGAGTAGCCCCCGAGTCCGTAGTGGAGTCGTAGACTTGACATAGGACTCGAAGGATCCATCATTGGTGTAGTACCTTAATCATTCCTCAGGTGCGCGACCAGCGCTCCTGATAGGAGTAGCCCCCGAGTAGTTGCTCGAATCATAGATTCAAGTGAGTACTTTTAGTTGTCAGCCGAAGATTTCTAACCATTGCTAGTGTGGTTTTGGTGACGTCAGTGCTGACGATCGGCGACCTCAACCGTATGCGACGCCAGAGGTGACGTGACTAGACGAACGTGGGTCCCACTTTCTAACTTGGAGTTGACTGGTCGTGCGTGATGTGGCCAGAATTACGGCATCTCCTCGATTTCCGTGCATAGTGGACGGTGTGCGAGCGATGGTTCGCTGTTGTGTTGACATGTGGACGGTTGGATCTTTCCTTGGCGTTAGGGTTTCTGGATGAATGGCTCCTGATCATCTTCTTCATCCCTATAACTATGGGGAAAATGGCGATTTGTTTTCACCCTTTGCCATTTGCTTTCTCCACTGCTTCTATTCTCACGAGATCTTCCTCTCGCACACTGGACATTCTCCGTTCTTTCCCTTCTTCATTTCTGCGTGCACATCGCCATCGACGATGCTTCGTCATGGTGAAATCGAAGAAAGCTTCCACCGGAGCGGGTTCGAGCATCGTCGCCGGTGGCAAGAAAGCTGTCGCCCCGGCGCGCAACACCGATGGCAAGTGGAGGCGCTCTGACGTGCGCAACACCGACCTGCGCAAGCTGCATGATGCAGGGTTAATACCGCAAAACAAGGAGGACGTCAAGATTCCCGGCGATGAGGTAATCCCTCGCCCACCCGTGGGTTTTCGAGTGATCTTCATTGCCTTCGTTCTTTGTGGTTTTTCTCTCCCTGCCCACGAATTCCTTCGTGGGCTCCTTTTTCTCTATGGGATTCAGATTCATCATCTGTCTCCCAATCCCCTTTTCAACATTGCATGTTTCATCTGCGAGTGCTGGCTCGGCATCGAGCCGCACTTTGATCTCTTCCGGAAACTCTATTCCGTGAAGAGACAATCCGGCTCCGACAGAATCTATCCGATTGGCGGCTGCATCATTTCTCTTTGCCATTTTGTCCAGTTTTTCTCCCTCTCTGTTTGCGAGTCCGTTCAGTATTGGCGTCTTAAGTGGTTTTACATCCGCGATGTCAAGCTGGACGGTCAGCAATTTGGTCTTGCCCCCTTTGACTCCGAGCAGAAGATCGTCCGAAAAAGATGGTGGAAGAACCACATCTTGGAAGGCGAAGTGGCGGAGGTGGATATCCTCTATCAGCGGGTGGAGGCTCTCCAACTGGTGCCAGGCAAGGAGGTCAACGGGGTTGACATCGTCCGCATCTTCCTCAAGCGTCGGGTGTAGCCGCTTCAAGCTAGGGCGCGCCCGATGTTTCTCTACGCCGGCCTGAGTGATCCCACGAGAGTGTCATCCGAGGAATTATCTTCGGGTGACCTTGATAGGGCCCTCCACCCTCTGCTGAAGTACAAGGCTGACGAGGACCTGCCGGGGGAATCACGGACCCTCCTCTTAGCGCCCCTAAAGGGGCCTCGAAGGTTAAGATTGCATCATGCGCGTTGCGCTTTTGCTGTATGTTTTTGCTTGTTGTAGTTTCTGACACTTATTCATTATTTTTGTTTGCAGCGCCTCAAGGTTACGGGGTCCATGCTCCCTCTGCCGGAGAAATATGAGGAGGCGCCCGATAATGAGGAGGCGGACTCCGAATCTGAGCTGCCGCCGGCGCAGTTGCCCACTCACGAAGCCCTCGAGGAGAGTGAGGGGCATACCCGAAAGCGGGCGTGGAGCTCAAGCGAGTCTTCGGATGCCTCGACTCCGCCAATGCCTAGGGATCCATCCTTCCTCATGCGCCATAGCGGGGATGATGACGCTTCCTCCTCACCGTTCCCGGCCATGCCTCTACGGGCTATGGCGCCGCAGCCGACGGCCAAGAAGAAGAAGAAAGAGAAGAAAGAGGAGAGGGCGCTGCCCGTTTTTGATTTGAGCGACATCGAATCGTAAGTACCTTCGGATGCTCTTCGTTCTTGTCTTGTGAACTTTTCTTCTTGTTGTCATGAATGTTTTCCTTGCAGCCACTCCTCGGAGGGTTCTCTTAATGAGGACTCCCAGGAGACCGTAGGGGAGTCGAAGCCGACGGCTCCTCCCTCTCAGACGGTGACCACCTCTAGTGGCGGTGCTCCGAACCCCTCTCTGCAGGAGGCTCGAGTAGTCGTCACTCAAAAGACTGCTCCTGGACCTTCGGAGTCCCTGTCTGAGCATGTGAGTTGTTTCTTCCTCTCTTTTCCTAGGGGAGCCCCCGGGTCTATTTAGGGTCGTTTTGTTCGACGTTGTTGCTCGTTTCGGGGTGCAGCCCCCGAGCCTTGTTCTTGATTCTTTCTTTATTGTTTTTGATTCTACTTTTTTCCATAGCCCTTTGTGCATAGCACGAACTTGCTCATCCGACAGCATCTGGCGCTAGAGGCCAGTATGAAGTAGCTGCAAGGTATGTGGCTTGATCATCCTTTATCGTTTTCACCTGTTGTCTGTTTGTAGCTTGTGTTGCTTATATATGTCCTTAATGCTTTGCGGATGAGAATAATGCGGTCCTTCGCCGGCTGGATGCTCTCGAAAAGAGTCTTGGTCATGCGGAGAAGTAGGTTGTGGATGCCGTGGAAGCGAAGGAGTGCCTGAAGTAGGAGCTGGCTGATGCCGCCGCGACCAAGGAGCGCCTGCAGCGAGAGGCGCCGGATCATGAAGAGCAGCTCGCAACTGTTGCGGATGCACGCGAGAAGGAGGTGGCCGAGAATCTGATGGCTGCAGCCAAGGCCTTTTCCGGTATGTGTGTTGCTTGTGATTGGTCTGCTTGATTTTTACTACATTTTTATTCATGTCCTTATTCGGCTCCTGTTTGTTTTTCTTTCCGCCAGATGCTTCGGGCATTGCGTTTGATCGCACTGTCTTGGAGCACGGGAGCGCCTTGGATGATGCCACCGCAGCGGTCGAAGATCACTACGGCACTGTTGTTGGCTCCCTAGCCAAGTCCAAGGAGGTTCTCCAGCGTTTCTACAAGGAGATCATGCCCAAGGGCGCTGCCCTTGAGGATGTTGATTCTCTAGCGGATGCGCTGTCAGAGGATGCCCCTGTGGCCTACAAGCGCAAGCAGAAGGGCATCGGCGCTTCTATGGGGCTGTCCATGGCCATGGCGTCTAGAGTAGAACTGGATCTTCATCAGGTCACCTCCCAGATGCCGACAGCTCCCGACGGCTCCGAGGTAGCCTTTGCTTTCTTCGCTTCTCGTTGTAAGCGATATGGTCCGAAGCTTATCGACCTGCTGGCGGACTATGCGGCAAGACAGCAGGGAGAAACCAGGGGCAGACATTCTGGCTCCGAGGCCACTCCGGACGCGGCTGCTTAGGCTTTGTTGTTGTAGCTCTAGGATAGTGTACCTTCCTTTTGTAATGTATGCTTTTGGTGGTGAACAATTTCTACTTGTGCCACGCAGTGGCTTTTGATGTATATAAATGATGCTTCGAGCTGTTGCCCAGTCATGTGTTATTCATATTCTTGCATGTTTTCCTTTAGGGACCTTTGGGTGAGGCTCCCTGTGATGTTTCGTCCGCCCCTCAGCTGCGACCATCTTTGGATGATGCGTCGCAACTTGTTTTTCTTCGTGACCGCGTCCGCAGCCTTGAGAAGGAAATACTTGGCGTCCGAGGCCATGCGGACGTGTGGAAGTCGAAGACGGAGCGAGCTGCCGCCAGGGAGGAGTATCTAATGGGGGGAGCTACGGCATTTGGCTAAGCAACTATAGTGTAAGTTCTCTTGAGCTGCTGCTCGTTTTCGGATGCGCCTTGTTTGCGTGTCATTTTACCTTATATTTTCTGCGGGTGCCAACCTTGTTCCGAGGGAGGATAAGGAGCGTTTTGCAGTTCAGATCAATTGCACAACCCAACAGGATATGGAAGCCGGAGGTTTTTTCTAGATGGACCGTGACCGGGCCACCGTCCTTGCGACCGTGCAGGATCGTGCTCATCAGGTGTCACGGGTGCTAAGGCAGGTGAAGACTTCCCTGGTGTAGATTTTGTACGTCATGTTACCCTTGATGAGGCGCCTTCGACTCTATGGGGTTTGCTGGCGAAGTTTCGAGACGTGGGTCACGTCAGGGAGTTGGTGCGGCAACAGCTGGTTGCGGGGGTGAAGGTTGTCATGTCGATTGTTCGGCTGCAACGCCCAGATGTTGACCTTGCAGCGGCGGCTGGGCCACCCCCTCGACCAGATGTGGCCTGTGGGACATGCGCCCACATTACGCGGCTGTTAGGCAGTATGCCGAAGAGATTGTAGATCTTTTTGAGCATCGGGCGCATGTGATTCTTCAGAATAGGTAGGCCCTGTAAAAAGGATAGATGTAAGACTTGTATATATTTCGAGTGGGCTTGTTGTGCCCTTTGTTGTAAAGGTTATTTGTATTAGCACGTGGTGCCTGATTGTATGCATGCCCTTTTCGTTAGCCTGACGTGGTCAGCTACTCAGGTTTTCATGCCTTACGCTTAGTCGACGAAGTCGTGAGGTGAGGCGGAGCCCCCGAGTGTGTTGTGACAGAAAATAATGTAAGAGAAAGGATAAATTTTCAGGCGAGACACTTAGGTTTTATTCATATCTTAACGAGGAGGTACATTGTACGGCTGAGTAGCCTTGGCTGAGTAGCCTTATTGAAACTAAAGAGGGATAGCTAGGGGTAGAAGCGTCGTAATTGTGCGACGTTCCATGGGTTGGAGTATGTGACTCCTGACTTGACGTCCTTGAGGCGGTAGGCGCCACCTGGGATGACTTCGGTGACGACGTAGGGTCCTTCCCAGGGTGACTTGAGATTCTTCGACCGCTCTTGTTTGAGTCGTAGGACGAGGTCTCCTTCGACGAAGGACCTTGGGCGCAGCCGACGGCTGTGATAGTTGCGGAGGTTCTGCTGGTAGACCATCGAGCGAGCCACGGCGATGTCGCGTGCCTCGTCGAGTGTGTCGACGGTGTTTTCGAGTGCGGCCGTCGATTCGGTCTCACTGTAGGCGACGATCCGTGGGGCCTTATGGCGCACTTCTGCAGGTAACATGGCTTCGGCTCCGTGTACCATGAAGAAGGATGTGTAGCCAGTTGAGCTGTTTGGCGTTGTGCGCAAGCTCCAGAGGACGGAGGGTAGCTCTTCGGCCCAGGCTCCCGCAAGCCGCTCGACTGGGCTGAGTAGGCGTTTCTTGATGCCGCCGGCTACTAGGCCGTTGGCCTTTTTGACCTGCCCGTTGGTTTGCGGGTGTGCCACGGAGGCATATGATATGTTGATCCCAGGGCCTTCGCAGAAGTCCTGGAATTCTTTGGATATGAAGTTCGACCCGTTGTCCGTGATAATGATGTGCGGCACGCCGAACCTGTAGACTATGGACTCGAAGAACTTGACGGCCGTTTTACCCTTTTGGTTGGTGACGGCCATGGCCTCGATCCACTTGGTGAACTTGTCGACTGCGACCAGGAGGTAGACGTGCCCTCCTTTCGAGGATTTGGGAAGTTTGTCGATCATGTCGAGACCCCATTGGGCGAAAGGCCAGGCCAAGGGTATGGGCCTGAGCTCCAACCCCGGTGCGTGTGGTTTGTCCGCAAACCTCTGGCATCCGTTGCACCTCTAGACGATGTCCTTGGCATCGTTCATGGTCGTTGGCTAGTAGAATCCAGCTCGTAGAGCTTTAGCGACGAGGGAGAGGCTGCCCGCATGATGGCCGCAGATGCCCTCGTGGATGTCTTGGAGGATGGTTTTTCCATCACTGATGGTGACGCACCTTTGGAGTACAGCCGAAATGCTGCGCTTGTACAACTCGCCATTGATGATGGTGAAGGCCTTGGACCGGTGAGATATGTGTCGGGCATCTGTCGGGTCATTAGGCAGTTCTCTGTTTATCAGGTACCGAAGGTACGATTGCGTCCATGTTTCTTCGATTGCCATGACCGGCATCAGGTTGACCAACGCGGCCTCCGTGTCGAGCTTTTCGGGTCCTTCCTGTCTTTCGGGTATATCAGCCCCCGAGTGCTCTGCTTATTCGGGTGATCCCTTGGGGAATTTCCTTTTGATGGAAGGCACGCAGATTTGTTCAAGGAACACACCTGGTGGCACCCGTGGCGATCATGTTAGCGGCGTGTGCGTCGCACTCGTTCATCGTCTGCTGGACGACGAGGTTTGAGTCACCGTAGATGACTAGGCGTGTTGCGCCGCAGATCTTGGCCATCCTCATGTCGTGGATGAGGTCCGCGTATTCGGCTTCGTTATTGGAGGCGCAAAATTTCATCCGAAGGACGTATTTCATTTTATCGCCTTGCGGGGACGTCAGTATGACGCCAGCTCCTGCTCTAGCCTCGCGCTTGGAGCCGTCAAAGTGCATCATCCATGACTGCATCATATCCGGGGTGTCCGGCAGCTAGAGCTCCATCCAATGGACGAGAAAGTCAGGGAGGACCTGAGATTTGATCGCATGACGCTTCTCGTAGACTATGTCTAGAGGGGATAGCTCGACGCCCCATAGGGCTACGCGTCCTGTAGCTTCAGGGTTGTTCAGGATGTTGGACAGTGGATCCTCGTTGACCACCATTATCTGATGCTCCTGGAAGTAGTGGCTCAGCCGACGAGCCGTCATGAACACGCCGTAGGCGAGTTTCTCGTAGTGAGGGTACCTCTGTTTTGTCGGCATCAATACCTCGCTGAGGTAGTAGATCGGGCGTTGGAACCCATGGGTCTTGCCTTCTTCAGGTCGTTCGACCACGAGTATGGTGCTTACCACCTGGTGTGTGGCTACTATGTATAGCAGTAGAGGCTCGCGTTCCTTTGGTGTAACCAGGACGGGCGAGGTGGAGAGCAGTCGCTTCAGGTCTTCGAATGTGTCTTCTTCATGTGTCCACTCGAATTTGTCTGCCTTGCGTAGCAGCTGGTAGAAAGGCAGGGCCTTTTCACCCATGCGGCTGATGAATCTGCTCAGCGCCGCGATGCGCCCAGCTAGCTTTTGGACACCTTTGAGGTTGTTCGGCTTCTCCATGGCCAGTATGGCCCGGATTTTCTTCGGGTTCGCCTCAATCCCTCGCTGGGAGATGAAGTAGCCAAGCAATTGGCCAGATGGGACACCAAAGGCGCACTTTTCTGGGTTTAGCTTGATCTTGTAGTGATCGAGATTGTCGAACGTCTCGCGGAGATCGTCGATCAGTGTCTTGGCCTCCCATGTCTTGACGACTATGTCATCGACATAGACTTGTATGTTGTAGCCTATCTGGCTCTTCAGGCACGCATGCATGCACCGCTGGTACGTGGCACATGTGTTCTTCATCCCGAAGGTCATTGTGTTGTAGCAAAATACTCTGAACGGCGTGATGAACGCCGTTTTCTCCTGATCTTCGACCTTCAGTCGAATCTGATTGTAGCCTGAGTAAGCGTCAAGGAAGGAGAGTTTCTCGCATCCTGCAGTCGAATCGATGATCTGATCGATCCGAGGGAGAGGGAAGTGATCCTTTGGGCAGTGCTTGTTAAGCAACGTGAAGTCCATGCACATCCACAGGATGTCCGTGTCCTTTTTAGGGACCAGTACAGTGTTGGCTAGCCACTCGCTCTCCTTGATCTCCCGGATGAAGTCGGTGTCGAGGAGTCTGTTGACTTCGACTCCGATGGCTTCGGCCCATGGCTCAGACAATCGTCGGATGGAATGTTTGACGGGCTTGGCGTCTGGAAACACATTGAGTGCGTGCTCGGCGAATTCCTTGGGAACTCCTGGCATGTCCGCAGGACACCAGGCGAAGATTTCCTAGCGCTCATGAAGGAATTCGACGAGCGCGCTTTCCTATGCGGGGCTGAGGTCATTGGCGATCAGCGCCGTCTTGGAGGCGTCCGTCGGGTGGACCTGCACCTTTTTTGTGTTGACTGTTGAGTCGAACGATATGTCGGGTGCATTTTGCCTGGAGACTGGGTGTGCCCCGTTGTCTGTCACCTCTCGTAGTCTTGTGAGCTCCTCCTGCATGCCAAACGACTGGGAGATTTTGTTGAAGTCTCTGTCGCAGTGGTCGGATCGGGTGAAGCTGCCCTGGACCGTGATGACGCCTCTAGTTCCTGGCATCTTGAGTAGCAGGTACGCATAGTGCGGTACCGCCAGGAACCTTGTGAATGCCATGCGTCTAAGGATGGCGTGGTATTGTGATGGCCAGTCCACCACTTCGAACTCGAGCCTCTCGCATCGAAAGTTTTCGGGTTTGCCGAAGATGACGTCGAGCCATATCTTTCCCAGGGGATATATGCCCTTCCCTGGGACTATGTCGTGGAACGTTGTGTCATATTGTTCTAGGTTGCACAGCGGAATCCGCATTGCTGCTAGGGTGCTAGCGAACATCAGGTTGATGCCACTTCCACCATCCATAAAGACGCGGCTCATATCGAATCCTCCGATCTGTGCCTCAAGCACTAGGGCAGCATGTCCTGGGCGAGGGATCTGACGGGGGTGATCCGAGCGACTGAATGTGATGCAGGACTCTGAGCCACTGAGGTTGGCGGGTGGAGCAGTCACAGCCATGCTAACTTGGCGGGTGATCTTCTTTTGCACCTTGTTTGTTGGGCGCCCTTTTTGGATCATCAGGGACCCTTTTGGCGTGGGGTACCCGTTTCCGCTGTTGTTTTGCACGGGCATGATTGCTTGATTCGAAGGTCCCACGGGTGGTGGTGGAGGAGCTCCGTGGGAGATGTCGCCTGGTACAGGTGCGGGTCCGAACCCGGGGTTTAGGATCTGCCGTCGCATCTGGGTGAAACCCTCGCTGAGTTTCTGGAACTCGAGGCAGTCCTTGAGCATGTGGCTGGCCTTCTTCTTGCCATCCTGCTTGTCGATGTAGAAGTGGATGGTGCATGAGCCCGACAACTTGTCGTATGCCGAGGGTTTGTCGTCACGGCCGCGACGCTGCCACGTTTTTGTTGGGCGTCCTCCATCGCGGAAGTTGCATCCGCGATATCCGCCGCTGCTGCGGTTGTTTTTGTTGTGGCGTTCGACGTAGCCAGCCGCAACCATGTCGGGTCCGTCACGATCGTCGTAGACGCGCGATCTTCGCTTGCTACGGCGCTCGCGTCGGCAGCCGTAGTCATCTTCCTCATCCGAATGTGCTCGGTGGACGGAGTCCTCGCCATCTGCCCACCTGTTGGCGATGTCCATGAGGTGGTCGAGTGTCATGGGCTTGACGCGCCCAAGTTCTTCCTTGAAGCCCGGGCGTTTGACGCCATCCTTGAAGGCGTCGATTGTTCTCTCCTCGGAGATGTGTGCCGTGGAGTTCTTGATGTTGTACCAGCGTAGTATGTACGAGAGAATGGATTCGCCCGTTCGTTGGGTGCAGGCCCATAGCTCCTCGATCGAGGCTGGCCTCTTGCTGGTGCCCTTAAAGTTTCGGATGAAACAGTATGCCAGTTCCTCCCAGCTTCGGATGGAACCCGAGGAAAGGTTGCTGAGCCAGATCCGAGATGCGCCTGTCAGCTGCAGCTGAAGGCATTGCAGGGCGGTGTTCTTGTTTCCGCCGTGCATCTTGACGGACGATAGGTGGTCGCTAAGCCAGGCTTTCGGTTCCTTCGTCCCGTCGAACTTTGGAGTGTCTGAAGGAAGCTTGAAATTTCTCGGCATCCGCGTTCGCCGAACAGATCTGCTGAAGCATCGAGCTCTACAGAGTTCTCCGTCGTTGTCCTCTTCGGATTCGTCTGAGCACGAGCGTTTGGCACGTGCCTTGTCGGACTTGTGTTGGGCAAGGTCGTTTCGAGCGTCGTAGTCGCGGCTGCGACGTCTTGGGCTCTTGTGTCGTCAAGGTAGATCGTGATCGTCTTCCTCCTCGTCCGATAAGTGTGTGGGGCTACAGTTGAATCTGATTGTAGCCTTCTTCTTTGGCTCCGTAGGAGCTTCCTCATGGAGTGTAGCTCCAATGAGTCCGAGTCCGGATAGTGCGGACTTGTGCATAGCTCTCTTCGGGTCCCCCACCGGAGGTGGATGGGATGCGAGATATCTGGTGGCTGCCATGATCGCAGCTTGCAACGTCTTCGGTATGACGTTGCCGTTGACGTCCATCTCGATGAAGGACGTGTTGAGGGTTCGTGTGACCTCGCGACGTGCAGCGGGGTCCATGTGCTCTGTGCGAGAGCGATGCTTGTTTGCGTTTTTTCCGCGCGAGCTGGAGCCACCAGCGGCAGAGAGCGCAGCTCACCACGCGCTAGACTCCGAAGCTGCTTGCTTGCGTTTGTCGAGCTCCTCCTGCAGCTGCACCTGCCTGCTGTGCTCATCGATGAGGAGAAGGTGGTATGCCATCAGCAGGTCACGTGAAGAGTTCACGGGTAGGATCTTGTTGCCCGCGATGGCTTCGCGTGCCTGGCGCCAACCATCCTTGTTGAGGTTGATCCGATTGCAGGCGGCAGCGTCGCCCTCGTTGGGCGGGAGGGATGGTTGCCTCTTGTTTCCTCCGTTTTCACCCTCTGGGTTGGGTGGTGGTACATGGGCACCCGAACCTGGTGGTTTTTTCTCCATGTCGCTTTGGATGACCACGGCGCAAGGTTCCTTCATCCGACGGGGGGGCGCACAGATCTGAGTTGCAGCAGCTACTGTCGTATGACTCATCTGTCAGCGTTAACGTGCGTAGCACGCTAGGATGTGGGGCCCATGAGGCGGGCCTGATTGATGGAAGTGGCACCCGCTCTGGGAGGCGGAGAGTGCCGGTCTGTCCCACCTAGAAGCAGAAGCTCCCGAGCAGAATCTCGAGCCCGTCGCCTACGGGCTCAAAATCCTTCATGGTGGCTAGCGAGTGGGCGGTGAAGTCGAAAGCGCCGAAGAGGAGATGGCTCTCCGTCGCCGAGGAGTTGTAGATCTCTTGGGTCGGGACCGTCACGATCGCACAATCAGCCCCATTTCCATATTCGAAGGCGACGAGGTTTCGACCACAATGCCCATTGTTATGAGCTTGGGTTTTAGAGAAGATGGGGGTGTTGGAGATCGCGGAACGGTTAGCAGACAAGCAACCAGGGGACACGAGATTTACCCAGGTTCAGGCCCCCGGAGGGAAAATCCTACTCCTGCTTGTCTTCTCTTGATTACGGCGGAACCAAAGGTTACAGGGGTGCGCGGATGCAATCTGGCGTGGAGGTGTGTATGCGGTGAAAATATGCCCTCCTCGCCGTGCCCTCCTAGCCTTTATATAGAGATAGGCAGGTCCCAGGCATAGATCGAGTCGGTTACAAGTTTAGGGTTTGTCCCTTTGAATATTCTATCTATTCTAGTCTTGTTCTTCAAGGATATGAAGATGTCATGGGATTAGGCCACCCGAAAATATCCACAAGCCGCGTGTATTCTTGTGGGCCTTCCTTGGGCTGGACCAGGTATGCTAATGTCGTGTGCCCGTGGGTATAACCATGTCAGACACACCTCGAAGCCTACAATGGCGAAAGACCCCCACCGGAGAACCGCAGCATCGAAGGGTGCACGCGGTGGTGGAACGCCCCAGGAAGGACGCTCGCCTGGGTCCTGGCCCACATCGCCGGCAACAACAACTCGCCACCGATGATGCCTCGTCCGCAGTAGCAGCTACGACAGGAGCCGCGACATCCGAGCCATCGTTGGGAACCGCCCCGATAGGCCACCCGATCCTCCTCGACGTCTTCCTCGTCGAGGTCTTCGTCGCCGCCAGCATGCTACTCCCCCTACTCCACAATGTTGTCATGCTTCTCCACGCTCCTCGCCCCGGTGAAGGATGAGTACGAGGAGAGCCCGCCACCGTAGACGCGCAGGCGCTCAGGCAGCGTCGTCATTAGGGACCGTCGTGCGCCTTCCCCTCCCCATTGTCGGCTCCGCCTCACTAGGCCCAAACGCCAGGTGAAGAAGGAGTGGACGCAGCCACCGAAATACAAGACTGCCGCCCTCCAGCTGACGATCGAGAAGGACCCGGAGGAGTTTTCGGGCCAACACGTCACCGAGCGCGTCTCCTTCAAGACCGTGCCGCCCGTGACAGACGCGTTCACCGAAGCTTGGTCCATGGCGGAGTACCGACGTGAGCAGGCCGAGCGTGCTCCAGGACAAGGCTGGCTACTCGGGCTGGAGCGGCGGCAGTGGCGATCCAGGACAGGGCTGCAACACCATGCCGCTGCAGAAGCAGGAGCCTAGTAACGACAACGACTACACGGCGGCGATGTACCGTCGCCTTGGCCTAGGCGGGCGCGGCCGCAGGTAGTTTAGTGTTTTTATTCGTTTAAATTTTGTACTTACATGTTTGAACTGTCTATAAAATTGCCAGTAATTTCGTATTTGCATGAATTTCAGAGTTATCTAAAATGTTTGAATTTTTGTAGGAGGGACACGGCTGGCAACCAGCACCCCCAAATATTTCATCTACCGCCCCTCCCCTCCCCCTCCGCATACGGGCAAAAAAAAAAGGCAGTGCGCCGGACGCCATATTTGGGGATGGTCTCATTATATGCATGGCGATTGATAAAAATATTTACTCCCTCCGATCCTAAATAAGTGTCACGGTTTTAAACTAACTCTAATTTAAAATGGCGACACTTATTTAGGATCTATAATAGTTGTGGGCCGAGCCAAATTTACACGTTGTATCTATTATAAACCGCCTAAGACATGGTCCATTTTGACCTCTTATAGTTTGCATACCGAACAATTTAACATCTCAATTCACTCTTGTGTGAACCTGAACATATTACTATGTACTTCCTCCGTTTAGAAATATAAGACATTTTAGTTTTGTGAATCGAGTGTATCTAAAATCTATACACTGAAAGACGTCTAGATACACTTATTCTACAAAGCTAAAACATCTTATATTTCTGAACGGAGGGAGTATATTATAATGCTTATCCTGAAATTTCCTCCTGGTACGTACACCTAGCGTCTGCTTCATTGCCAAGCTCAGGACTGCAGAGTTGCTGCAGCCATGATCTTGTACTTATTGGTCAACAAGGAGGGAATAACTCAATTACCCATATAAATCACCTCAGCAAGAAACTCTATATGCTATATATACAACTCATCCGATCGATCAACAGGGTGTCTTAATTTTTTCATCAGAATCAACAGGAAGCACATCATACTCCGCTAGCATTTGATGCTACCGAGTGGTTAGTTGACTGGCTATGGAATCTATGGATAACTGAGTCAGGCGAGTACTGCAGGCTGTGCTTCAGCAGGTGCGTGTCCTCTTTCAGAGACGTCTTCTTGCTCATGTTCTTCCCAGGGCAGTCCCCGTCCCTGATGCAGTTCAGGACCTCCACCACCTCCTTGATCGACGGCCTCAGCTCCCTCTCGAGCTGCAGGCATTGGAAGGCCACCTCCGCCACGCGGTCTATCGAACTCTTTGTCTCGCTGTCGGTGTCGTAGCCGAGCTCCGGATCGACCAGCTGAACCAGCTCATGGTTCTGAATCCTGTTGAGAGCCATGTTGGCCAGGTTGATCTCGCTGTGGCTCCTGCTCATGTCCACGGCAGGCTTTGAGGATATCAGCTCCACCAACACGACGCCGAAGCTGTACACGTCGCTCTTATCGGTTAGCTTGTAGCACTGGTGGTACACGGGGTCAACATAGCCCGGTGTGCCCTGTGGAACTGTCGAGACATGCGTGACCTCGAGAGGGAACAGGCGCGACAACCCAAAGTCTGCAACTTTGACATGGAAACTGTTGTCCAGCAATATGTTGGTCGTCTTGACATCACGGTGTATGATCTCAACCGCGTGGAGGTAGGCCAGAGCTTCCGCTGTTTCTATGGCAATGTTCAACCTCAGAGGCCACGTCAGGCCTCGCTGTGCCGCACGGGATCCGTGAAGATGGTCCGCAACTGTCCCGTTGGGGATGAACTCGTACACCAGGAGGAGGTCACGGCTCATACGAGACGTGCAACCATACAGGATGACGAGGTTCTGGTGGAGCAGCCGGGACAGAATGTCTACCTCGTTCAGGAATTGCTCGACTCGCTTGTAGTTGTTCTTGTAAAGGCGTTTCACTGCAACTACTCTCCCATCCTTGAGTTTTCCTGAATGAAGAAAGTGTCAAAGTTGTCATTGCCAAGTTAATAAAGGCAAACATTTATGAAAATGAGAGTGTTACAAATGGATCTCCCAGCATCAATTCGCAAAATTTTCACCTTTATAGACAGTTCCAAAACCACCATCACCAAGCTCCCTTGAAGCACTGAATCCATCAGTAGCCACTTCAAGTTCCTCGAAAGTGAAGATATGAGGAGAACCGCCCAGCTCAAGGTCTTTACTGTATGATGACTGCATTGAAGACCCACTTCGCATCAGCTCACTTGAAGTTCTAGCCTGTTTCCTCTTCTTGCGCTTGTACCAGACAAAAAAGGCGGCCAACCCTATGAGCATACCAACTGTTCCTGCTCCAAATCCTGCCCAGGACGACAATATAACACGTTAATTAACAAAATGAAACAATCAAGAGGCCTGACTAAATCAGTATTGTGGAGCCTAGGCAGTTAAAACTGAGAAAATAGGTGAAGCAGATTGAGAGGTGATACTAACCTATTCCCATCTTTATTGATTTCCTACTAATGTCCTTTTCACCTGCATATAAGAACATACTCTGTAAATATTTTTGGCATTTATGAATAATACACGACATTATACGAGATTTATGTAGGGTGGATTGGTATTGTCATGCCAAATTTGCAAGCTTCAACATAAAGCCCAAATCATGTTGTGACCGGCCAACAAAGAAGATCCAGCAACAGTTACATTTAAAATTCAAAAATTCTCAGTTGAAGATGGCAATATACCAAGACACATTTCTAGAAGCCACAATCACCGCGCTCTTTCAAACTAATTAATTAGTGTAAACACTTAATAACCGGGGCATCAGCTTATCTAAGTACACATATAGACTACCAACAGTGTTCAGTTCGACTTTGCACCCCCTAATTCCACAACAAACAGATGCAATGATGTGCTGTCCACATGTTTGAAATAGAAAAATATGACATAGAAAAGTAAGCGCATTGATCGGCAGAATAATCTGACAAATTCAACAGATCAACAAATTCAACCAGGAAGACTGGTACCACCAGTACGGCATCTTTATTAAATAGTGCCGTTGACAAATTCAACAAATGCATTTGACTAGAACTCGATAAGCTCCAATGTCGCAATCAGTTAGTGGAATATCTTCACGAAAACAAAACAATAGTCAAGAACCAAGCGGATACCCCCAGAGGTTAGTCAGATTTCAATTTCTGCTAGCAACAGCGATGGAAAACGCAGTAAATATATTCTTGGCAGCAATTCTATGTCAGATTCAGTTTCATAGTAATTTCTACAGACGCGGGCAATTTTGGATTCTCCGAATCGGTTAGTAGAACTTGCAATTATGGTTTGCTAGTTGAAAGAAGTACGAAGTGCATCGGAGAATTCATGTTGGCGCTGTTAGTAAATTATCTGAACTCACCGCACACGTCGGGGCGGGCGGCGCCGGAGCAATAGCAGAAAAAGCCCGTGCTGTCGTTGCCGTATCTGCACTCGCCTCCGCTCGCCACGCATTTGGGGCAATTATCCGACACCACCGTCCACTCAAGCAGAAACCCTCGCCTCATGCTCCCGACGTACTCGTCGCCGCCGCCCGGGAAACCAAGGACCGGCACAACGGAGAGATTGCAGACCGTGGGGGGAGGAAGGGCTACCCGCTCACGCTGGTTGCCGTACCCTTCGCCAGGGTGGAAGAAGGAGGGTGTCCCGTTGCGGCAGGGCGTCTGGAGGAACCCCTGCGGCCGTGGCTCCTTGCAGTTGTAGAGGACGAGCAGCTCCCTGTTCTTCCTGCTGATGGTGTACGGCCCCAGCCCGAGGCCTGCGGACACGTTAAACCACCAGCGCGGGCAGCCAGCGGCCGGCACCAAAAGGTTGTGGTCCACGGCGACGAAGGATGAGTTCTCGGTGAAGATTTCAGCGACCTGGTACATCCCGAACATGGAGTTGGCTAGAAGCGCTCGGGCGGTAGTAGCGTTGCATCGGAGCTGGAAGGACGGGGACCCGCACGCCGGCTGGCCGGGCTCCTCGATCCAGAACGGGTAGGCTATGGTCAGGTTGCCGCATGTCCTGGGAGAGCAGGACGCGCCGGCCGGCGGCGGCTGCCGGAGGAAGGAGGCGACGAGCAGCGGGAGGAGGAGGAGGAGGAGAGGGAGCGGCATGGTTTCGGGATGGCAAGTGGAGCGGGTGATTGGACTGAACGGGCAAAGGAGGACTAAGAAGAGGGGAAGAGACGGATTGGGCGGTAGTACGGATGTGACACGTCGGCAGAATGGACGGTGGACAGCTCGACTTTGACCGGTCAGAGTCAACCCGTTGTTTATCCCCTTGATTTCGGGGTTGCCGTTCCCCACCGGCAAGGTCGCTGCGGCGGCGGCGGACGTCGACGGCTTACCGCCCACCATTAATTAAAAAAATGACTCAATCGACGGCGATTCAGCTTACTCACCACTGCTCCCGGGCTGCCAAGTGAGGAGGAACCCGTCGCTGATGAGCTCCTGGTAGTCACTCGCATTCACCTCGCCGAACGACGGCCCGCGCACCGTGACGGCCGTATCGCTGCATCCCTCGACAGCGTAGTCCCCCGGCTCGTCGCCGTACCGCCCGCCGGCGCGGACGAAGGTGTTGTTCCGGCAGACCGTCCCCACGAGCCCCTCTCGCCCCCTCACCGCCCGCGCCGGCTCCTTATCGCAGTTGTAGAAGAAGAGGTTCCGGTTGAGACCGCTGATAAAGAATGGGGCCGCGATCTTGGAGGCGGTGTTGGCCGTGGAGACGTGGCATCCGGCGGCGGAGAAGTCGCCGAGCTTGTGGACGTCGGAGACGAGCAGGGAGGCGTTGGCGTAGAAGATGGCGAGGATCTGGAGGCCGACGTCGAACTCGTAGTAGCCGAGGTACGGGGTGCCGCCGGCGTCAGTGGACCTGGAACCCGAGCTGCGCGCACCCGTTCTCGTCGGCGCCCGAGACGACGCCGAACGGGTAGGAGACGGTGACGTTGCCACATCGCTCGGCCCCGCAGGCCGCCGCCGCGAGCGCCGGTTGTGCCGGGAGCAGGGAGACGGCGATGACGATGCAAAACAGGGCAGCACGAGCCATGGGAGCATACGGAAGGAAGATTCCGGTTGAGGAAAGATTGCAGCGGGGGACAGTGGTCTCGAGAGCGGATATATGAGAGATGTGAGTGAGTGAGTGGTTGGCCGGAATGTTTGACTCGTTCGCTATGCACGGCTGGGGGAGCCATCGTCGTCCACGCACGCGAAAGCGAATCCAATCCATGATCCATCTCTCTGGCCGTGGTCGACCAGGTGATGTGACCGGAAGGACTAGTCATGCATCGTGCATGCATGTATCCAGCCCAAAAAAAAAAAGACAAGAAGTAGTATCAATTTCTTTCAAAAGTCAAACAGTGTAAAATTGCGTTTGTTACTAAAGTATTTTGGAAGTAATTCAGCAATACAATAATTTCTCAAAACACTACGGTTTTAAAAATTTCGATGTGTTTGGCTGCGACTAAAAACAGTTCTAAGAATACTTCGTTATCTCTCAAAACATGCTACGTATTTCTGAAGTATTGAAAAAACAACAACTGACCTTTTTTTTTTCAAAACTGAAGTATTGCTAGCCCATGCACTTGGATACTATGGTTTTGCAATACTTCAGTTTGAAGAAAGACTTTGTTGCCAAACTATGCCTAAAGTTTGGCCAAGCTTATAAAATAAGGACTCCACTGTTGCACAGACGTGATGTGCATCCGACGGTGCAGCAAAAATCGATTAAAAAACCCAAGTTGTCATTGAAAAAAAAGAAAATTTTCTAGCAACTTTAGCAAACCGTCTGAGGTACTAAAATCCGAACTCGTTCTACACTTATAAATTCCGTAAAATAAACTATATCACACATACAATCTAAAAAATAGACATGATATAAATTCTTGCACTCCTGCCACTATTAGTTAGCACAATCACGTATCCCGACCATCCCTCCTGGTCAATGCAAGGCCAAAGGCCAAAGGTAGAGCTCAAACGAAAGATGGAAAGATAGCGCCACGCCACGCAAGGCCAAATGCCAAAGGTGGTATGCATATGCAACGAACCGGCCGAGAAAACCTAACTAAATCAAGCAACCGCCGTGGCCCATGTGTCAGTTTGGCTAGCTCGCGTCTTTGGCCGGCCAGCATGAAAGCAGAGAAGGTGCCGCACTGGCCTGCCGCTGCCGGCCGTGCGGCGAACATCCGCCCGCCACGATTGGGCACGATCGATGATCTACGGCCTTGTCCCCTCAGCTAGCTTAGTGGGGAGTGACACGATCCAATCCATCCCTTGGTTCCAAACAAAAGATCGACGATCTGATCGACGTGCGATGCTTACCTACGTCAAAGGAATCCCACGTCAGGAGGAAGCCGCCGCCGATGAGCCGCTCGTAGTCGCTGGCGTTCGCCACCGCCTCGCCCGACGACAAGCCCAGCACCGGCACGACGGTAGCCTTGCATCCCTCTACAGCTTCGTCCGCATACTCGCTCGTCCCGTTGTACAACCCGCCGCCACGCACAAACGCGGCGGCGTCGCTGCTCTCGTTCCCGCACCTCATCCGCACCATCCCACCGTCCCGCCCCGCCACCGCAGCCGTCGAGCAGTTATACAGGACCAGGTGCAGGTTCCTCGGGCTGATCCTGAACGGGACGCCCAGCTTGTCGGAGGTGTTCCAGCGCGGGACGTGGCAGCTGCTCTCCGAGGCGCTGCCGTTGTCGTAGACGTCCACGACGCGCAGGCTGCGCTCCCCGTAGAGGATGTCGACGATCGCGAAGCCGTTGGGCGTGGAGGTCCGGAGGACCGGGGTGGTGCCGTTCGAGCAGGAAACCTCGAAGTCCAGCAGGCCGCACGAGCTCGCGTTCCTGTCGCGGAGCCAGAACGGCTGGGAAATGGTCAGGTTGCCGCACCTCCTCCCCGCCCAGCAGCCGCCGCCGTCCCCTTGTTGCTCGTCGCCCGCCGCGACGACGGCGAGCCAGGAAATCAAGACCAACGCCGCCGGGAACCACGAGCCTGCTGGAGACATCGGTCGGGGACTAGGATTTGGATCGCCGATCATGGGCTGGTGTGGTGACTGGGCAGAAATAATAGAAGCCGCTCTAGTCTGCACGAAGCAGAACGTTATATTGGGGACGGCGAGCGGTGAACAACGGAAGGAGCGATCGCCTCACCGGCCGGAAAATTTGACCGGAAAATCTGGGCAAGCTAGCGGCGATCGTCGTACACGGTTTCGACCCCATCCCTTGGACGGGTAAAAGCCAAGCAGCATGGCCTAGGAATTTTCATTGGGCATGACAATGGCGTTGACTGGCAGGTAGGTTGTGACCGTGACCTACCTCCATGACGACCCTGACTCGGCCATGACGCTCTTGTCGTCTAACCGAGATTCTAATCTTGATTGATACACCATACACAGGTTCATATTTCGACAAGGGAGTAGATTTTAAAAGGGAAAACAGTGGCCAGTAGGACAAAATTGCAAAAGGCACCGCCTCCATGCAGTTGCTACCTAGAAAGTCGGTAAAAGGCGGAAAAGTCTATTTGGACTTGTAGGCATAGATAAATCCACCTCCACCAATCTGCATTCCTAAATGTCTAAAAAATCTAAAAAGTATATGCTCGGGTAATTACATAGATTGCTATGTTCGCACACACGGGAGAAAAGGCATTCTTCGTGGCTTTGTCAAAAAGATAATTTGCGATGCTCTAAAACTATGTGTGTGGACATTTAAAAATGTATTTTTCATAATATTTGCATTTATACATACGAGCGAAAACAAGCGTGAAAGACAAACTCCTTGCACCGTTTGACGTCAATGTCTTATCCTAGTCGGCCAATGGGACAAGTTTTGTGCAAGCACTTTTACACATTGCAAAAAACACCCAATTCTATGACTATTTGTAATTTCTTTCGAGGAAGATATACAAATCAATACTTAAGACAATTGATTTGTTACTTCTTTACAGGCGAGCAAGCCGAGTTGAGTGAGGTGCTCAAGGACCTCCCTCGCAGGCCAGGCTCCTCTTTAGGGATCGTTTGCTTTGTAGGGTTCTCAAATACAGGAATAGGAAAACCGCATTATTAGAGTGGCATATACACTTGAATCCTACAGGATTAGAAAGCTCTTGGATTTTGGATCAAATAGTGTTTTATTGTACATGAAAATCAAAGAAATTGTGAAAGAAGTTGAGGTGGACGGAAGTTTTTCTCTAAAATAGGAGTATGAAGGACTCATTTGAAGGAATTCCAAAGGACCGTAATCTTTTGAATGAAACGACCTTTGTAGAAAAAAAATCAAATGCTACACATTTTCTTTAAATCAAACAACCCCTAAGTATCGCCGGCGGGTGGAGGGTGAGAGGATGAAAATAGCTGGTGACCCTGACGATGTAAGAGGGACATGATGGGGATGGTGGGCCTGGTGATGTACACCTTTTCTTCCTAGATGGGAAGGCAATGCATAGTGTACTTTTTTTTTGCAACAGAACAGCATCCGAGTCTCCAACTCGCGTCCTATGGCTAGGATAAGTCTGTGACGCCCAACAGTGTGTGGAAGTAAAAAGTGCGGAAACTGCCTCTCATTTTATTCGGATTTGCTAGCTCTCGGGTGTCCAGGAACTTTTTAAGTCTTAGTCGTCTCTTTCATCGTCCGATTTACTTCGTGATTAATGCAAAGTGAAAGTTACATATGAGTTGCAACTCGGGTGTAACTGAGAATTTAATATGTTGTAACTAGGTTGCACTGAGAATTAATATAAATCTTATAAATTCCAACTGAGAATTAGCACAAATATTAAGATGACAGACTTAGACATAAGAATTTTTTCGGCGCCCGAGATCTAGGCACTCTCCATTTTATTGTCATCAGGGTTCAGAGTAGACTGCTAGTCTAGTCGTTGGCCGTACCCTAGACGCCAATACTGGTACCGTACATTATTTCCGCTCGTGTTAAATCTAACTTTTTTTTTTACTTTTTTTTGGAGAATTTAGGCTGATTTAACTTTTTTTTTTGAGAATTTAGGCTGATTTAACTTAACTTACGTGCAAGGGGAGGTTGAGGAGGGGTGTCCCATGTCAGGACGAAGCCGCTGCTGATGAGCCGCTTGTAGTCGCTCGCGTTGGCCTTGCCCGATGATGAGCCCAGCACCGGCAGGACGCAGGTGTCGCAGCCCTCAACAGCGATGCCGCCGTAGTCGGTCGTCTCATTATACCGCCCTCCGACGAAGGCAAACACCTTGTGCTCTTTGCCGCACCCCATCTTCGTCTCCACCAGCGCTCTGCTGCCATCCAGATGTGCCGCCTCCGTGCAGTTGTACAGTATCAGGTTCAGGCTGTCGTTGCTGAGGTGAAACGGGTGAGCGAGTTTGGCGGAGGTGTTCCGCCAGCTCGGAATGATGTCGCAGCTGTTGGAGGCGTGCAGCAGGTTCAGCTTGCCCAGATCAACCGCACGCAGGCTGTGTTCCTCATAGGTCATCCTGATGATCTGAAAGCCCCAGAATCCGGAACTCCGTAGGATCGGAGTGTTGTTGTTGTGGCAGTTGACCTCGAAGTCCAAGGAGCCACACGATCTCTCTGTATCCTTCCCGGCAAGCCAGAATGGGTCGGAGATGGTCAGGTTGCCACACGTCTTCGCCGAGCAGCCTTCCTCCTGCTGCTGCTCCTGCTCATGAGCCGGCACGAGCATCGGAGGCAGCCACCATGTCCAAACCACCAAGAACACCAAGAGCCAGCAGTTCATAGCCATCGTCGGAGACTACGATTTGGAAAAGATGAAGTAACCAACAGTTGGGGGCTGATGGCTATGGTGGCAGGTGTATAGGAGGGAGGCATAGATAGATATATGCAGAATTTTATATGAGGACGCCGACAAGCGAGTGGAACATTTGACTGGAAAATATGGGCAAGCCGATCACCGTCCACAAACTCGTCCACGAGCACGAGTTATCGCTTGGAAGTTTAAGTCGGCCATGGCTTGCGAATTTTCCCGGGAATAACCACATTACATTATTATTGATAGGCAACCCGCGAGTCCATGACCAGGTCGTGTAGCCCCGTCATTTCACACTAACAGGTAACAGTATTATCAAGTGGAAAGAAAAAAAAATAACCAGGGCTAGGCAATCCAGTATCGGAGACTACTGCGGCGCCAACCCAAGGTGAATGGGCTGAAAGTTTCAAAACCTGGATATGGGCCCATAAGGCAGTATAGTACTATTGAGTTCAGACAGGGCAGAAGCCACTAGGCAGACATAGCCATTTTGTTAATCCGTTCCACTGCTTGTTAATGAAATTCTAATCACCCAAACTGCTACACGTCCGTACCTAGAAACCAACTTTGTTTTAAAGCATGATTTGGATGGGTGAACTAACTTACGTGCAGGGTTCTCCCATGTCAAGACGAAGCCGCTGGTGATGAGCTGCTCGTAGTCGCTCGCGTTGGCCTCGCCGTCCGCGCCACCCAGCACCGGCAAGACGACGGCGACGCAGCCATCTACAGCGCTCGCCTCCTCGTTCCTCCCTTCCACGCCGACGAACACCTGGCTCGCGTCCCCGCACCTCATCCCCGTCTCCACCAGCTCCCCATCGGAGAGCGCCGCGGCCGACGCATTGGTGCAGTTGTATATGATCAGGTTCAGGTTGACGACGGGGTCGATCCTGAACTGGCGGTGCAGCTTCTCGGTGGTGTTCCAGATCGGCTCGTTGCAGCTGTCGGACTTGGACGCCGGCGGCGGGGACAGCAGTCTCAGCTTGCCCCGGTCGACGACACGCATGGTGTGGTTCTCGTAGGAGATGTCCAGGACCGTGAACCCGTAGCTGTAGGGCTTGGAGCTCGGTAGGACAGGGGTGTTGTTCAGGCAGGTGATCTCGAAGTGCGAGGAGCCGCATGATCTCCCCGTCGTCCAGTCGGGGAGCCAGAACGGGTCGGAGATGGCGAGGTTGCCGCACGAGCCCGAGCCCGAGCAGCCTTCCTCGGCGGCGGCGGCGGCAATCGGTGGTAGGCACAGGGCAAAGAGGAACCAGAAACTCGGGGACATCATCGTCAGAGAAGAAGAACTGGGAATTGGGTTGCGGTGGACAAGAACGGGGGTGATTGGATAGCTAGGCTAGCTCGGTGGTCAGCTGGGGCTATGGCCTGTGGGACATAAACGATTACGGGAAGGAAAGATATATTGGGACGTGGAGCGAGCGGAGTACGTACAATGGCCGGCCGGAAGATTTGACTTGAAAACTCGGGGCAAAGAGGCGGACATCGCCTAGGAACTGAACGATTGACCACCCCTTGCATCTACACGGGTACCGGGTACGTATTAGGTCGTGTCTACTGAACTTTCCTGTGTAAACGCCATCAGTCGACGGGTACCGGGTACATATTAGGTCGTGTCTAGTGAACTTTCCTGTGTAAATGCCATCAATCGTCGCTAGGTGGTTTAAGAATTTAATTATAATTTTTATTACCTTTTGCACTCCTTGTACTACTGTTGATTATTACAATAAATAGACATAATTTTCGTAAAAAACAAACAAACAAAGTTGGTCCAATTTATGCTTAAAAAAAGGTTGGTCCAAGCTAGTATTGTTCAAGAGAAGCACAGAAATAGTAAGAGTTTACATAGAAAACAAAGAGACCTCCATTATTGGCCCGAACACGAGCTGAGGATGGAGGCCAGGTCGGAGCTAGAGCGCTCGGTGTGTCGATCGGCGGTGCACTGGAAGCAGCGTGGCAAGTTCCAGGCTATCTCCGAGGGCGAAGAGAACGGCGAGGCCAGCGTCCACTCTGTCCTCTTTGGAGGGGTCCGGGGGGCGCTTGTCCCACGCCTGAACCATGCCGGCGAGTGCCAGTTCCGTCTCCTGGCTGCTCTTCTCTCTTCGGTTCATCTCTCGCCCGACGCCGACCTGCGTGTGCTCACTAGGTGCAGAAGAAAAGACGATGCCCTAGAAGCGGCTGCCTTCTACCGGCCGCGAAATTGGGGAGGCGTGGACGCTCCCTTCCACGACTTTGTCTGGCTTAACCATGCCCCCTCAAAAGTGCGTTTCTTTGCCTGGCTCCTATCTCGGTCCCGGATTTAGTCCAGAGCGGCACTGCTGGCAAAGAACATCCTCACACGCTGAGGAAGCTGCCTGCCCCATATGCAATGCCCCGCTGGAGACAGGGGACCACATCCTCTTCGGCTGCAGTTTTGCTCGCAGATTCTGGACCTCTGTTAGATACAGTTTCCCTTTGAAATGCTGAGTTGAGCGAGCTGCACTCCTACGCCCTCCCCGCGGCGGTTCCACCTCCCACTGGCTCCACGTTTACCCTGCTGTGCGCTTGGAACCTTTGGAAACATCGGAACACGGTGGCGTTCAGGGGGCAGCGGCCGAGCCTTCCCATGCTGCTGATTCAGTGTCGGGATGATGCCAGGTTGTGGCGGAAACGGCTCCCTCCTGATCGCGCCCAGGATGCCGATGCTTGGCTCCACAGCCTCGGTGTATGCTAGCTCCTGTTTTTGGCGTATCCCCTCCCCTCTCTTGTCCACCTTGTGTACACTGCTATACGGGCTTTTGGCCCTCACATTTATATAAAAAAATTCAGGTGGAGGGGTTTTTCCCTCCCCCGGTGACCATAAAAAGATTATCCTTAAAAAAGTTTGGTCCAATTTATTAGCTTTCTGCAGCCCATAGCTTCGTTTCTACTAGCATTCTTCTTCTTTTTTCACTTTCATACACACAATATTTTATAGAAAGTTCTAACCAACATATGCATGATTAAACTTAGAAATGGATATCTTTTTAATTGTAGAAATGTGGGGATAATTTGAAGGACGGATGTTACTACTTCCCTGTTGGATAAGTGAAATCTTGGACAAGTGTTCAGAGCTGTGGAGAGCGTCCGGACTCTTCTGTGACTGCCTAGGGCATGTGGACAAGTGGAGATGCAGTGAGTAGTCTTCTAGTGTGTGAATGCTGTCCTTAGGATGGCGTGGGTTGCAACCGTGGTGTATGTGTCCTGGTGTGTTGTAATGCTTAGTCCGTTTGGCTTTTTTTTTAAAAAAAAATACATCTTTCAAGAAATATATGAGAGGACCGCAAGCGAGCGGAAAACTATGGTCGAAACTTTTGACTAGAAAATATGGACAAGCGACCACTGTCCACAAATTGTCCCCCTGGGTAATCCTTTGAACGGCTTGCGAATTTTCATGGGAAACCCCGCTGACTAGTAGTACTTGCGATGGGCTCTGACTGGATAAGTTACTGCCAACGTCACAAGTCCAAGTTACTAACGAACTGCCACCTGATGAACTCGGCTAAAAGATGATTTGGGTGGGTGAACTTACGTCCAAGTGTAGGAGGAGGAGGAGTAGTAGTGTTGTCCCATGTCATGAGGAAGCCGTCGGCGATGAGCCGCTCGTAGTCGCTCGCGTTCGGCGCCTTGCCGTTGGCGCCACCCAGAACCGGCAACACCACGGCGTCGCAGCCCTCGATAGCGCGCGTCTCGTCGTCTTCCTCTTCCACGCGGACGAACACCTGGGTCTCGTTCCCGCACCCGAGCCTCGTCACCACCAGCCCCCCGTCCCGACGGGCCGCGGACGCGTCGGTGCAGTTGTACAGGACGTGGTCCACGTTGCCGGTGCCGGTGCCGATGCTAAAGGGGCGGGCCAGCTTGTCGGAGGTGTTCCAGATCTGTATCCCGCAGCCGTTGGAGGCTTGCGAGAGTCTGATCTTGCCCAGATCGACGACGCGCAGGCTGGCCTGCGCGTAGAAGATGTCCGTGATCGCGAAGCCGAGGCTGGAGGGCAGGGAGCTGGGCAGAGCCGGAGTGTCGTTGCTAAGGCAGGTGACCTCGAAGTCCGGGGAGACAGAGACACACGAGCTTGAGCTTGGATCCTCTGTCGTCGTCGTCGGCGTCTCTCTGAGCCAGAAAGGGTTGGCGATGGTGAGGTTGCCGCACGTCTTGGCCGAGCCCGAGCATCCTTCTTCCCCTGCTTGCTGCTGCTCCTGCTCCTGAGCACCGGCGAGCAGCATCAGCGGCAGCCACCAAACCAGGGCGAGCACCATGAACCAGCACCTCCGAGGCATCATCGTCAGAGAACTGGATTTGGCGAAAGGAGGAATGGGATGATTTGATCGGTTGGTGGTATAATAGGAGAGAATGCCGTGGTTGCAGTACGTACGGACGGACGATATATGAGGACGGCCGGCCGGCGAGCTAGCGGAGTAGTACGACGGAAGATTTGACGGGATCATCGTCGTCCAGCAATTGCACGACTGACCACTACTCCTTGGACGTACTTACGGGTAGTAGTAGGTCGTGGCTTCTGAACTTTCCCGGCCCTTTGTATAAACATCATTAATTGACTGGTAAGCCGTGAGACCAATGACCTCCATGATATGTGACTGGAAACTGCAGCTTGGAGATTCTTCTGATAATGCATGATATATACCGTTCGCACTTTACAGGTCACGCGGTGTCCATTTTGCTCAAGCATCACCGTGGACCAAGGAAGGATGACTAGGCTGCAGAAGTAGCCCATGAGCACAAACGTCAGAAAATCTACTGTACTTGCGATTGTGTCTGACTGCATTATGACGCCCCATGTCGGCCAGCGTGCTGAACCGAAGTCCTAGTTCCACACAAAGGTATCTATCTCGGGCGGGTGGAAACAAATGGATCGCGGCTGTTTGAACATGTCCATGTGGATAGGAGGCACAGCCAGCGGTGCGACCCAAATGGACCGAGCGATGCGAGCCAATCTGTATCCCCTCGTGTGCTCTCGGGCACTCAAACCAGTGGCACAAAGACCATTTCCAGTCCCTCCACTCATACGATTTCCGCACGCGCAACCTCCAAGTCCTAGCCAGCAATGGAGGATGGTGCCGCGACCACCGTCGGCCCGAGGCCTAGCCCCTGCTCAATCCAAAAAAAGAGCTGACGGTGGAGGAGCGAGCTCATGAGACGAGGAAACGCGCCGGCGAGAGAAACAAGGCCAAGGCACTGGTGGCCGAAGCCAAAGTCGCCGCCGAACGAGGAGTGAAAGAGGTCGGCCTCATCCCGACCCTCCAGGCCAAGGCCAACACCGGTGTCATCGCCTCCCAAGCCATCCCCAGGTCGTTATCATGATGAAGAAGGAGGGCTGACCGTCGCACATACGTAGGCGAGCGGCGGTGTCATCGCTGATGGCTCTTTGACAATATAAGTATCGTTCGTGAGCATGAGGCCAGCTCTTCGCCCCCGGTTACTAGCTATATCGGCGGAGGCACAATGCACTCCTATTATGCACGTCGTCGCGTGCTCCCACTACACATCGCGCGAGATCACATCCATGTCGATAATGCATGTCGTCGACCTCAACCTCGCTCTTGGGCTGGCGACGTGACGTCGGGGATTACAAGAGGACACGGGTGATCCTGTCCACAAACATGCCCGTGCCCCCAACATGTTCGACGGAATGACTGGCCTGACACCGGTCGACCCTGCAGTATGCTTGCATCTTATCTCTTGTCCGTCCATTGCTACGTGAAACCGTCTTATAATGTCCAACTACGCGTAGGAATACGACGAGGACACCATCATGGCATCATGCAAGCCATTGTCAATGGGGGCGCTCATACGAACGACGAGACCGAGCAAGGTACCCAACAAGATGTTATCTCCATTGAATGGGAGCCATTGTTTGGGCATGATACCGACGATGTTGGTGGATGCCGTTCCATATGACGCCGCAACACAAAGTAAGAAAAGCCAAATGACTGGATGATACATGGTTAAGGAGGGCAAGCTGCGATGACGATTCGATAAGATCCAGTTTGCGATGTCGAGCAAAAAGGCGGGACATATTGGCTGAGGGTTAGCAAGTACTTTTGTGAGCGTAGGAAATTCAAGCCCTACTTCATCCATAGTGATCAAAATGATCTCTCTTTTCAACAGAGATGGTCATTCGTCCAAACAAAGTGCAGCAAATTTTGCGGTTCATACAGATTTTGCGGTTCTATTTTTCATTAATATATGTCTGTTTAGATGAAATGGAAAAAATCTGGACCAAAATAGTCAGCGCGAATCAAATGGGTTACCTAGCTGGGCGCACCCGCATCAAACGGATCGAACCAAGAGAGGACAACAACGTAGTACTCCCTCCATCTAGAAATAACTAATTTGAGTTTGTCTAAACTCGAATGGTGTCTAAATACAATCGTGTTTAGACAAACATAAATCAGTTATTTTTGGACCAAGGAACTACTCCCTCCGTTTCAAAATATAAGATGTTTTAGCTTTGTGAAGAAAATGTACCTAGACTTGTTTTAGTGTCTAGATTCACTCCTAACCTTAGTGAACCTATATATTAAAGATAGTCTAAATATATTTGCTTCACAAATCTAAAACATCTTATATTTTGAAACAGAGAGAGTATTTGCTTTCCGAGCAGATGCCATTTGAACTCAAACAAATCAAAGGGGACACAGTTCGGTGCTACTGGAGATGCCCCGAGCAGATGCCATTTTGTTCGATCTCAACGAAAGGTCTGATGATGCGAGCTGTGACGTACCGACTGACCGCGCATAGCTGAAGTTCCGAGCAATTACAACTAGCCGGCGTACACCTAATGATGATAATCCATTATTCTTTACTATGTCACCGGACAAAGTGGACTGACTGACGGGTGCCACTTGCGGGGAAAATGGTGACCAGACACGCACTTTTACCGGACAGTCTGTCGTGCAAACCCAGTTACGTTCAACGGAGCACCATGACACCCCCAGTGGTCAATTGGGCATATAGGAGCATCTGGAAATAAGGTTAAGCTTAAAAGAACTTGATTTTAAGCCGTTTCTTGTGGCAGCCGGCTTCACCGGTTCCTTCACGATTGGAAAAAGCTGGGATACCCCAGCTTCCCGCAGCTTCCCGGGATTTGACGAATCAGTGTATGCCTTTACCCCTATTCGAGCATCTATTTACGTCCAAATGCCACCGCGCTACACACGTTGAGACGCGCGTTTCTAATGAACCGTTTTCTGGCCCCGAGCTGCGCGAGAACACAGCAGGTTGTCTCCTCTCTCCTTGGGTTCCTCCTGCTAGCACCCGTCCGCCGCCGGCACCACGGCCAACTCCGGCCGCCCACTCCCACATACCACGCCGCCAAAATCCTCCCCTGCCTGGGTCGTTTCCTAGATAGAGCCGAGCTCGGCCTCTCAAAATCCCCTCTAGGTGCGCACCTCCAGAGGGCCTTGTCGGAGCTCCATATTCCGCCTGACCTCCAGCAGGCAGCGTACGGGATCGACCTCCAGGAGCACACGCACCCACGTCCCAAAATTTCTCAAAGACTCATCCAATTTTACTTGTTTTCTCTCGTACTGATTGCTACACACCGAACAGTCAATTTCTCATGAGACGTATCACACATCTGACAATTTATTCATCACGCAGCATGTATCTACATGGGAAGAAATGAGGTGCAGATACTGTATTTTGATGTTCAGTTGTTGGACATTTTCAATAATGCTTGAAGTACTGAATTGTTCATAGCACCGATGCTCGTTCACAAGAATGTTTGAAGAACTGAAATTTTTTCATTTATGTAGTAGACTGTAGGTTACGATCAATTGTTATGACAAATAAGACCATGAACAAATTCTTCCCAAGGGCATTATGGATTTTTTACATAGAACTCACGCAATAAGCTAGAACAAGAAAAGCTAAAAAGAACTGAAACAGAGCTTCTGATGAGCTTATTGCCACCGTTGTTTCTCTGGACAGCTCTTGTTAGGGTGGCTTATGGACAAGCCGTAGCCGAAAAGAACTGGGCCTAAATCTATCCGAGTGATAGCGCCAAAAAGAAAGGGAAAAAATGGAAAGGACAGCTCTGCCAATTTGCTTGAGTCCAAGAAAGCCCAAGAAATCTTAGTTAGGATTTCTTATTTTAGTAGGTACAAACAAATGAACTAGATTTCTCAAGAAGTTAGGATTTGTGAAAACTTAGTTCATTTTTTTTTTGTACTAAAGAGGGTAGAGGGTAGGTCACCCACTTCCATCCTTAGGCAATTGGTAGCTAATTAAGACCTTTCACAATAGATGTTTCTTAGCGGCCCCGGATCTCCCCATCATAGGCTCGCCGACTCTGGCAGCAGCACGAGTCGGCTCCGCCGCGCATGAGGATGCCGAATGGATGGCACCTCAACCCTAACAGGGCCCCGGTGCCCCCACCATCTACCGGCGTGGCGTGCCGGCGCACAATAGAGGAGCACCTCTGCCTCTCGCCGCCTGAGATCCTCATTGACAGCCGCCACAGAAGGGACGACCCAGGCTAGGACGAGTCCTTCAAGGATGAGCATGAGATGGCCCGCCACACGTTCTTCACAAAGCAAGCCGCTGGAGTGGCTACTCCGCGAGTTCATGAGCCCACCGGGCTCCGACGACTACGACGACGCGGTGCACTCCAACTCCGAGATGTACCAACGTCTACCTAAGAAGCGCTAGGCGCCGGTGGGGATCCTGGTCAGGCTACAGGACCCGTCGACACCCAAGCTGGTCGTCATCCGCGACTGCACCATCTTCATCGAATAGATCTAGGGTTTCTTCGCAGGTGGGTGCCAGGCCAGACCAAGTGTAGCAAGTTTAGCTTAAGTTTAGTTATATTTGTTTGAATGTATCGAACTGTGGATCAATCTATGCAATCTATGTTTTTAAGTTTTTTTCCGATGGGGTGGACATGATTTGGGGGCGGCCCGTTGGGTGCAAGGGGAGGACAATGTTAAACAATATACACTAAAGTGTGGACTTCCTTTGTTGTGTGACTTTGTATTTTTTGGTGAGCCAAAAATACGTAGTGCTTCAAGTTGAAAATTCCCCTTGAAGTATCTAGGGCTACCATTGTCTATTTGGAGGCTTAGAAGGGTGGATTTTCAAAATTCAGAAGAAAAGGTGTCCAGAAAAAATCCCAACTTGGAATTGTAAATTCATCACTATGGCGGGATGCACATCCGTTGTCGAATCGGTGCTAGCTTCGCAATCCATATACCACTTGGCTCCACTCATCATCCCTCCTCGCACCACAAACCATTCAAGAAAATAAAGCGAGCATTGCTTTGGACGACATCCGATAAAGTCTTCGGTGGAAAGTGCAAAGTAAATTCGAAAACCGTATGTAGACCCAAGGAGCTTGGAGGTCTAGGTGTGCTCAACACTGATTTTTTTGCACGATCTCTTAGATTGCGTTTTCCATGGCTTGGAAACCCGTGCACCGAAGTGGCTATGGATCTCTTCTACGCGGCAACCACAATTTTGGTTGGTAATTAATGGGGCTAAAACTCCTTTCTCGGATGCACCTTTGATGAGTGGATGCAAACCCAAGGACAACGCCCCCTTATTTTTGCGTCTTCAAAATGAAAAAAAAAGTGGAGCCTAAAGCAAGCGCTCCAAAATGATGCATGGATCCACAAGATCAACTTGTCCGCCGACTTTTGTTTGGACCATGTGAGGCAATTTATTTCGCTTTGGATTAGCAATCGGCAAACAAACCTCCGGGAAGATGAGGTGGACACCATCTCATGGAACCTCACCTCCAATGGAGAATACATGACCAAGTCCGCCTACGAGGTAGAATTCTTTTGGGAAACTTCATCTCCTATTACCTCTGACGGTGTGGAAGATTTTGGCTCCTCCGATAATCAAATTCTTTGCATGGCTTGCCCTCCAAAATAGGTTATGGACGGCTGGCCAACTTGCAAGAAGAGGATGACTCAATTGCGGTGTATGTCCCTCTTGCAAAAGGGTAGTAGTATCGGTGGAGCATATTTTGGTTTGTTGTAGATTCACGACTAGGATACGAGGCTTGGTCAAAAATTGGCTCATCTTAGACTTCATTGATACCAACTTATGGTCGGTGCAATCCATCTTCTCTTGGTGGTCATCGATGGTGAAGCGCAAAGACCCCGCTTCCATCACTCATCTCGTCTCCTGGGAAATTTGGAACGAGCGCAACACGGGGATCTTTCGAAACAAACACTCCCCTCCCCTGGTTCTTCTTACAAAGATCGAGCATGATGCTAGAATTCGGGTCATTGCGGGCGCCAAGCTCATGAGTCAACTAATACCTGGAGAGTAGGCTTTTTGTTGTACTAAGACCGTTTATTTTACTTGTTACTACACTCTCTCTTAATTAATATATTGCGGCAAAACTTTTGCCCCCGTTTTAAAAAAAAATATTTCATGGTTGTCTAGAACCAGGTACTTTTTACAGAATTTTTCTTTTAACTTTGATTTTAGATTTTTCAGAGTTCACAAAGAAAAAGAACGCAAAAGCCCGGGTTCCGTTCGGCTTTACATCCTTGCACTTACAACCGAAGCTCCGGGAGAGTACCATCCTCGTTCTTTTTTTACCCTGGGCAAGTGCATTAAAAATGCCACTTACCACCCCTATGATTCCGGGGTCCGGCGAGAGTACTCTGGCATGTCGGGGAAATGGTGTACGACCCCACAACTCGTGCGAGCCGAAGTCAAATGGAGCGCCATGATCCACTAGTCAACTAGGCAAATACAGAGAACCAACTAGCCTGACGCGCTGACGATCGATCGACGGCTGTGTATGCTATATGCAAAAAGTGGCAACGTACGTAGGTAGGTACTCACCGGCGCATGTCGAGCCGCGGAGCTTCCCGCCGGGGCAGGCGCACGCGAACGCGGCGGACGCGTTGCTGTACCGGCACTCCCCGCCGCTGTGGACGCACGCGTCGCAGTTCCCGGTCCCCGCGCCGCCCCACTCCAGCAGGAACCCGGCCTTGAGCATCGCGCCGTAGTCCGCCGCCGTCTCCGTCTCGGTCGCCGCCTCGGCCCCGAGCACCGGCAGGTACGCGTACGCGCACCTCCCCGCGGGGATGTCCGGCGGCGTGTCCCGGTCGTACGCCCCGCCGAGGTACGCGTAGATGGTCCTGCCGCAGCCGGTGGCGTTGACGAACCCGGCCTCCAGGGGCGGCTCCGTGCCGTTGCAGTTGTAGAGGAAGCACAGCGCGCGGTTCGTGGCGCTGATCGTGAACGGGCTCAGCGCGATGCTGGAGGACACGTTGAGGTCGGTGCGGCACACGCCGTTGTCCCCCGTGGCGACCCTGATGTGGGTGGCCACGAAGGTGCTGGCGGCGTAGTCGATGCGGAGGACGTGGATGCTGGAGCCCCGCATGGACGCGGAGGTGGCGTTGGTGCCGTTGCCGGCGCACCAGAGCTCGAAGGCCGGGGGCCCGCACGAGGGCTCCGGCGCCGGCAGGTTCGCCGCGCCCAGCCAGAACGGGTACTTGATGGTCAGGTTCCCGCATGCCACGGGCTCGCAGCCGGCGTCCACGCCGTGGCCAGCGAGGAGGAGGGACATGAGCAGGAGCAGCACGGCTGGAGGCGCCATGCGAGCAGCAGGCGTCTAGCAGCTTGCCACCTAACCAGGTGATCGATGGCGATATGAAATGGAGTGATGGGAAGAGAGGATGGAGCTAGAAGGCGATGGTGGAGGACGGTGGCGAAAGGGAGATGACAAATTAATACTGTAGTATGCTTTGTTTGACTGGTATATGCTTATTATGACTTGTTTTTATCAACGTACGGAGGTGATGATCCCATTGACTTTTCAAGATGGAGACCGGCCGTGAGATAAAAAAGAAAGAAAGGTCCACATTATGTGGTTATGACGATCACCTCACCTGTGATTGCAATGCTTATGTTGCTGGTAAATTAAATTCTATTATTATTACTTCCTCTGACATATTGTCTTCTCAAAGGCGCCGTTTATATTGACAGGTATCTGTCCATCATGTGACTGTATGTGAGGCAAGTGAAAAGCTGGTGGGTTCTGTGATCATGGCAAAGAAGTCATGGATAACTTTCTAGGTGGAACTGCCTGATCCAAGCATCACCGCACCAGTAGAAATTTGAGCCTGCTGCTTACGATATGGATATATATACTCACGACTGAAAAGGTCTTACTGAAAGAAGATCTCCAAAGAAGTTTGCAATGACATGGTAACTAATTGACCAACTCTAGTTGTAAAAAAGAATTACTCCCGTGTGAAAACAATAAAATGTTTGCATGCACATGTATGAACAAATGTGAATTTTTTGCCGGCTCTTTTTTTCTCATGCATCTTTTTCTCCACATTATTAAATAGACCAATTAAAGAACCCTAGAGTCTAAAAAATTATAAATTATGTCCTTTAAACCAAGACGAAGGGAGTACTTAACAACTAGGACATAGAAGGAAAGATGGACAGAGCAGCCTTTTTCCTTGGATTTGACTATGAAATGCCACGTAGGCACGTACATACGGCGCACTGGCCTCTTTCAAGATGGAGCCTTGGTTAATTTTTCAAGATGGAGCCTTGGATTTTATCGACTACTAAATCATTCGGTAGCTTTTAATTTTTCTTCTCCAGTGACTAAAGCATACTAGATCAGTGTGGTGGACATTCGGAGAGTTCAGACGTAGCTGTCTTGTGCTCCTTCTCTTGCAGCAAGAAGACGTCTTTCTATTGGCCATTTGCACGCTGACTTTGCGGGTCAGAACGATGTATGCTAGTCAACAGTTCCAGAGTTTCACGCTAATCATTTCGGCTGCTATGCATGGAAATAATTTATGCAGATTCTCCAATCAATCTGCTGACAATGGTGCATTCGATCTACTCCCTCCGATGAATGGCTGCTATGCACGAGTAGTAGCTATGTTTTTCAGAAATAATTCTCGGTGCTCCTTTATTAATATTTTATTTTCATACTTATTACTCCTCTGATCCATATTAATTGTCGCTTAAATGGATGTATTTATATATATTTTAGTGTTAAATATATCCGATTTAGTGCCAAGTAATATGAATCGAAGGGAGTAGCTTCCTTTTTGTTTACTTAAGCTTTTTTCCATAAGGGGCACTTTTATTAGACTCAAACACCCGGCCTGTATGCAGTTAGGATGAACACAACCGAAAAAAAATACAAAGACCTCACCGAAGAAAATAGAGTATCACAACATCAACTACACTACCGGCACAGACGACAACTCGAATTCAAAAAAGCTTCTCCAAAAACGATGCCATAAAGACAAAAATAGTGTACAAACATAGTCATTGTCCACGCTGACCAACATGGTCAGATCCTTGGTTTTTACCATAGAGGAACCCTAAACTCCAGACAATGACTTCAACAAGGAGATGACTCAGTAGCCACCATTGCCAGATACAACCACCAAAGGTCGTACCTAGGGTTTCCACCCTAGATAGTAAGACAGGGAACTCCAAGAGAACCACCAAAAAGGAAGTCAAATAATCACCACTACCTAACAGAGACCGTTGCTAAAGCAACAAAAACTGGTTGCCAGGCGGATATCCTTCTTCACCTCATCCCTCTTGATCCTTTTCATGTCCAGAATGACCTAGACCTCACACAAAGAGTACGTGGGCCCTCTGGTTTTCGATTCTCCTTTACAAGCCCATCTCAAATCGTCCCATGGATGGTGTCAGCGAAGTGGACCTTGTAGTTGCCAATGGCCCTCCGCCCTCAACATTGGCGCTTTTATGAGCCCTCTGGATGTAGCTAGCCAACAGCCAATAGGCCAAACTGAGGCCAAATCCCAGGGCCAATAGAACGAGGGCCCGACTGCTTGTCGCGGTCGTATCATCCGCATAGGCACTTAGACGATCGGCGGCGAGACTATGGTCCGCCATGGATCTGTGACGATCTAGATCAGGTACTCGATCTTTCGGTGAAAAGGATCCCAGGGATGTGGGCTAGAACAACCTTCTCGGTGCTCCCAGCACCAGGAGCACCACCGGCTGCGCGGCAGACCGGTGGAACAACGCACGATGATACGCCATGCCTAAGCAGCCGCCATGAAAGCCATCCACAGCAACCAAGTGGTACTCCACCTTCAAACGCATCCACCGTGAGCCTCCCTACCGCATTTGGAGGCATGTGCCCCATGGCGTGGCCGAAGACAGCGATGGCGAAGAGGTCGATGAAGGGCTCCTCGCGATGGCACTGTACGGCTACCCCCGAGTCAAGAGAGAGGAGCGACGTGAGGGTCGGAAGTCATTAGGTCTAAATCAGTATTGGACGATATCTTTGCTAGAAAAATGCTTGTACAAATCGGCAGATGCTAGGATAAAGCAATGCTCCCTTTTTTCAAAAGAAAAGATTTTTTGACACAAATAGGGTATGTAGAAATGGTCTTATCTTAGTTTTATCTCATCAATGACACATAGGATGATTTCTAATTTTGAGGAGGGAGAAAAAATGCGTTTGCCACCTCTTAGCTAAGAGGTCATCTCTTAGAAACGATATGTCTCACCATATATTTAGGGATATCTATAGCTAGAGAAATGACTACAAGAATAACCCATTGTATATCATGTTTTATTGTCATATCAAAATTACGTGACATGTATAATATAAGACTGTCTTATCAACAATTACTAGCTAGTTTATTGTTGTGGTTATCTTAGTCGTACTTGGTTTCGTACCGTGTATCTTAGATGTAAAAGTAGACACGCGATTCAACTGTTTTGGTTTTTCTTATCAGCTAAGGTTTATGTGGTTTAGATTATGTGATGGCAACTATGTGCTTAAGTTAATAAGTGGGTTTTATGTTTAGGCTTTAGGGTTTCTTACGATCTCCCTTAAAAAAGACACTATGTAAATATTTTTCTAGGTAGTGTGTCTATGTTGTGTGGTTTGCCCCGTTCTCCTCAAAGTTCTCCTGTGTTTCGTTTCGTGGGTGGTTTTCCTCATAATCCGATCAGGTTCTTGGTGTCTCCCTAACACACCATTGTACATGTATGGTTTCTGGTCCCGATTTGCATACAAACTGAACCAAATCTTTTCTATATAATAAATGTGCAGGAGCACCCTGCCCTCTGATGAGGTTTCGTCAAATAATTCTTCTACTTCAAGATGAAAAGGCAGTTCTCCTATCGGCTTCTAAAAAAAAGTATGATGGCAATGGCTATGTTCAAGGTCAAATTGAATAGGTGCTATATTTATCATCATGAATCTATCGATCATGTGAAGCAAGCATGGATTCATTTCTATAATTAAACTGCCTTATCCAAGCATCACTAGAATTTTAAGCCTTACAAGAAAGATATAAGAGAATCCAAAGTAAAGTTTGATGATCTTGTACTAAATGACATAGCTGATTTGCAACTCTAGATGTCCCAAAAATCTACTAAATCTATTTAATGTAGAACATTTTAGCAAACTAATTTAGTTTGCCAAAATGATCTACTATAGTTTGCCGAAGTGTTCTACATTATGGAAATCGAGGTAGTAGTAATTAGCAACTAATTTAGTCTTTCTGATTTGTTCCCTTCAAAGATGTCTTTCTATTGGCAATTGCGCACTGATTTTGCTGGTCAGAAAGATGTATGATATTCTACAATTTCAGAATTTCACTGCTCATTTAGGCTCCTATGCTCTCATACTAATTGATGCATATTATCAAATCAATCGCTTACAATCATTCATTAGATCTAATTATGTTTATCCAAATATTGTTTGCTGCTCCATATTTTTGTATGCACATTAGGTCTACATGTGGAAGGAGCATGACTGGTTAGGAGATAGAGCACCTCCACTTGTGTCCTGGAGATACTGAGTCCAAATCAACCTATTTGCATAAAGATATAAGAAAAAAAAAAGGCTCGATCCCCTTCTCCAAATCCTACAACATATGGCAGTTTTAAGCACTAGGTACATATTTTATTAGCTCCCTACATGGTCTACATTTGATGAGGAACTAGTGATCGTGATGTTTACACAACTATAGGTGGTTATTGTTTACCCCAAAAGAAAGAATGACAAAATAAAATTTTCAAAGCTTACATGGTAAACTGGCAAAAAGATTTATGCAAGTGAAAGATAACCACATGGCACAAGATGGAAGAGAAGTGGTGATAAAAACTGTTGGTCCAGATCTTGCAACATATGACATGGAGGTATATAAATACAATTAGGCATGTGTGATGATTTAGAGAAGATAAGAAGGGGGATCTAGAAAAGGCAAACGCAAAACGCATTGAGTGGTGTGAAACATGTTAATGAGGCCAAAAAACAAGGGGCTTGGGTTTTAAAGATATGAGATTATTTATTTTATTTGCGGGTAAAGATATAAGATTATTTAACCAATCATCATTAGCAAGATAGGCTTGGCGTTTTATCCCATTTCCATAATCTCTATGCGCCCAACTATTATGAGCAAAGTATTATTCTAATGGAAATTTGTTGGAGATAATTTTTACAGGAATAATGGGTCATCTACCTGGCACACCATTGAGTATGGGTTGGAACTTTTCAAGAAAGGGGCCATTTGGAAGATCGGAAATGGTGCAAAGGTGAGAATTTGGAGAGACCCATGGATACCACGGAATTATTAATTGACACCGATATCTCTGGAGAAAATATGCAAACTAAAGTGGGTCTTAGAACTACTGAACCCGGATGCAACATAGAATTTACAATTGCTGGGACGATGGTTTCTCTCAAATAATGTTGACAAGATCACATGGATTAAACTGTCGCCCAAAAATGTTGAAGATTTTATAGCCTGAAACCTGAATAACAAGGGCTTAGAGGCGAGACAACCCAAAGAAGACTAGGGGACTACTAGTGCAAAGCCATGGAGAGAATAGAGAGTGGCAACTAATCTGGAACAGTCTAGCCCCATCGAAGATTAAATTATTTGCATGGAAATTGGCAAGGAATGGCTTAGCAACACAACGCTGACATGATAAGGATGAAAATGATTCCAGTGTTATATGCCCGATATGCGGACATGAATAGGAGATGTCCTAATCACATGCCCTTGTGCGCATGGTTTATGGCAAGGAATGAGAACTTGGTGGGATCTACCTAATGCTACTAAAATCAAAAGAGTTGGTAATGACTAGGTATTACCATTCTTAGATAGTTAGTGTGAGAACCATTGATTTTTTCCGATAAAGAGTATATATTAATGTTACAAAGGTACCAATTACATCCAGCCTCTGCAACAACGTATCACCCTAGCGGCAATATGGATGCACACAGCAAAAAAAAGCCTCGCAACAACGACCTATTCCCTGTAACAGCAGCACTAACACCACCAGGACAACACCAGAAGTCCAGCTTCTCCAAAAACGGTGCACAAGCATCGCCCGATCATAGATTAGGTTTTCACCCTAAGAAGTAAGAACCAAGAAAAAGATGAACCGGTACTTGGCTTGGCGAATCGACATAGGTCTAATGCGCACGTTGTGGCCTGCTCGCCATGGACATGAAAAATGGCGGAAGTAGATCTCTCTCGCTCTCACTCTTATGTATGTTTTTTGTTTTGAAAGTTTGAAGTATTGAAAAGTTCAAAATATTCCAATATCAAAATTCCAAATTTAATGATCTATTTGTGACACAATTTATTAGCTTGGGAAAACCTTAATGACACAATTGATCCCTCTAAGAGCCGGGATATAAAGATGAACCAGGACAGGCTTGGCGAGATGACTCTTTGGCGCGTGATTGAGCCCATGGTCACCTGCCACGTGTGACACTCACTCACTCACACAAACCTCTCTCGCATGTGTTTATGGGGGGGGAGGGCAGGGGGTGGCTTATTGTTAGAAATTATCAAAAAATAAGCTTTTGAAATGCCAAGAATTCTAATTTATGAAAGATTGATTTTTTAAGTTTGAAACTCCAACAAGTTGGAATTTTGTAAACTTCAAAATTTTGGGCCACAGAACCTACAAGTTGAAGTACTATGGGGTATGAAGATGAAATTAAAATTTAAAGAACTAATAAAAACTCCTAAGAAGTAGTAAGAACCAAGAAAAAGATGAACATGTACTTGGCTTGGTGAGTCGACATAGGTCCAATGCGCACGTTGTGGCCTGCTCGCCATGGACATGACAAATGGCAGAAGTGAATCTCTCTCGCTCTCACTGTTATGTATGTTTTTTGTTTTGGAAGTTTGAAGTATTGAAAAGTTCAAAATATTCCAAATGTCAAAGTTTCTAAAAGTTGATAGTACCCAAATTCCAAAACACCAAGAATGCTTAGTAAGCGGACTAGCTAGTAAAGCAAAGTCTATAGCAGGAAGTGATGTAGCAACTCACCGCAGGTCGCCGGGTGCACGCGGCCGCCCGGGCAAATGCACCCAAACGCGTTCGCGCCGGCCTCGTACCGGCACCGGCCGCCGGTCGCGTTGCAGGCCGCGCAGTCCCCCGGCACGGTCCACTCCAGGAGAAAACCCCGCCTGACGATCCCCGCGTAGTCATCCCACGTCCTCAGCTCCGACCCGGGCAGCACCGGCACGACCGAGAACCTACACCCTGCGGACTGCACCACCGGATCACCGCCGTCTCTCGGCTCGTACGTCTGGCCAGCGTGCACGGACCACGCGCCGGCGCCGGGGCAGTCTAGCGGGAGCGCCCCCGGGGGCGGCGGCGGCGCGCGCGAGCAGTTGGCGCAGAAGAAGAGCTCCCAGTTGGCGGCGCTGACGGCGAGCGGCGAGAGCGCGAGGCCGTTGGACACGTTGAACCGCGTGGCGTGGCAGGGGTCGATGCGCCGGCCAACGGAGGAGCTGACGAGGTTGGCGTGGAAGGCCACGACGGTGCGGTCGCCGTAGCGGATGTCGAGGAGGCGGAGATAGGAGTCGTTGAGGCTGGGCGGCGTGGCGGTGGCGCCCGTGGGGTCTTCGTCGCTGCACGTCACGCCGAAGGATGGGTAGCCGCAGCTGGGCGCGTGGCGGCCGCGCAGCCAGAACGGGTACGTGATGGTCAGGTTGCCGCACGCCGCCGGAGCGCAGCTCTCCTCCGGCGGCTGCGCGCCGGTGGTGGCGCAAAGCAGGTGCAGGAATTGTAGCAGCAGCACGGCCGGAGCTGCGTGCGGCTGCATTATGATGCGGGAGGAAAGTTCCGATGGAGGCATATTTTTGTGGTATTTTAAGATCGGAAGTTAGACTCGATCGTAGTAACTTTGTATGATTGGGGCACTTGATGACGGAGGGAAGGGAAGAGAGTCTGATGGTCAGCAACTTCAGAAGATCGATTTTGATCGATTCTCACGGTATAATTTAGCAATATCTTCGGATGACTTTGATCGATTCTCAGGCTATAGTTTAGCAAATATTTTCGGATGGCTTTGATGCATGCGTGGCAAACAGGGAGAGGAACAGAGGAATGTGGCTCAAACATACTGTTGACAAGATTCAAAGCGGACAGGAAGTAGTACCAAAATTGGGGGTATGACTCTAAGACCTGACATGGACTGAATTAATTCGGTGTACCTCGAGCAGCACCTTGACCTCGAGTGATATTGAGCACATGGTACCGTCAGAGAGCCAACGGGCAAGGCAAAAAAAACGGGTAACTGAAAATTTCTGGACCTATTAGAATTTCAAAATTCAAACAACTTTCTGGATTTTGATCTAATATTTTTTTTACCTATTTTAAAATGTATTTCAAGTTAGTTTGAATCTTGTTATAGCTAGTCTAGACTGACCCTGGCCGCCCTAAGAAAGAAAGAGGAAGTTCCGTGAGAAGACCGAACGGTTGGGAGGAACAAAATGATTGGTCACAAAATCAGTACTAAAACAGGAGAAAGCTAATTAAGTTCAATTGTAATTTTCGAATTAGAAAAATTCCAATTGTTCTTTAAGTTTCCCGTTAGTAGTCACATAAGCTTTTTAGATTGTAGAGAAGAGCAAGTCCTTGGCGCTTGGAATGCATTCAAAGATGCAAAAGGCCCAAGTTGCGATAATAAGCCAATAAAATGGCATTAGGTTTTATGTCCTTATCAAAGTTTTAGGTGGAGGCATACGAAGCATGTGCTATTACATGATTTACTAGCGTGATCAATATTACGATCACCTTGGAAACCCTCTCTCACGAGGCTATATAATCACTGGTGGAAGGAGAAGAAAAGGGCAAACACACTAAGAGAATTTCTACATCAAGAATACCAATAAATTGACAAGGCCCGAACGAGTATGTTGATTACTGACCTTTGACATGGTTTAAAGTTTTAATATACTTGAAAAAAGTCAGACCTGCCTAGTACCTAGATTTTCCGCTAGTCGTCGAATAAGCCTTTTTGGATTATGGACAAGAGAAACTCCCTCACGCTCGGAGTGCACTTAAAGATGCAAACATCCCAAGTTGTGAAAATATGCCAGTAGAATGGCATTAGGTTTTATGTCCTTGTCGAAGCTTTAGGTGGAGTCATAGGAAGCATGTGCCACTACATGATATACTAGCATGGTCAATATTACGATCACCTTCGAAACGCTCTCTTACGTGGCTAAATAATCACACGAGGACAGGAGAAAAAAAGACAAACACGCTAAGAGAATTTCTACATCAAGCTTACCAATAAATTGACAAGGCCGAAAAGTGTAGGTTGATTACTGAAACTTTGATAGAGTTTAAAATTTAAATATACTTGAGATAAGTCGATTTGTTAGTTAGATTTTTCCCTAGTCGTCAAATAAGCATTTTTGATTGTAGAGAAGAGCAACCCCCTCAGGCTAGGAATGCACTCATCAAACATCCCTAGTTTCAAAAGGTGCATGATTTACAAGTGTGGTTATTATCATGGTTACCTTTGAAACCCTCTCTTACGAGGCCATATATACTCACGTGGGGAAGTAGAGAAAAAGGTGAACACGCTAAGCGAATAACAAAATCAAGTTTATCAATAACTTGACAAGCCCAGAAAGAGTTGGTTGATTACTAACCTTTGAGAGGGTTCAAAATTTTGAATATACTTGAGCAAGGTCGACTTGGTACTTATATTTTTTTCCTAATAGTCAAATAAGCCTTTTTGGATTATAGAGAAGAGCAACTCCCTTAGGCCCGGAATGCACTTATCAAACATCCGAATGAGTGAAAATATGCCAATATATTGGTACTTCCTCTGTTTCACAACATAAGTGTTTTTAGCAAGCTATCGTTTAATTTTCTAAAAAGACTTATATTATGAAACGGAGATAGTATTAGGTTTTATGTCCTTGTCAAGGCTTTAGGTGGAGGAATACACCGCTGCCACGCATAACTACTAGTGTGGTCAATATTTTGACACCCTGTTTTATATTAGTACGGGAGAACTGGAGTGCTAAATACTAAGTTACGTGCATGTAAAAAAAATACTAAGTTAGTGAGTAAATTAGGCAAGCAAAAAAACAGTCCAAAAGCACTGAAGTGAAGCGAAAACAATGTACGGTGCGGGTACCTGAGGGTTTGGGCCCGGCCCAAGCAGCAGAGTTCGCCGCAGTCCTGAAGCACGCGAACGCCCACGCCGCGCGCGCCGCCTCCCAACGGTGGCCGCACATGCCGCCCGCCTTCTCGCATGCCCCGCACTCCCCGCCCGCCGCGGGCCGCCAGCTAAGCTCGAACCCCATGTTGAGTGCCGGCACGACGGCGTCGAGCGGGCCTGAGGCGGCCGCCCCCGTCCTGCTGCCGAGCAAGGACCTCCTGAGCACGGGGATGCCGACGACGTCCTGGCACGCCCCGGCGAGCGCGGAGGCCGGCATGAGGTCGTCGCCGTCGCGGAAGACGTAGGAGTGGTGGTGGCCGTCGCCCTCGAGGCACGCCACGAGGTGGCCGGCCGGGATGCCCACCACGAAGGAGCAGTGGATGAAGAAGGTCAGGTTGGCGTCCCTGGCGGTGAGCGAGAGCGGGCCGGCGGGCGGCAGGGTGAGGTTTCGCCCGGCGACCAGCGGGCAGGTGTTGGAGTGGGAGAAGACTCCGAGGTCGAAGAGGGAGACCGTTCTGTCGCCGTACTGGATGTGCGTCACCGCGTAGTCGCCCGACGGGAGCGGCAGCACCGGCGTGTCCCGCCGGCATTGGAGGCGAAGACTCGGGTACCCGCAGTGTTGGGAGGAGGCGTTGGCGGCGCCGTTCGTGTCGCCATCGCCGCCTTCTATCCAGAATGGGTACCGGATGTCCACGGAGTGGCCGCAACGGTAGGACGGGCAGCCGGTGGACGTGGTGGTCGTTGCGGCGGTGGTGTTTGGGGCCGTCGTCTCCGTGGCCACGGTGCCGGCGACGATGCTAGAGAGTAGTAGTACGATGAGGAGCAAGTTGCCAGGATGGGGTTGCGACGCCATTGTTGCACTCGCGAGAGACGCTCACTGCTGTGTGGCTCCGGCCGTGACAGAAAAAATCTACTCCAGTATCAATTGTTTGAACCGCGCGTGAGGTCATGCGCAGTTGACTGTAACCATTTCGCGCGGGAAACTCTGCTCGGATCCAGGGCGGTTCATCCAAGATGTGTGAAGGAAGTGACAGAAATCTTGCACCAATTCCAGAACAGATTGCACTGAGTAAATTCTCCACACGTGCCAACAACCTCGCCTCACCGAACCGCAGCACACAATGTGTTCGAAACTTGATTCGCGCAAATTCTGTTCTCCTACTGGTCAAAACAGAGGCGGTACATATTGTTGTACTCGGCCTAAGCTTCTGGCGACAGGCCACGCTCCGCTCGTTAGAAGTTAGCATCTTAATTAATTTGAATCATACTTCAATAAACGCCACCTGAAGACAAATTTAGAACTTCATTTTCAAAAATTGTAATCAAATGCAGTGAAAGCTTTTCATCAAATAAATCTTATCAAAGAGTGTAGAAATGATTTTTCATAGTGGCTGCAATCCATATATCATTATTAGGTTCATTGGGGATCATTCTTAAGTTTAACTAGCCACTTTTAGTGATGAAAATCAAAATATGTCAACAAATTACTATAGCGATGCAGCCCAGTTTTTCCCTACTTAAACATCCCATGAATGTTTGCCAATTTTTGTGCATGTGGGGGATGTAAAGTTACAAATAATGTAGAAATTTCAGCCTAGTCGGAGTTACAGAAAACATAAGAAAAATAAAAGAGTGAACAACATCATGCATATTTTTAATAATCCTTCTAGCATGCTTATAAAAAACGAATTTTTTTTGTGGTTTTTAATTTTTAGGCAACAAAACTACAACTTAAACAATACAAGCATGGTATAAACAATGAAAAGGAATAGAAGAACTCATACTCCCCAAGCTTGGGTGAAGCCTGGGTAGTGAGGGTGTGAACCCCAACCACTCGATCCATCGTCGTAGTAGGGCGTTGGCGCCCATGGTGCATCCTCCTGATGTCTACGCACTCCTATTCTTGTAGACAGTTGTTGGGACTTCAAGTGCAGAGGTTTGTAGAACAACATCAAGTTTTTTTTTAAATGGATTACCCAAGGTTTATCGAACTCAGAGAGGAAGTGGTCAAAGGTATCTCTAAAGCAACCCTACAATCAAGATACAAAAAGTCTCTTGTGTCCCCAACACACCCAATACACTTGTCAGGTGTATAGGTGCACTAGTTCAGCGAAGAGATGGTGAAATACAAGTGATATAGATGATTATAAGTGGTAACGGTGTTAGAAAAGAGCTTCTTACGGAAGGAAAAGACTAAAAGCAAAAAGATGAAAGCAAGCGAACATGTAACATATCTAGTTGCAAATGGTGTTTCAATGCTTAAAAACAAGGCCTAGGAATCATACTTTCACGAGATAGTGATTATAATGGGATGTGAAAGGGAAAGTGGTATAGGGTTTTCCTTGTGCCATTGCGACCTGCGCGTTCTATCAGAAGGTTGTCGGTTCCCTAGGCCGATTCCTATGGGCTGAGGCCGACACGGAAGTGTCGGGCAGTTTATCAAACCACCCGTGTTGTAGGCCACTCTTCATTGACGCTTTCTTTCGAGGCTCTTATGGGTAGTAAAATAATGGGAAAATTGGATTCAATTGTCAACTGGTCCTATCTAAAGTAGGATTAACTATGGATTTGAGCTATCGCACATGGTTTCATAAAATCGCCCAATGGAGATAGTGCTGCGGACCCTTTTCTGCCTAGCATTCTCATAGCCCATCCAGGGGATATAGAGTGCTCCTATGCATCGCCTAGGAAATGATATTTGTCGATAGACGCGTCGCGAGCGAACCAGCTCACGTCATATGTGGGCATGCCCTAGTTTCAGTTTCCTGACCGGTTTTCTCCTTGCTAGCTTTTCGGGTGTTTCTCTGCTAGTGTTTTCGGTTCGTTTTTCTGCTGGTTTGGGTTTTTGTTCTTTTTTTCTTTTTAATTTTTTGTTTCTTATTTCTTTTTACTTTTTTTGTTTCTTTTTTAAATTAGTTGTATGTAGTTTTCAAAATTGTTCACTAGTTTAAATAAATGTTTATTATTTTGAATATTTTTTTCATTGCATTAAATGTTTTGTTCATGATTTTGTAAGAATGGTTTACAATTTTTAAAAATTGCTCATTGCATTGAAAAATTGTTCATGACTCTTTAAAAATTGTCTCATGATTTAGTAATGTTGTTCATGACAATGATAATTAGTTCATGGTATTCAAAACTTGTTCACACTTTTCTAAAAAATTGTTCATGAATTTTGAAATTTGGTCCATGAATATTGAAAATTGGTTCATGATTTTTAAAAAAATCATGATTTCCAAAAATTGTTCATGAATTTCGAAAATTGGTTTATGATTTTCGAAATTCATGGTTTTTTAAATATATTCATGATTTGTTTAGAAACGTACATGATTTTTTGAAAATCTGTTTCATGAGTTTTGAATAGTAAATGCCAACAATTTCTGAATCTACTAAATTTACTTACGTAGTTGTTCAACTGATTAGAAATTTACTAAATTTCTAAAAACACGTCGATCTACCGGAGAAACTCGGAACTCTGGCGGAGAAACACGTCGTTGTTACCAGTTTTAATTCTTTGAAATTGTTTTCAATCTAAATAATTTTTAAATATAAACATTTTAAAGTGTGAACATCTTTCACATATTTTTTGTAATCTGGGATATATTTCAAATAGGAATATTTTTAAATATAAACATGTCTAAATCGGAACATATTTCAGAAAATAAAAAAAATAAAAAGTGAAGTGAAACATAAAAACATATCAGAAAAAGAAAAAAGAAACTGAAATAAGAAAGAAAAACAGAAAAAAAAAGAGAGAAGCAGCTTATCTTTGCTTCGAAATGGGCCCGGCCCAGTTTGGAGACACTTGTGGCGATGCTCCGATGGATAGGATTTGCCCTGGTTGCCGTCCATGAAGCATCTCGAGTTCTCTCCATTCTGCAAGGCCAGCGCTTGGTGCTCCTTCGCTTTAGTCCAGCCCTGATGTGAGCTGCTAGTAATTCTCTTTCTTCATATTTTCCCGCCAGGATGAGGAGGAAGGGCCAACTACGTACCTTCTAGAGCACTCTCCGGCCTTCATTAATTTTGCTCGCAGGTATACTCTAGCACTTGAGAAAACCAGAGACTACTCTGGAATGAACGGTGAGCAGGGACGGCTTTGTGTTTTACGGGGCCCTAGGCGAAGTCGACTACATTGCCCTTATACTAATGTATATGTAGACATATCTAAAAAAATACATATACATATCCCTTTTTACTTACAAAATTTAATGATTAACATCCAATCATACTTTTAGTCTTAAAATATAACAAGTAATATTTGGTGCTAGTTTGATTATCTCAAATAAGAAATAATTCCAATGAGTACACTAACAATAATGCTTCAATTCTTCACAAAAAATATCCTTCTCAATTATCATGCATTACTAGATGCAAAATTATATAATACAATCTTAAGATCAATTTTTTTAAGATATCCTTCTCAATACAACATATAGCCAAATCCTTCAATCTGTCTTGTAACATAGTACATAGAACCCTAATACTATCCTAAAAAGACAAGGGACAAGCAATTTAAATATACCAGGGGCTCGAGGCATCAGGTCGATATTCCCGGCGAGTTGCAAACTTGCGATCGATCGGGATCAGTCCTAGAGAGTCAGACTCAAAGCAGCGACTTGCAGCCATGCGGGGGAGATTGGTGGAACAGGAGATGGGGAGACTCAGTCTGGACCTTGCGCCACGCAGGGGAGATGGACTGATGGAGATCGATCGCCGAGCGAACGCCGTGGCTGCGCCTATCTAAGTATCATATCGGTATCCATCGCGTGGCGTAACTCGGGTTTGCTCTTCGCTGGGTCATGCGCGCCTGCGCGGAAGGCAACAACGTGTAGTGCATGGGCACATGCGGGGCCGGGCCTTCAAAAAAAATCCACGTAGATGTGTAGGATATAGGTATACAGAGGACTACGTATTCATGGGCCCTCTCCTTGCATGGGCCCTTGGCCGTCGCACCATGTCGCCATGGGTCAGAGCCGGCGCTGACGGTGAGGGTGACTGACCCCTTCTCCATGGACCTCTGGGCCGACCCCTTCGACGCCTTCCGCTCCATCCTCCCGGCGGCCGCCGGCAACAGCGAGACGGCGGCGCTCGCCAACGCTCGCTTTGACTGGAAGGAAACCCCCGAGGCGCACGTCTTCAAGGCCGATCTTCCCGGAGTGAAGAAGGAGGGAGGTCAAGGTTGAGGTCGAGGACGGCAACGTGCTCGTCGTCAGTGGCGAGCGCACCAAGGAGAAGGAGGACAAGAATGATAAGTGGCATCATGTGGAGCGCAGCAGCGGCAGGTTCGTCCGGCGGTTCCGTCTGCCGGAGAACGCCAAGGTGGAGGAAGTGAAGGCGGGGCTCGAGAACGGCGTGCTTACGGTTACAGTGCCCAAGGCCGAGATCAAGAAGCCTGAGGTGAAGGCCATCGAGATCTCCGGCTAGGTGCGTCTTGCTTGATCAGCATGCATGTAGCAGCTTGATAGTGTTTCCTTTCTTCGCGGTGTCGTACGTGTTCTTGTGCAGCTTGGTTGTGTTTCTTTCCTTCTCGTGTCAGCATTTTCCTTACAGTTTGACGATGAATGAATAAGAAATAAACTGTTTGGAGTTGAGTTCAGTGCCTATTTGCAAACTGAGAACAAGAGCATAGGAGCTGATCGTCACACGTACGGAGACCTGACTCTCGCTCCCCTCGCGTCGCCTCCCCCCCTCCTCGTCGCCTCCGGAGGCCGTTGTTAGATAATCACGTGTCCTACACGTATTGAAATTGCAGTCCGAATAGGTGTAGTGTCCAGGTAGTATACGTATATGTGTTAGACTAGGTTTTGGAGTAGTACACCGACTCCTAGTTGATTAGGTCCTAGTAGTGCATATATATATGCACACACCTCGCCTTGTAATCTTGTACCGGACAACACCGTGGAGTTGAGCAATACAAGAGAGAAAATAAGGCTCGACAAGAGCCTTTGGCAATCAAAGTTGTTTTGCGTGTGCGTGCGTGAGTATACTAGTTAGATCAAAAGAATCGATCGGCTAGCAGCACGTGCATCTCGACGGAAGTTATCGGATACGTGCGTGTCGTCTCGTCGAAATTTCCTCGTCGGTGTCGTCGGAAAGTACTCGGCGGCAGGGGCTGTGCTAACAATTGGTATCAGAGCCAAATTTGTCGTTCGTGATCTGCTGAAAGTACTAGGAGGTCATGGCAATGGTGAAGTTTGGCGAGAGCTCGGCACCAGCGTTTGAGACGGTGGGCGCGGAGTTGTATCCGCGTCTGGATCGCAAGCACTACGGCCTATGGGCGTTTGTGATGCAGTGCGCCATGGAAGGTCAGCAGATTTGGGAAGCCATCGATCCCGGTGGCGATGAGTATGTCAAGGGAGGTGCGAAGTACCGAGAGGGTAGCCAAGCATTGATGGCGCTCTACTCGGTTATGCCGACGGACATGCTACAACACCTCGTCGGAAAGAAATCGGTGAAGGATGTGTGGGGAGCGATCAAGGTAGTATGCGCAGGTGTCGACGACACTAGTGTTCACGTGGGGCAGCAGGAGACTGTCTTGAACGACGAGATGACATTGGTAGAACCATAAGTGACCCCGGTTGGTTCGTCAAGTGTGGCGGCGCCAAGTATGGCGACCAAGGTGTCAAAAGAAGTCGGCGTGAACATGTCAAATTCTGAGGAGGAGTTAACCTCAAGCTCGGAAGCGCAACCAGAGAGTACTTGGGCTACCGACATCGCCGGACACGACATCCAGGATCGAGAAGACGTGGCGTTGCATAATGAAAGCAATGGCACGACAGGATGGCCACAAGCAATAGTAGGCAGACGTGGCGCATGTATTCTGCTCGGCATCCCAGGAGGAGGAGCTTCACGTTTGGAGCCCGGGCCAAGGGAAGGTCCAGGGGCTGGCGGCCCAGAAACGCCAGAAAGAGGCGGTCCAAAAGTATGTGATCCGCCGATAGGGGCTTCATACGGAGACCCAGAAAATAGACCAGAGGATGGTCTAGGGGCTGGCGACCCAGAAACGCCAGAAGGAGGCGGCTAAAAGGAAAATACCTGCCTCAAGGAGCTCCGTCAGGAGGTCTAGGGACATCCATCCCAGAAGTTGGATCTGAAAAAAATAAGTAGGCCAAACAGCGTGCGCGCTATAGCGCCAAAAGAAATTGACGGACCAAGAAAAGTAGGTCCAGTCAAGCCAGGGCTAGCCTGCCCAGAAAACAGGCAAGAAGCAAATTGGCCAGATGAAAAAATCACTGGTGTTGGTTCAATCAGGTCAGAAGAAAGGAGCATACTATTTCAGCTTACACCGCTACGTGGAAGTCTAGAAGATGCTTGGAGATTCAGCACAACAAATCCATGCATGATCTTCAAGTGTGTTGCATTGAAGTCTAGCAGTTTGGCGAGTGGAAGTTGGAAAGATAAAGAGACAAGGGCAAGGTCAGACATAGAAGAGTATGTCGTACAGCCTCCGACTGCACTAGAGTTGAGACGACTACGACCGACACGAGCACGCATGAGACGCGTGTTGGACTACTATCCAAAGAAGGAATTTCGGATGATAAATAATTTGGTGACGATGAACCACAAAAAGGACCCATTGTTTATGAAGGAACCGACGAAGACCGAAGACGCGAACAAGAAGGGTCGACGTCAAGTCATGGAGAAGCCGACAAAGGTAAAGTCGGTGACATGGAGGATGACGCCTGGAGCGGCGAAAGCAATGCCAAGGATGACGCCTGCGAGAAGCAGCTGGCGCATTTGGTACCCAGGTCGATGTAAAGAAGCAAATCGTGATTAGGGAGTGATTGTTAGATAATCACGTGTCCTACACGTATTGGAATTGCAATCCGAATAGGTGTAGTGTCCAGGTAGTATACGTATATGTGTTAGACTAGGTTTTGGAGTAGTACACCGACTCCTAGTTGATTAGGTCCTAGTAGTGCATATATATATGCACACACCTCGCCTTGTAATCTTGTACCGGACAACACCGTGGAGTTGAGCAATACAAGAGAGAAAATAAGGCTCGACAAGAGCCTTTGGCAATCAAAGTTGTTTTGCGTGTGCGTGCGTGAGTATACTAGTTAGATCAAAAGAATCGATCGGCTAGCTGCACGTGCATCTCGGCGGAAGTTATCGGATACATGCGTGTCGTCTCGTCGGAATTTCCTCGTCGGTGTCGTCGGAAAGTACTCGGCGGCAGGGGCTGTGCTAACAGCCGTCGGCCTAAGAGCATGGCGCCGGTGATGGGGACGGCGGGGATCCGGCCTCCCGGCCCCAACGTGGTAGACGTAAGGGATTCCCCGGCGGGCCTGCGTAAGGAGCTAGTGCTGTGGCCGCTCTTGGCGAGGTGAAGGGAAGGTGGTTAGGGTGGAGCGGTGATGTGCTCAGATCCGGTTGGCGGCGCGGCGGACTAGAGGACCATCTGATCCGATCTGGGACGGTGGGCTGCGGGTCGGTGCTCGTTCATCTAGTCTTCACCTACGGTGTTGTCCCTTCGTCGAGCTAGCGGTCATGGCGGTCTGGGTCACCATGGCTATGTCGTTCTATTCCGGTGGATCTTAGTGACCGGTGAAGACCGGCGGTGTGGGGGCTTCTGGTCTGGCTTTGAGTAAAGGGGTTGGTCCTATGATCCCTCTCGCGTCAGGACAAAGATCTACCTGCTCCATGACTTTATCGATCTGGTCGGAGTGTTGTGTTCCGGAAGATTCCAGTGGTCAACTCCAATGGATGACATGCCAGAGTTCGCCAGATTGGATGGATCTCGGTCGCGCAACCATGTTTTATCTGATCGTTTTGTTTTAGAGGGAGTGTTGTGAAGCTTTAGAGACTGTTGCCATCAAGGACATGTCATTAGTTCCATGGTGAAGTCAGTCGTGGAGAATAACTTGAAAGCCAAGGTCTGAAGAATAGTAATGGTGGTGTGATTTCTGTTTGCGATTAGGTTTTGACTTGATGTTCTAGGTCTTGGAGCAGCGACATTGGAAAGTGGGGCGACAATACAGAAGATTTTCAGAGTTCAAACTACGGGGTAAAAATCCAAGGTCTGACCTTAATTGGTTGGGACTGTCAATGATCTTGTTGTCAGCATGGACTTTCTCTAGGGTGAAAACCTATGATCGATGATCAGGACGATGATGGTGCTAGTGCATTGTTCCCTTTTTGGAATCGTAGCTTTTGAAGATGATGGATTTCTGGTGCTGCCTTGGTGGTGTTTGGTCGCTGTTGTAGGACATAGATCACTAAAGTGGGACTTTTTTTCTCGTGTAATTTTTCTTTTATTTTTTGGCTATGTGCATCCGCAATTATATTAGACTAATGCGTTATTGCAGAAGTTGGATGTAATTTATATCTTACGATACTAATATATGCTCCTTTAAAAAGAGAGCATAGTAGCTTTAGCCAGAAATAAGTGTAATGCATAGCCTCAGCAATGATTTGTCTAAACTTAGTTTCGTCCTAGAATTAGGACAGCCAACAGAAGCGTTGACGTCGACGAGGATAAGAGAAGCCTGCAGTCAGCTGTTCCTCTCACCGTCCGATCTCATGATCTGTAAATTCTGGACGGTCCATCAAGCGCAGCACACCTCTGCCCGCATGTTTCACAAGTTGTTTCAAAAGCAAGAAAAACGTCTCAGCATTCTGACAACACCGACGCAATAAAAATGTGTTTATGCAGCAAATCACTACATGAATAGGAAGCTACGCCGACGGCCGGTTGCTACGCCGACGGCCAAATGTTGACGCCGTCGGCGTAGCCATTGTCCAGACCAGCCCCGACAAGCAGCCGTCGGCGTAGAATTGCCTTCGGCGTATCTTATGCTACGCCGACGGCTGCCCTCGGCGTAGCTATTTTTTCTTTTACCTCATTAAACTTTGAAAAATCATAACTAAATCATTCTAATTCGAAAATACAAATAATATATCAAAATTTGCAGAAAAATAAGATCTATCTATCTACACTCAAATAGTACACATTTGTAAATAAAAATTAAGTGAAACACAAAATATTATATATAGTTTAAAACGGGCGTAAAAATTTAAAAACAATCAAAACAATGCTAAACCTTCGCGTGGTGCCATATTATATGACATGATTAGAAGGAAAAATATCAAACTTGGTATATTGATTATGTATCAAAAACAATTCACAAAATGACCTATCTCATTCGAGGTTTCTTGGCTTTCGGGTCAAATGTCCAATGTTATGGCTAGAATCAAGTCATAGTTTGTCATAATGTGTCCATATTGTGTATACATGTGCATCATGGGATGGCGAACAATGTTGCATGAGGAAGTTTTTCTTTTCGTCGCACTAAACAACCATTTTTTATTTTCCAAGCACAAAAAACGGACGGTTTTGTGAAGCAACCACCAAATGGCTAATTCAAAATGTTACCATCATATTTTACAAAAATACTAGACCACCTTATATGGACAATGTTCCAACGGGGGATCTAAAACCTTTCCGTCCTCTTCTGGTGAAAAAGACAAATTCATGCCGAATTGGTAGGAAGTGGGTCAGATATGAACTACAGGTACATGATCCGATGCTCATTTTTTTTACAAAAATCATTTTTAGCTTCACAATATGCTATTTTATCAAAGATCCAATGTAAGTTTAGCGAGACTCGGCCCTAAGCTAGAAATCTTCATGCCCGTCGTTCGACAAAATTTGACGATAGTTTAAAACGGGCATAAAAAATTCAAAAACGATCGAAGCAATGCGAAACCTTCGCGTGGTGTCATATTATGTGACATAGTTATAAGAAAAAATATCAAACTTGGTATATTGATTATGTCTCAAAAAACAATCACAGAACGACCTATCTCATTCGAGGTTTCTTTGCTTTCGGGTCAAATGACCAAGGTTATGGCTACAATCGAGGCATAGTTTGTGATAATGTGCTCATATTATGCATAAATGTGCATCATGGGATGGCGAACAATGTTGCAGGAGGAAGTTTTCCTTTTCGTCGCACCAAAAAACCATTTTTCATTTTCCGAGCATAAAAAACGGACGGTTTTGTAAAGCAACCACCAAATGACTAATTCAAAATTCTACCACCACATTTTATAAAAATACTAGACCATCTTATATGGGAAATGTCCCAACAGGGGATCCGAAACCTATCCGTCCACCCTTGTGAAAAAGATAAATTCCTGCCGAATCGGTAGGAAGTGGGTCAGATATGAACTACAGGTACATGATCCGATGCTTATGTTTTTTTTAAAAAATCATTTTTAGGTTCACAATATGATATTTTATCAAAGATCCAGTGCAAGTTTTTAGCAAGGTTTGGCCCGAGCTTAGAATCTTCATGCCCGTCGTTCAACAAAGTTTGACGATAGTTTAAAACGGGCATAAAAAATTTAAAAATGATCGAAACAATGCGAAACCTTCGCGTGATGTCATATTATGTGTCATAGTTACAAAAAAATATCAAACTTGGTATATTGATTATGTCTCAAAAAAATTCATAAAATGACTTATCTCATTCGAGGTTTCTTGTCTTTCGGGGCAAATGACCAATGTTATGGCTAGAATCCAGACATAGTTTGTCATAATGTGCCCATATTGTGTACATATGTGCATCATGGGATGGAAAACAATGTTGCATGAGGAAGTTTTTCTTTTCGATGCACCAAACCGCCATTTTCCATTTTCCAAGCACAAAAAAACGGACGGTTTTGTGAAGCAACCACCAAATGGCTAATTCAAAATGTTACCATCATATTTTACAAAAATACTAGACCACCTTATATAGATAATGTCCCAACAGGGGGATCTGAAACCTTTCTATCCTCTGCTGGTGAAAAAGACAAATTCCTGCCGAATCGGTAGGAAGTGGGTCAGATATGAACTACAAGTACATGATCCGATGCTCATTTTTTTACAAAAATCATTTTTAGGTTCACAATATGCTATTTTATCAAAGATCCAATGTAAGTTTAGCGAGGCTCGACCCCGAGCTAAGAATCTTCATGTCCGTCGTTCGACAAAATTTGACGATAGTTTAAAACGGACATAAAAAATTTAAAAACAATCGAAGCAATGCGAAACCTTCGTGTGGTGTCATATTATGTGACATAGTTATAAGGAAAAATATCAAACTTGGTATATTGATTATGTCTCAAAAAACCTTCACAAAACGACCTATCTCATTCGAGTTTTTTTGGCTTTCGGGTCAAATGACCAATGTTATGGCTACAATCGAGACATAGTTTGTGATAATATGCTCCTATTATGCATAAATGTGCATCATGGGATGACGAACAATGTTGCAGGAGTAAGTTTTCCATTTCGTCACACCAAACAACCATTTTTCATTTTCCGAGCACAAAAAATGGATGGTTTTGTGAAACAACCACCAAATGACTAATTCAAAATGCTACCACCATATTTTATAAAAATACTAGACCATCTTATATGTAAAATGTCCCAACGGGGGATCCGAAACCTATCCGTCCACCCCTGGTGAAAAAGATAAATTCCTGCCGAATCGGCAGGAAGTGGGTCAGATATGAACTACAGGTACATGATTCGATGCTCATGTTTTTTACAAAAAATATTTTTAAGTTTACAATATGATATTTTATCAAATATCCAATGCAAGTTTTTAGCAAGGCTCAGCCCGAGCTAAGAATCTTCATGCCCGTCGTTCGACAAAGTTTGACGATAGTTTAATATGGGCATAAAAAATTCAAAAACGATCGAAACAATGCGAAACCTTCGCGTGATGTCATATTATGTGACATAGTTACAAGGAAAAATATCAAACTTGGTATATTGATTGTGTCTCAAAAAACCTTCATAAAATAACCTATCTCATTCGAGCTTTATTGACTTTCGGGTCAAATGATCAATGTTATGGCTAGAATCGAGGCATAGTTTGTGATAATGTGCCCATATTATGCATAAATGTGCATCATGGGATGGGGAACAATGTTGCAGGAGGAAGCTTTCCTTTTCGTCGCACCAAAACGCCATTTTTCATTTTTCCGAGCACAAAAAACATATGGTTTTGTGAAGCAACCACCAAATGGCTAATTTAAAATGCTACCACCATATTTTACAAAAATACTAGACCACCGTATATGGACAATGTCCCAACAGGGGGATCCAAAACCTTTCCGTCCACTCCTGTGAAAAAGATAAATTCCTGTCGAATCGGCAGAAAGTGGGTCAGATATGAACTACAGGTACATGATCCGATGCTCATGTTTTAAAAAATATCATTTTTAGGTTCACAATATGCTATTTTATCAAAGATCCAATGCAAGTTTAGCGAGACTCTACCCCGAGATAAGAATCTTCATGCCCGTCGTTCGACAAAGTTTCACGATAGTTTAAAACGGACATAAAAAATTCAAAAACAATCAAAACAATGCGAAATCATCGCGTGGTGTCATATTATATGACATAGTTATAAGGAAAAATATTAAACCTGGTATATTGATTATGTCTGAGAAAAACCTTCACAAAATGACCTATCTCATTCGAGGTTTCTTGGCTTTCGGATCAAATGACCAATGTTATGGCTAGAATCAAGGCATAGTTTGTGATAATGTGCCCATATTATGCATAAATATGCATAATGGGATGACGAACAATGTTGCAGGAGGAAGTTTTCCTTTTTGTCGCACCAAAAAGCCATTTTTTATTTTCCGAGCACAAAACACAGACGGTTTTATGAAGAAACCACCAAATGGCTAATTCAAAATTCTACCACCATATTTTACAAAAATATTAGACCACCTTATATGGACAATGTCTCAATAGGGTGATCCGAAAACTTTCCGTCCACCCCTGGTGAAAAAGATAAATTCCTGCCGAATCGGTAGGAAGTGGGTCAGATATGAACTATAAGTACATTATCCGATGCTCATGTTTTTTTACAAAATTCATTTTTAGGTTCACAATATGCTACTTTATCAAAGATCTAATGCAAGTTTTCCTTTTTGTCGCACCAAAAAGCCATTTTTTTATTTTTTAAGCGCAAAAGGGGGATTTTCTGAAGCAACCACCAAATAGCTAATTCAAAAACGGGGTTTCTGATTAGTTGATATGGATATCATATTTAGATTCCTTTCATTTTTCTAATCAATTTAGACATATTATTTATCAAATTGCGATTTACGGATTTAAAGATATTAATAATTCCATATTAAATAGAAAAATACAAAAAAGTAAAATTATTATATTTTTATTTGAATTCAATAGTATTTTTATTTGAATCAGTAGTATTTTTAGTTATTGATTGTTGTTTCCTTAAATAAGTGTTTGTAGTTTCAAAAAATAAAAACATGTGACATAATGATATAAGAGTTAATAGGATTGGTATCACAGTATTAACAACTAGGTACAAATTGCTTCGCGAAAACTGATTCAGAAGAAATTGAGAAGTTAAGCGTGCCGGAGCTGGAGTAGTGTTATGATGGGTGACCGAGCGGAAAATTTGTTAAAGAATGCAATTTGATCAAAGATTAAATGTAATTATTGTTAAAAATATTCCATGTGAGAGATTAATGATTCAAACAATTCGAAGATTTAAAAAAGTTGAGAAAAAATTCAAAAAAATAAAAAAATATATTTCAAAAAAATTTGAACAACCTGCCATTATTATGCCGACGGGGCTATGCCGAGGAGAAGGCCGTCGGCGTAGCATACGTCGACAACTAGAGCTACGCCGGCGGGCAAAAATGCCTCCGCCGAGGAGGCTACACCGAGGGCAACCGTCGGCGTAGCGTACGCCGAGGGCATTTTGGCCTATGTCGACGGCTTTTTGCCCTCGGCGTAGCATGCCGTTCCTGTAGTGAATCGACTATCAGTCGAGGAGAACCATCACACGTATACATCATCGGAGTAAACGGTTACACAATCTGCACAGAACGCTTTGCAACGAACACTTATAAGAGTCATCACAACATCTTGCCCACGAGTTCGCAGCAAACTAAAAAATGGGTTTCTAGCATGCTAAGGAACGTATTGGAAAGTTCTAAAATCAATAACATATATTTTTGGTAGTATAAATACATTATACTCCTTTAGCCATCAGTTTGAACATTTGGGTGTACTAATTCCATTCATGCAATTGGCATGGTAATATGGTGGCTCCACCCCTCCACCTTGACCTCCTTCTCACCGGGAAGACCAATCGTGAAAGCCCCGTCTCCTTCTAGTCGAGGGCCGTCAAATGTGGTTGTGCTGGAGTCTGAGGTGATTGAGAAAAATGGGTAGAAAGGGTCCGGCCCACAAGTTGGCGAAGTGGTCAAAGATGTTGCTCTGTATCACGATTAACATTGTATACTAGTAGGAAAACCCTTAACATTGCACTAGTAGAAAAACCTTTATAGGTGATATTACATTTTTTGGCACGTCGGTTATTATACATGCCATGGGTATACGGTAAAATAGCAATGGCGCACCATTATCACTATTTATCTACTACTGGTGGCGTGTGCTAACAATGGGTGCCACCATGTTATGCGACCCATGTATCCGACCAAGAGAAATTAAGTAGCAGCGTCTGGTACCACGAGGCACAACTACTCTTATAAATACTAGCGGTGTCTTAATGCCGCAAACACTAATACCCAACGCCGCCAATAATTTAGCACAAGAGCTAGTTCTTAGGACCCACAATGTAGTCATGGTGTGTATTTAGTAGACGCCACAAATATCGTTGATACTACTGACGCGTCTTTCATGGCACCCTCCACAACTTCTGTGGGCCCCACACAACCGCTTAACCAGTGGCGCGTCGCGCTTATCCACTCCTTTCACACTCTTTCTATCTTTACTCCTCGTCGATCTCATGCATATGCCACTTGCTTCCCGTCTACCACCCGCCCCTCCCCTCCCCTCCACCGCTGCCTCGTTTGCATCTCGCCGCCACCCCTGTACCCCTAGTAGCCCATCTGCATCCCGTGCCAACCCCGCGCCACGTCCACGCATCTCTACTAGTCGACCACCAAAACTTCCATCTCTCTTCTCCCTCCCCTTGCCTATACAGCCGATCGAAGTGAGAGAAACGATCAGAATGAAGCCCTCGCCTAAAGATACTATAATTACTCAAGGTGACAAATAAAAACATATAGTTGCTCGGAATGTTGTACTTGCAACATCTAATTTAGAGTACACACTAACTCTGAGAATGACACCGATAATTATTTCCAAAGAAAGCAAGATTACAATACTCACCACATTTCTCATTATCTTGTGTTATTATCTTGTGTTATTCTGATAGTTTCTCCGGAATGCGTTATATTATCTTAGAAATTTAATTTGATTTTTAAATGTGTATTATAATTTTTTAGTTTAGATAGTATCATAAAGTTAGTGTTAAATAGCTATATAAAACATCATCACTATCAAACTTAAAATTTAATTATCTAAGCTCTACTTATTAGATGACTACTTAGATATACAACAAAACATCATGCATCATTTCTATCAGTATGTGACCATCATGATGTCATTGTTCACGTCACCCATGGCATTACATACTTTGTGACATGTGAATGTTTAGGGGCTACTCAAGGTAATGGATTAACTGACAGACACGGACATTCAAGTTTATTCTATGTGTGAGATCGTTCTATTATGTAACTATAAGATGTGCATACTTGTGTTCTGTCAGAAAACAAGGTGGGAAGGTCATATTCAGCAGATGATTAGGATATTTTTTATTTAATTTGTTAAAATGGTAGGATGGACAATATTTATATGATCGCTATTTGTCCCTTGCTATACTGGCTTGAGTCGAAATGCTTGGTTATTTATAGGGTACCCTTATTTATATCGTGTTAAGTTAAAGTGCTGTGGTGAAGCATCTAGATTTCTCTCCGGTTAACGAGCTAAATCTCTTTCTCTCTGGTTTTCACTTTTCAGCCCTAGTACGTTCTAGAGCACTCTCTTGTGGGTGGGTCTTTCCCTTTAATTTTGCATGCATGCACACGGTGCCAGCTCTCAGGAGCTTCAGGGTCCTTCTAGACGGAAACAAGAAAAAACCAGAGAACTATGGGTGTCGTCTCTAACAAGCCTATAAATAGGCTGCTTGGCAGTTCAGCTGAAACCAAGAGACAAGGTCGCGATTTCATACACAGAGCATAGCATTCGATTCGAAACAAACACCAGCAATCACTTTCTCCGCGCAGAAACCGAAGCCGCCAATGTCGATCGTTAGGCGCTGCCCCTTCTTCTCCGACCTCTTGGTCGACCCATTCGACTCCTTCCGCTCCAACATCCCAACATCGGACAACAACGACACCGCCGCCTTCGTCAATGCCCGTGTGGACTGGAAGGAGACGCCGGAGGCTCACGTCTTCAAGGCCGACCTCCCCGGAGTGAAGAAGGAGGAGGTCAAGGTGGAGGTGGAGGACGGCAACGTGCTGGTCGTCAGCGGCAAACGCAGCAGGGAGAAGGAGGACAAGAATGACAAGTGGCACCACGTGGAGCGCAGCAGCGGCAAATTTGTCAGGCGGTTCCGTCTGCCGGAGAACGCCAAGGTGGAGGAGGTCAAGGCGGGGCTCGAGAACGGCGTGCTTACGGTTACAGTGCCCAAGGCCGAGGTCAAGAAGCCTGAGGTGAAGGCCATCGATATCTCGGGCTAGGTGCGTCTTGCTTGATCGGTGCGTGATCGGACGACCAGCTTGGTAGATGTTTGTGCGACTGTACCAATGAGTTCCACAGTTGTGTCGGTGATCCAGTGTTCATGAGGAGTTGTTTGTGGTACTGTTTCCTTCCGTGGTAAGCTGCACATTTGTGTCTTGTGATCGTCTTGTTGTCGTTTGACGAAGAATAAAATCAGAAATAAACAGGTTGGACTTCGTTTAAAAAAAGTTGCTTTTTAATTTGTGTCTTGTGATCTGAAATTATTTGTTTCGTGGCTGTTAATTTGTGTTCCGTCTGACTACTGAGTTGCCTGGTTAGACGTCACCAGTTCATCGCCTTCAGTTAGAGCAGGCATCACCAGTTCATCACCCGGGCGTCAGAGTTTAGACTTGGAATAAGAGAATGCCAGCAGGTGCCGGACTGACGGAGCCAGGCCAGAGATTACTGCATCATTGATCATTCTTCCTAGCCGCTTCAGCCCATGGTACCTAAATTGTGCTGCACTCTCATCCATCGTGGCGCACGCGATAAGTGTCACAACTAATGTGGCACGGCAGATTGGTATCCGTCGGGCCACACTAAGCATTCAATAACTAGGGAGTCATCAACCTATGTACATAAATAACTTGAATTAAGAGCATTCCTATCTAGTACTCCCTCCCTTAGGGACTATAAGGTCTAAGAGTTTTTTAAAATGTTAGGAATTATAGGTCTTTTCTCATTTAATACCATCTCTCATCCAATGCATGGTCTTCTTTTTCTTTCTCTTCTCTCATGCATGTATAACTATTGGTGCATGTAGTAATCAAACGGTGAGTTATTGCTTTTCTTAATCCTATCAAAATGGTCCATAGGCCTTATAATCTCTAACAGAGGGAGTACTTCATTCCGGATTATAGGGCTAATTTAGCAAAATATGAGAACCAAGGTGGCTGCTCATTGGGTGTAGTACTGTCTTCACACAAGGAAACCGGATGGAAGAGGAAGAGGATTGGTGGGAGTAATTAGAAGGGGAGTAAACCGGAGCAATAAATACATACATTAGCCTATTTTTTTTGAAATTTCCACAAAACCGTAATTTGCCCTATAATCAGGAATGGAGGGAGTAGCTCATTGGCTACCTCATTGGCCTCCATATTACAATACTCAATCAAAACTCTACCAAAACCACTCCACAAAATAGAGAAATCATCATACTATATTTATGGTCAAACTCTTCTTTCAAAATCGTATTTGCCTTATAAAACGGAATGAAGGTAGTATATTGCTACAGCTGACGTTGATGAAAAATCTCCTTGCAGCATCGTCTCCACTACGTGGATGCAATCAAACTTGATAGTGAAGGTGTTACACTCAATATGTCGTGCTAGCATTAAGCCTTCCCTCAAAGCATGTGCTTCAGCCATCGGAGCGTTAACTACACAGTTTAAGACATTGTTGGCTGCATCCAAGCAATGACCATCACGAATTACGGCACCAGTAACACCCGACCCAGGATAAATATCAAAAGTGACGTCTCACTACAGGAATAGGAAGCTACGCCGACGGTCGGTCGCTACGCCGATGGCCAAACGTCGGGGCCGTCGGTGTAGCCATCGTTCAGGCCAGCCCCGTCAAGCAGCCGTCGGCGTAGAATTGCTCTCGGCATATTCTATGCTACGCCGACGGCTGCCCTCGGCGTAGCTATTTTTCATTTTACCTCATTAAACTTTGAAAAATCATAACTAAATCATTATAATTCGGAAAAATACAAATAATATATCAAAAATTGCAGAAAAATAAGATCTATCTATCTACACTTATTACACATTTGTAAATAAAAATTAAGTAAAACATAAAACATTATATATAGTTTAAAACGGGCATAAAAAATTTAAAAACGATCGAAACAATGCAAAACCTTCGCGTGGTGTTATATTATGTGACATAGTTAGAAAGAAAAATATCAAACTTAGTGTATTTATTATGTCTCGAAAAAACCTTTACAAAATGACCTATCTCATTCGAGGTTTCTTGGCTTTCGGGTCAAATGACCAATGTTATGGCTAGAATCAAGGCATCGTTTGTGATAATGTGCCCATATTATGCATACACATGTATCATGGGATCGCGAACAATGTTGCAGGAGGAAGTTTTCCTTTTCATCGCACCAAAAAGCCATTTCCTATTTTCCGAGCACAAAAAACGGACGGTTTTGTGAAGCAACCACTAAATGGCTAATTCAAAATTCTACCACCATATTTTACAAAAATACTAGACCACCTTATATGGACAATGTCCCAAAAGGGAGATCTGAAACCTTTCTGTCCACCTCTAGTGAAAAAGATAAATTTCTGCCGAATCGGTAGGAAGTGGATCAGATATGAACTACAGGTACATGATCCGATGCTCATGTTTTTTTACAAATAACATTTTTAGGTTCACAATATGCTATTTTATCAAATATCCAATACAAGTTTAGCGAGGCTCGGCCCCGAGCTAAGAATCTTCATGCCCGTCGTTCGACAAAGTTTGACGATAGTTAAAAACGGGCATAAAAAATTCGAAAACTATCGAAACAATGCGAAACCTTCGCGTGATGTTATATTATGTGACATAGTTAGAAGGAAAAATATCAAACTTGGTATATTGATTATGTTTCAAAAAAACCTTCACAAAATGACCTATCTCATTCGAGGTTTCTTGGCTTTCGGGTCAAATGATAAATGTTATGGCTAGAATCAAGGTATAGATTGTGATAATGTGCCCATATTATGCATACACGTGTATCATGGGATGGTGAACAATGTTGCAGGAGGAAGTTTTCCTTTTCATCGCACCAAAAAGCCATTTCCTATTTTCCGAGCATAAAAACGGAAGGTTTTGTGAAGCAACCGCCAAATGGCTAATTCAAATTGCTACCACCACATTTTAGAAAAATATTAGACCACCTTATATGAACAATGTCCCAAAAGGGAGATCTGAAACCTTTCCATCCACCACTGGCGAAAAAGACAAATTCCTGCCGAATTGGTAGGAAGTGGGTCAGATATGAACTACAGGTACATGATCCGATGCTCATGTTTTAAAAAAAATCATTTTTAGATTCACAATATGCTATTTTATCAAATATACAATTCAAGTTTAGCAAGGCTCGGCCCCGAGCTAAGAATCTTCATGCCCGCCGTTCGACAAAGTTTGACGATAGTTTAAAACGGGCATAAAAAAAATTAAAAACGATCGAAACAATGCGAAACCTTCGCGTGGGTGTTATATTATGTGACATAGTTAGAAGAAAAATATCAAACTTGGTATATTGATTATGTCTCAAAAAAACCTTCACAAAATGACCTATCTCATTCGAGGTTTCTTGGCTTTCGGATCAAATGACCAATATTATGGCTAGAATCAAGGCATAATTTGTGATAATGTGCCCATATTGTGCATACACGTGCATCATGGGATGGAGAACAATGTTGCAGGAGGAAGTTTTCCTTTTTATCGCACCAAAAAGTCATTTCCCATTTTTCGAGCATAAAAAACGGACGGTTTTGTGAAGCAACCACCAAATGGCTAATTCAAAATGCTATCACAATATTTTACAAAAATACTAGACCATCTTATATGGACAATGTCCCAACAGGGGTATCTGAAACCTTTCCGTCCACCTCTGGTAAAAAAGACAAATTCCTGCCGAATCGATAGGAAGTGGGTCAGATATGAACTACAGGTACATGATCCGATGCTCATGTTTTTTTACAAAAAATATTTTTAGGTTCATAATATGCTATTTTATCAAAGATCCAATGCAAGTTTTCCTTTTCATCGGACCAAAAAGCAATTTTTTATTTTCCGAGCGCAAAAAGGGGATTTTATGAAGCAACCACCAAATAGCTAATTTAAAAACGAAGGGTTTGTGATTAGTTGATATGGATATCATATTTGGATTCCTCTCATTTTTATTATCAATTTAGACATATTATTTGTCGAATTCCGATTTACGGATTTAAAGATATTAATTATTCCATATTAAATAGAAAAATACAAAAAGTAAAATTATTATATTTTTATTTGAATTCAATAATATTTTTACTTATTTATTAATGTTTACTTAAATAGTTGTTTGTAATTTCAAAAAATACAAACATGTGACATGATGATATAAGAGTTAATAGGATTGATATTATAGTATTGACAACAATGTATGAATTACTTTGCGAAAACAGATTCTGAAGGAACGAGGAAGTTAAGCGTGCTGGAGCTGTGACCGACTGAGAAGTTTGACCAAGACTGCAATTTAATCAAATATTAAGTGTAATTAGTGTTAAAAAATTCCAAGGTGAGAGATTAATGAGTCAAACAATTCAAAGATTAAAAAAATTGAGGAAAAAAATAAATAAAAAATAATGTTTTTTTAAAAGTTTTTGCAACCGGGCGACTGGCTATGCCGAGGGCAAATCCGTCGGCGTAGCGTACGCCGACGGTATTTCGATACGCCGACGGCTTGTGTGTGCTCCGCCGAGGGAGACCTTCGCCGAGGAAGACCTTCGCCAAGGGCATTTTGGCCTACGCCGACGGCTTTTTGCCCTCGGCGTAGCGCGCACGTCCTGTAGTGTCTATATTAATTGTAACCATGCCCTCAGAGGGTTTGTTCCGTCTAGTTTAAGGTGTATTAATCCTCTATGTACTATTTGGCACCATTCAAGTACCAGGCAGCTATGAGAACTAGGTCCTTAAACCACACACTTTCAAGGTGTGGCACTTCTCCTCCCCTCAAAATTATTTCCTCCAATACCATTGAACAAGATCGGTCAGTATTGAGAACATCAATTATTTTATATTACTCATTCCCAAGCATCTCCACACCTCCAAAGATCCTTCACGTGTAAAAGACATATGCTTAATAAATTCGCATCCGTATGGCCAGATCGGACAGCCCCCCTATATGTACCAATGTGGCTATCTACCAGTGTACCTTTCACCGGGATCATCCATGCAATGGCCACCACCAAAAGATCCTGAATTTACCGGGGACTTCTAATTCCTAGAGCTTCTTCCAAACATGACTCCAAGTAGATCCGGAAACCAAATTCATATTTCTTTCCTTCTTTCCGGATTTATATTCTCATTGAGCGTGATAAGCCGATTTTACCATAAGAACTTATGTCTTTGTATGATGGCATGCAACAAAGTTTTCCCTCACATCCACTAAAGGGATTTTAAAATTCTGTTAACATCAATTGGCCAAAAGTATTCTCGTGGCAACATGTTTTTGGAATAAACATTCTCCACCAGGTTTGCCAATGCATCCTCTTGTTACCAACGTTGCCGCCCCACCAAAATAGAGAAATGGCATCAGAAATTGTTTCTTGGGACGGTGAAAATACCGGAGAACTCTAGGTGTATCATGAGCGCACGGTGCATGCTATAAATAGACTGGCTTGCGCCTGAGCTGAAACTCATAGAGAAGAGCGTTAACTACATAGCATCAAACACTTGCAATCACAAACCAAAAATGTCTATCGTGTGGCGGAGCAACATGTTTTGCCCCTTTGCTGACCTTTGGGTCGACCCCTTCAACGCCTTCGTGAACGCTCAGATGGACTGGAAGGAGACCCCTGAGGCTCATGTCTTCAAGGCCGATCTTCCAGGGGTGAAGAAGGAGGAGATTAAGGTGGAGCTGCATGACGACAATGTGCTCGTCGTCAGCGTAGAACACACCAAGCAGAAGGAGGACAAGAATGACAAGTGGCACCACGTGGAGCGCAACAGCGGCAAGTTCGTCTGGCGCTTCCGCTTGCCAGAGAATGCAAATGTGGAGGAGGTGAAGTCTGGGCTAGAGAACGGCGTTCTTACAGTTACGGTGCCTAAGGCGGAAGTCAAGAAGCCCGAGGTGAAGGCCATGTCTGTGCGTCTTTCATCGGGACCAGCTTGGTCCATGTCTGTGCGAGTACACCCTTGATTTGCAGCAGCTGTGTCATGTTTACATGTGGAGTCGTTTATAGTTGTGCCTAGATCTTAGGCGCCTCAGAACTTCTTATGTCTAAGTCGCTGATATCATCCTAATATTTCTGCTAAAATCTCAGTTGCAACTCATAATATTTGTACTAATTCTCAGTTATAACCTAGTTGCAACTCATTAAATTCTCAGTTACGTTCTAGTTGCAACTCATGTATAAATTTCACTTTGCACGAATCACGAAGTAAATCGAACGGTGAAAGAGACGACTGAGACCTAAGAAGTTCTCAGGCGACTAAGAACTAGCAGTATCCAACTCTTTGTATCTTTCAGTTATATACTCTCGTGTGATCTTGTTCCAGTTTGCGCGGCTAAATAAATAAGAAATAAAAGGTTTCGGCTTGAATGTGTTGCATATTTGCAAACTTCGCCTTTGTGCACGAGCGCATTTGAGTTTGCATTGCAAGGATCAAGGACATGGCATTTATATTAATACTGCAGATATACATAGTTACGGCCCATGAGACTATGGGCCTCTTTTTCGAGAGCTTTGCCCAGGAACTTTGAAACAACTGGACTAGAGGAGGGGGAAATAGCGAGCAAGAGGAAACGTACAATTATCTATCTATTATATACTAAAAGCAATATAAGGGTGTTTTTCGAGGCACCAGGTTAATCCACATCACCTGAATTATATTGATAGTTGAATCTTTAATTCAAGGCCAGGATTTAATTACTTTCCCACATACCACCTACCTTTGCCGAAATAAACGTACACAACCGATCCTCAACATCAGCCCTATCTCTGCCGGTATGGCGGCCAGGCTCCCATCCCCGTGGCCTTTGATCGATCAGAGAAGGTTTCCCACATACACACCTGGTGCCCTAGCCCTATGTGTGCTGTCATGGCCGCCACCGCTGCTATCCAACGTCCTAGGCTAGGCTCCCACTTGATCCATCAAAGTAATAGGGAGTTTCCATTAGACGGGGCTTCAAGGCGCAGGTAGGACGCCCCTCCTAGGTGTCCCTAGCGGAAGCGTACACAGCTGCAACACGAACCCGGAACCCGAAGCAGACGTCGGCCGGCTGATAGTCAAGTCAGGCCGTTCAATTCTTTTGGGAAACTCGGATCAGGTTAGGCATATATAGTTCTGTACAAATTCTATGTTTATTTTAAAAAAACTTTCAACAGAGTTAATGAACTGTTATAGAACTACCACTTTCCCTGTTGTTTGATTTGGACAGAAACAAGTTCTACATAGTCCATACACACACGTTTTGGTCCCTCCAGCCTGAGCTACGAAAACTTGACCATGACCTCATTTGTAAGCCTAGAACCAGCAACAGATGTGGCCGGCGTTGGTTTCACCGTGGAGGGAAGGGCATGCCTCTGTATCAATCTCATGACACAAAATTAAAGGATGCCAATTATTGAGAAAAATCCTCCTCCAAGCATCTTCAGCTGTTCAGGCTTGGATAAATAATACGTGAATGGAGGGATATGCAGAGACAATACTAAATCGGATTGCGGTCAAAACCCACACACTTCAACAGTTAGCGTGAGTGACCATTGCTGGATGCTGGTCTTTTGGGTCAATCAGGTCAGATTTTCTTAAAGTTGTTTCCGTCTTTTCTCTTTTGTATTGTGCTCCGGTAGTTTTTCATCAGGTTAATAATCACATATACACGTGTTTATTTTTGTTATAAGAATAAATATAACAGAAATCAGACTAAATAGAACCCAAACTTGAATCTTAGTCCTGAAATAGTACATATTGTACCATAATCAAGAGACCAAGGCTTATTTCCTACACATATGTACTAAAGCTAGCAGTTCCTGGACAATTAGGAGTTAATATAATATCTGAATATGTTAATACTTCTGAATTATTCAAATAGCAACTTATTTCTCCCCCCTCATGTATTCCACCATTTCAAAACAAATAATGCAAAATATCTTATCTTATTTAGTATGATAACCAGTAAACATTGCAATAGGTTGTGAAATTGCACGTTCACTGCTACAATCAAGTAAGCTAAGCTCATTCCCATCACATACACTTATTGCTCATTAGTTTCTAGAGAGATAAAGCTAAGTGTTCCGGATATTTAGCTATAAATATAATATTTGATCATGTTAAATACTTCCCCATTTGGTTAATAGATGCTTATGGAACATCACCTATCCCGCAATTTTGACACAAATGACCAAAATCCTTTGACATTATGTAGTGCAATAACACATGGTGTTTTGTACATAACAAAATAATCATTTGCCCAAAAATTGAACTTGGCTCAAAGATGTTAATCGCATTCGTGATTCTTTGGTTATCACAATATTTTTGATAGTTATAGAGCATGTTTCTTCCTTAGCTTATAGCGGGAAATAATGTGATATCCGCTAAACGATTTATTTATCGAATAATTTCAACCCACTAAAGATGATGCCCTCGCATTTGCGAGAGCCACCAAGTCCAGCAATTGGAATTGAGTTTGATTTTTCATAACCTCCTAGCACAGTTGGTGTCAACCAAACAAATAGAATTCAAGCGCAAGATGTGCATAGAAGTGAGTTTCAAGATCAAGAATTAGGGAGACCAATGTTACTACTACATTAATATCAATTCCAACATATCCATCTGATGTGATAACAATTCATCCATATGATATCATCTTGGTATGGGAAATGTATGCCTATTGACTTCATGCTAAAAGTAATTTTCAAACAAATTGGAGAATATTTGTCCCTAGGAATTTTTCTATCGAGAATGTTCAATGTATTGAGAGAAATCTTAAGAATGATTCTCTACATATCACAGATCTACTAAAATAAAAAGTTTTCTTAAGCTATAATTTTTTAAACTCAAATACACTTTTTTCAGATATAAATTGGAAGTATTTCAGAGGAACGTATCATTGTGATCAATTTTTTAACTCCTAATTATGATTTTACAAAAGGAGTGCATGTTGATGATAGACTTGGCAGAATTTTGTGGTACCATGGGAATAGTAGAGAATAATTGTATAAGAATATGTAGTAAATTGGTAACAATGTATTTAAAACTTATAAGAAATTTGTGTCTGCATAGTCATGTAAGCTGACACAAGATATACATGTGAGTAAATTTGTAGATCACCTGGATTGAAGAGTGCGGAACAATAGAAAGGAAGAAAAAATAAACCGAAATACCACTGCTCTACATTAAAAATGGTAACATTGTATTTTTGGAAATTACCTAATTAATATTAGGAAAAAAATAAGTTGTTCTAATAGTTTTCAAATAGGTATAACAAGTTTCATGTTCACAAAACCATGCAATTTGGAATTCCATACTTATAGGACCTCCGTAATCATAACCTAATTTTGTGGACATGTTCAATATTCTAAAGAGGATGCCCTCGCATTGCGAGCGCCCCATTTTTTTCTAGCCACCACGTTGATCCACATCACCAAAATTATATTGACTATTATATCTATAACATAAGGCTAGGATTTAATTAGCCGCAAGTGGGAGCCTACTCAATCCGTTAGTCCCAGATAGTACAAGAAAAAAAAATCTAAGTTGCCTCCAACTGCTAGCGGCGGCCGGTAGATCATGTGGCTTCTCACCTCATGGGAGATTTCGATTCCCATGCCTTGGTCTAGATGATGATTCGAGGCAATTGATCCACCGTCCCCACGAGATGAATCTGGTGCCACAACGGGTAGTTCTCGCCTATGGTGTTTTTTATTTAGCGTTCACTAACCTAGGTTAGCAGACATGGCTGCAACGCAATTGACAATCGTGAGAAAAAATTAGATTGGTGAGGGGGTGCATGTTCATCAACGGGAAAGATTAGGGTGGCTGGACATTATTTGTATTACTGGCATGCAGTTTGGTCTATGATTTTTTATAGGCAGATGGGCTGTGCTAGCATGCCGCCCTGTCACATGTGTAATGCGTTCTCGCCATGTACTTTATTGTGTGTGTCATGATTATCAGCGCTTCATCATCTGGCTTACCTCCTATTGGTAAATTATTTTTGAACTTTTCTTACGGGAAAAAAAATTAGAAACTGGCCCTAGCCTTGTGTACCATGAAGAAAGTTCCAGATGTTGCTCTACGTTTTGTTCAGCATAGCATTAGTTTTCCCCTATCTCAAACTTAAAAGCATCAGTTCTTCCTGTAAAAATTTCTATATGTTACTCGGTGATTTTGTAGTCGAATCTGATGCATTTGTATTCTAATGAAGCTAGCTTTTGTTTCGATTAGATGTTGTCAAAGGCAGCGAACAATTGATACAATTAATTTTATCTCTCATAATATTTTGTTTGCGTTTTGCAGGGATTCTCTTCCTACACGATTTAGGGATCATGGATTTAATTTCCCACCGGTAATGTAACTTTCCTATTTAGAGTTGTGCAGATTGTCTACTGCTTTTCGATCTATATTCATAACTGATATACAACTATGTGGACTTAGTATACCATAATTTAGTGGTGAAGAGAGCACTATGAATTCAGTTTTTTTAGAAACACAGTATAATTGCAAGCCCTCACAACATGTGCACACACTCACCCTTATGAATACAAGGACACACATCCTACACCTATGAGCCCCTCAAAGAGACCGAGCCGGCGGATCAGGTCTTGAGATTGATGAAGTCACCATAGACGTCTTGCTATCGACAATAACGTCGCCTCCCACTGAAAAATCCACCTATATAAGACACATAGGTGTAAAATCCAGGTTTGAAGTTTGGTGGGTTGGAGGTACAACCACCCTCCTAGCCATCCAACCATAGATTTATTCTCACTATGAATTAAGGTTTTCCCCTTACCATTCTGGTTTCTTATTAACCAGGTATGGAAGTATCACCAAATCATTTGGACAGATATATGACTTGCATGGATTTTGTACGTGCAATGCCCAAACTTTTCCTTATTAGCTAGAGAGATTAGTTTGAAAGCAAAAGGAGTATTTAATCAATATTTTATCTTCTAAGAGTATATCTGGTTCCTCGACTCTTAAACCTTATATCCTTATGCTTGCAACAATAACCATGTTCGTTGGTCCCTCTTAATTGTTTTTACTGATATGATCTGGTTTTGTCGGACATGGAGGCCAGGCACATTCCACAGCAAAAATCGTGTCTAAAATATCAACAAGACTCTTTAGGACTTTTACAAGTATTTAAAATCAGAACATGGTTAGAAAACTAGGAATAGTAAAAAAATCAAGAAACAACGAGAATCAACAAAAACACGACAAATAGTGAAAATAATAAGAGGACTCATGAAAAAATGTATAACAAAATGCGAGATCTAAAAGTCAAGATGGTAAGAAAATTTAGACAAACCAAAATAATCTCAAAAGTTGTAAGTGCAATTTTACTATTTTTTTATTTTTCTAATATATTTAAAATCCATTATTTGCATCAAAACCTATTTAAATTATGGAATGTAATTATTTATAATTTCCTAAAGAGATTTGATGATGTGGCAAACACGGGCGGTGATGCGGCATCACAACGGTCAACCCGATTTTGGACAGTCAAAACCACCTTTAAGAACCCAAAAAATACACGGTGTTAAAAATTGCATACAAACAATATCTTATTGTTTATTCAAGAAACAATGATGTCATCGGGATTATCTAGACATTAGGATCTGTAATGCATGGAGAACCGTGCTATCCGGTCTATACTAATGGAGTTAACATCCAACACGCTTGACCAAAATAAAAAACAAAAATACATTTTCTTATGCAATAGAATTCAACTATATAGAGTGAATTGATTTATCCAAACAGATGAATGTGTACAACCGAAATACAAACCTATTACTAATTAGATCACAAAGTATATATGTAAGGTATACCATTTTTCATCCATAAACCATGTGTGCCTTAGGAAAATTCTTTTATAATTAGCTACTAGAATATTTTATCATGTTTGCGAAGGGTGCTATCAATTACAAAGGTCGGAATAGTGTCTGACATAGTTAGTGAGCTATCCGTTAACAAAAGTATTTCAGGTATTCTCAAATAGTTTGAGTGCTATTTCACCCATATTGTTTGATACTATCATCCAATAATTATACTCATACATTAACGAATCGGGTCGAAAAATACTACAATATAGCATCTTAGGTACTAATTTGTATACTCATCCATAATCTAAGGTCATTAATATATCTAGATTATTGGCTAATTACTAATTGGTTGTATCCCATATAATGTTTTTGAAGGGTTTCGCAGCATAGTAAATCAAAATTTTCTACGGAAGCGAACAGAGGGAAAGCCAAGATCTAATCTAGGAGATGCAAACAACGAGAGAGATTGGATTAGATCTTCATACCCTTGAAGATTCGCACAGCGGAAGCGTTAAATCGAACGTGGGTGATGTAGTCGTACTCGCTTCTCCTCCTCGCGATCCGATCCGATCCAGCACCACAAGTGGCGGTGCCTCCGTGAGATGCACACGTGCGGCACCTCGACGTCTCCTCCTTCCTCGGACCAGCAAGTATGGTGGAGAGATAGATTGGATCTACAGCACGACGGCGTGGTGTATATGGTGAAGAATTTCTGCCGCAGGGCTTCGCCTACAAACAGTCGGGAGGGAGAGAGGAAGGGCAGCAGGGCAACTGGGTTTGGAGGAAGGTGTAAAGGTGTGTGTGAGAGGGGGCGCACCAGCCCTCTATATATAGAGGGGGGGGTGCGGCCAGCCCTAGCCTCTCCTCCAAGCCTATCTCTAGTTTAAACAATTTAAACTCTCCCTTATCTAGAAATCCTATCTTATCTTATCTCTAGTTTAAACGATTTAAACTCTCTAGGATCGGCTGGGCCCTATGGGGCCTTGTGCCCCTGGCCCAATGCGGCCAGGACACTCCCTCATAGGCCCATGTTTTACACGTGGAAGAGGTTTAGTCAATGGATCTGCGACATTCAGATCTGTATGTACTTTGCTAATCTTCAGATCTCCATCTGCTATATAATCTCGGATTATATGAAACTTGCGGTTGATATGCTTGGTCTTTGGATGATATCTTGGTTCCTTAGCGAGTGCTATGGCGCCAGTGTTGTCACACAATATCTCCAGTGGGTCCAATGCACTGGGAACCACGCCAAGCTCAGTGATGAAGTTTCTGATCCAAACTCCTTCACTTGACGCTTCTGCATCAGCCATGTATTCCGCTTCTACTGTAGATCCCGCGATCACGCTTTGCTTGCAGCTTCTCCAGCTCACAGCTCCTCCATTCAAAATATACACGTATCCTGTCTGAGATTTAGAATCATCCTTGTCGGTGTCGAAACTAGCATCGACGTAACCTTTTACGACGAGCTATTCATCACCCCCATAGACTAAGAACATTTCTTTAGTCCTATTCAGGTACCTTAGGATGTTCTTCACGGCTGTCCAGTGTTCCACTCCTGGATCACTTTGATATCTGCTCGTCAAACTAAGAGCATTGGACACATCCGGTCTAGTACACAGCATGGCATACATGATGGAACCTATGGCGTAGGCATATGGCACTTTGCTCATAGCTTCCCTATCATTTATCAGCTGGACATTGAGCCTTGCTCAATATCTTACTCGACAACATAGGCACTGAACCTTTCAATGCCTTATCCATTCGAACCTTTTGAACTTTGTCTAGGTATGTACTCGCTTAAAGCTATCGAGCGTCTTTGTCTATCTCTATAGATTTTGATGCCCAATATATAAGCACTTCACCTAGGTCTTTCATTAAAAACACTTGTTCAAATAACTCTTCACATCGTTAAGCATGTTGATGTCATTTCCAATAATCAATATGTCATCCACATATAGTACCGTAAAGCGTCACCGAGCTCCCTCACTTTCTTGTAGATGCAAGCTTGTAGCAATTTGGAACAAATCCAAAGCTCTTGATCACTTGATCAAAACGAAGGTTCCAACTCCGAGATGCTTGCTTCATCCATAAATGGAACGCTGAAGTTTGCATACTTTATCGCATCCTTAGGATCGACAAAACCTTGGGTTGCATCATATACAACTCTTCATCAATGTTGCCATTGAGGAAAGCAGTCTTGACATCCATTTGCCATATTTCATAATCATGAAACGCAGCAATTGCTAATAAAATCCGAATGGACTTAAACATCGCTACGGGAGAGAAAGTCTCATCGTAGTCAACACCTTGAACTTGTCGAAAACCTTTTGCGACAAGCCGTGCTTTATAGACGGTAACATTACCATCCGCGTCCGTTTTCTTCTTGAAGATCCATTTGCACTCAACGGCCTTTGGTCGCTAGGAGGGTCCACCAAAGTCCATACTTGGTTTTCGCTCATGGATCCCAATTCGGATTTCATGGCTTCTAGCCATTTCTCGTCTGGGCTCATCATCGCTTCCTCATAGTTCGTGGGTTCACCGTCTTCTACTAACAAGACAAGTCAAGAGGCAATTGCCGTACCACTCAGGAGGGGCACGCGACCTTGTCGACCTGCGACGTTCAGTAGCAGCATCGTCCAAAGCTTCATGATCCTTATCATTAGCTTCCTCTATTGTTGGTGCAGGCGGCACTGGAACAATTTCAGGTGCTGCGCTACTCTCCAATTCAAGAGAAGGTTCAATAACCTCGTCTAGCTCTACTTTCCTCCCACTCACTTCTTTCGAGAGAAACTCTTTCTCAAGAAAGGAACCGTTCTTTGCGACAAACACTTTGCCTTTGGTTCTGTGATAGAAGGTATACCCAATAGTTTCCTTAGGGTATCCTATGAAGACGCATTTCTCCGCTTTGGGTTCGAGCTTGTCCGGCATCAACTTCTTGACATAAGCTTCGCATCCCCAAACTTTAAGAAACGACAACTTAGGTTTAGCACCAAACCACAGTTCATACGGTGTCGTCTCAATGGATTTAGATGGAGCCCTATTTAAAGTGAATGCAGCGGTTTCTAATGCATAACCCCAAAATGATAACGGCAAATCAGTAAGAGACATCATCGATCGGACCATATCTAATAGGGTTCGATTCCGGCGTTCAGACACACCATTGTGCTGTGGTGTTCCGGGTGGCGTGAGTTGTGAAACGATTCCACTTGCTTTGAGATGCGTGAGAAAATCATAACTCAAATATTCGCCCTCACGATCGGATCGTAGAAACTTAATCTTTCTGTTACGATGGTTCTCCACTTCATTCTGAAATTCTTTGAACTTTTCAAACGTTTCAGATTTATGTTTCATTAAATAGATATACCCATATCTACTTAAGTCATCGGTAAAAGTGAGAAAATAGCGATATCCACCGCGCGTCGAAACACTCATCGGTCCGCATACATCGGTATGTATGATTTCCAACAAGTCCGTTGCTCGCTCCATCATACCGGAGAACGGGTTTTTGATCATCTTGCCCATGAGGCATGGTTCGCATGTGTCAAATGATTCAAAATCAAGAGACTCCAAAAGTCCATCGAATGGAGTTTCTTCATGCGCTTTACACCAATATGACATGACGCAGCGATTGCCACAAATAAGTAGTATTATCACTATCTACTTTGCATCTCTTAGCCTCAATGTTATGGATGTGTGTTTCATCCCTTTCAGATTTAGAAGAAATAAACCATTCACAAGAGGTGCATGACCATAAAAGATGTTACTCATATAAATAGAACAACCATTATTCTCCGATTTAAATGAATAACCGTCTTGCAATAAACATGATCCAGAAATAATGTTCATGCTCAACGCAGTACATAATAACATTTATTAAGGTTTAAAACTAATCCCGAAGGTAAAACTAAGGAGGCGTGCCGGCCATCACATCAACTCTTGATCCGCTGCCACACGCATCGTCACCTCATCCCTAAAGCCGTCGTCTATTCCGTAGCTCTGTTTGAGTTACAAATATTAGCAACCGAACCAGATCAAATACCCGCACTACAACGAGGGCTAGTAAGGAAAACATCAATAACATGTATATCAAATATACCTTTGGTGGTGCCAGCCTTCTTGTCCGCTAAGTACTTGGACAGCTTGCGATGACCCTTGTCCTTGCAATAGAAGCACTCGAGGTCCGCTTAGGACCGGACTTGAGCTTCTTCTCAGAGGGCAACGCGCTTACGCCGCCTTTCTTGAAGGGCTTCTTTGCACCTTTACCTTTCTTAAAGGAGGGCTTGTTGACCATCAACACATGATTATCTTTCTTGATGTCCACCTCCGCAGCCTTCAGCTTTGCGAAGAGCTCGGTGATAAATATCGATGGAACCAATCTGATTATGAGTCACTACAAAACTTTTGTAGCTGGGAGGGAGTGATTGCAGAACCTGTCAATCTTGAGCTCCTCTGGAATCTTGATCCGCTTGCTCAAAGGCGTTGAGTGTAGCCCGACATCTTAATGGCGTGCTCACTAACGGAACTCCCTTCCTCCATCTTGCGATTAAAGAACTTCTCAGATCTCATATCTCTCGAGCGGGCTGAGTCTCAAACATGGTTTTCAACTCTTGAGAATCTCAAAGGGCCGGGATAGTTTTCAAAACGATTTTGAAGTTCGGTTCCATAGCAAACAACATGGTGCTCTTAATCACACCATAATCATCTTTCTTGTTGATAGACAATCTCATCAGCCTTGGCCAGTGAGGGGTTACCTAACGCTTTCTCAAGGACATAGTCCTTTTGTCCATGCAGAATGATTCTTAGATTGCGGAACCAGTTGGTGAAGTTAGACCCATTGTTTCTAACCTTTTCTTTCTTAGCAAAAACGTTGAAGTTGAAGTTGGACTTGGCCATGTGATCTACAGTATTTGCAAGTACAATTTAGACTATGTTCATGATAAATAGTTCAACTTAATCAAATTACTAGATGAACTCCCACTAAATTCAACCCACTAAATTCAACATCCCTCAAGTTGTTTAGTGAACACGATCCAAATTCACCACACCTAATCCGATCATCACGAGAAGAGATGTGGTTTCAATGGTGGACAACAAAGTGTCGATCGTATCATTCATATGACTCATGCTTAACCTTTCGGTTCTTGTGTTCCAAGGCCATGTCTGTACATGCTAGGCTCGTCAAGTTAGACCCAAGTATTTCCGCGTGTGCAAAACTGGCTTGCACCCGTTGTATGTGAGCGTAGAGTCTATAGCACCCGATCATCACGTGATGCTTGGACACGACGAACTTTCCATAGCAGTGCATACTTGGGGAGAACACAGTTTTTATCTTGATCTTTAAGTGAGGAATCATCTTATAATGCTACCGTCACGATCTAAGCATAATAAGATACATAAAAGGATAAACATCACATGCATATAACTTTATGTGACATGGTATAGCCAATCTTCGCGCAATGATCTCCATCTTGTGCGTTCCGGCATGATCTCCATCACTCCATCATGATTGCCTCCACCATGAATAACAACTACAACTATTGCTAACTACTTAGCGATAAAGTAAAGCTATTACATGGCGTATAATAAGTTGACTCGCAGGTCATACACAATTATAAAGACAACCATATGGCTCCTGCCGGTTGTGTACTCATCGACATGCAAGTCGTGAAACATTACAAAACATGATCATCGCATACAATATACACATCACATCTTGGGCCATACCATATCACAGAAAACACTCCCTGCAAAAACAAGTTAGACGCCTCTACTTTGTTGTTGCATGTTTTACGTGGCTTATGGGAGTAGATGCTAAGAACGATTCTTACCTACGGAAAGCCACAACGGTGATATTATGGTTGCCAAAATCTGGTGTTAATCCCATGACAACTATAGTGAGAGAAACTGACATCCACCAGCCGCATGTGTGGTACAAGCCACACGTCAAGTGCGGAGCGGTCTCATGACGACGTCGTGTAAGGTTGGCCGGGACCGCTTCAATCTCACTATCCCGCGTCATAAGAAGACCACAAACAAGAGGCTTGCAACAGAAAACATCAACGCCGCCACAACCATGTTGCGTTCTACTCGTGAATCACATCTACGCATAGATCTAGCTCGATACCCTGAAGGTTTTCAGCATAGTAAATCAAAATTTCTCTGAGCGAAGCAGAGGGAAAGCCAAGATCTAATCTAGGAGATGCAAACAACGAGAGAGATTGGATTAGATCTTCATACCCTTGAAGATTCACGCAGCGGTGAGCGTTAAATCGGAGCGTGGGTGATGTAGTCGTACTCGCTTCTCCTCCTCGCGATCCGATCCGATCCAGCACCACAAGTGGCGGTGCCTCCGTGAGATGCACACGTCGGCACCTCGGCGTCTCCTCCTTCCTCGGACCAGCAAGTATGGTGGAGAGATAGATTGGATCTACAACCGACGGCGTGGTGTATATGGTGGAGAATTTACGCAGGCTTCGCCTACAAACGATGGGAGGAGAGAGGAAGGCAAAGGCAACCGGGTTTGGAGGAAGGTGTAAGGGGTGTGTGAGGAGGCGCACCAGCCCTCTATATATAGAGGGGGGTGCGCAGCCCTAGCCTCTCCCAAGCCTATCTCTAGTTTAAACAATTTAAACTCTCCTTATCTAGAAATCCTATCTTATCTTATCTCTAGTTTAAGCGATTTAAACTCTCTAGGATCGGCTGGGCCCTATGGGGCCTTGTGCCCCTATTGCGGCCAGGACACTCCCTCATAGGCCCATGCCCCCCTCCGGAAGGTGGGACCACGTTGGTCCCCTTCCGGAAGGTTCTAAAGCTTCGTACAATACCGATTAATCCGGACCAACTCCGAACTCCAAAAACTGCATTGCCTTATATGAATCTTATTCTTCGGACCATTCCGGAACCTCTCGTGATGTCCCGGATCCCATCCGAGACTCGAACAAAATTCATAAACCAATTATCCAATCTATCCTAGCGTCGAGACACGTTAAGTGTGTGACCTGCGAGTTCGAGAATATGCGAGACATGATCTTCTATCAATAATCAACAGCAGTGCAGGCACCCATATTGACTCCCACATTCATCGATGATCATATCGGATGAACCACGATGCCAGGATTCAATCAATCCCATATATATATTCCCTTAGTCTCGCGATATTTTACTTGCCGAGATTCGATCGTCGGTATCGTCATACCTAGTTCAATCTCGTTCACGCAAAGTACTTTACTCGTTCCGTAATCCGATATCACTTTGTGATTAACTCCTTAACCACATGCTTGCAAGTGGTGTTGATATCAATTACCGAGTGGGCCCGAAGTATATCTCTCCGACTTGGGAGGGACAAATCCCATCTCGATACATACAACCCAACAGATACTTTCCGATCACCTGAGAGACACCTTTATGATCACCCTCTCATAGGATGACGTTTGATGACCTCAAAGCTTTCTTCCGATACCAGGGAGTTGTATTATCTCATGGTCTAAGGAATACAATATTTGACATGAGAAAAGCTTCAAGAGCGAACACGATGAACGATCTAATAGCTTTGCTTAGTTTGGTCATCCACCATATCATTCTCCCAATGATATGATCTCATTATCAATTGACAACTCATGTCTATGGTTAGGAAACCTTAACCATCATTGATCAATGAGCTAGTCCATAGAGGCGTACTAGGGACACGGTGTTGTTCACAAACCACACAAGTATTAAAGTTTCCGCTTAATACAATTCTAGCATGGAATATAAACTTTATCATGAACAAGAATTATAATAATAACATCTTTATTATTGCCTCTAGGGCATAATTCCAACAGTTTTAGCCTGGCAGGACTATGTTATATGTTATGCTATATCAATTCAACTTTTAATGATATCAAACAAAAATAGCACCCAAAAGTAGAATATTTGAAATGCATTGATTACCAAAACTATCTGTGTATATATCCGTTTTCTATATTGTTATTCGATGGTGTATCTAAGGTATGATAGCCAACTTTGTTTCCTATAATTAAAAAAATTCACAATGTCGCGAGAATACCAATTTAGGCCTAGATTGCACCCCGCAGACATTTCGAGTTTGGTTCAGAATGATTACATGAAAAAGATGCAGTTATCAATTCGGTTTGAGATCGATGCAAGAGTAGTAACCTGTTGGCCTATTGTTGTGAAACAAAATGTGAAATCAAGTGAAAGATGTCAGGACTCTTAGCTAGAACAATTTCGAACGAATATGTAGAACAGTTATTTCTGCAGAAGTTTCCAACGATATTTTTTTGATACGCATGATTATAAAAAGTATTTCCTCTATTAACCACACTAAATTTGAGAGGAGAAAATTCTTTGGGTCTAAATTTTGGAAAAGTATCTTTTCTCATGAGTTTGCATGTATTTCACGTGAGGTAATCATAAACACTTTTTGTAATGAAATGGTTTCTAATACTTAGGACTTAAGTGTATGTGTATTGCAATTATAGATTTTATTATTTATGTTTTATTAATCATGTGAATAAAATAACCGACCTAAAGTATTGGGCAGTACGAGGATTCTACTAGGAATGCAAATAATTAGTAGGCAATATTTGGTGGTGCAATGTAATTATATATGAATATTATTTGTGATAAGACACGTAGTAAATCGGGTGTCTGATAAAATACCGGTACTTCCAATTCTTTTCTTTAACTCCTAAGTGGCATGAAGTTGTTGCCACACAAGTTGGTGTTATATATAATTTTTACAACAAATACATGGCAATAGGAGAGTACAACACCCGGAACAAAGAGTGGGCTAAATCAGAAAGAGGGTAAAACATATGAAAATAGCACTACCTGCATTCTAAAATAGGTGACATTATATTATGTCACATGGTAGTTTTGAAAATTTCATAATAGCTCTTATGCACAAATTAAAAAGACTATAAATAAACCACATATGAGACCTTTTACCCATCAATATAGAATCTTCTGATTAATAAAATTCCACGTTTCTATTATATTGGAATATGATTTATTTCATTAGAAGCGATATGCTAAAGATAATGCCCTCGCATTTGCGAGGGCCACCTTGCTAGTTTGTTTCTAAATTTCTGTATCTGTGTTAAACACTTGTCTCATTTGTTGAATTTCTGAATTGCAGACTTGACAAGAGATATCTTGTGTCACTTTCCAGTGGAAGTTACTCTAAAGCAAGCACACGCAAAAACTCTGGTACTTCAAAAGCAAGAGAGTGAAAGAATAGACTGAAAAATTCTAGGGCAACTGAACAAACGAAAAAAGATATTGGAGATTCAGCTGAAGCCGTTTGGAAGAGGATGTGAAGTTCTCAGGAGTTGAAGGTATGACTGATTTCTGTCTAGACGACACATAAAATTTAGGATCATATAAAATCTTAATATGTCTCTAGACTATTATGATTTTTTTGTACTATCATTTTTGTGTGTGAGAGAGAGTTCTGCCTGGCCTCAAATGTATGCCAATCAAAGCGGAGCTGGAACAACATGTCATGGCCATGGGAGATGGAAGGCTCATGCATCCATGGTTTTATCAACACACGTGGAAACTTACCAACCGACATGTTGTAGTGACAGTGATCCTTGCTACTGTGGAGGCAACAACATGTTCTAAAGCTCTAGCATTGGTTGCAAACCTCCATGTTAATCATGTCACCATTACATCGGACTACAACGAGTTACGAAGTATCAAAAGCATAAGTCTTCGTGAGGACCCAACAGGGTTATGATATCGGTGATTTATTCCCCTTCTCTTCTCTTCATATCTACAATACCCTTGAGAGTAGTTTCTCCTTCCCGAGCCATCCTCCGCCTCGACTCCATTGGCACCGCCGCTTGGAGGAGAGATGGTCGATCAACTCGGTTTGTACAGAGTAGGGGTAGTCTGTTTTGCATTATGCCAGAGTTTAACTTGATGCTAGTGTAGTTTTGAGTGAAGGAACGGATCTCGTCAGCAAGATTTGGTGCTAGGTAGGGTTCATCCTCATCATTCTTCTACTCTGTAGGTTAGAGTCCAGAGCCACGGAGAGGGCCACTGCTTCTTTCAATAAGGTCGAGGCTTGTGGCTACTTCTTGGTGTGGCATCAATGTGCTCTAAAGTTTCTTTTGGCCAGCCACGACGGGGAGGGGATGAAGTGGAGAAGTGCATCTATCTCTGCAGGTGGAAGGTGGTGGGGTTGTGTGCAGCTCGAGATGGGAGAGAATCACGTGGTGTATGTCTAGACTATTATGGTTTTTTGTACTTGTACTAAATCAGCAACACTGATTATGGATCAAATGGAGTATCATTTTTTAATGCATGAGAGTTCGCCGGAACTCAAACTATGTCTGTGAGAGTGGAGCTGGAACATGGCATGGCCGTGGGAGATCCATGGCTCAGGCATCTATGGTTTTATCAACACACATGGAAATTTACCAACTTGTTCAACATGTTATTAAACTCTAGCACGGGATGCAAACCTCCATGTCAATCACGTCATATCGGCGATTTACAACACGTGTGCGTCCTTTTCCTCAATTTTATTTGGGGATGAATTCAGCAAGTCATCTACTCACGGGAACGATAACCAGATTTAGGAGGTCATAAATTTTCGCTTGTTTCTCAAAACAATCAAAACATGAATAATAGACAAAGTGGGTTCATAAAGATAACATGAGTATACAAGAATTCCACAATCATGATGAGTTCTTATTACTTCGATTAAAAACATTGTGCAGGATTCTTTGAAATCTTCTTTCAAGTCCTCACGGTCACAATATATCTTCAAATCACAAGTTTTTTGGCACAAGAAAATACATAGTTTCTATCATTCCTTTGGCGACACTATCTTATAAGGAATAGAACACCATTTATCGAATAATTATTTCTTTGGCATTACCATTGAGCAGCAACAATCCCCACGGTCACAGTAGCTAGTAGCGAACTTGTATCCATACATCTGGCAGTTAATCCTGCACATGTTAACATTGTTTGGTGTTGGATTTTTGCATGCTGGGAAATTTCCACACAAATGTTCCCATCCAGTTGTACCTACACATAATGAAATATAGCACCCTATTTGTGTTAGCATATGCAATATAAGTTGAAATAGTTACTCAGGGTTATCTAAATAAGAAAATTGTGTGCATACATTACAAAAATGGATTGTATAAACAAAACAGTGTACCTTTGTTTCTCCCGGTTGCCTGACATGACAATAAAGTGGTACACATCAGAAGAAGAACTACCCAGCAGAGAGCTATTTTGTTGTTCTTGATAAATGCCATGAGGAATGATTTTCTTATCTTTTCGTTCTGTAACTTTATTTTTGTTATGGTTGGTATTTCTCAAGTTATATCCTTGTGGTGGTATTATATAGAAGCACAATCAAATCTAGGAGGATCTCTGATTTTAAAGCAAAATCTCGAAAGATAACATCTTGCTTTTCTATTAGTCCCACAATAATTATTTATTTTTATATTGTCAGTTGGTGACAATCAATATCATTATAACATTTAGAATAGATATCAAAATATATCTTGTAGACAAATGGTTATTAAATGCCCCCAATTTGCGATATATGAAATATCATCACTCTTAAATACTATTAATATCACTTATTAATTTCTATATGCTATGATTTTGTTTCTGATTTTTTCCCACAAATCCAAATACTATCATCAAATAGTGTCCCCACTACTACCTCTATTCCGGTTTATAAGAAAAATACGCAATTTAAGAAAATAATTTGATCATAAATTTGGTCAACAATATATGACTCATATGTGAAAAATTTGTACCATTGGAAGCGTATTTTGAATATGATTCTAATGGTATAATTTTTGTTAAATATAGTTTATATTTTATTAACCAAATTTACGATCAAACTATTTTCTTAAAATACATATTTTCTTTATAAACCGAAATGGAGGTAGTACATCTTAGACCATATCTTTAGGAGTTGCTTTGTAGTAATTCTCTCTTGAGATCTCAAATCTTCAAAATGAAAATAAATTGATTATTGATTCTGACTATTAATAATGTGGATATTGTGTATCGCCCAATAGTGTCGTACTAAACTCAAAAACAATTTTTATATAAAATTAGTATTGAAATAGTATATTTGTAAAATGAAAGTTAAGTGATCGTTATCTCCAAAGAAAAAGTTAAGTAACCACACAATATTCTAAAAAACATCTAGTGCAACTGTGCAATGACATAACTGGCTCATAATCAAATTGTTTATAAAATAGGTTCACCAAATTTATTGGATTGAAACAGGTAACAACTACAATCATAGAAAATTTAATTATAAATTTTATTAACACACTTAGATAATAAAAAGTAAATAGCACTAGTTACGGCTAGATTAATTTACATATTTTTTTGCTTTTTCGTGTGCAAATTTAATTCAATCAGAATTTAGTATGATCTTACGTATATCAATAACTGGCCAACAGGCCGACCCATGGTATGGCACGGTCCGCCAAGAACTTAGCGTGCCTAGCATGACACGGCCCACCTAGACACGTTAAGCTAACGGGCCGTGCCGTGTGGGCCGGTGGGATTCATCTTGAGGTCTAGGAATGTCATGCTAGCTAAACGGGCCTACTCGGCCAGCCCGTTAAGGCCATTTATATACTATTTTTATTGAAATTAATATAAAAAATACAAATAATAGTATAAAATCAAAAAAATCCCTTAAGGCCGTGTCGTGCTGACACGTGGGCTCGAGGTAGCAGACCAGACACTGCCTGAGCCAGGTCGCGTGCCGGGCTGGCCCGTGACGTGTCAAAGCACGCGTGCCCGCGTGCCGGTGCATAGTGGCACGACCGATGGCCAGGTATGCAAACATCTATATGTTTTGCCAATCCATTCCACTAGATCGTTTTCAAAATTTCATGATTTATTGTGCATGTTATAGTCTAGGAGAACAATATCACTCAAAGCAAAAGTATGTCTTTAGAGGATACGAAATATCTTCAGTTATTTAAAAAAATAATTTTAATATATAGCTTATTAAGATTGCAAGATCTACACTATCAACATTTATATTATATCCAACTAGAATAGGGCAACCTAGGACATGCTACTGCACCCAAAGTAGTTCCCCACTTGTCCAAGGCCAGACATTTTTTTATATGTAACCACACATAAATAGTTCTAATTAAAACACATAAATTACCAATGCCATGCCCAAGCATACACAAATGTACCAAAAGTATAGTTCATGTGCACACAAATAGAAGGACCGAGTGAAATCACAAATCTCGATCATGGATCATCTTCTTTTCCTTCTTCAATCATGCCTATTGAATTGGATCCATTTCCTTTCTCAAGGAAGTGGTCGTGATCTTTATTGATCTCCAGATGAGATCTATTGTGGTGGACGAGGCCAACGCCAAGACTAAGAGCATCTCCACTCGTTGGGCGAACCCAGGCCAAATTCGGACCTTTTTTTTGCCCGGACGAAACAAGTTTACGGCATGAACTCGGCGTACCCAGGCCGAGTTCCCAGGCGAACAGAAAACAACGACATATTTGAATTTTTATCGTTCTCGCCGGCGAGAGCTCGGCCACAAGGTATTCGACAGAATTAACGTCCATAAGTTCGGCGATAGATTATTACATAACAAGGAAAATGACTCGGCCATCTCTTAGTCGTCGATGGGGATGGGCTGTTGCGGCGTGGTCGATGCGGCAACGTCGGCCGTCTCTCCGGCGGACGCCGACTGGTTGGAGGAGGTGGAAGCAGAGCTCGGCGTAGTGGTGGCGGCGTTCGGCGCAGGGGCGTTCGACGCAACAGAAGGCATGATCTCGCCCTGGAGGATGGCCTGGCGTTGCGCTATGTACCAGGCCTTGACCGGCGAGCTCATCTTCGACGTGTCCTCGCCGCCCATCAAGAACTTCAGATCCGTGTTCCGCTTCTTGGCGGCGTAGTTGGCCTTCTTCTCGGCGTAGTTGGCCTTGAGGAGGGCCAGGGGGAAGCCGCCATACCCTAGCTTCCCGTGGTACCAAGGAAGCGGTATATGATGGTACCCCTAATTTGCAGGATATTTACCTCAAAATGCCACCGCGCTCGCCCGGGTGGTTTTTACCGAAATGTTTTCTGAACCCACCCCCATCGACACCTCCTCTTGCCTCTCTCTTTAAACGAACATCAGCCTAGGGTTCCTCACCCTACACCTCTGTCGCCACCGGCAGTATGAGCAACTTCGGTCACCGCCCAAGCTACTCTTTCACTGCCAAAACGTTGACCCTGTTACCCCGGGTCGTTTCCATGGCATACGGAAACCCGCAGGGCTGGTCCTGAGATTTTAGGGGCCCAGGGAGAAACTAAAATTTTGGGCCCCTTATTATAATTTTGTTATGCATATATGATATGATGAAAACTAAATATTTTAAGTATACTTCCAAATATAGTATTCATATAAAAATAACAATGTTTACATGATACCTTAAAATTTCCTCCGAAAGTTCCTAGAAGCAAAGTCCATGAAGATGGAATCAGTATCAATCTCGTCCACTAACTTCTTCTCGATATATAGAGTTGCCAAACCATTAGTTTCTTCTCTTGTTGTCTCCTTCTTTTCTGATCAGAATTCGGACGCAATAATCGGTTAACCTCGCTTGCTATAAACAAGTACACCAATTAGAATTAAGAACTAAGAATTAGGGCGAGCGTAATCAGCAAGGCATGGGCTGGACGGGGCGGACCAGTAGGCACCACAGGCCGAGGTGGTCGATCGTCGATGGACGATGGCCTTCACGCCTAGGCGGTGGCAGTCGTCGATCGTCAAGCAGTCAAGAGTCGAGACGAGGCTAACGCTGACCGATCCGATCCAGGGAGACCAGGGGAAGCGACGGGAGACTCGCAGTCGCAGGGGAAACCGGAAACAACGCGCGATGTGGGACCTGGAATTCTAGGAATCGATCGTGTCGGGCGAGACTCGACAACGGGCCACTCGGGAGGGAAAATAAGCGACGGTGCCAGAGCGGTCCACGGTCGATCGTGCGGCTGCCCCGCTAGTCCCCCTCCTCCCCCCGCCCCCCCAAATAAACGAAGACTTTTTTCTGTAAATACTGCGTATTTGATTACATCCATAAATCGACTTTTCCTCCTATGCTCTGAGTTCCAATATTGATAAGAATTTGAGTTCTTATTGTTCTTATGTTATGGTATGAATATACCATACCAATTCATTATGTATGGATGATGGATGAGATTTCATGGATAGAGAGCCAATTTCAATAGACTTATGAAACGTTTCCGTTCACGTGCATCCAACAGGAATTGAACCCGCAAATTTACTAATTATGAGTTGGCGCTTTAACCATTCAGCCATGGATGGTTAACAAGGATCATCGTACATCGTAAATAACCAATTGTCATATAGAAATACATATCATGGAAAAAAAATCGAAAATATTCGGAGATGACTATGAAAACACCTTTCTAGATCCTCGAATTGAAAGAGAGATCGAGAGGGATCAAGAATCCTAATTCTCGCTTTTTGGAATGGATCCAATTCTATTGAGTCTGACTCGTAGTGATCATTTCTCTTTAGCAAAGAATGACCTTGGTTATCAACGGATTGAACAACCGCGTTCCATTTACTTATGATACCTAATTGGCATTGATAACAAGGATCTAATGAATTATGAGTTTAATAGATCTCCTTTAGCAGAAAGACATATATTCCTTACTCATTATTAGACAATCACTTATTTTATTTCCAAACCTCGTGTGGGACTAATCGTTTTCATTTACCATCTCAGGGAAAACCCTTTTGGTTCCGCTTAGCCCTATCGGGTATTTTAGTGCTAGGTTCTATAGGAACTAGACGATCCTATTTGGTCAAATACCTAACGAAAAATTACGATTTTCCTTTTATCAAGGTACTAGAGCTTCTTATTCCACAAGAACGAAAGCACATTTTCATTCTTTCATATACTAGAGGTTTTTACTTGAAAAAGACAATGTTCCATACTAAAGGATTCGGGTCCATAACCACGAGGTCCAGTGCACTAGATCTTGTAGCACTTAGCAACGAGGCCCTATCCATTAGTATTCCACATAAGAAATTTATTATAGAAAAAATACAATTAGATTAGCTCTTCATAGACAAACTTGGGGTTTGGGAGCCAAGGTAAGCCCCCGGGCCGGCTCGGGAAACCCGCGGCTACCTCCTACCTCGGCCAAGATCGGGGTAAGATCTGCTGCAATTGACCGATGATGCTGCCTCCTCCACCGACGGGGTGCTGCACCAGTGGAGACGTTCGAGCTAATTAGAGATACACGGGACATAATTTCGGCAGTAGTACAGATTGTAATTTCAATAGTGGTAGTGCAGTTTTGAGCGATTGCAATTTTTGATGCTATTGTGATTTGCATAGTCTGTATTTTGGTAATTTTCAACGGAGAAATTAGCATGAAAACAAATTCAAAACAAAGTCACTATCAAGTGATTGATGCTCTAGAATTGTTTTTCTTTCTAAAATTTGTATGAAAAAACTAAAAAAACAACTCAATATTAAGTACAAAATACAAATCATTCTAGGGTCATTACAGACTTTTTATCATATACTAGCTTAGACAATAAGCTGGGACAACGTAAAGCCGAAAAGAACTCGAGTGGGCTTATTTTCACCACCGTTTTTCTGAACAGCTTATTATCTCGATTCTGGCCCCTCGCCTCCGCATGTGGCTTTGATCCCGGTGGGCGAGACACCCACCGGCCGTCTCCTCTCCCATGGGGTGACCCAGCAGCGGCGCTCTTCTCCGCCGAGTGTCCTGCGCCGATGCCCGTCGCCACCGCTCCCAGCGGCCACTGTCGGCCTCCCGGAAGTTGACGTGCGGCGCGCTGGCTGGGCGCCGTGCAGAACACGCGCCCGACCGTCAGGTAGCCAGACCTAGGACGCTGGGGGCCTGGGGCTGGGCCAATCGAGTGGGGCGGCACGGGATTTCGGAGCAGGCGGCGGCGCTTCTGGCGTCAGGGGAAGCCGGAGTGGGGGCTACCGGACGTGGCGTCGGAGGAAGAGCTGAGTCAGGGCACAGCCGCCGGTGATGGAGGAGCTATGCCATGGGCTTCGCGGTAGGGGAGAGGTCGACCGCTCTGACGAGGTCCTGGTCACACTATGCACGAGCTCTCCACGCGGTGTCCCCGGCAAAACTGACTCCCACCTGCAGGTCGATCTCCTCTTCCCCAACACTTCTTAATACATGGTTGATGTCCCAATTCTTCACTACATCCAAGGCATCGTAGTTTGTCCTAAATGGTTGGCACAAAAAGTCCAAATTATTAGCTGCTTTGGTTGAGTTTCGTGCCTAACAGGTGTTTGTTGTTGTGCCTATGAGAACCAAATTAGTGTATTTTCATATTTTTCATTTGTATCCCCATGACACAATGGGGCTGTGGTGAATACGGGGAATTTTTCCAATGACACCCAGAGTCCATTTTTTCTTGATTTAACAAGATTCCCCATATTCAACAAGATTCCTCTGTTCTTTCTTTACATTAATTCTTGATTTTCCTCTTATCATGACACAATGAGCTGTGTGTTATCTGCTCTTTTATCACCTTGATCATAGCATAGCAAATCTCAAGTGAGTGAACTAAAAATATAAAAGTTTACCGACTCTATGCATTTCAGTGTAAAGTTGTGGCCTTATTTGCATCAGATAAGGTCCCTTGGTGTCATCAGCCAGATGGACAGTTTCAAGCTGGAGCTTTGAGAAAGACTCAGATTCAGTTCTACGATTCACATACATATTTCTTCTATTCATCTATACTTTTGAAGACAAAAGTATGATGTAATTATCTACAGTAGAATGTTTTTATCTTCTTTCACTAATGGTTGGCATCACTACATGTTATACATCTTTGTGCAGACAATTGTGAACTATTTTTTCTGAATTATTTTTCTCAAACATTGCATGCCTTGACTTTGAATAAACCTAACATGCGGAGTAATTTGGAACAGAGGGGATATTGAACTAATGAGCTGTTGTACAAACGTCTAAGCAGTAACCGGCGATGTTAAAAGTGGGTATGTACCTCGGTATGGACGTTGAACTCAAGCCCGCGCTGCATCTGGACTAAGTTGAGGCCATCATTTCAGCCAGAGGTTGCTATCGGGTCACAATTCCTTATGTTGTGCAACACTAATGTATGTTACAGTTGTATACTTCTTTCTGACAAGTTTCACATAACTATGAATAATTTGCCAAGTCCGTTAGAAGTACTATGTAAAATATAAAGCACTTATGCAAAATAAAATAAAATTGTGTAGTACTCCTACATGAGATGTAATATCTGACCTCGTCTTTCTGTCAAATGACGGCGTTCAGATAACCCATCCTCACTTGGTTTGGTATTGTTTTTCTTTTTTCTTACCTTGCATGGCGTATTGTCGTTTACGACCGAGTCATCGTGCTTACATTTCTTTTTGTGCTTTATGCAGATTCTTTAGCTGATGTCGGTCATGTTGGTCCGCCTCCCTCTGCATTGCTTGGCGTCCGTGCAGCTTTGGTTCATGCTGTTTTTGCCAAGGCAGTTCTTCGGAGTCAGCACCAGGTCTCCAGGTAGCTTAGTGTTCATGTATTTTATTCCATGATTTTGGTTGCGCCTGGTCTATTCGTTCTGATCTGTTGCTTTTTTCCCAGTATTTTACAGGGGCGCTCTATAGACGTTGGCCCTTCGTTGTTTTAGAATGGCACGCTTCTTCGCCTGTTAGCACGCTATAGTCTTTACAACTACAAGCAGCATTTTCATACAAACTGAGAGGTTAGTAGTAGATTGAAAATATATATCCAGCTGTTAGTGTCCATAAGACTCTTTGGTTAATGTGCGGCTTCTTATCGTGAAGTTCATCTGCCTTCCTCATGAAACAAAAATTTGACCTTGATCGCTATTACAGGGAAACATGATGGCACCCAAAATTGATTTTTTTGGGGGTGAAATTATGTTCTTTGGTTACCACGGTGTAATATGAGGTGAAGATGAGATGCTCCTTGCAGGTAGTACCATGGGTTGCATGGATTAAATTCTGCTGATATAGATTAACAACCCAGCCAACAGCGGAACCCAGCAGCTGTTCTGTACCACCTCCAGATTCGCCAGGAAATTTATGAACGATCTGTACTCACTGACCCAACCAGTGATCCTCCAAAAGCAACAGAAGATATCCCAGTGAGTACTTAATGGCATATAATTTTGTTATCTGCTGCCTAACTGTTGTCACATGAAAATAAAGGTTTGCAGTATTAAATGGACAAAAAGAAGATTCTGCATACAAATTGTGCATTCAATTTGCATCATCTGTCCATCGCCTCACAGTCATCATAGCGGCGCGGTGTGCCGCTGCGCTAACCTTCCTATAATTGTTAAGACTTAAGATACACAATACAATGACTATCCATTGTCAAGTGAAAACAAATTTATTAGCACTTGCTTATTCTTGAATACTACACTTTGCTGGATTTTCTTGCACATAGATGCATTGGAAGCGGAAAAGGAGATGCAGCAAAGCAATACGAAGATATTGTTGAAGTACTGGTCTTCACACGCAAATCTAGGTGTGTTGAGCCACGCACGGGACAAGGAGGAGGTTATCCTTCCGGTGCACATCCAACCCGAATACCTCTGTCATATCAATGCCTGGCGACCCTTTCGGCAGCTCCCAGTTGAAGTGGTACATGAGGTTCGCCATAATCAATTCGAAAGTGACCGTCACAGATTTTACACCCGGGCACATCCTTCGTCCGGACCCAAATGGTAGGAAACGGAAGTCGTTGCCATGAAAGTCAGAAGCAGCATCCATGGTTTCCTCCATGAAACGTTCAGGCATGAACTCCTCTGCACTCTCCCAGCAGCTGGTGTCCCTGCCTAGAGCCCACACGTTGACAATTGCTCGTGTCCCAGAAGGTATTGTGTAGCCATGCATGTCGCAGTCGGCCATGGAGAAGTGGGGTACCATGAGAGGCCCTGGTGGGTGCAGCCGCAGGGTCTCCTTCATCACCGCCTTCAGGTAGCTCATGCTGCCTAGGTCTTCCTGGTTCACCACTTCTTTCCCCTTGTTTGTGCACCTCCTCACCTCGGCTTGGAGCTTGGCCATTACTTGGGGTTTGCGCATCAGCTCAGCCATTGCATAGTCGAGCGCAATGTACGTTGCTGTTCCAGCTTCAATTATGTCCTACGTCGTATGTCAATAAAATTAGAGCAAGCTTCAGTATATACAATGTCGCCTTAATTTATATACAAAAGAAACTCGATCTGCGGTATATTCGTACCATCAGTATTGACTTGATGTTGTCTCTTGTCAGGCTGTGCTCTTGTTGGACTTGGACGGACAGCAGCACATCGATGAAGTCCTTATCGTCATCTTCCTCCACCGGCTTGTTTGCGTGCCTGTCGATGAGGTCGTCCAGCAGGTCGTCCCATCTTTTCTTGTGCTTCGCGGCCTTGGCCGACACCATGTCCAGCCTTGCCAAGCTCGGGAAATAGTCATACCAGTTAAATCCACCTAGGAGCTTGGAGTTTCCCTCTAGCAGCTCGTGGAACTGCTTGCTCCATCCTGCCTCCCTGGGAAGCCTGCCCAGCACGGTCTGAATCTCGACGTGGTGTGCGAATGAGCTCAACAGCTCGCTGAGGTCCACCGCGGTGCCAGCGGCGGCCGCCTCCCTTACCTCGGTCAGCACCAGCCGCACCTCCTGCTCGCGGGAGGCGAGGTTGGAGCGGATCTTATTGGTGGTGAGGAGGTGGGTGCTGACGATCTTCCTGATCTCGCGCCAGTAGTCGCCATAGGGAGCGTTGGCCACGTTGGTCGAGCCGCTGAAGAGGATCTCGCCTACGGCGGATGAAGGCCGCGACGCGAATAGATGGTCATGTGTGCGCAGGATTGCCTTCGCGGCACGAGGGGATGACACGATGAGTGCGGGGACGGCGCCGAGGCGGAGGAGCATCACATCGGGCCCGTGCTTCCTGGCAAGCTCGCGGAGGGAGACGTGGGGGAGGGGGCCGACGAGGTGGAGGTGCCCGATGATGGGCAGCTTGAACCGAGGCGAAGGGAGCTTTCTGAGCAGCCTTTCTGCTCGTGATGTCGACATCGCAAAGTGCACGACGATGAGGAAGAGGACAATGGCGAGCGCTAGAGCATATGGAGATGCATGTTCATGGAGGTGAGCTAGCACTAGAGCCATGGCCTTCTAGATGCCAAACAGCCGTGGTTTGTTGTAGTTTATATGGTGCTCATAATCCATAGATTAGAAAGATCTATCATATATAGGATTTGAGCTCCCAGGACAACCCACGTCCTCATGCACTGTTCATATGAACAGTAGTACTGGCACAAACAGTGCCTTATTGTTTGGATCGGATTTTGATCAAGTGGCTAAAACAGCCTCACGTTGTTATATATATATATATATATATATATATATATATATATATATATATATGAAAAATACTTCTTACTCCCGGGTGTAACTACGCCCACGTCTTATATACTACCTTACGGAAGTATTTGTAATACTTTATCTATTTGAGTATGTTCATATACTATATCTAAGATACTTCCAAACAAGTTAGGTGAAAAAATTGCAAATACACCCAGTTTACACTATATATGTAAAATATCGTCATATTTGTACGTACAAAAGGAGTATGTGAATAAAAATTACATACTATCAAAAAAATAGTATATATACTGCCCAAATATTCGTATATATACTTCATACTACCCATATATAGTCTCTAGTATGATAGATACTGTCTAAATAATGTGAAACACACGTGGGTGTAACTACACCCGGGTGTAGTATGAATATGTACTATTAAGTCCCGTGGGATTTGAGCTCACAGGACAACCCACGTCCTCATGCACTGTTCATATGAAAGTACTGGCATAAACAGTGTCTTATATTGTTTGGATCGTTAGATTTTAATGAAGTGGCTAAAACAACCTTATGTTGCTTCGGTCGTTAGATTTTAATCCAGTGGTCAAAAATTACCATAAACAATCTATCGTGGTGCACTTTTCGCGGGTAATTTCTCGTACACCTTAACGTCCGCATTTTTTAATGTATTTTATCAAAAAACACCATAAACAATCTACCGTGGTGTATTTTTTGAATGCACTGTTCATATGAACAGTGGTACTGGCATAAACAGTGCCTTATATTGTTTTGATCGTCAGATTTTGATCAAGTGGCTAAAACAGCCTCATGTTGTTATATATTAAGTCCGTGGAATTTGAGCTCACAGGACAACCCATGTCCCCATGCACTGTTCATATGAACAGTATAAACAGTGACTTATATTGTTTGGATCGTCTGATTGCTTGGATTGTCAGATTTTAATCAAGTGGCTAAAACAACCTCATGTTGCTTCAGTCGTTAGATTTTAATCAAGCGGTCAAAAAATACCATAAACAATCTACCGTCGTGCACTTTTCGCGGGTAATTTCTCGCACACCTTAACGTCCGCATTTTTTGAATGTATTTTGTCAAAAAACACCATAAACAATCTACCGTGGTGCACTTTTTGAGGGTAATTTCTCGCACGCCTTAACATCCGCATTTTTTGAGTGTATTTCACACCAGATTTCTGGTGGTAGTTACCACATGTACATCTCGGCGTCTCCACTTTCGATGGTAATTTCCCGCGTGTCTTTTCAACCGCAATTATTTGACGGTATTTCTAGCCCAACTTTTCGGGCACAACTTTCCAGTGATAGTTATCACACGGTAATTCGTCGGCATACCATTCGATCGTAATTTACCAACAGTAGTTAGCCTATGTCTACTGCAATATTTTTTATCTCATTCTTGCCTATGTCTACTGCAATATTTCTTAGCTCATTCTTGCCTATGTCTACTGCAATATTTCTTAGCTCATTCTTCAAACTATCCAGTCGTAATATTTTGTGCAACTTTCCGACTGTACTTTCTTAACGGTAAGTACCCTAAGTTCACGGTGGTATTTCTTTTGCATCCTACTTAACTACTCGACGTTAATTCTTCTACGCACCTTCCCAGCCATCATTTGCCGATGGTAGTTACCCCACAGTACCTCCTCGCCGGCGGATATTATCTAACCTATTATTTCACCAGTGGCATTTTTCCTGAGGTTTCTTCCACATTCCTTGGCAATAATGTTTCATCGTTGATAATTTCCGAGGTTTTTTTTCGCCGCAGTCTATCGTCCATAATTCCCATACGTAACTACCCTAGGGTAATTTTTCGAGAGCAAGTCATTTTCCAGCTGTAATTTGCTAGCAATAATTCAGTTTTGCTGCACCTTTTTATTTTCTGACTCTAATTCCACCGTCCGTTCGTCGCCTCTTTTGTCCGAGAAAAATACTACTATCTTTTTTTAGTAACTTAGGACAATAATATTTCACTACTTACGACGTAATATCCGTCAATACTTTTTACCTATTATTTCACGATATTGTCTCATCACGGGTGCGACGTAACGCCGCACCATATTGACTAGTATGCTACAAGGGTTGGTGGGTTCTCCTGTTCCCCTGTGTTCATGCATGCAATGCACATGCAGACGGTACTATTTACTTAATTGCTCCACTTGCTAACTAACAACAGGACACGTAGTGATGTTTATTAACTACTAGATGACAGGCTCATAGCCATGCTTTATAGAAAGCAAAATTAAAGATTTGTTACAGAAGTTCGCTGGGAATCACAGGCTTTATATTACATTCATGAGAAGCCCATAACGATCAGGGGCAAACTCATAGTCGAGTTTGTAACCCCTAAACTGGGCGTTCTTAAGTTTGGCTGCTGAAAAATCTTGTTTACTTTGGAGGATAAATAAACTCTGCTGCATCTCCTTTTGGTTGGCTGGGGGAGTCTTTTTCCTTCAGTTTTATCCTCTTTTTATCTTTCCGGGAGGTCAGTTTTCATCGTCTGTTGGTTTATGTTGTTTAGTTGAGCTGGTGGGAGTAGCTAACTTTACGTACATAGGTTAGCCGAATAATTTTGTGTTTAGCGCCTAATCTGATTACCAGGTTACTATATGAGCTTGTCATGTCGGCTTTAGAAAAATAATAATTTATACTCCCTCTGACCCATATTACTTAACTCAAATTTGTCTAGATTCAGACGTATTTAGTACTAAAATATGTCTAGATACAGCCAAATTTAGACAAATGCAAGTTGGGTCGAAGGGAATACATGTTTTTATTTCCATCTAAGTTAAACTTTGCATCACAATAAAAAATGATTGTTTTAGACACATCATGGGGATGAATAATCTTAGAAATAAATATTTTCCATCCTAATATATTTACCACTTCAGAACTAATATGTAAAAAAAACACTGGTTCATTTTGACCTTAGGTAGACATCGAAACTGATTGATGGGAACCACCGTCAGGCTGACGTGGCACGATGGAAATGATCAACGGAGGCACGATAGACAGCCTTCAATTCTGTTTTCTTTTTGTAAATTTTAGAGGGGGCACTTGTCTAATAATATACTCGCATCTCTTATTTTTCTCTAGGAAATGAAAAAAAAAAGAAATCAGGGTTGGAGCATGACTGTGCCATACACCACCGACGACACATTGGAAAGCCGTGTACCCCTCCACTCGTCGTCGTAGCTCCCTACCCCTTCTATGCTGTTGAAGTGTATAAATGGATTGCACCAGCCTTTTCATCAGTTCGGACTTTTGGTTGCGTTGACTAGTGCATGAAGCTTGATATGGTATCAGAGCCCAAGGTCTCGAGTTCAAGTCCTGGCTTTCGCAATTTATTCTAAAATTGTTGTTGACCCCTCTATGTCCACGTATAGTCATCTTGAGTCATACGTCTACTAAAGATCAAAACCGAATCAGTTTTTTTATTACATATTATTTCTAAAGTGGTGGTTTTTAAAATCCTAGCGAATAAAATGGTGGTTTCTTAAAAGCATGGCCGCAAATGTGGTGGTTTTTTCTAGTTTTCTCCCGGGCAATTGCCCGTTCACACTTTCTTCACTAGACATGTACAAGCTAGCTAGCCTCCGTTGCAACAATGTCGATCGACGTTGAGGCAACAATGTCTCAGTACTACGGTCTCCTGTTGCGGTCGTCTGAATCGCGTTAAACATTGATCTCTTGTTGAGATTCTATGCTCGTGGATACGTATGGACGATCGATGGTACTATCGTCGTATACTGAGCACAAAACTTGGGCTTAACTTTTCTTCACTGTAGAGGTGTAGGTGAGTTGTCGACCTTTAGTCAATTTCAAATCACAAGGACATGTTGCAGACCGTCAATCTTCTTCATGAAGTACCGATCAACAGCAACTACTAGTACGAGTATTATATTTTTCTTTGACATTTATCATCGTTTGGCTAGAGTTAATTCGGTGCCAGGAAAATGCTCAGCGGCAATTAGCAAGAAAGATCAGAAGGTGCCATCACGGCACAGCGCAGCACGTACTACTACTACTCGAGTACCCGTGTGAGATTTTTCCAGATCGAACTGAATTCCAAAGCCTCGACATAGATACGCCAAAAAAATATGTATCCATGGCATGCCGATCAGCTCAAGGTTCCTCCGATCCGTGTCTTAGCAGCGAAGGAAAGAATCATATGTACATACTACATGATAAAAAAAAGATGAGAGAAATTTGTCATATATCAACTGTATCAATAACCAACTGACAAACGAAGCCATAATTTTGACGAAATCCACTGTCTTCAACAGGTAAGAAAGAGTGACCAAGGACTTTGCGATTATAAGTAAAAAAAAAGGTCACGAGATGTCTGGTTCTTTTTTTTCTTTGATTTGAGGGAAAATATATGTGTTTTTTGAGTGGAACCACCTTTATTAAACTTCAGAAATTACAGAGAAACACAACCCAGCTGGTGGTTCGACCAGCCATACCTGGCGACCCTAGTCATGTACATCTACACTTCTAGCTAAGCAATAATGTGCTTCTTTATTGTACTTCCTCCTCTCATGGCAGAAGGACAATTCTGCAAAATTATCCTCCTCCTCCTCCTGGCAACCATTGGGCCCGGCCCACGACAATCCACACGTAGTAGATGGTGTGCAGCGCTAGCAACTCGCGCCGCGTTAGGCGGCAATTAGCATTAGAGATGGCACTGTGAGGTGACATGATATATAGCCATGCTGGACATTGGTGGCGGCGAGAAGTTGGGCCGAACAATTTGGTGATAGTGATGGAGAAGAAGAGCAAGACATCCACAATTTGAACGCGTGTCGAGGAGAGAAAGGGTTAAGTGGGAGGTGGAGCAATGGTTTGGAAAGCCGGTTCACACAGCTTGTAAACTTGTTTGAATCTACTGTGCCAGGGCCGTGAAAGAGTAATATCTGTTGTATGGGCCCTATCAAATATGTGCCATAGACCATCACAAGACGGTTGCTTCGGAATTCTCTAAAACAAAAAAAAAAACAGGCTAATAGTATGGTGGGCTCTAACTATGTAGTGCTAACTAATATATTCCTTCTGTCCCGGTTTAAAGAACACAATTTGTAATTTTTTTGGTCCTAGGTGTCCTCTGATTGATCCATTTTATAGTATGGATAAGAACATGCGTGAAGAGAAGAAGAGTCGGCAAAACGTTCATATTTGTTTACACATGTGTATACAAGCATTTTGTTTTTTAGACTAAATTAATTATAGAGATTAAATGCTTTTATGCCTAAATATTTTGAAATTGCATAATTTGCCAATTATGTTCTTTAAACTGAGACAGAGGGAGTACATAGCATAACCACGCGGTCCTTGCATGTGAATTTTCTTTTTTGGAAAAGGCCATGGATTCATGAGTTCCGGGGGCCCACTTTCTATTTTTGGATTCGTTGTATTTCCATAAACAGACCCAAATATTCATGTAATCAACTCAGAGATGAGCCCAAGAGTGTGGCCCTGCAGCCAGCGGTGTGTTTCACAGGGGAAGCATCTTGTGCAGTGCCCGTGTCGAACAGGCTGGCCATGTCCTCCAGCGCACGGCCGCGCGTCTCCGGGAGACAGGTGAAGAAGAACACCCACGCGACGACGGCGACGCCGGCGTAGAGGAAGAAGGTGCCGCCGATCGTGACAGCGCCGGACAGCGAGAGGAACGTCATGGACATGACGCCGCTGACGACGCGGTTGCAGGCCATCCCGAGCGCGAAGCCCAGGGCACGCACCCGCAGCGGGAAGATCTCCGAGGTGTACACCCCCGCCACAGGCCCGAGGCCGACGGAGAAGGAGGACACGTAGGCTAGCACGGACGCCACGCACAGGCCGGCCGCCCACGGGATCCTCGTGTCTTCTGGGTTCTGTCCCACGACGGTGAGGCCCGTGGCGAGGCCGAGGAGAGAGATGATGACTCCGGCGGTGCTGCATAGCAGCAGCGGACGCCGTCCGACGCGGTCGAGGAGGAACATGGAAACCAGTACGACGAGCGTCTTGGTGACGCCCATGGCGCAGGTGGCGGCGAGGAGCTGGTCGTCGCCGGCGATGCCGGCGCTCTGGAACAGGCGTGGGCTGTAGAGCACGACGGAGTCGGAGCCCGTCGCCTGCTGGAAGAAGTGGAGGCCGAGAGCCGTGAGCAGTATTCGCCGCACGGTAGGGGTCGGAGACCCGACGAGCTCCCTCCACACCTGCTTCTCGTCGGGGACGATGCCAGCGGCGGCGGCTTTGATGTCAGCGAGGCGCTCCAGTGCCTCCTCTGGCGTGTCAGCGATCCTCTCCAGCACGGCCCTGGCGTCCGCGAGGCGGCCCTTCATGACGAGCCAGCGGGGCGACTCTGGCATGCCGGAGAGTAGGAGTGCGAGCATGAGGGACGGCGCGGCGCCGATGCCGAGCATGAGACGCCAGCCGAGGTGGAGCGGCATGCGCGCGAAGGCGTAGCTGGAGACGTAGCCTAGGAGGATACCTAGGTTGATGAACACCTCCGGGAAGGACGTAAGGAAGCCACGCGCGGAGGGCGGGGAGATCTCCGCCGTGTACAGGGGCGCGATGACGACCCCGTAGCCGACGCCGATTCCCGCCACGAGGCGGCCGAGCATGAGCGCGGCGTAGTTGACGGCGGAGCCCATGATGAGGGCGCCCGCGAAGAAGAAGGCCGCCACGAAGAGCACGGTGAAGCGGCGGCCGATCCAGTCGGACGTCCTGCCGGCGGCGAAGGAGCCGACCAGCGAGTAGATGCTCAGGATGCCGACCAGGATCTCTACCTGCACGTCCGTGAGGTCGAGGTCTTTCTTGATGTAGAGTGATGCCCCGCTCATGACGCCGATGTCTTCAGTACGTGCGCGCGTGTACCCATGCAATGCACGAAAGAAACAGTTTGAGAATAATGCACGAAACAATCCGGCCGGCGGGTGAGCAATCAGCAGGCGTACCACCTACCGTAGCCGAGAACGATGGAGGCCATGGAGGCGGTGATGGCGCACGTGAAGGCATACTTGATTTTGGTCTTCTTCTTCCTGGGTTCCATTGCCTCTCGAAGGAGACCGACAGAAGACATCATCGATCAAGAACGCTTTTTTTTTTCTCTGCTTCTATCTACTCCTGCTACACTAGTACTGATAGGGAGTGTCTAGATCTCTCGGGCGCATGAGAATTAGTTATGTCACATGTTATTTTAATATTTGTCTGATTACCGATTCTGGCCAGAATTAACTTCACAAGATTTATCTTATTACCGATTCTGATCTAATTGCAGTTCATTAAATTCTCAGATTCTGCTGAGTTGCAACTTATGTGTAGCACGAATCACGAGGTAAATCAAACGGTGAAAGAGGCGACTGAGACTTAATAAGTTTTCAGGCCCATGAAAATTAGCAAATCCGGTACTGATAGTATGTCCTTAATCGGCATTAGTTAGGTATACTCATTCACGACAGGCAAGTGCATGTGCGAATTGTTTGGATTATATATTGGACACTAGCGGCGGACCTGGTGGTCCAGGTCACCTAATTAATCGGCCATATCAAGCGCTGGGCCGTAGAATGCGGATTGTTTCCATCGGCTGTATGCATGATTAGATTCGTTTCGTTCTCCGCTATATTAATATAACGGAATTGTTAAGTTACAGCTCAGTCAACTCTTGCACCGTACGATCGTCCCGCGCGCCAAGATCTGTACGTGATGGTTTGTCTGTCTCTTTTTTTCGGCCAGCGGGTGGTGCTTTGTTGGTGTGGTCGGCCCACATGGTTTTTTTTCGTGCATGACTGTTATTGTAGTAATTATTCATGGAAGTTCTCACGTCTTTTTTTTCTTTTTTATTCTATGTGAAATGGGTTTTTTACGTAGCCATTCCCATTGTACAATTTTGTTTAAAAATGTATGTAAGTTTGCATGTATACTTTTGAATAGATTCTCTTGTATATATTGTAATTTAATTTTTTACAAATAACATTTTCATCTCCTGGTCTGTTATTTTTTATGTGAGCTAGCTGAGATTTAGTTTACATCACAACTAACTCATGGATCGTAGGATCTTGATGCGCGTCAAGATTTGCGCTCAGCTCGGTTTGTCTCGTGTTTGCTGTTGGGTCTTTTTGTCCTGTGATTTTTTGCTGGCCTTTTAGTTGCGCCTCAGCTATGGGCGGCAGATCGGTAGAGAGTTACGATCAGTGGTCTTCGTAGGCTTAGGGCCGAATTCTTTTTTGTTTAGATCATTGGCCAAAAGTTTTTTTGTTGTACTAGCTAGCGGTTATTAGATGAGGAAAGTAGCTTTGCTTTTTTTCCTTTTGAAGTATTTGTTGTACCCTTGTTGTAGTTGGACTCAGGGAGTTGTTTTCGTATGTATTTATTATGTAAGTGTTAGTTGTTGCTTCTCTTTTTTTCATGAATTTATTATGGTGAATTATCTGAGTTCGTTATTTATCATGTAAGTTTCATACATATAAGTTGTAATCAGACTCGGAACTTGTCCATGTTTTGTACATATGAGTTGCAATCGAAATCACAACTGACTTGTCTTTTTTCATAGAGATATCAGTTCCAGTGAGAATCACAACCGGTCGATGTTTTATATGAGTTGTAGTCGAAATCACAACTGGCTTATTTTTTTTCCATAAAGACATGAGTTGCAATTAGACTCCTGCAATTGGACTCGGAATTGACTTGAGTTGCGATCGGTCTCGCAACTAGTCCATGTATCACAATCGGACTTGAAACTTACTTCAATTGCAATCAGACTTGCATCTTGTGCAAGTTTCTTACATATAAGTTGCAATCAGACTCGGAACTGGTCCAATTTTTGTACATATGAGTTATAATCGGACTCGCAATTGACTTGTCTTTTTTTCATAGAGGTATCAGTTGCAGTCAGAATCGCAAATGGTCGATGTTTCATATGAGTTGCAGTTGGAATCGCAACTGGCTTGTCTTTTTTCGATAGAGGCATGAGTTGCAATTAGATTCGCAACTGGTACATGTTCCGCAATCGGACTCGGAATTAACTTGAGTTGCAATCGGTATCGGAACTGGTCCATGTATCACAATCGGACTTGGAACTTACTTGATTTGCAATGGGACTTGCATCTTGTCCAAATTTCTTACATATAAGTTGTAATCAGACACGGAACTGGTCCAAGTTTCGTATATGAGTTGCAATAGGAATAGCAACTGACTTGTTTTTTTTTAGTAGAGGTATCAGTTGCAGTCGGAATCGCAACTGGCTTGTCTTTTTTCCATAGAGACATGAGTTGCAATCGGACTCGCAACTGGTACATGTTTCGCAATCGAACTCGGAACTTACTTGAGTTGCAATCGGACTTGCATCTTGTCCAAGTCACTTACATATAAGTTGCAATCGGAATCGCAATTGACTTGTCTTTTTTCATATAGGTATCAGTTGCAGTTGGAATCGCAACTGGTCGATGTTTTATATGAGTTGCAGTCGGAATCGCAATTGGCTTGTCTTTTTTGATAGATGCATGAGTTGCAATTAGACTCGCAACCGGTACATGTTTCGCAATCGGACTCGAAATTGACTTGAGGTGCAATCGGTCTCGCAACTGGTCCATGTTTCAAAATCGGACTTGGAACTTAGTTGAGTTGCAATCGGACTTGCATCTTGTCCAAATTTCTTACATATAAGTTGTAATCGAACCCGGAATTGGTTCAAGTTTCGTACATATGAGTTGCAATCAGAATCGCAACTGACTTGTCTTTTTTTATAAAGGTACCAGTTGCAGTCGGAATTACAACTGGCTTGTCTTTTTTCCGTAAAGGCATGAGTTGCAATCAGACTCGCAACTGGTATATGTTTTGCAATCGGACTTGGAACTTACTTGAGTTGCAATCGGACTTGCTTCTTGTCTTTTTTCATAGAGGCATGAGTTGCAATCGAAATCGCAACTAGTCCATGTTTCGCAATCGGACTTGGAATTGATTTGAGTTGTAATCGGAATCGCAACTAGTACATGTTTCGTAACCAGAGTCGAAACTTACTTGAGTTGCAATCGGACTTGCATTCTGTGCAAGTTTCTTACATATAAGTTGCAATCGAACTCGGAACTGGTTCAAGTTTCGTACATATGAGTTGCAATCGGAATCGCAACTGACTTGTCTTTTTTCATAGAGGTATCAGTTGTTGTCGGAATCGCAACTGACTTGTCTTTTTTCCATAGAGGCATGAGTTACAATCGAAATTGCAATTGGTCCATGTTTCATATGAGTTGCAATCGGAATCGCAATTGGCTTGATTTTTTTCCATAGAAGTATGAGTTGTAATTGGACTCGCAACTGGTACATGTTTCGCAATCAGACTCGTAATTGACTTGAGTTGCAATCGGACGTGCAACTTACTTTGAGTTGCAATCGAACTTGAATTTTGTCCAAGTTTCATACATATAAGTTGCAATCGGACTCATAACTAGTTTCCGATGGCGAAGTTCTAATTGAATCGGTTTCAATGAATGATCTTCTAACCAGTTGTCGACCAGACCAATGTTTGTTGATGTTTTGCATCATGACGGAGTTCTCCGAAAAGGTTTATTGCAGAGAACAAGATGGCGTACACCCTGGCTAAGTGCACCATTTGAGATCGATCTTACTCCCGCTGTTTTCTTTAGATGTAAAATGAGCTAATGTATGTTTTCCTATTCATTTGGATGACAAAACTTTGTAATCTCAGTTATTTTTGGAAGGCCGTCGTGTCTAGTATGTTAAATAAAGCCCCACCTCCCCTCTCCTCCAAAAAAAATCAAGAAACTAACGACACAGCGTTTATCTAGAAAAAATTCAAAAGACAACACAAATCTATAGCAGCCTATGTTCTGCATGCATACACTAGACACTAGTCGCTAGTAGCAAGTGGCTAAGAGGTCGTTTGGTATCCATCGTTTGGGCCTGGAATCTTGGAATTCATTTTGCAATTCCATCCCTATACTGTTTGGTTGGCAGGAAATTAGGCCATCATTTCATTTGATAAATCCATTGAAATATCTTCATGTGTAAACCTGATTTCTATCTCAGACCCGTCATTTCCAAATTTCGGTGGCAGCCAAACATGTGGATGTTTTTGAAATCATAGTATAAAATGAAATGAATCCATATATTCATTTCATTTCTACTAAATGAAATGAATACCTAGGTACCAAACAATCTCTAAAAGAAAAATATTTACATGTCCGACCGAGCGGCAACAACGCCCGCATGTGGCTGTCTATACTACTAGGCAAAGCGTACGGCCCGACGGCGTGCGTGTATACCATAGCCAGAGTGAAAAGTGGCTTACGTCAGCTAGCTGAGGATTAACTTATTTCTCAGCTAGCTGAGCGCTAGACAGTCCCTTAATATAATATAAATAGCTTGCTAAAAAGTCTTTTTTATAGAGAGCTCGTTAAAAAGGCTTATTATATGGAACGGAGAGGTAGCAACCACACGATACAACTTTTAAGATCATTGCAAGGCCGACGGCACAAAAAAATCCAAAAGAAAATACAAAACAACGAAAGAGAAACTAATGCACAACATTGCTGGATCGACAACCGATGATGACTCGCAACCGCTGCGCCCTCCGGAGAAGTCCTACCATGATCCTATGCCTCCGAATTGCTGTGTATCGAGCAACACCTTCAAGGAGTGCAACAATGACGACGCTGCGGCCCGGACTTCTCATAGGATTTCTCCCGGGACACGTAGGGGGGTGGAGAGAAGGTACATCCGGCACCCTTTAAGAAGGAAGGCGGCACCCGCAGGTGTGACCGCGTAGAACCATAACCCCATCCAATCATTGCACTCCACCAAACTTGCCACCCGCCAACATGCGCCAAAACGGTCTTGCAGTCATCATCGGAGCCTCACCATGGCAAACACTGCGAGGTTGGCCGGATCGAGAAGAACCCGTCAAAAACATGGGGCAGCGGCGCCGCTGCCATGTGGGAGGGACCAACCTCCACCACCATAGCAGTAGTAGACCGGATGCAACCACAAAAGCATACCGGGCCAAGTAGGCCCGGCCGAGCTCGGAGCAGGCCCGTGAAGCTCCCACTGTTGCGTTGTAGCAGATGCAACGGTGTCTTCGCTCACCCTGCCCCGAGACGTTCCCCAGACCAACCATGACGACAACTTGAGCGCGAGCTAGCCCATGCTAACCCATATCAGGCCCAAAGGGCCCAAATCTAGGGTATTGGGTCGTGGTCAAGCCCGGCTCTGTCACCACCGCCGCCAACAATAGCTCCCTCGCCCTGCCGCCATCCAGGACACCGCTGGAGCGCCTCCTGCCGAGTATCACCGCCGCCAGAGGAGCTCGCCCATGCCGAGCTTTCCTTGTCGGGTGGAGGATGGGGCCGCCGCCACCGGCCGGGCAATGCCTGGCAGCGCCCGTCGGCAGCGGCAAAGGGGGAGGGTCGGGAGGAGTAGGCCGAGGTGTGGGCAGGGGAGGAGCGGCCGCCGCCGGTCGCCCCACACGGGGAGGCGGCACGGGGGGCACGGGGGGAGGGGGCGTTCGGTGTGGCGCTCAGAAGACCACTATCTTGTCCCCTTGAATTACAAAAGCAACCCAACAATAGAGGTATTTTTTCAGGAAAAGAATACTACCGCCCAATCCTGATTCAGTCTCATATAAGAGCACATCCCAATCTTGTACGTAGTTGGAAATCATTTCATTGGTGGTAATGACTTGCGGTAGTTTTCTATGGAACCATATCACTATGGTCATCTATATGATTAGAACGTACCGCTTTACTAGACTATCCTTGACCATTACATTTGATTCCCATGGTCGTGACACCACTTTCGATACAAAAGTTGGCCAAATCCAATACATAACCAAGCAGTAAGAGAAATGAATCATGGTAATTTCTAGATAGTTTCTCACTCGCCAAATTAAACACACCATCAAATGGGGTTACTTCATTGTTGGGCTGCCCTTTTCTATCTTGACCTCAACTTTCTTGATTATGTCAAAGGCATGGTTTCTTTTATTTGATCAGGATTTTTAAGAAGAAATTGGAAGAAAACCGTAGGAAAACAGTTGAACCGATTCGAAAGAAGCTCAGCAGGCACTTGAAATAACCAAAGCTAACTATAGTAGCTTCATAAGCTATGTGAACCCTTCCAAACCGTTGTTCCATACCGAAAAGCGTAAATCCATTTAAGGAAGGAAAATCAACCAAGACATTGTTAGTAGAACAAGTGTTTTCATCAAAAAAATCCAAAGCCGTTTCATACGATTTGGAATTCATGAAAATGATTTGATAAAACGTTCCCAGAAAGAAATTCTGCTAGTTAATACTTTCATGATATTCTATTCAGATTGGATGGCAAAGGTTTCTCATTTTATCTCCTTTTTATTAATAATGTAATAAAGCAATAATGTAATAAATTTTGAATTTACTTTGATTTAGAATAGCATGCTTACTTTAATTTGGAAAAAGATTGAGGGTTCTTCGAATCTTTGTGGAATTTGATAATAAACCCAATCCCCTTTTCAAGTAGATGCCAATCTAGTTATCCACCTCTCCACATATCTATGCTTTTCTTGCCTCGTTATTAGTTCTTTTCTTTACTATAAACCGTTTTTCTAATTTTGCTAGCAATTATATATTGAAGTCAATCCGCGGGGATCTTTTATGACATGAAGATTAGGTGGCCAATGGACATTGTTTGTCTTAAAAAAACAAATGTTTCCTAATGTAAGAAAACAATATTTTTAAAATTTAAGAAACTAATGTATTTTTTATAGGCATATAAGCTCATATATACAAATACATTTCCTAAGCCTAATATAGGTTTTTTGTAATATTCTAAATTTCAAGATAACTCCTTAGAATTATTAATTAGACAATCATGATATGCTATTAATATTTGAGGTCAACACGACACCACATGAAACCTAACACTTTCGTTCACGGGTCTTTGGATGGAGTATGCATGGCGGGAAGGTTAGCCTAGCTATTCTTTTCAAGCAGTACCTTTTTATCTCTATAGTTACTATGTTTTTTTAAAGGAAAAGATAACAAGTCACACACTAACCATAGAAATTATATTAAATGCTTTATCATTTTTAATTAAATCTTATAGAAAGATTTAGAATTTCTTGTTTTTAAGGGATTCAATGAAAAATAAGTTCTCTTATCATTTTTATTCTACCACTGGACAGAATGCGAAGACAAGATTATTTTTTGTCTATGAATATCCCATTTTTATATCTAATACTCCATAGCATAGTTTAAAAACCGGACCGGTTTGGTGGTTTAACCAGAGAAAACCTGAACCAATGGACTCATCGGTTTTTTAAGAGGCACCGGTCCAAACAGAAAAAATATTTACTAGAGGAATCGAACTTGTAAACCTTATGCTAGGCATAACACGTAAATACCAATACCACTTGGACACACCATGATTTTGTGATTACATATGGAAATATACATTATATATACCTTTTATGGTTATTTTGTTCTAAAATTTACTTAAATTTTGATGAAAAAAATGGGTTTTTTGTCGCCATCGAACCGAATGAACCAGTGGTCTGACCAGCAAACCAGTGAACCAGTCGCCTCATAGGTTCACTGACCGGTCCGGTTTTAAAAATTATGCTCCATAGATAGTTTGAATCGGATATAGACAATAATTAATTTTAGTGCAAAGTGTTTGGAGGGGGAGTCTAGCCTTTTTTATGTATTCGGAATGTGCAACTTCTACCAACAAAGAAAGTGCTTCTCCTATTCTGTACTAAATAAATGACCTAATTCTAGGAGGCGTTTCGAAGGGAACTTAACGGAATAGCAAAGAAAGAAAGATGAACAAGCAAAGCGAAGGCCAAACATGATATCTCAATCCCTTGATATGGTGGACTCCTAAAATAGACTTTCTTTGTTTGTATGATGTTTGAGAATACAATAATAAGCCATTCTTTAAAATGTGCTGGCTACTCGAACAAAATATTGAACTTTCTCTTTAGCATAGATAGACTTCACTACCTGGATAGGTCAGTCGTTTAGAATCGAAGGTTCATAAAAAAAGTTATCTGCTTTTACACATTTTTATAACTTTTTGGAGTGATTACATAATTCAGTTTGGCGGGAAGATTTCATCAAAATCTTACAACATCTTGCCAAACAAAGGAGAATAGACGACCAACACAGTTGTCACGGCTTTGCCCAATCGGGCTTCATGACATGAACAATAACACTGTTGCCCCCCCCCCCCCCCCCCCCGCCCGGCCCTAGAATGTCTTATTGCCTGATTTCAGTATTACCTCCCAATTATATGTTTTATACTGGAAGTTTCAGCCGTTGTTGACTATGAAAACTATCGTGACCCACTATTATGATCCTCTAGGATCTTTCCACTCTGCTCCATTGTGATCCCTTTCATGTTCCACATGTGCACTTTGTGCACAATGAACATGAACATGAACAAATCTCAATTTGTAATATATAAGCATATTTGGGTATAGTAAGAGCAACTCTAGCAGTGCCCTTAAAAAGGGCAAACCCTTATTTTTCGGCGGGTTTACAGTTTTTCGGCCAGTTTGTTCACCGAACAGAGCCCGTAAAATGGGCTCAGCCCATAAACACGATAAGGGGCACCGAATAAGCCCGAGGTCGAGCGCTATATATCCTGTTTCGCTAGTCATATGCGGGTTCAAAACCCTAGCTTATCCCCCTCCCACCGCCGCCACATCCCGCCACTGGCGGAACTTCTAGTTGCGTCTCTCCTCTGACTAGTAGCCCCGCTGCCACAATGGCTCGCCCTCCGAGCTTCTCCGTGTCTCGGCGAGCCCGTGGGGGCTACACCAGCTCCCCCCGCAGCCACGGTGGCCATGTCAACGACAGAGGGCGCGACGCCGAGGAGCATTCCCATCGTGTGAGGTTGGAAGGCGCGTGCAAGCGCTCGGTGCGCCGCACCGCCAAGTGGCAGAGCATGTGGTGGCTCTCCTCTGGCGGGGAGTGGTCTTCTTCGGCGGTGGTCATGCTTTCGGCGTCGAAGGAGGAGCCCACGGAGGAGGAGAAAGATCCGAAGGAGGTCGAGGAGGAGGATGCACTGACCACGCCCGACTTCATCCATGAAGACGATTTGGAGCGCGTTACAGCGTGGATAGTCGCGCACTCCGCCCGCGGGGCAAGGGCGACAGGCGAGGAGCGGCGACGCAAGGAGGAGCTCGACGATCTCATCCTCCAGCAGGGGCTCGCCACCGAGCATGACCACCTCCACCGCTCAGAGGAGTGGAAGAGGATCATAGAGGAGCATGCGCTCCTCAACAGCTCCTCCTTCGATGAGTGAGTGGCTGTGTTCGTCTTATGGGACCGAGGAGTATTAAGGTACCTTGAGTTTACCGTAGCGAGTGCAAAGTGTGCGTAATTTATGACGGCGGCTGGCTAACATCTAGGGTTGCCTGTTCCTCTCGACGGTGATGCTGCCAGTTCGCTCCGCGTCCAGTGGTCTTGAGGTCTCAGAGTATGGCGGACCGCGACCTCTCGTGACGGAAGGGTTTTTCGTTTTCTTTGCTTAGGCTGTTTTTCATGTCTTCTTCGGGATGCTGAGACGATGGCTATATCCTGGAGTCAGAATAAAGTTTTATCCACCCTATCCTCGCTCTAGTCGTGCGTCTAGCGCTGGCGGAGGGTGCGTGGAGTCGCTTGTCTGTTTGATCTCCAGGGATCCGGTCGGTTTTCGTGTTTATTGGTATGATTTCAGATCAGTCTCTTCCGATATACGATTGTTTTATCATTGGCGATGATTGCTGCTCCGGTGTGTTGGTCCTTTGTGGTCTTAGCACGACGACTTCCCTCCTATCTACTTCAACAAGCTCTACTACGACAAGATTTGTCCGGCTCCGGTGATGGAGAAGCAAACACGGCGGCGCGCCTTCGGCTCATGTTAGTGTCAGTAGTGATCACTAGATGGTCTATGGATCTATTTGTAATTTTAATTACTTTTAGCCTTCTTTATACTGTTGTTGATGATTTTTAATAGATCGGTAGAATTTTGAAAAAAAAATCATGCGTGTAGCATTCCCTTCGCATATAAATACAACTTCTTAGATTTTTCTTTTATGAAAATGGGGGATAAGCACCTTGGCCTCTGCATGACAGTTGCACTTAGTATGTAACTAATTTGGATTGTTATTTTTAGTATGAATACTAAAAAATGTGAAAATATAAAAACTTGTCTTTCTTTTATAGGATAATTTTCTTCTTATTATTATTACTATTTTTTTTTGTGACGACATTGCAATTTTAGAAGGTTAATTTTCATATAATACTCTAAAATTTTATCACCTACTCCTAAGGAAAGGCATTGATCATGCAATAATTGGTGTCATGGAAAAATAATATATAATTATTAACTTGTGACAGAAACACTTTTCAAGACACAAATGGTCATGAACTATTTCTTTCCTGCACCATCGAGAATGCTGGTAGTTTAAGATAAAATTTTGGAAGTAGAGAATGGAATGGACAAAACTACTTACACATATTGGAAAACGGGGTTCAAATCAGTGTCAACCGTTCATGAAGAAGTATATGTGCATTCTCTGCCCAAACGATAGCTGTGAGTAGTAAAAAAATGCAAAGGTCGACAATCATACCAAATCAGATTTATCTAGTCATTGCAACTTCTAAATACCAAAGAAATATTTATTTGTAAATCAACCAGGTGTTGTAACTAACCTCTAATTATATGGTGTATTATTATTATATCTTACGAGCATTTCATCCGCTTGCCCCAACGGCGTCCTAAAGGGATATTAGGCGCATCAGATCAAAACACGCGCCTACAGGGTGTGTTACGAACGTGCTAGAAACAAGCCGCAAACTACACAATGTAGGAAACAGATAGCCCGGCACATGTCAGCTACCGAGCCCATTCCCCCTCCTCTTCGCGCCTCCCCATTATCTATTCTATTATATACTAAAAGAAATATAAGAGGTTGTTTCGAGGTATTACGTTAAACCACATCATCTAAACTATTTGGACACTTAGATGTATAATTTAGGGCTAGGATTTAATAGGATAACCAGAGTTATATAACATGTACAATTTTATTATGTAACACATCAGACGTGGCAGTTCACATATTAGTGTTTTGGTGCGAACTATAGTCATGATCAAATCCACCGGGGGCGCAATTTTCGGGTAAACTAGCTAGCATTGTAATCCCAACCACGTGATTCCCTTTCACATATATTTTTTTCTGCCGCAATTTAATCTGCCTCGGGCTACAATATTTGATCTGTGTGCTCCAAAATAGCTATTCACAAGACATTTTTGTCATTTTACACATTCCACAAAAATGTCTTTTTTTCTACAAAACTTTGCGTGCATATGTACACCGGTGTTTTTTTAGTTTTATTAATGCATTTAAAATGTGTTTTTCACAATAGGGTCATCTAAACCTATGAGCCAAAACATATGGTTCCATATTACATTCAATACAAACACCAAGAATTAGATGAATCCATTAAGCCTCTGTTCTCTACGGCACCATCTCGACCACAAGACATTTTCATGAAAAACACACTAATGTAATATACCCATCCGTTCAAAAAAAGCTAATGTAAATGTCGAAGATGTAGGAACCTAGGTCTTTTAATGGAAAGAAAAAAGGAACAGAAGAGGTTCAAAGCGACGGGAATTCCAACGTCAAAGAGGCGACTAGGCTCCTCCATGAACTATTCATTTGGCCATACAACTTATTTTTACGAAAGAAAGGAAAAAAGGTTATACACTAACATAAGAAAATTAACATCCTTTTACAAACTCCAATGAGAATACAAAGATATGAAATCTTTGATATACTAGCATCGGGTCCATACAGACACATACTTAACACACTAATTATTCTTACAAAAAATAGCTAAAATTCATCATGTCAATATCACACTCTACAATTGTCACGGTTTTCAAGCATACAATAGGAAAAATGAGATGGTCTAGAAAACTATCATAAATGCAAAGTTATATGACCATCAATACAGTTGAGAAATTTTTACTAATGGATGACAACCAATAGATATTGATAAGCGCAACGAAACAGAACAATGTTAATTTGTCATCATAACTTTAACTATTCATATCACAAAACTAAGTCTATATTAAAATCAAAATATGGTGGAGAAATGAGAGATATGCAATAAGTCGTTAGAAAAGAAAAACATCTACTCCCTCCTTCACAGTTTGCAGGGCGTTGTACAAAAATCTCACGGACCTAGGCGTGAACGTATTGGCTAAAAATTAGGCCTATTAGTGAGCGGTTAAGGCGCATGCATTGGTGGGAGACTGTTGCATGCATAGAAAGTTGGGAAAAAAGGTGTCATATTAATTAATATTTAATTCTTATGCGCCTAGGAACATTGTAGTTTTGGAAAAATCCAGATTTGATTAGGCGCCCTGCAAACCGTGAAGGAGGTAGTAATCAACTTAGCATATCTTTTTTTATTAGTACACAACAGATAAGATATGCATATCCATAACTATGCATAAACTAGATCGACAAAAACATAACAAAATCATGTTTGAAAAAAATCATAAGTTAGTAGATTATCATAGTTGTAGTTAATAAAATCACAACTAATAGACCATACATGACATATCACAAAAATAGATCAGCATAAAAACTTACAAACTTTAAGTTTAACAATTACTAAGAACATAACCTAAACTCACCAAGTTCAAAACTTTATATGAGTTTACTTAATTGTCATATATATAAACACTCTTTGAAGGAGTAAAGCTAAAAAAGCAAGTGATGAACTCATTTTTTTCATAGAAAGATGGAGGATGAATGTTGGTTATTAGGAATGTGCTTGCTTAAGTGAGAGATATGATACCACTACACAATTATAAATACCAACAACTAGGTTTTTTTAGGATATGCCACCACTAACAATTATGGACTATGGTACTTGTTTGTAAAAGTTGCCGATGATGTTGTGACACTTCATTAATTACGTGATATAGGATTTCATTGTTGGGAAAACCTGCAAAACAATATTGTTCCTAATCACCAATCCTAATTTTGTTTATCTCTCTTTCACTCATTGACTATTTTTGATTGGATGCTGCATATTTAGAATTTGAGCACCAGACATTATTTGATATCCATACTTATAAATAAGTAAAAAACGTTACCTTTTTCTAGATTTTCTTCTACGTCATGTCTCTTGATTGGCCAGCAAAAAAGAAATTCTAAATGAATGGAATATGATAATTTCCTTGCAGGTCGAGTTCTCAGGACATATGCTAATACTTTTTAATTAAGAGAACTACTGCTCTTACAAAGGAAAACCCTGATAAACATCTCAACATTTGTTCTTTAGTTTAAACATGTAGCATAGGAGGAAAAAAGTAAACAATGAAGATTTTTGTCAAATATTATTTGCATTGACTACATATTCATTTAGTATTGACCTACTGCTGGTATGCTACCAGCATGGCATATTATTTTAACATTATGTAATTCCATAACTGTCTGATACATGAACATTGTTAATTTATCTCTAAAGGAGGAGCCCCATCCAATGATTCTCTTTGAAAAGGCCAAAATATATTTGTCATGTCATGTTGTGGATCTCCAATCAGGTTTTTCAAGGTAACTTCTCAATTTTGTTATCTTTATAGGCATCTTATGACAATGTTCTGGTTTAATAGTCTGACTGAATAATCGGGGTGATGATGGTGGTTCAATGTACATATTCGTCTATCTGTTAGTCGTCTTAGCCACCTGGCTAATCAGACCATCCTGGTGTGAGCATGATTTTAGTCGTTGGATCTCGAACTGGACCCATCCGGGTCGTCCACTATCTGGAACTCGAACTGTACTCATCGACTTGGAGTACCGATTTTTGTCTCATTATTCACACTGATTCTTAACATACAATACTTTTAGTGCCACTTCCTTATATTTATGGCTTTTTTGAAAGAGGTTGGTTGAGTGTTTCTTCCCTAAATTATTTTTCTAAATATAACCACTAAGAATAAAGCAATGGCAATGTGGAGTTTATGGACTGCAAATGAGTTAACTATTTTTGTTCACTACTACACAATGTTGGGTGGTGCTGACAAAAGTAGATGATGCAGACTTGCATATCTGCTTAACCTTCTATGGTGATTTCTTGTGTATTTGCTTAACTTTTCTATGGTGATTACATAAGATTTGTAACCAAAACAGATGATAGCCTGCAATTCTACCACATCGGACACCCTATGCCTGGACGAAGTGCAGGCAAAGCTGCAAAGCGCCCATCTTCACCTAGTTCTACGTTATGTGTGCTAGAAATAAATTGTATGGCACATATACCCTGATATCTTATCCGGTCCAATTTCTCACTTAGTTCGACGCCACTTCTCATGTTTGTGAATTTCAAAGTGTTCTTGATTTCGAAAATAGTTATAGAAATCTAAAGTTTTCACAGAGTTTTAAAAGTTCGTGTATTTAAAAATTTCACGGATTTGAAAATGTTCACGGTTCAAAAACATTCATGATTTTGACTGTTGTTTTGGTCGTCCCAGATATACATGTGCCTTTCCCGTCGTTTCGTTCATGTCCTCGTTAGAAACTCGCCTAATAAGCTAAAAACTACGGGATAAATTCACATGAACGCCAAGCAAAAGCGGAGCCTAAAGAATACTAGAAGGAAAAACCAGCCGGAAGCTTCCAAAGCCCGTCACAGCGACTTTGGATTGTTGGCCGGTTCTTCTTCCCCTCTTCGTCTAGCAGGTGGTTCATCCACCTAGCTTCCGTCTGCTCTTTAGTCTTGTACCGTTTGTAGTTGTTGTGGTATTTTTTTCTGTTTCCATTTTTTGTTTTTGTTTATTTTTCTTTTTTATTTTTTATTTTCTTTTTCTTAAATATGAATAATTTTGAATCTGATATTTGAATTGGAACAATTTTAAATTTTGAACATTTTTAGATTTGTACCATTTTCAAATATAAGCATCTTTTTTAAAATCAGAATTTTTTGAAATGTGAAAATTTTCTGAATCTAAACATTTTTTAAAATTTAAACAATTTTCAAATTTGAACACTTTTTTAAAGTTGAACATTTTTCAAATTTGAACACTTCTTAAAGTTGATTTTTTTTAAAACTTGAACATTTTCAAAATCTGTCTTTTTATTACTTTATTAACAAAATAAACATAAAATAAGAAAACATATCTCTTCAGGCTATATTGGGGTGGCCCATGAAGGAGCGGCTACAGGCGTCACCCCGCTCACGCCCGCAATGAGCAGGGAATAGAAGCAAAGATATTTGTGCGTGGCAGGGCCGCTGCAGCTGTTTTAGAGGCCCAATGGCAAACTAGAAAAGGGGCCATAGTGTCACCGGCCGAATTGATTATCAATGGTATAGGCAGAGAGCGGTGTTTTGCCTATTGCGTGGTGCATATATATGCTTAATCTTTGGCAGTTTTTACGGTATACTTGGTACTCCATAAGAGTAGCTTGGAGTACCAATTAAATCTGGCCACTCAATCGATTCAAAGGGTATTATCGATTTTTCTAGTGTTTAGAATGTTCTTCTATCTAATCTAATCTAGTAGAATCTTCTTATAATGGAGAGGTTGCTTTATCCATTTTGTCCATGCTTTTGGGATGGAGTTGCTTTCTTCTCATAGACGGGCCATAAACATCCAAACGTAGGAAGGGGTGCTGGGAGAAACCTAAGTGGATGACATATATGGTATCAAATCCAACATCGTCATACTTTTCTGATGGGCTTCTCGGCAGATGGGTTAGAACTGTTACAGGACCAATGAAAGTTTCTTGGTTTAGTCTCACCTCTCTGATGGAAAGAGTCTTTGACCAGATTACAAGGACATGATTCCTTTCTCCCTTTAGTCTGGGCTTTTGGAATAGAGTGGATTCTTTTATTGTAGTTAGACCGTATGCATATAAATGACCGAAATGTAGGCTGGGTGCTAGGCTGTATCTAAGTGGACGCTCGAATTTGATATCAGAGTCAGCATTACCATGATTAGTACTCAGTTAGTCCTACTGCAGAAGGCTGTGATCGGCTTATGCGGGAGTGATTTTTTTTCCTATTTTTAGTCTATGCTTTTACTATGGTATGGGCTTTCGTTTTATAGTTGGGCCGTATGGTCATAAACGTCCACCTAGTACCGGAGTGTTGGGCTAGATCAGAGTAGACACTAACATTAGTACTCCTCCGTCGAAAAATTGGTGTCATAGATTTACCTAAATTCACATATATCTAGACACGCTTTAATTTATAGATAAATACAAATGTATTGATAAATCCGCATAGGGAGTACTCTACTTTTTATGCTATACGAGGCTGTTTTGCAGTAACTAGTGGTGCAAGTCAACATGCAATCTAGTCAACACATGCATGCATGCTTCGGGGAAAGCTCTATCTAACTACCTAAAACTACTTAGGGCATGTACAGTCAGTTGTCTGTAAGAGTTAACATCTAGGATTTTTGATGAGATGAATGGGAGAGAGGGAAGAGAGAGAAGTAGTCCGTCGGTAGGATTAAAGACGATCGATTCCCATAAAAATCGGGTCTTACCGACTACTTCTCCCCTGTTGTGTACGAGGCTCATCGTTCATTGTGGGACTTTTTAAGTTACAACTGCTAGTGGATCACAAGGAAATATTCTTCAGTTAGTCAGCTGATCTGGAGGAGCCTTATAGACAGCAAGTCGTCGGAACTAATGCACATGCCCTTAGTTAGTGTGTGTAGTTACGTTGATCATGTTAGGTGTAAAATACTATAGTCGTAGAATACAGCACACAGCCAGCGCTAGGTATAGGTAGGAAGCCACGTGGTTCTCGACGACTCTCGACTAATATAAATTGAGGCTACCGCGCGCGCGTCTCCATCTCGGGTCAAGGCGCCGTGCAGTAGCCACCGTATAGCATAACATAATGACTCGATCGACGAACCTGCTCCAATCGATGAGCTTGGTTGGCTGTAATTATTATTGTCTAGGGGGGACACCGAAGCAAGGCTCATGTTCATGTTAGGAACAAGCTGGAACAGCGTAAAATAGTCGCAGAATACAGCACACAGCTAGCGGTAGGAAGGAAAGCCGCGTGGTTAGTTCTCGACTCTCGACTGAATTGAGAAGTAGCTGAGCTCGGTGGTGGGTGGCTGCCGCGGGTCAAGGCGCCGCCGTGCATTAGCTTGGTCTCGGCCTATATATAAAGCCGTACGTCCATCCCCTTCTTCCCTCATCATTCAATTCATCCCACGGTTAGCCAGCCCTCGATCGAAGACCATCAGCTAGGTACGATGCCACGGTTTGGAGGTGTAGCCAAACTCGTTGTGGCCATAGGAGGTGCGCCGCCGCCGCCGCCGTCGCCAGTGAAATCCAAGAACCAAAAGAAACGATTATCATCGACAGCACCAGCAGCAGCAACAACCAAGAGTGATGCGTCAAAAGCATCGAGCCAGCTCTTCGTCTCAGCACCAGCCACGAGCAGCAAGAAGGTCGGCAGCTCTTCTCAGATACCCATATCTACAGCCAAAGCCTACTCAGCCGCAGCAGACAAGAAACACAAGGTTTGCTCTCATGCTCTGCCTTCTCCATTAATTTCCTCTTTTTTTATGTTTAGCTTGCGGATTATCTAACTCTGTATTCTATCTTGCTGGGTGAGCAGACGAACAAGCGTCCTTCTGAGTCCGGAATTACCAACACAGAAAATTACAAGAAGAAGCTTCGGAGCAGCGGAGGGACCAAAGAATAAACTAGCAGCTAAATACCCAGAAAAGGCCATAACACGAGCGTAGAACCATTTCATGGTTTTCCGCTAAGGTGTGGGCATGTATCAGTTGTTCTTTTTTTTGCAAAAATTCTATCGATATATTAATAATTATTATTAGTAGTACAGAGAAGGCTAAAAATGATAAAAGTTAAAAATAGGTCGGTGACAATTATGAATACTAGCGCGAGCCGAAGGCGCGCTGCCGTCCTCGCATCTCCATCACGAAGCCAGGCAAATCTTATCGTAGTGGAATTTGTGATAGTTGATGGACAAGAGGTCGTCATGATAAGGCTTCCAAAAGCTAGCTCATTAGAGCAACAACCATCGCTAATGATAACATGTGTATGTCGAAAGAGATTAACCTGAGAACACACAAATGAACATGAAAATTTACCAGATCCCAAAAAATCAGTCGGGCACACGCCTCCACGTGCCCTTCGCCGGTGCTAGACACACCACCGGAATAGGAAAAGTGCAGTAAGGATGTTATTCTGACTTCAAGATATAGTCGCCGTCTCACAGTCCCAAAAAGTCATCGAAAAAACGGCGTGAATTTTTTGAGTCAAATCCCTACAACGTGAGACCATAGAGTGATGTCGTCCATAATTTTAGAAATAGTTACATAAGATGGTTGATCAACATTTTTAAATACCATACTGTTTTTGGCGTCCCAAATTTTCCACGGAATGACGAGAGCGATAAACGGCCAGACAAAGGAGTAAAGCCCAGCAAGAACCGGAGTAGTCCACAAGTCGAAGAAATCCTGGAAAGAGAACATTGATTTTATTACATACCTCCTGCGCGCGGGGCAGACGAATAAGAGGTGGTGTCAACTTTTCATGGCCTGGCCGCATCTAGGACAAGTCGCATAGCCAATATAATAGTCTTCTTATACAGATTCTCGTGCGCATTGAGTCTATCCGGGGTGAGAAGCCAGCCGAAGGTCTTCACCTTCTAGGGAGCGGGGTCAAACGACTCCCATACGTTGGCCAGGTGGTAGTTCTAAAGCTGAGTCGAGAGGGCAGTATAAGAACTTTTAGTAGAGAAGCTGGAGCCGTCGAGCATCGTCTGATGATCAGTCGTACCTAAAAGATGCACATCCTGCAATAAAACATAAAGAGACAAGAGCACGCTAGGAACGGCCGAGGTTAGCCTGAAAGTCAGATTTGGCATCGTGACTATAAGCACACCATCCTCCAGCCCTTCCTTCACCTCCTTCACCTTGGCGTTCTCCGGCAGACGGAAGTGCCTGACGAACTTGTCGCTGCTACGCTCCGCCACTACGGGAACAAGCTACGACGCTGACGGTGATTTCAACGCTGACGGTGATATGTCGGGGCCGTCAGCACTGTCTCAGTACGCCCACGGCCAGAAAAACCCCGTCAGCACAAGTCAACCGTCGGCATAGATCAGCCTACGCCGACGGCCACCGTGGGCACAGTATCACCGTCGGCTTAGACCCACCTACGCCGACGGCCACTGTTAGCGTCATACGGCCTTCAGCATAGGCCGACGCCACGTGGATTTGCCAACTTCGGAGGAAACGGCAGAACAACGACGTTCATAGTCATGACTATGCTGACGGTATTACCGTCGGCACTATAACAACGATAGCAGCTACTTCAATGCTGCTAGATTTTTGCCTCTCTCAAAATGACTCCTGAACATAGTAACGCTGACGGCTACCGTGGGCACTATCATAGTGGCCCTGCCGCACCATCACTGACATAGTAACGCCGACGGTATAACCGTCGGCACTACAACAGCGGCAACAGCTACTCAGTGCTGTAGCTGGTTTGGCTCCTTCAAAAATGACTAACACTTGGGCTCCTTAACATAGTAACACGTATGGCCACCGTCGGCACTATACCATTGGCAGCAGCTCCTCCAGCACTAGTGGTTTCCAGGTGGAGATGTAAGGTGATATATTAACGCCGACAGCTACCGTGGGCACTATCACAGTGGCCCTGCTGCTCCAATACCTCAGCCGCACCAGCACTAACATGATAACGCTGACGGTATAACCGTCGGCACTATAACAGAGGCAGCAACTACAACAGCTAAAGATGTATGGTGACATAGTAACGCCGACGACTACCGTGGGCACTATCATAGTGGCCTTGGTAGTACCTCGGCCGCAATGTCGCACCAGGCCAACCTTTGTTTTCCATGTAGATATGGCCAAAACAAACCTAAACCAACAAAAAAGTACATTGGTCAACGCTCGTACGGAAGTAGCTAGGGGGGTAGATCTTCGGGGCCCATAGACTAGGGTTTCGCTGGAAAATGACCGCAGGAGCACCGGAATCCCATGAAAACTTGCGTGTGGCCATAGCATACATGTACAAGTGTGGTGAAACATCCATAGATGCATTTCCTATCTCCTGGGTAAGAACGTGTTCACGTGCACGCGATTACACTAGCAGAAATGCTCGACGTGTAGGAAGAAACCCTTGCTGCGGGTCAAAACGAGGGATACCAATGGAATCTTGACCCAACCTTTGTTTTACATGTAGATATGGACAAAACAAACCTAAACCAACAAAAAAGTACATTGTTCAATGCTCGTACGAAGATAACTAGTGGGGTAGATCTTCGGGGCCCAACTACTATCCTTAGGTACCCTCCGCTAGTGGCACCGCAACTTCGCAGGACGAGGAGTTCCAGCAAGAGGAGGAGCAGGACGAGCAGGACGAGGAGCTCCATCAGCAGGACGAGGATGAGGAGGAGGTATGCTCTTTTCTCCTATATTCCACCCACTTTGTTTCATTCAGTTACATTAATTTGCATTTTAATTTGTAGCAGCAGGAGGAGGACGAGGATGAGATACCCTCTTTTGAGCAGCAGGAGAACGAGTCAGAGAGGGCGGCTAGGTTGTGGGTTCGAGGCCCAAATAAGGTCCCGAATCCACCAAAAACTGATGCGGGGAAATTCCTCCTTGTGCCTACCAAAGAGTAAGTGTCTATCTGTTGATCATATACGTAGGTTGCTAGTACTATTTTAGCGCATACTAATATTTTGATTCATGTGCAGGAATTTTAAGTTTGTTGATCAATCGATCCAGAGACGCCGTCTTCCAGCTGGCATTCTTACGTGTTTGCTGAAGAAGTATTGGTCAGGTCCCTACAAGTCAGGCCTTGAGGAAAAGAAGTTAGCCCTCAAATGGGAGGACTATGAGGCCGCTAAGTCCGGGGGCACCATGACCGATGATGATGGTGTGACTTTTGTGCCCAACCATGCACAAGTTGTGCACAACAAGTTTTGGGTAAGTCATTCTTTGTTGACATCTGTTTTATGCCTTCAAGTGACTTGTACACTCATCTTTCTATGCTAACTTATGATTCTCACCATGTTTGTGTTGGAATTATGCCCTAGAGACAATAATAAAGATGTTATTATTATAATTCTTGTTCATGATAAAGTTTATATTCCATGCTAGAATTGTATTAAGCGGAAACTTTAATACTTGTGTGGTTTGTGAACAACACCGTGTCCCTAGTACGCCTCTATGGACTAGCTCATTGATTAATGATGGTTAAGGTTTCCTAACCATAGACATGAGTTGTCGATTAATAATGAGATCATATCATTGGGAGAATGATGTGATGGACAGACCCAAACTAAGCGAAGCAATTAGATCGTGTCATCGTGTTCATCTTTGCGAAGCTTTTCTTATGTCAAATATTGTATTCCTTAGACCATGAGATAATACAACTCCCTGGTATCGGATGAAAGCTTTGAGGTCATCAAACGTTATCCTATGAGAGGGTGATCATAAAGGTGTCTCTCAGGTGATCGGAAAGTACCTGTTGGGGTGTATGTATCGAGATGGGATTTGTCCCTCCCAAGTCGGAGAGATATACTTGGGCCCCTTTCGGTGTCGATATCAACACCGCTTGCAAGCACGTGGTTAAGGAGTTAATCACAAAGTGATATCGGATTACGACGAGTAAAGTACTTCTTGTGAACGAGATTGAACTAGGTATGGCCATGCAAGCGATCGAATCTCGGGCAAGTAAAATATCGCGCGACGAAGGGAATATATATATGGGATTGAATGAATCCTGGCATCGTGGTTCATCCGATATGATCATCGATGAATGTGTGGGAGTCAATATGGGTTTCCAGACCCCGCTGTTGATTATTGATATAAGATCATGTCTGCATATTCTCGAACCCGAAGGGTCACACACTTAACGTGTCTCGACGCTAGGATAGATTGGATAATTGGTTTATGAGTTTTTGTTCGGAGTCTCGGATGGGATCCGGGACATCACGAGAGGTTCCGGAATGGTCCGGAGAATAAGATTCATATAAGGCAATGCAGTTTTTGGAGTTCGGAATTGTTCCGGATTAATCGGTATTGTACCGGAAGCTTCTAGAACCTTCCGGAGTGGGACCAACGTGGCCCCACTTGTCGGGAGGGGGCGTGGGACTACGAGGGAGTGCCCTGGCCGCATTGGGCCAGGGGCACAAGGCCCCATAGGCCCAGCCGGCCAAAACCCTAGGGAAACCCTAGGGAAACCTTCTAGAAGGAGGGGGAAAACTTGCCCCCCACTCCAACCCTTGGGGCCGCCGCCCTAGGGCTTGGATGAGGGGACAAGGGGGCCGGCCAGCCCCCTATATATAGAGGGAAGGGGCGCAGCCCTCCTCCCCCACTCCTTCAACCCTAGCCGCCATACTGCTGCCCTCCAGATCTCTCTCTCCCGACTGCGCGTAGGCGAAGCCCTGCCGCAGAAACTCTCCACCGCTTGCACCGCGCCGTCGGGTTGTAGATCCAATCCGTCTCTCCACCATACTTGCTGGACCAAGGAAGGAGGAGACGTCGAGGTGCCGCACGTGTGCATCTCTCGGATGCATCACCACTTGCGGTGCTAGATCGGATCGGATCGCAGGGAGGAGAAGCGAGTACGACTACATCACCCACGTTCCGTCGAACGTTCCGCTGTGCGAATCTTCAAGGGTATGAAGATATCATCTATTCCCCCTCGTTGTTTGCATATCCTAGATTAGATCTTGGCTTTCCCCGTTCGCATCCGTAGAAAATTTTGATTTACTATGCTGCGAAACCATGCAGTGGTATCAGAGCTAGATCTATGCGTAGATGTGTTTCACGAGTAGAACGCAACATGGTTGTTGTGGGCGTTGATGTTTTCTGTTGCAAACCTCTTGTTTGTGTACTTCTTATGACGCGGGATAGCGAGATTGAAGCGGTCCAGACCAACTTTACGCGACGTCGTTCGCGAGACCGGATCCGCACTTGACGTGTGGCTTGTTCCACACATGCGGCTGGTGGATGCCTGTTTCTCTCACTATAGTTGTCATGGGATTTACACCGGAGTTTGGCAACCATAATATCACCGTTGTGGCTTTCCGTAGGTAAGAATCGTTCTTAGCTTGCTACTCCCATAAGCCACGTAAAACATGCAACAACAAAGTAGAGGCGTCTAACTTGTTTCTGCAGGGAGTGTTTTCTGTGATATGGTATGGCCCAAGATGTGATATGTGTATTGTATGCGATGATCATGTTTTGTAATGTTTCACGACTTGCATGTCGATGAGTACACAACCGACAGGAGCCATATGGTTGTCTTTATAATTGTGTATGACCTGTGTGTCAACTTCTTATACGCCATGTAATAGTTTCACTTTATCGCTAAGTAGTTAGCAATAGTTGTAGTTGCTATTCGTGGTGGAGGCAATCATGGTGGAGTGATGGAGATCATGCCGGCATGCACAAGATGGAGATCATTGCGCGAAGATTGGCTATACCATGTCACATAAAGTTATATGCATGTGATGTTTATCCTTTTATGTATCTTATTATACTTAGATCGCTACGGTAGCATTATAAGATGATTCCTCACTTAAAGATCAAGATAAAAACTGTGTTCTCCCCATGTATGCACCGTTGCGAAAGTTCGTCGTGTCCAAGCATCACGTGATGATCGGGTGCTATAGACTCTACGTTCACATACAACGGGTGCAAGCCAGTTTTACTGCACGCGGAAATACTTGGGTTTGACTTGACGAGCCTAGCATGTATGAGACATGGCCTCGGAACACATGAACCGAAAGGTTAAGCATGATTCATATGACTGATATGATCGACACTTCGTTGTCCACCATTGAAACCACATCTCTTCTCGTGATGATCGGATTAGGTGTGGTGAATTTGGATCATGTTCACTAAACAACTTGAGGGATGTTGAATTTAGTGGGAGTTCATCTAGTAATTTGATTAAGTTGAACTATTTATCATGAACATAGTCTAAATTGTACTTGCAAATCGTAGATCAAATGGCTAAGTCCAACTTCAACTTCAACGTTTTGCTGAGATAGAAAAGCTTAGAAACAATGGGTCTAACTTCACCAAATGGTTCCGCAATCTGAGAATCATTCTCCCTGGCAGACAAAAGGACTATGTCCTTGAGAAAGCGCTAGGTGACGCCCCTGCTATAGATGCGCGGTGATGAGAAAGCTGTTTATCGGTCAGCAAGTTTGATTATGATTTGATTAAGATCGCCATGTTGTTTGCTATGGAATCGGATCTTCAAAATCGCTTTGAGGAGTTCGGGCCCTTTGAGATTCTTGAGGAGCTGAAAACTATGTTTCAGACTCAGGCCCGAGAGATATGAGATCTCTAAGAAATTCTTTAAGCGCAAGATGGAGGAAGGGAGTTCGTTAGTGAGCACGCCATTAAGATGTCGGGCTACACTCAACGCCTTTGAGCAATCGGACTGCAAGATTCAGAGGAGCTCAAGATTGACAGAGTTCTGCAGTCACTCCCTCCTAGCTACAAAAGTTTTGTCGTTGCTCACAATCAGATTGGTTCCACTGATATGATCACTGAGCTCTTCGCTAAGATGAAAGTAGCGGAGGTGGACATCAAAAAGGATAATCATGTGTTGATGGTCAACAAGCCCCCCACCTTCAAGAAAGGTAAGGGTGCAAAGAAGCCCTTCAAGAAAGGCGGCGGCAAGCGCGTTGCCCCTGCTGAGAAGAAGCTCAAGTCTGGACCCAAGCCGGACTGAGTGCTTCTATTGCAAGGACAAGGGTCACTTTGGAAGCATAAATCGTCAAGTACTTAGCGGACAAGAAGGCTGGCACCATCAAAGGTATATTTGATATACATGTTATTGATGTTTTCCTTACTAGCCCTCGTTGTAGTGCCTGGGTATTTGATACTGGTTCAGTTGCTAATATTTGTAACTCGAAACAGGAGCTACGGAATAGACGGCGGCTTGCGAGGGATGAGGTGACGATGCGCGTTAGCAACGGATCAAGAGTTGATGTGATGGCCGTCGACACGCTCTCCTTAGTTTTACCTTCGGGATTAGTTTTAAACCTTAATAAGTGTTATTATGTGCATGCGTTGAGCATGAACATTATTTCTGGATCGTGTTTGTTGCAAGACGGTTATTCATTTAAATCGGAGAATAATGGTTGTTCTATTTATATGAGTAACATCTTTTATGGCCATGCACCTGTGTAAATGGTTTATTTCTTCTGAATCTCGAAAGGGATGAAACACACATCCATAACATTGAGGCTAAGAGATGCAAAGTAGATAGTGATAATACTACTTATTTATGGCACTATCGTCTATGTCATATTGGTGTAAAGCGCATGAAGAAACTCCATTCTGATGGACTTTTGGAGTCTCTTGATTTTGAATCATTTGACACATGCGAACCATGCCTCATGGGCAAGATTATCAAAACCCCGTTCTCCGGAATGATGGAGCGAGCAACGGACTTATTGGAAATCATACATACCGATGTATGCGGACCGATGAGTGTTTCGACGCGCGGTGGATATCGCTATTTTCTCACTTTTACCGATGACTTAAGTGGATATGGGTATATCTATTTGATGAAACATAAATCTAAAACATTTGAAAAGTTCAAGGAATTTCAGAATGAAGTGGAGAACCATCGTAACAGAAAAATTAAGTTTCTACGATCCGATCGTGGAGGTGAATATTTGAGTTATGATTTTCTCACGCATCTTAAAGCAAGCGGAATCGCTTCGCAACTCACGCCACCCGGAACACCACAGCGCAATGGTGTGTCTGAACGCCGGAATCGAACTCTATTAGATATGCTCCGATCAATGATGTCTCTTACTGATTTGTCGTTATCATTTTGGGGTTATGCATTAGAAACCGTTGCATTCACTTTAAATAGGGCACCATCTAAATCCGTTGAGACGACACCGTATGAGCTGTGGTTTGGTGCTAAACCTAAGTTCTCGTTTCTTAAAGTTTGGGGATGCGAAGCTTACGTCAAGAAGTTGATGCCGGACAAGCTCGAACCCAAAGCAGAGAAATGTGTCTTCATAGGATAACCTAAGGAAACTATTGGGTATACCTTCTATCACATAACCGAAGGAAAAGTGTTTGTCGCAAAGAACGGATCATTTCTTGAGAAGGATTTTCTCTCGAAAGAAGTGAGTGGGAGGAAAGTAGAGATAGACGAGGTTGTTGAACCTTCTCTTGAGTTGGAGTGTAGCGCAGCACCTGAAATTGTTCCAGTACCGCCTGCACCAACAATAGAGGAAGCTAATGACAAGGATCATGAAGCTTCGGACGATGCTACTACTGAACGTTGCAGGTCGACAAGGTCGCGTGCCCCTCCTGAGTGGTACGGCAACCCTGTCTTAACTGTCTTGTTAGTAGACGACAGTGAACCTGCGAACATTGATGAAGAGTTGTATATGATGCAACCCGAAGGTTTTGTCGATCCTAAGGATGTTGATAAAGTGTGCAAACTTCAGCATTCCATTTATGGACTGAAGCAAGCATCTCGGAGTTGGAACCTTCGTTTTGATCAAGTGATCAAGAGCTTTGGATTTGTTCCAAATTGCTACGAAGCTTGTATCTACAAGAAAGTGAGTGGGAGCTCAATGACATTTCTGGTACTATATGTGGATGACATATTGATTATTGGAAATGACATAAACATGCTTAACGATGTGAAGAGTTATTTGAACAAGTGTTTTTCAATGAAAGACCTAGGTGAAGCTGCTTATTGGGCATCAAAATCTATAGAGATAGACAAAGACGCCTGATAGCTTTAAGCCAGAGTACATACCTAGACAAAGTTCTGAAAAGGTTTAGAATGGATAAGGCAAAGAAAGGTTCAGTGCCTATGTTGTCAGGTAAGATATTGAGCAAGGCTCAGTGTCCGGCTACGGTAAATGATAGAGAAGCTATGAGCAAAGTGCCATATGCCTCGGCCATAGGTTCTATCATGTATGCCATGCTGTGTACTAGACCGGATGTGTCCAATGCTCTTAGTTTGACGAGCAGATATCAAAGTGATCCAGGAGTGCAACACTGGACAGCCGTGAAGAACATCCTAAAGTACCTAAATAGGACTAAAGAAATGTTCTTAGTCTATGGAGATGATGAACAACTCGTTGTAAAGGGTTACGTCGACGCTAGTTTCGACACCGACAAGGATGATTCTAAATCTCAGACAGGATACATTTATATTTTGAATGGAGGAGCTGTGAGCTAGAGAAGCTGCAAGCAAAGCGTGATCGCGGAATCTACAGTAGAAGCGGAATACATGGCTGCGAGCGTTGCAAGTGAAGGAGTTTGGATCAGGAACTTCATCACTGAGCTTGGCGTGGTTCCAAGTGCATTGGACCCACTGGAGATATTGTGTGACAACACTGGCGCCATAGCACTCCCTAAGGAACCAAGATATCATCCAAAGACCAAGCATATCAACCGCAAGTTTCATATAATCCGAGATTATATAGCAGATGGAGATCTGAAGATTAGCAAAATACATACAAATCTGAATGTCGCAGATCGATTGACTAAACCTCTTCCACGTGCAAAACATGATCAGCACCTTAGTGCCATGGGTGTTAGATTATTGCCAGATGTAAACTAGATTATTGACTCTAGTGCAAGTGGGAGACTATTGGAATTATTCCCTAGAGACAATAATAAAGATGTTATTATTATAATTTTTGTTCATGATAAAGTTTATATTCCATGCTAGAATTGTATTAAGCGGAAACTTTAATACTTGTGTGGTTTGTGAACAACACCGTGTCCCTAGTACGCCTCTATGGACTAGCTCATTGATTAATGATGGTTAAGGTTTCCTAACCATAGACATGAGTTGTCGATTAATAATGAGATCATATCATTGGGAGAATGATGTGATGGACAGACCCAAACTAAGCGAAGCAATTAGATCGTGCCGTGTTCATCTTTGCGAAGCTTTTCTTATGTCAAATATTGTATTCCTTAGACCATGAGATAATACAACTCCCTGGTATCGGATGAAAGCTTTGAGGTTATCAAACGTCATCCTATGAGAGGGTGATCATAAAGGTGTCTCTCAGGTGATCGGAAAGTACCTGTTGGGTTGTATGTATCGAGATGGGATTTGTCCCTCCCAAGTCGGAGAGATATACTTCGGTCCCACTCGGTAATCGATATCAACACCACTTGCAAGCACGTGGTTAAGGAGTTAATCACAAAGTGATATCGAATTATGGAACGAGTAAAGTACTTGCTGTGAACGAGATTGAACTAGGTATGACGGTACCGACGATCGAATCTCGGGCAAGTAAAATATCGCGCGACGAAGGGAATATATATATGGGATTGAATGAATCATGGCATCGTGGTTCATCCAATATGATCATCGATGAATGTGTGGGAGTCAATATGGGTTTCCAGACCCCGCTGTTGATTATTGATATAAGATCATGTCTGCATATTCTCGAACCCGAAGGGTCACACACTTAACGTGTCTCGACGCTAGGATAGATTGGATAATTGGTTTATGAGTTTTTGTTCGGAGTCTCGGATGGGATACGGGACATCACGAGAGGTTCCGGAATGGTCCGGAGAATAAGATTCATATAAGGCAATGCAGTTTTTGGAGTTCGGAATTGTTCTGGATTAATCGATTATTGTCTAAGCTTCTAGAACCTTCCGGAGTGGGACCAACGTGGCCCCACTTGTCGGGAGGGGGCGTGGGACTACGAGGGAGTGCCCTGGCCGCATTGGGCCAGGGGCACAAGGCCCCATAGGCCCAGCCGACCAAAACCCTAGGGAAACCTTCTAGAAGGAGGGGGAAAACTTGCCCCCCACTCCAACCCTTGGGGCCGCCGCCCTAGGGCTTGGAGGAGGGGACAAGGGGGCCGGCCAGCCCCCTATATATAGAGGGCAGGGGCGCAGCCCTCCTCCCCCACTCCTTCAACCCTAGCCGCCATACTGCTGCCCTCCAGATCTCTCTCTCCCGACTGCCCGTAGGCGAAGCCCTGCCACAGAAACTCTCCACCGCTTGCACCACGCCGTCGCGTTGTAGATCCAATCCGTCTCTCCACCATACTTGCTGGATCAAGGAAGGAGGAGACGTCGAGGTGCCGCACGTGTGCATCTCTCGGAGGCATCACCACTTGCGGTGCTAGATCGGATCGGATCGCGAGGAGGAGAAGCGAGTACGACTACATCACCCACGTTCCATCGAACGTTCCGCTATGCGAATATTCAAGGTTATGAAGATCTCATCTATTCCCCCTCGTTGTTTGCATCTCCTAGATTAGATCTTGGCTTTCCCCGTTCGCATCCGTAGAAAATTTTGATTTACTATGCTGCGAAACCCTTCAGTTTGATGCATGATTGTAGGCATATTATAGAGTGGATCCTGAGCATGAGGAGAAGGCGAACGAGGTCTTCGAGATTATGGCGAGGAAGCAGGTGCGCCAGATGATTTACGATGCTAAAAATATTGCAATCTCGCACTACTACGCTGAACAAGGCAAGAGGAAACTGAAGAGCCACATTGTTGCCGAGAAGCTCGGAGACAAGGTCAAGGTGGAAGATCTCTTGGCGGTGAGTAAATTGTCTTTTCATTCTATGTCCGTCCTAAATTGCATTTTCTGTTCTTGATTTGAGATGTTTTCATTTCTTAGACTGTTCCAAAGTGGTGCTATGGAAAGAAAGATGGTTGGGAGAGGTTGGTGGACATGTGGACGAGTGATCCGGAATTCTTCGCCAAGAGCGAGCAGAATAAGAAAAATCGCGGCCATGAGGGAACACATGTTCAAGGAAACAGGAACTTCAACCGCTTCAAGGACTACAAGGTATATATATGAAACAACCTCCTTCTATTAGACGACATGTTACTTTTGTAATGCATAACATTTGTTTTATGCACTATAGGTGGCTGCTAATGACGGTGTTGACATTCCTGACGTTGAAGTGTGGCAGCAGGCTCGTAAGAAGGATCCCAAACCCAACGAGGATCCTTACTACGGCTCCACCACTGAGACCGTGAGCGACTACTCGAACAGGTTATTTATTTCCACCATATGTACTAATGTCTACCATGCTTATGGATTGCTACTATGCTTATTCATTGGCATAAAGATTCTTAATGCGGTATACTCGAGCAGGTTCGAAGAGTTGTATGAGCCGGATTCTCAGCCTCTTCAGCAGCCGATCGATGAGACATCATTGCTCCTCGCTAGGGGCGGCAAGCCACATGGACGCTTCAAGATTCTTAATGTAATGGTGCCCTCTACGACCACTCTCACATGGGTTAAAGCTACCACGAGCGCCACTGCTTCTATCCCACCTCGTGCACCGCGTCGCGAAGTAAGTTTTTTCTCATTTTTATCCGAATTTAGACTTTTGATCATGCATGTGTATGGTTATGAGATTCATTATGTCAAATTGTAGCCCCGCTATGAGGATGCCTACAGGGAGGTTTGCCAGGAGTTTCACCAAAAGATGAAGGAATGGTATGCTGCAATTGATGCCCGCGAGGATCACATTCAAGCGGCACATAAGGTTAATTTTTGCCCATTTAGCTACTTGCAAGCGATTCTTATGGTGTATTTTCCTTGTCCATGTGTGACATATAATCTCACTTGCAGGCATGGTATATGGCTCAGACGAATGGTACTCCAATGCCCCCTTTTGTCGAACCTCCACCAAAACCACCGATGCCAGTGTTGCCGTCAGAGGCCGAATTCCTTGCACGTCTAGCCACGGGGACTCCGGTTAGTACTTCACATAACTACAAGGTTATTAGTTACTTGTCACAAAAGAACTACTAAGTTACTAGATACTATTGCGCTCAAACATATGTAGGGATCAGCTCATTCAGAGACACCCTTTGGTCACGCTTTGCCTCAAGTAGCCTTTGCCTAGGACAACTCCACTTCACTTTGGTGGTCCTAGTCCGGTCATTCTGCTGGACCGCTCTCGACGAGGATCATTATTTACCGACGGCCTTTCGATTAGTTGCAAGCAACACTTACACAATTTACCATGTATAAATTTTGACTTAGACAATTTGCTATACAAAAACTTTTAACTTTTTCTCAACTTCTCATGCATGAACTTTGACTTAGACAATTTTCCATTATAAATGAGCGTGTTCTTTAGTTTTGTAGTGATCTCGAAGTCTATGATCCGGTGCTCGAAGTCCGTTGAAGACCGGTTGCTATGTATCCCATGACTATGTGTATTGAACATGTAGTGATCATGCTCTTCAAGACAATGTGCAATGAATGACATTGTAGTGATGACTATGTGTAATGAACTTGTAGTGATCATTATGTGCAATGAACTTGGAATGATGAGTGTGTATGACTATGTATCTACGAAGATTTGATAGTCTTGAATTCTTTTGCATGGATTACAGTCAATTCATATATATATATATATATATATATATATATATATATATATGTGTGTGTGCGCGCGCTTGCTTGTGGGCATTTTTTTTTGTATAAACAAGTTGCAAAAAAAATACTGGCACATCAACGCCGACGATTATACCGTCAGCCCTATAACGGCTAGCACGGCCTGGACATCAACGCCGACGGTTATACCGTCGGCCCTATAACTACCAGCATGGCCTGGACATCAACACTGACGGTTATACCGTCGGCCCTGTAACGGCCACCACGGTGTCGTCGGTAACTGCACCTGGACACAACAGCAGCAACGCCGACAGTAATACCGTCGGTAGTATAACTATACCTGGACACAACAGCAGCAACGCCGACGGTAATACCGTCGGTAGTATAACTACAGCTGGGGTGAACTGGCCAAACACCGACGATAATACCATCAGCACTATAACTACACGTGGGCACTAAAGTTTTAACGCCGACGGTATTACCGTCGGCACTATAACTGCACCTGGGTACTCCCAACGCCCTGGTCTTCCTACACGTGGCCATCTACACCGTCATCTAAGGTCCGTTAACTTCGTGCGCCGACGGCCATGTGACGCCGACAGACGGTATATACTGTCGGCACAAGCGGCTACGCTGACGGTGGATGCTACGCCGACGGGCATGTAGCTGTGCTGACGCGAGAGATGCTGACGGCTCTGTGCCGACGGTCACCGTCGGCGTTGTCATGTGCTGACGGTTTTGCGGGCGGTGCCACTTTTCGTAGCTTGTTCCTGTAGTGCGCGCGGTGCCACTTTTCGTTCTTTTCCACCTTTCTCTTTTTCTGATTTCAGCCCAGGACGGGAGGGGCCTACTGCATTCTAGATCACTCTCCAGACTCCTGCTGTTCGTAGGTGGGCCTAGCTTGTCCTTTACTTGTGCTCCCATCCATGCACCGTTCCAGTGTCCAGACTGGTCGGGAAGTGACTGGTATTGTAAAGGCCCTTTCGAGAAGGAAATAGTGAAATCCTGGGACGTCGAGCTGCCACACCATGGACATTTTTGGTGCTCCTTGACGGAGGCTATAAGTAGCCTGCCTCGCACTCGAGCTGAAACACGTCGAGAAGACTGCAGAATACAGAGCAACAAAGCATACTGTCCAACAAACAATCAAACACTTTCAGTCTCTCACTCACTCATCAGTTCACCTCCACACGCAGCAACAATGTCGATGGTGAGGCGGAGCAACGTGTTCGACCCCTTCTCCATGGACCTCTGGGCCGACCCCTTCGAGGCCTTCCGCTCCATCGTTCCTGCAGCCTCCGGCAACAGCGAGACGGCCGCCTTTGCCAACGCCCGTGTGGACTGGAAGGAGACCCCCGAGGCTCATGTCTTCAAGGCCGATCTTCCAGGGGTGAAGAAGGAGGAGGTCAAGGTGGAAGTGGAGGACGGCAACATGCTGGTCGTCAGCGGCGAGCGCACCAAGGAGAAGGAGGACAAGAACGACAAGTGGCACCGCGTCGAGCGCAGCAGCGGCAAGTTCGTCAGGCGCTTCCGTCTGCCGGACGACGCCAAGGTGGAGGAGGTCAAGGCCGGGCTGGAGAATGGCGTGCTGACGGTCACCGTGCCCAAAACCGAGGTCAAGAAGCCTGAGGTGAAGGCCATCGAGATCTCCGGCTAAATGTGTGTGAGCAATCAGTACCAGCTTGATTTGCCGCAGATATGTGTCTGTTTCTGTTCCCGTGAAATCGTGTGTCCTTGTGTAGTTGTGTTTCCTTCCTTGGTCACTATAGTGACTTGTGTGATCGATCTTGCATGTTGGCGAAGAATAAATCAGAATAAATTGTTTGGACTTTCGACTAGAGTGCGCGGTGCATAATTATAAATCATTACATTCTGTTGCGTGTGCATGAGCGTCTCCTGGTATGTATGGATTGTACGAATTAAGGGAAATGACATTTAATGTTTAGTTGATTTACTAGCTGTGGATAATTATAAAAGCATCTCCACCCAGAACGTTTCCAGGGCGTTTTTATTACGGCGAAATTTTGTCCAGTCGCATTCCTAAAATGCCGAATCACGTTGGATCTAGCGTTCTCAGATAGAATCCGGGCGCTAGAAACCATTTGGGAATGCCAGTCGCAGCGAAAAATGAGTGGGCCAACCCTATAGACGACTCAAGGCCGAGTTCCCGCCTTTTTTCTCCTCTTCCCGCATTCCTTCTCCATTCCAGTTCCCCGAGCTCCTTCCCATCATGTCTCCCAAGGTTTCGTCAAACCGCGATCCACCGTAGCGTACCAAAGGTGAAGAAGCCGACGCCGAGGCCATAGGGATTGACCGATGCCAAGTGGTTGTACGAAGTCCGACAGAGAAAGGTCGAAACAGAGAGCAGCAAGGACATGACAACAAGGTCGAAGGAGGCGCAGACGATAAGGGATGCGCATACGGCTTTGAAGCATGCCGTACTTCGATGTCACGCCCGATGCTGATCGTCGCCGTGCAGTACGCCGCACACTAGGGGAGCCAACCAAGCGTCGGATCTCTGGCCGGGTTCTTGCCGATCTCATCGGCCATGTTCTAGGAGAGCCAGGCAAACCCGTGCCAAAGGTACTCTTCCTTCCCCGAATTCAACGACGGGTTCAACCCGAACATGCTCTTCACCTTGACGAGGTTTAATCTCGTCAATGCCCATTGTTATGGACTTGGGTTTTGGAGAAGATGGGGATGCTGGAGATCGTGGCACGGTTAACAGACAAGCAACCAGGGGACACGAGATTTACCCAGGTTCAGGCCCCCGGAGGGAAAACCCTACTCCTGCTTGTCTGCTCTTGATTACGGCGGAACCGAAGATTACAGGGTGCGCAGATTCGATCTGGCGTGGATGCGTGTGCGAAAGTATGAGTCGAGAGATCTAGGACGTGCCCTCCTGGCCTTTATATAGACTTAGCCAGGTCCCGGGCATAGTCCTAGTCGGTTACAAGTTTTGGGGTTTTACCCCTTTGAATTTCCTATCTCCGCTAGTCTTGCTCTCCAAGGATCCGAAGGCGTCATGGGCCTTGGCCACCCGAAAATCTTCATGGGCCAGCATATATCTGCTGTGGGCCTTCCTTGGGCTGTACCAGGTATGCTGAAGTCACGTACCCGTAGGGTATAACCATGTCAGTAGCCCCCGAGTGATCAGTCGAATCGTAGATTCGGCTGAGGACTCTTCCATTCTTCGGGTGCAACTATGTTTTAATAGTATATGAGCGTAGGGATTGTTGATGCGTGTGCCTGACTCACCCGACGGATCAGGTCGCTTAACCGCCTTAGGACGAAACGGCACGATCTTCTTCAGGTTTGGGTCCCTCAACCCGGACCTGGAACATATGCTGGCGTAATTCGACTCAAGCCGCGGAGGACTTACAGGAGTGGAATTCTAGTGATTTTAATTGGTGTATCCAACGCGTCCGTCGGGATTTTTCATCGTACCTGCTGATACGGCTTCATACTAGCAGAGCGCAGTCAGGTGCGTTGCCAGGCCATCAGATGATATCTGTAGGTCTTATCTTTGTGTCGAAGACACAAAGATCGAATGTTTGTCACCGCGGAGGTGCTTCGGATGGCCAAGGAGATTGTCGCTCACTTAGCGTTTTGTTGGGGCAGAGTTGCCAAAAAGTTTTTGCATGCTTATCCGCAAGATCGCAGTCGAAGATTTCATAGGGTGCGCGGCCAGCGCTCCCTATGGGAGTAGCCCCCAAGTGTCTGTTCGAGTCGTAGACTCGAACGGAGACTTTATTTCAAGCACTGTTTCAGTTGTTAAGTCTGCAGGACTCGAAAATTTTCGGATGCTTAAATCCATCCTCCCTATGGGAGTAGCCCCAGTCCATGATGATTCGTGGAGACTCGACGTGGGACTCGAAGTAATTTTATCCTCATTTGTTCTGCCGGTGCGCGCGGCCTCGATAGAGTAGCCTTAGTATTTAGTCGAATCGTAGATTCGAGTGAGTACTCTAAGTCGTGCCGAAGTTGGTGCTAGTATAGCTTTTGATGACGCTGTCTTGACGATCGATGACCTCAAGCATCTGCTACGCCAGAGGTGACTTGACTGGACGAAGCGTGGGTCCCACTTCCTGACTTTGAATTGACTGGTCACGCGCGGCGTGGAGATGATTACGGCGTCTCCTCGATTTCCGCGCGTAGTGGACGGCGTGGTAACGATGGTTCGTTGTGATGCTAACACGTGTACGGCCAGATATACCGTTGGCATTAGGTCTTCTCGATGGACGGCCAGCGTGCGTCGTCTTCGCTGTTATAATCCGTGGTGAAATCGTGGTTTGTTTTTCACCGCACCAGTTCATCTGTTCACTGCTTCCATGTCCTTGAGCGATTCTTGCTGCGCATTGAGAGTTTCCTCCACATTTCCTTCGTTCTTTCCTCGTTGTAACGCCGCCGCCACGCCAGCGCCATGGGGAAAGCGAAGAAGTCTTCATCTGCGGTTGGGACCAGCGCCGCCGGGGGCAAGAAAGGCACCACCGCTGCTCGTGTCACCGATGGTGGCTGGCAGGGATCGGAGACGCGGGAGAGCGATCTCCGCAAACTGCGTGAGCGGGGCCTGATCCCGCAAGATACGACGGCCGTGAGACTCCCCGGCAATGAGGTAATCCCCCGTCCCCCATCTGGGTATCGGGTTATGTTTGTTGCCTTTGTGTTGCGCGGGTTTTCTTATCCGGTCCACGACTTCCTTCGTGGACTGCTCTTCTTCTATGGGGTTCAACTCCATCATCTGTCTCCCAACTCCCTTCTCCACATTGCGTGTTTTATCACACTTTGCGAGTGTTGGCTTGGCATTGAGTCAAGACTTTGGCCTCTTCCGGAAGCTTTATTCCGTGAAGAGGCAGTCTGGTTCGGATGGTGTATATCCCATTGGGGGTTTCATCATCTCCCTCAATCCCAATTTTCAATTCTTTTCCTTTTCCATGTCCGAATCTGTCCAGTACTGGCGGAGGCGATGGTTTTATACCCGTGACTCTGTTTTGCCTGGGCAAGATTTTGGTCTCGTTCCCTTTGACCCCTCCCAATTGATTGAGAAGAAAAGATCATGTGATGGTGCGGGGGAGATGATGGGGGAGTCGAACATTGCGTCGCCTCCTCCTCAGACGGTGGCGACTTTGGGTGGCGCTGCTCCAGATCCTCCTGTACCGGAGGGGCTGGTGGTTGCGCCTCAGAATTTCGCAGGTGGGCCTTCGGGCTCGCCTTAGGAGCATGTAAGTTTTCTGCTTCCTGTCACGGGGGTAGTCCCCGAGTGTCTTCGTGTGCTGATGTTGTTTTTGCTTCTTTGTTTTGGGCGTAGCCCCCAAGTCCTGTTCTTACTGCTATTGCCTTTTTCTGCAGCCTTTTGTCCAAGAGGCCAAGCGACTGGTGGAAGAACGCCTGACGCTGGAGGCGAAACTGCGGCAGCTTCAAGGTATTCGTCTGCCTTTTAGTACTTCTCATGTGTATCTTGTCCTGTTCTTTGACACTTGCTTGTTTTAAATGCAGAGGAGCATAACGACTCTCTCCGTGAGGTCGACGCTCTTAAAAAGAGCCTTGGCCAATCGGAGCAGAAGGCCGAAGCCGCCGTTGGCGCGAAAGAGCGCCTTGAGCTAGAGCTGACGAAGCGTGAAGCGAGGCGTCATGAGGAGGCCGCAGATCGTGAGGAGCAGCTGGCCACCGTTGCGGCTGCTCGTGAAAGAGGGGTGGCGGAGAAGCTCATGGCTGCTGCCAAGGCTATTTCGGGTGAGTGCTGGATTTTTGTACTTGTCTCTTTTTCGATGGGTCTTCTTCTATGCTGCCTTTCTTCATGCTCTTCTTCATTTTTGTCTCAGATGCCGCAGGCATCGAGTTCGACCGCGGTGCTCTGGAGCACGGGAGTGCTCTGGATGATGCCACTGTGGCGGTCGAAGACCGCTGCAGCACCGTCGTCAACTCCCTGGCCAAGGCGAAAGAGGTCCTTGGTCGCTTCTACCAGGAGCTCTTCCCGAAGGGCGCGACCCTTGAAGATGTGGATGCCCTGGCAGGGGCTCTGTCGGTAAGCGCTGCAGATACAAGCGCAAGCGAAGGGCATCGGCGATCCGTCGGTCTGGCGATGGCCATGGCGGTCAGCGGAGCTGGACTTGCCCCAGATCACCTCTCGGATGCCGACGGCTGCGGATGGATCAGAGGTAGCCTTCACTGCCTACTCCGCTCGCTGCAGACGATATGGGCCCAAGCTCATTGACTTGCTGTCTGAGTACGCACTGCGGCAGCAGGGCGAGGCCAAAGCTAGGCAGTCTGGCTCTGAGGCGACTCAGTGTCCTGCGCCTTAGGCATAGTAGATGTAGGGTAGTGTGTAGTTTACTTTTGTTGTACATATCTTTTGTAGTACCATCCTTGTGCCACGCTGTGGCTTTTATATATTTAATGAATTTCTTCGAGTTGTGCTCTATCCTTGGCTGAATGTCTGTGTGCCTTCATTTTTCTGCTGCTATAGGTTCCTTGGTCTTGACCCAATGACATTTCATCCATAAAGCCTTTGCGACCATCGTTGAATGATGCCTCGCTTGCCTTCCTTCGAGATCGCGTCTTGCGTGGAGAGGGAATTGCTCGGGCTACGTGGTCGCGCCGACGTTTGGAAATCCAAGGCGGAGCATGGTGCAGCCAGAGAGGAGTACTTGATGGCGGAGTTGGGTCGGCTGGCCGAGCAGCTGCAATGTAAGTTGGTCCTTGTTTCGGGTTGTAGCTCAGTTCTTCGAGTGAGCCTGCTGGCCTTATTCTTGTTTTGTGCTGTTGTCGCAGGTGCGAATCTTGCTCCGAGGGAAGAAAAAGAGCGTGTCGCTGTTCGGGTCAATTGCTTGACTCAACAGGACATGGAGGCCGGCGGCTTCTTCTGGATGGATCGTGATCGCGCCATAGCCTTGGCGACGGTGCAGGATCGTGTTCATCAAGTTTCGCGGGTGCTCCGGTGCGTACGCCACTTTCTCGCTTTACGTCATGTTTCCTTTGATGTCGTCAGCGACCCTTGCAGGTCTTCTGTCGAGGTTTCGGAGTGCCAGCAATGTCAAGGAGCTGGTGCGGCAGCAGCTCGTCGCAGGAGTAAAGGCTGCCTTGTCCCTTGTGAGGGTGCACCGTCCCGACGTAGATTTGGCTGTTGTGGCAGCTGGGCCACCTCTTTGACCGGATGGTGGCGAGTGGAACATGCGTCCGCATTACGCGGCTGTAAGGCAGTATGCCGAAAATATTGTAGATTTGTTTGAGCAGCGTCCTCAGGTTATTCTTCAGAATAGGTAGGACCTGAAAATAGACAGAGAGATGTAAAATTTGTATATTTCGGCTGGGCGTTTTGTGCCCTTTGTTGTAAAGGTTTGCTTATTGTGAGCACGCAGTGCTTTGATTGAGTACGTGTCCTTTTCGTTTGCCTGACGTGGTCAGCTACTCAGGTGTACACGTTTGGTCCTCAGTCGATGAAATCGTGAGGTGGGGGGAGCCCCTGAGTGCGTTTGTAGCATGTAATAAAGGTACAGAAAAGTAGTCAGCCGAAGGTTCGGGCGAGACACTTAGCTTTATTTATATTGTAATGGAGGAGGTACATGGTTCGGCTGAGTAGCCTTGGCTGTAAGCCTTATTGAAAGTAAAAAGGGGTATTTTGCTATGGGTAGAATCGTCGCAGGTGCGAGATGTTCCATGGGTTGGAGTATGCGACTCCAGACTCCACGTGCTTGAGGCGGTAGGCGCCACCTGGGATGACTTCGGTGATGACATAGGGTCCTTCCCATGGTGACTCGAGTTTATTCGGTCGCTTTTGCTTGAGTCGTAAGACGAGGTCTCCTTCGACGAAGGACCTTGGGCGCAGCCGTGGTAGTTGCGGAGACTTTGTCGGTACACCGCTGATCTAGCTGCTGCTATATCCCGTGCTTCGTCGAGTGTGTCGACGGCATCTTCGAAGCCGTGGATTCGGCTTATTTACCGACTCGTGGAGCCCGTGGCGTGCTTGCTGGTAGTACGGCTTCAGCCCGTGCACCATGAAGAACGTGTGTAGCCGGTGGAGCTGTTTGGCGAGTCCGTAAGCTCCACAGATGACGGTAGCTCTTTCGCCCAGTTTCCAGCTTTGTGCTCGAGTGAGCTCATGAGGCGCTTCTTGATGCCGGGCGCCAATTAGACCGCTGGCCTTTTCCACTTGCCCGCTTGTTTGCGGGTGCCACCGAGGCATACGTGATGTTGATCCCGAGGCCTTCGCAGAAGTCCCGGAATTCTTCGGAGATGAAGTTCGATCCATTGTCGATGATGATCTTGCGTACGCATCAATCAGTAGACAATGGATTCAAGAATTTGACGGCGGTTTTGCCCTTCCGTTGGTGATCGCATAGCCTCGATCCACTTGGTGAATTTGTCATCGCGACCGTGAGGAAGACGTGTCCCCTTTCGAGGACTTTGGCGGTTTGCCTATCATGTCGAGGCCCCATTGAGCGAAAGGCTGCTATGGGTATGGGTCTGAGCTTGGACCCAGGTCGCGGTTTTGTCGTCGGCGAACCGTTGACACCTGCTGCATCTTCGGACGATGTCCTTTATGCCGCTCATGGCCGCTGGCACAAGAGAATCCTGCTCAGAGAGCTTTGGCGACAAGGAGCGGCTGCGCAGGTGGCCGCAGATGCCCTCATGGATGTCTTGGAGTATGGCCTTGCCGTCGTCGATGGTGACACACCGCTGTAGTACACCCGTAATGCTGCGTTTGTACAGTTCGCCGCTGATGATGGTGAAGGCTTTGACCGACGGATATGCGCCGCATCCGCTTCGGCCGCCGTAGTTCTCCGTTTATCAGGAACTGGAGGTATGGTCGTGTCCAAGTTTCTTCGACTGCCATGACCTGCATTAGGTTGATCATGGCAACTTTGGTATCCAGCTTTTCGGTCCTTCGTGACCTTCGGTAGCGAGCCCCGAGTGTTCTCGCTTCTTCGGTGATCCTTGGGGAATTTTCGCTGATGGATGGCACGCAGATCTGTTCGAGGAACACACCGGTGGCACTTTGCGCAAGTGGAGCCGATGTTGGCGAGTCTATCGGCTTCCTCGCTGCTTTCTTCCAACGTGTCGAAGCTCGCAGCCGCCGAATTCTCCTTCGGTGAGTTGTAGGCGCGCATGCGTGATCATGTTTTCGGCGCAGGCTACACTCATTCATCGTCGCCGGACGACGAGGTTGGAGTCACCAGATGACCAGCGCGCTATGCGATATCTTTGCCATCCTCATGCCATGGATGAGGGCTTCGATTTGGCTTCGTTGTTGGAGGCTCAACTTCATCCAAGAACGATTTCATCTTGTCACCTTGCGGAGGTCAAGAGGACTCGCTTCGCCTCCGCTTCGCCGCTTGGAGCCGCGAATGCATTGTCCAGATCGCGACATATCTGGGTGTCCGGCAGCTGCAGCTCCATCCAAAGGCACCAGGAAGTCCGGAAGGACCTGGATTTGATTGCGTCGCTTCGTAGAGACGATGTCTAAAGGCGATAGTTCGATGCCCCACGTGGCCACGCGCCCGTGGCCTCCGGGTTATTCAGATGCTGTCAGGGTGCTCGCTGATGACCATCACCTGATGTTCCCGGAAGTAGTGGCTCAGCCGCCGAGCCATGCGAACACGCCGTAGGCTAGCTTCTGGTAGTGCGGGTACCGCTGTTTTGTTGGTGTCAGTACCTCGCCAAGGTAGTAAATTGGGCGCTGGACCCCATGGGTCTTGCCTTCTTCGGGTTGTTCGACCACGAGTACGGTGCTGACCACCTGGTGTGTGGCTGCTATGTACAACAGCAGTGGCTCACGCTCCTTTGGCGTAACCAAAACGGGCGAGGTGGAGAGGAGCCGCTTGAGGCTTTCAACGCGCTGCTGGCTTCGTGTCCACTGAACTTGTCTCGCCTTGCGCAGCAGCCGTAGAATGGTAGGGCCTTCTCGCCCATACGGTGATGAATCGCTTAATGCCGCTACTCGACCATGAGCCGTTGAACGCCCTTGAGGTTTTTCGCTTCCATTGCCATGATGGCTCTGATTTTCTTCGGTTCGCCTCAATCCTCGTTGAGAGATGAAGTATCCGAGCAGCTGGCCCGAGGGGACGCCAAGGCGACTTTTCCGGATTGAGCTTGATCCTCAGAGCGATCAAGATTGTCGAACGCCTCGCGGAGATCGCCGATAAGTGTCCTTGCCTCCTTGGTTTTTATTACTATGTCGCCGATAGACTTGGACGCTATGACCGATCTGGTCCTTGAGGCAGGCGCATGCATCGCTGGTACGTGGCACCCGCGTTCTTTAGCCCAAGGGCATTGTGTTGTAGCAGATACTCCGAACGTGTGATGAACGCCGTTTTTCTTGATCTTCACCTTGAGTCGACCGTTATAGCCTGAGTAGGCGCCGAGGAAGGAGAGTTTTCACAACTCGCAATAATCGATGATCCGATCGATCCGAGGAAGAGGAAAGTGGTCCTTTGGGCGTTTGTTTAGTGACGTGAAGTTCACGCACATCCGCAGGATGTCCGTGTCCTTCTTTGGAACCATCACCGTTTGCCAGCCACTCGCTTCCTTGATTTCCCGGATGAAGTCTGCCGCAGTAATCTGTTGATTTCTTGCCGATAGCTTTGTCTCATGGCTCCGGCGATCTTCGGATGGACCGCTGACTGCTTGGTGTCCGCAAGACTTTGAGTGCGTTTCGGCGAATTCCTCGAACTCTGGCATGTCCGCATGACACCAGCGAAGATTTCCAGCCACGAAGGAATTCGACGAGCGCGCATTCCTATGCGGTGCTGAGGTCGTTGGCGATCAGCGCCGTCTTGGAGTCGTCCGACGGATGGACCTGCACTTTTTTGGTGTTGACGGTGGAGTCGAAGGACGTGTCAGGTGCGTTCTGCCTTATGACTGGGGGTAGCCCATTGTCCGTCACCTCGCGGAGCCTGACAAGCTCGTCTTGCATGCCGAAGATCGAGATTTTGTTGAAATCCCTGTCGCATTGGTCCGATCGGGTGAAGCTCCCGTGGACTGTAATGACCCCCCTTGGTCCTGGCATCTTGAGTAGTAGGTATGCGTAATGTGGGACGGCCAGGAATCTTGCGAATGCTACACGCCCCAAGATGGCGTCGTACTGCGACGGCCAGTCCACCACTTCAATTTAGGCCCCGCCAAAGTTGTCCGCCTCAAGATGACGCCGAGTCCTATTTTGCCCGGGGAATATGCCCTTTCCTCGACAATGCCGTGGAACGCCAGTTCGATTGTTCCAGGCTGCATTGCGATCCGTGATAGCTGCTAGAGTACTTGTAACATTAGGTTGATGCTGCTACGCCGTCCATGAAGACGTGACTCATCTCAAACCTCCGACCAAGGCTTCCAAAGACCGTGGCAGCATGACCTGGGCGAGGGATCCGCAAGGTGATCCGCACGAGTGAATGTGCTGCAGGACTCCGATCCGCTGAGGTACTCAGGGATTGCAGGCGGAGTTGCCACGGCCAAGTTGATTTGTCGGGTGATTTTCTTCTGCACCCTGTTGGTAGGGCGTCCCTTCTGGATCATATTAAGTGCTCCCTTTGGTGGGGGGTATGGGACCCGGCGTTGTTTTGATACGTGCGATCGGTTGATTTGGGCCTCAATAGGCGCGGTGGAGGAGCTCCGTGCTATTTCTCCGGCGTGGTGCGCTTCAAACGCAGGGATTGGGGCTTGTTGCCTCATCTGCACCATGCCTTCGCTGAGTTTCGGAACTCGCGGCAGCCTTGAGCATGTGGCTTTCTTTTGCCATCCTGCTTGTCGATGTAGAAGTGGATGGTGCTTGGACCCAAAGTTTGTCGAATGCCGAGGGTCCGTTGTCGCGTCGCAGCTGCCACGTTGGTCGTCCGCTATCGCAGAAGTTTCCGCTGCGGTATCCTCCGCTGCGCGGTTGTTGTCGTTACGGGCGGTCGGCGAGTCGGCCGACCATGTCGGGTCCATCGCGTCCTCGAGACGCGTGATCTCCTCTTGCTGCGGCGTTTCACGCCTTCGCCGTAGTCGCCCTCTTTGTCCGATTGCGCTGGATGCAATCTTCGCCATCCGCCAATCGCTGGCGATTTCCATGAGGTGGTCGAGTGTCTTGGGCTTTACACGCCAAGTTCCTCCTTGAAGTCTGGGCGCTGACGCCGCCTCAAGGCGCTGGCGGCCCGCTCTTCGGAGATGTGTGCTGCGGAGTTCTTGGTTGTAGACCAGCGTAGTATGTACGAGCGAATAGATTCACCCGTTCTCTGAGTGCAGGCTCGCAATTCTTCGATTGAAGCGGGCCTTTTGTTGGTGCCTTTGAAATTTTGGATGAAGCTGTAAGCAAGATCCTCCCAGCTTCGGATGGATCCTGATGATAGGCTGAGCTGCACCGCGCCGCTTGTCACCGCAATGAAGGCATTGCTTGGCGGTTTCTTTGTTGCCTCCGTGAAGCTTGACGGATGACAGATGGTCGCTGAGCCAGGACTTCGGGTCTTGCGTGCCGTTGAACTTCGGAGTATCCGAAGGAAGCTTGAAGTTGCGTGGCATCTATGTTCGCCGGACGGATCTGCTGAAGCATCGAGCTCCGCAGAGTTCTCCTTCGTCTTCATCCATCTCAGATTCAGACGAGCATGCGCGTTTGGCGCGTGCTTTGTCGATCTTGCGCTGTGTAAGCTTGTCTCTGGCGTCTAAGCGCGTTTATGGCGGTGCGAGCTCTTCTTCCTTCGAGGAAGATCGTGTTCCTCTTCCTCTTCGGATGAGGGGGTAGGGCTCCGCCGCTACCGCCGGAGCTTTCTTCTTCGCCCGCAGAGCGCCTTCGTGGAGCGCAGTCTGATTAGGCCTAGTCCGTGAGTGCGGACCATGCATGGTCCTTTTGGGTCCCTCCGAAGGTGGGTGAGCCGAGATACGCATGGCTGCCATGATCGCAACTTGTGGCGCCTTTCAGATGATGTTGCCGCCGCATCCATATCCATGAACGATGTGGAGAGTTCGGGTCACATCACGCCGCCCTTGGGATCCATGTTCTCCACCCGAGTGGTGCTTGTTTCTGGTTTCCGCTTGTGCTAGAGCCGGTGCCATGGCGGAGAGCGCAGCTCGTCGCTACCTGGACTCGGAGGTCGCTTGCTTGCGCTTGTCGGCGCCTCCCGCATCTTGACTTGTTTCTTGTGCTCCTCAATGAGGAGGTAGTGGTATGCCATCAAGAGGTCACGGAGGCGCTCGGTAGTAAGACGGCCGTCATGACAAAGACGGCGCTACCGCACCCATCCTTCTTTGCTAAGTTGGATGACGTGGCCATTGCTTTCCCTGTTGGGTGGAGGGGACTGGCTTCTTCTGTTTTTGCCGTTTTCGCCGTTTCGGTTGGGCGGCGGGTTGGGCGTTTCCTCGTCGGTTTGGATGACTGCGGCGCATAAGTAGCGCCTGCAGATTGGTTGACTGCTGCCGCAGCTTTCGGATCTGGAACCGTAGGTCCCTTCATCCGAAGGTGGATCGCACAGATCGGAGTTGCAGCAGCTGCTGCTGTAGAACTCATCTGTCGATGGTGACGTGCGTAGCACGGGGTGTGGAGCCCACGAACATGGCCTGATTGATGGCACGGGCACCCGCTCGGGGAGGCGAAGGGTGCCAGTTTGACCCACCTGGAAGCAGAAGCTCCCGAACAAAATTTCGAGTCCGTCGCCTACGGGCTCGAAATCCTTCATGGTGGCCGGCGAGTGGGCGGTGAAGTCGAAAGTGCCGAAGAGGAGGTGATTCTCCGTCGCCGCGGAGTTGTAGATCGATCGGGTCGGAACCGTCACGACCGCACAATCAGCAGCCTCAATTCCCACAGACGGCGCCAATTGACGAGGTTTAATCTCGTCAATGCCCATTGTTATGGACTTGGGTTTTGGAGAAGATGGGAATGCTGGAGATCGTGGCACGGTTAACAGACAAGCAACCAGGGGACACGAGATTCACCCAGGTTCAGGCCCCCGGAGAGAAAACCCTACTCCTGCTTGTCTGCTCTTGATTACGGCGGAACCGAAGATTACAGGGTGCGCAGATTCGATCTGGCGTGGATGCGTGTGCGAAAGTATGAGTCGAGAGATCTAGGACGTGCCCTCCTGGCCTTTATATAGACTTAGGCAGGTCCCGGGCATAGTCCTAGTCGGTTACAAGTTCTGGGGTTTTACCCCTTTGAATTTCCTATCTCCGCTAGTCTTGCTCTCCAAGGATCCGAAGGCGTCATGGGCCTTGGCCACCCGAAAATCTTCATGGGCCAGCGTATATCTGCTATGGGCCTTCCTTGGGCTGGACCAGGTATGCTGAAGTCACGTACCCGTAGGGTATAACCATGTCACACCTGCTCCGCACCTCGCCCTCCAACCTTCAGCGTCGACATCAATGTACTCTACGCCAGCTCTCCCGCGTACGCCGACACTTCATCGGGCATGCGTCGTTGTCCTCTTCCGTTCGCTGGAAGCAACTCCTCGCCCGTCCCCTTGGCGATAGGATGCCCGCAACATGTTCGGCGGGCGAGGCCTACATGGCGAACATGATCGCCTCCGGTTTCGCAGCGACAAACAACTACTCCTTCTTCACTCAAAAATAGTCCCGAGCCGACGCCGAACATGGCCTCGAGTCCTAGGATTTCACTGAAGGCCAGGCTGACCATACGCCGAGGAATGGGAGGAGGCCTAAGAGGACGCCTTGTCGACGACAAAGGTTTTATATTGTTTGGATTGTATTTAAATTTGTTATTCCCATTTTAAACTATATGTAATGTTTTTAAATTTTACTTATTTTTTTTCATAAATGTGTAATATTTGAGTGTAAATAGATAGATTTTATTTTTCTGCAAATTTCGATATACTATTTGTATTTTTATGTATTAGAATGATTTAGTTATGATTTTTCTAAGATTAATGTGGTAAAATAAAAAATAGGTATTGCCAAGGGCATTCAGCAGAGATGTGAAACCTATGCCGAGGACAATGCGGTCGGTGTAGCTTTAACGCCGTCCCGCGCGGTAGCTATGCCGAGGGCCGCCCTCGGCCCATCTAGGCTACGTTGACGGTATTTCTGTGTCGAGGGCCGGCCTGCTGGCCTAGGCTAGGGAGAACCCTCCGCCGAGGGCCCCGACATTTGGTCATCGGCGTAGGTTCCCGGACCTCGGCGTAGCGGGCTTTTCCTTGTAGTGCCTATGCCAGATATCTTTTCTTTAGATGGAACAGTTTTATTTCAGTTTCTGATTATCAAGGGCCTATGCTAGAGTCCAAAAAGGAACATGGGAGTAGAGATTTCTAGAGAGATTCGGTCGGACTTGTTCTTTTAGGATGAAACAATAGTGGTTTGCATCCAGTGACAATGACGTACGCTTGCGTACTTTATAGTTCCCTCGAGGCCTTGCGTTTTGAGAAGCTTTCTTTTAGTCTATGTGTTTCTAGCGGCCATGCATGACGTCGATATTTGCTGTTGCATTGGCTATGGGCCTTTGTTTTCTTCCTTGTTTAACAATTCTGGTATTTTCATATATACCTCGAGTACTTGCATACACCGTGTTGTTGCATATGCCGGTTATATTTGGTATCAGGTTGGTATCAGTATTTACCATTTATCAACAAAAATGGAATGCATGAAACGGAAGAATTATTCATACTCAATTAGTTGTGTCTATGTTTTCTAACCTTATATGCTAGCTACAAGGCTTATTCATCTGTTCTTTCATTTTCGAAAGAGCCTTGCAACCATCTTGAGGACATACATATACTCGATTAGACACGCGCATAAGTGGAAGATCGCGAAGCATCCCACATTTCACAACAGTCAATATAATGCCTGAGGGAACGTTTATCAGTGAACAGAGGGAGTAGCATACTCTGGGAGGGTGCGTTTGCTTGCGGAATTAGTCGGGTAAGAATCCTGATCAAAATACTAATAAGTAATATGAAGTCGCTAAATAAGTTCTGGTATATGTCAACAATCAATTGAATCGGTACTCATCAACTTTCTTGTAGCGTGTAGTACACTAATGTAATGGCACACCATCCAATTTTCCAAACATTCTGTCCACTCGACTTCTTTTTTGTTGAACAAATCAACCCCACACTTAGCATGTTCATGATTAGGTTTAGGCACTGAACGAATCAATCCGACAAATTTATCTCAAGTTGAATCTGTAAGGGTGTCGCCTGAGTTTTCAATGAAATTTGGCCTGGCTAGCCCTTTCCCGCTTGCATTAACACATATAGAAAGTCTTGCAAATCAAATGGAAGAACCCGTCATTCTGTATCAACTAGGCCGCTATAAAAAAATGATATCGTAAGTAATCCCTTCTTGCACGATAGGTTCAACCGGGTTCTATAAGAAGCAACTCGATCTAGCCATTACACCACCCTCACACCAGTGCATGAACACTGAGTAGCGATAAGAACTTATCAATGGTAAGTAACAAGCTACCCTTTTCTTTGTAGTACCTAACATATATGGATTTATGCTTCCATGTTTGATAGCTGAAGATCCGTGGCATGTTTTTGCGCAGGGGTCAATGATGAAGATGGGCCCGTGCGGCGGCAGCGGCGGAGGCGGCATGGACATGGACCCCCGTGGCGTGAATCGCATCGTGGGGGTCACCATCCACCATGGCGACACCATTGATTCCGTGCCCGTCATCTATGAGCGCGACGGTGTCGAGCAGCAGACCGGCAGGTGGGGAGGAGGAGGAGGGGGAGGCCGGTCCGAGGTAGATTATACAAGTCTTGATCTTTTCTTACTACTCACATGATGCATATCCATGGATGTAATTAACTTAATTATTGTTTCATGAATATAATGCCTAGATTCGTCTGGGCACGAACGAGTACTTCATCGGCGTTAGAGGGCACGTGGGCCAGTTTCAGGGTAATACCGTGGTGAGATCGCTGACGTTCGTCAGCAACTTGCTCAGCTTCGGGCCGTATGGGAGGGAGGAAGGCATGCCATTCACACTCCCGGCTGCCGGCGGCAAGATCGTCGGCTTCCATGCACGCTCCGGCATTTACCTCGACGCGTTCGGCACCTACGTCAAGAAAGACTAAATATATCGTGGCCAGGTGGGATCGATGGTGCTTGCGTTTGGAATTTGGACTTCGGGTGTTATGTGCTGCCCGCTTCTGTGTTTTTTCTGATAACACAATAAAACTACTCTATCCGTCTTAAATTAATTGTCTTAGATTTATCTAGATATTAGATAGAGGGGGTAAAAGTAAACAGTGTGTTTTTGCTTTTGATATGTGGAGTTTAGGCTGAGTTCGTGCGTATCCTATTTGTTGAACCATGTTGTATTGTGTTCATATTGTGATTTGTTACAGTAATTGCGCGGCACTGGATGTCCCCTTGGGGGATAAATTCCCCAAATCACCCGGGTCCTCTGCTTGCCATGTGTCTCTAAAAAGGCCAAACAATTTTGCCATTTTTTTGTAGGTACAGGTGCTATAAACCAAACAACAACGACTCACCTACATTTTGGTCATGCCTTCCTTTGGTCATACCAAAGGGATTTGAGAGTGATTGCCTGGAAGGAGAGTTTTCCATGGTCTTGATTGAACAAATGCTTGAAATTTTAGTGTATTTGAAGAGTCAGAAGAGAAAAATAGAAAATATGGGGCTGGTGCTAAAGATGTCTTGACACTACAACAAGAACCCCCCTTCAGCAACGCATCGATGCGTTTCCTGATGTCCATATAAGCGTTGGTAGCATCTACACCAACGGATTTACTATGCGTTGCCGTTGGTGGCGTTGGAAGGGTCTATAACCACACATATACATACGTTGGTAACCGACATGAAGAAGCGTTGTAAACTAGCAACATATACAGTTAGAGCCGAGCAACACTTCATATGCGTTGGTGGTTACTCTACATGAATGGATTTTGAAATGGATAGAAAAATCATTTTTCCAGATCATAAAAGAGTTATGAGATAGATCGAACAATTAATGGTAGATTCTATATCACAAATAGTTATAATACATTCAACTTTGATAGTGCACTTGAACCACAATATAGTAAACAGAAAGAATTCATATATTAAATTAACTCGATGTCTTTACAAAGAACACGATCCAATGAATACAAGATGTGTATGCCTAGAAATGAAATTCTTGAATATAATTTATAACTATCTGGTAGTAGCACTTTTCTTGAACTTGCTACGAGTATTTCAGCCTTGCATCGTCCTTTTAATGTGGAAATCTACAACAACAGAGAAAATTTCGATAAGTAACGTACCGTTAGTGAGATAATCAATAAAAACAATATTCTCTTCGTTTCAAACTAGTTGTCTTTGATTTGTCTAGAACATGTCTGTATCTAGACAAATCTAAGACAGCTAAGTTGATACCGAGAAAGTATAATTTATAATAGTTGTGTGACCACCTGTTAGTCTACTGATTACATGATTTAAAAGAATATGGTAGATAGAATAAAATATGTAGTGTCGTAATTCGCTAAGCATTTATGTGTTTTGCTGACTCGAAAATATACCATTATTCAGAAGTAGCTAAATGCACATGAAACTAAATTCAGATATTTCTGCACACTTGCTAGTATGTGAATGCCTAGACTGATATATTTGACACCATAACTACCTCAGGACAAAGGACGTCAGCAGGCTGTTCCATATACTCTGATTACTTTACAAACTTCTTTACAATCATGGCTTTATACTTCTCATAGTTGCAGGGCACAAATACTGAAGATTTACCTCTTATCTAAAACTGCTGCAGAAGTACAAAGCACACGTTGATAAAAGAAACCAAAGGAAATTTCAGAATTGATGTATATAGACCAATGTAAAGATTATCTGACAAAGACAACTACATAATACAGAATCTGGGAGTTGCAGATATCTTACAATCATGGCTTTATACTTCTCATAGTTGCAGGGCACAAATACTGAAGATTTACCTCTTATCTGAAACTGCTGCATAAGTACAAAGCACGCGTTGACAAAAGAAACCAAAGGAAATTTCAGAGTTGGTGTATATAGACCAATGTAAAGATTATCTGACAACTACATAATACAGAATCTGGGAGTTGCAGATATTTCAATCTCCATCGTCTCCCTCGTTGAGTACAAATGGATATATTAAATACTCCCTCTGTCTAGAATTAGATTTATCTAGAACCGCATGTATCTATATGCAAAAAGGTGTCTAAATACATGTGAATTTAGACAAATCTGAGACATCTAGTTCGAGACTGAGGGAATATAAGATTGGAAATTGGGGCAGCCCCGAAACATGTGGACCATTGACATCCATATACAAATCATCAACTGCAAGATGAATTTGAGCTGATAAATTCTTTTGTTTGCACATGTATAGCCAACAGACTGAATCTGGTCTGTGAGATAATTCTTAAAATGCATATATAGGAAAGAACAGAATTGTGTTCTGCACATATAAAATCAATGGATTGCTCGGCACCTCACAAGCACGGTATGACTAGTATTTTTGGACCAGTTGAACAAGTGATATAGATTAAGGAACCAACCATAGAACTGTCAAATTAATCAAACCAAAAACACAAGTTGAGGTTCAGGGAGAACTTGCAGATCGTAGTAACACCAACAGTAATATAGATTGTAGAACTTACCATGATATAAAATTAGGGGAACAACATGTACGGAGTAGTGGAAATTGTAAAAAGGATTGATGAACTGCAGGGCATGGTCACGTGATTAAGGAGAAGCTGGGTGAGGGCAGGGCAGTCGGCACTAGTTGTAGGGGATCTGGGGGCGAGCGTCCATGGATGAGGGACATGAACAGCGGGTAGAGCATCACGGATCCACCAAGCACAAAACCTAGAATAATGAAGAAAACAGATCAAGCCAACGAAAGTCTGCAATTATTTCGATGGGATGAGGAGAGAAATTGAAAGCTATCCAGAGCCAAATAGGATTCCCCAACCTCAAGCGGTTGCCTGACCTCAAGTGGTGCTCGTCAATGACCGGTGATGCAGTGGTATTCGTCTCGCCGCCGCAAATAATTTCCTAATAATCCTCCCCATCTCAAACCCATAGCAGAACTATGCACGACCGGCGGAACCTGGCCGACAGCCAGAGATCGGTAGATGAGATCGAGATGGAGATGCTCGCACTTAAATTTGTGGGCGGTACCAGCGGCTGCCGGTGCGATATTACTTGCAGCAGGAGAGGATTGGGTGAGGGAAGTTATAGATCATGCCTTATCTTTTTTTTCAAGGAAGATCATGCCTTACCTTTTTTTTTAGGGAAGTGGGGTAGTTGTCCCTAGAAACGCATAACCAAACCATTGGGCCATATGCGTAGCTATACGGGGGTTCGTGGTGTAGTGTGATTGAAGAAATGCTTGAGTTTGAGTGGATTTGAAAAGTAGGGAATTAAAAAATAGAAAGTTGGGGGTAGTACTAGAGGGAAGAATAAAAGGAATGAGCGCGGGGAAATCAGCTAGGGCTTTTTTACTTCTAAAGTCGACACCATACTAAACAAAACTTAACATGTAAACTAAAATTGAGAAACAAACCTATGTCGGCTTCATTCTAAGTGGAGCCGGCCTACATATGTTCGGCCCCGATTTAAGTGGAGCCAAACTTGCCACGTGGGATTTTCTGGGCCCGTGGTCAAGGACTTGGCTAGTAGGGTTTGGCGCCGACCTGCGTAGGTTCGGCTTCACTCTAATTGTCACCGAACGGAGCGTTTAGATTCAAAATAGTTTTATGAAGAGATCAGATGTCAGATTAGTTACGGAAAGCGGTCATTTTTGTCCAAAAATACGTCATCAGTACAGGTCACAACTTTAATAAACTCTATACTTTGGTTGGCACGCATGACATGCCTATCGACTAAAGTCTATACTATTATTGTTGGTATGCATCAACATGCGTGTCCTTTAGTATGGGGTGGAAGGAATAAATTGTACCACACATATACCCTGTCACTTTAGCAAGTCCAATTTCTCAATTAGTTTCACGCCACTTGTAATGTTGAATTTAAAAGTGTTCCTGATTTCAACATTACTCGTAAATTTGAAGTTTTTCACAAAGTTTTAAAAAGTTCATGGATTTGAAAATATTCACGAAATTGAAAATGTTCAGGGTTCTAAAAAAAACATTCACTATTTCCTGACTGCTCTTTTGGTCATTCCAGATATACATGCGTCTTGCTCGTCGTCTCGATCATGTCCTCGTTAGAAATCCGCCTTGGCTGAAAACTGCGGGACAATTTCATATGCATGCCAAGCGACAGCGGGGCTGAAGAATAAATGGAAAAAACCAGGCGGAAGATTCCCAAAACCGGTCCCAGCGACTCTGGGTCGGCCCAGCAAGCACGAACAGGGAAAGGTGTAAGCGAGATGGGGTCGGCCCAGCATCATGTGGATATTCAGCAAGAGGCCGCTACCATGTTTTATTTAGAAACTCTACTAGCTCAGATGAAGGCTGGCCGTGAGCCCACGAAATTTCACGGACCAACCTATTTGGTGGGCTTAATGCCCACAGCCACACATCGAAGGAGCATTGCGGATACAGTGCGCATGATACTTGGCACCATGCACTACTAGATTGTGATATATGTCCCACTGCGTATGGGCTCTTGCTGATGAGAAAGTGAGAGAGCACCTGCACAGCTCGGAAGAAGGAGGAGCGAGGGAGTGGCTAGCAACAATGATTGCCACACTCCTGACAAGAGGATCAAGTAAGGGTTTTTGTAACCCTATGGCCGATATAGCATGCGCGGCAAAAGGTGATCCACGAGCAGGTTTTTCGGAGCCGCTCTCGGTTCATGATTTTGTCGTGGATTTTGACACGGAACCCTCCAAGATCGCTGCCAATGGAAGGAGAGAGATGGTGCCTATCCCAAGGGAGGAAGCACCAAAGTGGATACCACCTCCACAGGGCGGGGTGAAGGTCAACGTGGATGTAGATGTGGGAAAGAACACCTGCCGGGGTGCAGTTGCGGCGGTGGCCATAGACAAATGGGAGTGTCATGATAGCATCGGTTGTGGTCTATCCTGGGAAGACACAACCGAAGACGCTTGAGGCTCTAGTGTGTCGAGAGGCGGCCGCAATTGCAGACGATCCGAACACCAGGCAAGTGCGAGTAGCGAGTGACCGGAACAATGTCACTCTAAGCTTGGAGCAAGGGACTATGGGCGTCTACACACACGTTGTCCGGGAAATTAAGGAGTCTGCAAGACTGCAAGGGAATTTGATAATTTGCTGTTTGTCCATGAGAGTAGAAGATCGAACAATCTGTTTGCTCGGAGTAGTGTGCTCAATGAGCAAGGTCCTATCCCTATGAACATTGAGTTTTAATAAAGTTATAGTTCTTTTTTGAAATGGGGAACATAGCCCCGGCCTCTGCATCATCTGATGCACACAGCTCTTTTATTGCATTATTCAAGCGTAATAAAGTTATAGTGGACACCTAAAAACTGAAAAATACACACATATCTTTGGCTTAATCACAAAGTGCTTTGTCACTCTCTTACCAGTTCAAGCCAATGGATATTATCAAAACTATTACCGCTTTTGTCACTTTATTGATGATTTGAAAATTGAGTATGACAAGTTTCTCTCTTCTTCTATTTTTTTGGCCCAACGCCCCGACCAATATGTAGTATGTACACATATGATTCTTCCTTGGTTGCTACTAAGACACAAAGGAACCTTGGCATTGATTATCGACGTGCCATAGCTACACATATTTTCTCCGCGTAGGTGCCACAAGACATGGCATTTAGTTTCCATCCTGCAAACCAACCTGTGGTTGGATGGTTAGGAGGGTGGTTGTTGCAATTTCACCAGGTAGTTCAAATCCTGGTTTGACACTTTGTGTCATAAAAGCGTAATATTCTTTCGATTGAGGACGACGTTCCGACAATGGCGCCCGTAATGACTTCGTCAATCTCAAGACCCGATCCGCCGGCTCAGTTTCTCGGAGGTGCTCATAGGGGTAGGGTGTGCGTGTGTGCGTTCATAGGGATGGGTGCATGTACGTGTTGTGAGCGTCTTCGATTGTACTGTACTCCCTCCTTCCCATTTTAAGATGCGTATAATTTTGAATCCGGATACCAAGGAGACCCATGCATGGCTGCGGAGAGAAAGTCTTGGACTGAAATACCCCGAAGGCTACGGCACCTTCCCTCCATTAATAATATGCATGCACATGTCCCTTCGGTCTCTGTCCTCTCTTTTTCCAAGCTCACCAAACAATGGCATCCACTCGCGCCAAGCTCTTCCATGGCTGCTGCAAACTAGCTGCCAAATTTTCATTTGATTTTTGCTAAGCGGGCTGCAAATAGGAGGGAATTAAACCATGGCACCATTTTTATAGAATTCGAATGAAATTATCAGCCTCCTTCGGCCGTACTCTATAAATAACTCCATGGCGATGTGGAGCTCTCTTCTCATCATGTCACTTTCTTTTCTCTCCTCTCCCATTGATACCAGTGACCGTATGTGTAGTTCATCGTTCAAGAAAGCCCGCGGTTGAGCACGTCCATATCGGGCAGGAGCAGGACTGCAGTAGCATGCTTTGAACTCGTCCATGGCTAAACGCTAGTACTCTACACCTGCTGCACCCGGAAGCACGCACAAGTGGCTTGGTCTTACCGGCCATGGAAGAGGTCAAGCCAGGGGAGGCGTTCCTTGGTAGCGGCCAAGCCAGGCGAGGCATGCGGCGAACACGCTCGCTGTAGGTGCCGCGCTCACTGCGCACGCGATGCAGCAGCCTGAGAGCCATGCGACACAGCTCGTCGGCCCCTCTAGTCCGTTCGCGGCGTAGCTCCCGCGCCACGCAGCTCGCCGCGGCCGCCACACAGCTCACCGCCTCCACCTGCCTCCCTCCTTGTCTCCGCGGCTGTCACACAGTTCGCCGCCAACACGCAGGACGCAGCTCATCTACTCCTCCTTCCTCCTCGCACGCGCCATAGTCCAGGACCTTTTCTTCCTCCTGGCTATGTACAAACCACGCCGTATCCATGCCACCGCAGTCGTCCTAGGAGTGAGAGGAAGCAGCGGAGATGGGACCGGCAGGGAGAATACGAGGTGGAAGACGTAAGAACAGGAAAGCCAACGTTCGAGAATTAATTACCTGGACCGTTGCTAAACAGGGATAAAAGAGTCCGTTTGGCTCTGGTTTGGGCTCACCTACACAATGCGCATCCTAATTCGGGATTTCTGAGAAAAAATTATACGCATCTTAATTCGGGAAGGAGGGAGTATTTCTCAAAAAAAAAGTTTCCATCCAGAAAAATCTCTCATGAGTATATAGTTCTCTGCTGTGTCGTGACGGCGCCTCCGGATCTTTCTCGCTAAATGGCAACCAAGCATTTCCCAGCACACCAAACTCCAGCCGCGCGATAAATTTGAAAGTCAATAGAAAATCTCCTTGGCACAGTGGTACTGCTGTCTACTGTCTTGAATTGAGAAGGAAGAAATTACAGTACTACTAGCAGTTGTTGTTGATCGGTACTTGTCGAAGAAGAATAGCTAGTGGTCATCAGCATGTAGTTGGGATAGGAAATTTTGTCGAGTGATGAGTGGCCTAGAACGTTCTCCTGGCACGGAAATTAATGAAATCGTGTTAATTAGCGGAAGTGAAGCGAACGTACGTGCCGTCGAGGTCGGACGAAGGAACAATAATCATGCTCACAATTTTGGCTCAACTCGCCGGGCTAGATAGCTTCTAGGAAGATCGATGTACACACACAGGTTGCCACGTGTGTGCAGGAAGAAAAGAATACTCTTGATTATTGGACTATGTTTGACTGTTTTTGTACGTCGCGTTGGACAATTGTTACGTTTGGAGGATTGTGCTCTAGTTCCACGACATTTATAGCTAGGTGAGCGATCGATCTGGACTATGCAGAAAACGTCGTCGAGAAGACTCACCTACAGTAAGGAAAATGTTAAGCAAAAGAACTAGAGTATATGTCTTTGTAACATCAACATCGATCACTTGCGGCGTTCACTTAGCCGTTGCTACTGAGCCATTGTCACTTCAAACGTCAAGATTGAAACAGAGGCTAGCTATCGCTGGTGTAACATGTCGATCGATCAATCGAGTGAGGAAAAGTGTGAACGGTTTGTCCATCGCGCCCTTAACTCCAGGACGTCGACCGTGCAACATTTCGCTCTACACAACATGTGATGAGATGAATCACGCGTACGTACGTACGGCAGCTCCGGCCTAAGAAGGTAACGGCGCACCGTGTCGCCACCGTCGAGACCTTGACGGTTAAGGGTTTTTAACCAGAGCCATAGTGTGAAGAAGGTAACCACAACGACACTCTTAAAAGGGTTACGTCACCCGTAGCATCGCCGCCGTTGACGCCGAAGCACTCAGCTTTTGCTCGAAAAAAACCTTCGCGCCGCTCCCACTCGGGCCGCCCACTGACCCCGAGTTAGGCCACCGACACACGATATGGGAGCTACCACCGCCGAAGCATTGCCAACACCAGGATCTCCCACCTTTCGCTCCTCGCCATCCACGTGACCGAAGAGAGAGTCCATCACAACTGCCACGTCGCTCGCGGTAGAGTTGCCCGCGTAGTCCACCTCCTAAGGCCGCCGCCTCGGCATCCAAGATCTCCCACCCATGATACGGCAGCCGCCATGACAGCAATCCACTGGGACAGATGAGGGAGGTGTGGGTCAGCCAACCAGCTTCGGATAGTGGGGGCTTAACGGGTAGAACACATCCGCCGACCATGCCCGCAAACCTACAGGAGCGGGACTGCTAGGCAGACGCCAAATCTAGGCCCCTTGCCTGGATCCGGCACCCTAGTCACACCATGACCGGGGGATGGGTTTCCATGGGCTGGGATCCCCTGAAACCCATGTAGGGACGGCTCCGCCATCCACTATCCATGAGCTTGTCGGGCGTCCCAATCCAAGGCCACCTCCAGCGCCAGTGAGAGGCGTCGTCTTCGCAGCTCGCCGTGACACCCTGGTCGAGACCGTCGCCACTCAACTCAGTAGATGTCAAGCTCTGGGTACGTGCAAGCAACAATCCATCAAATAGGGCCCGTCTGACCAATATCGGGCCTCTATGGGTCTAGATCTGGGCCTACAGACCCCTGATGAACCCCGCTATAAGGCTTGCTCCCGTCACCGTCGCCGGCCACCTGGAGCGCACCACCTCCGTCCACGTCCCGCCATGGCCACCGAGGGACAGCCCCGCTCCATTGAAGTGCCTCCAACCGCCATGACCATGGCCCTGCCCCAAGCAGCAACACAGGCCAACGTCGCCACTCGAACGCCGCCGTTGGCCACCAAGCAGCCACCAGGGTCGACGCGTTGCCGCACCTCATTCCCAGCATGACGCCCAAGCCGAGGCCCTCGGCCCGTGCCGAGATCCCCACACGAGGAGGAGGGAGATGCCCCGCCGCCGCCAGCGCCCATCCTTTGGCCGGCAGTGGCGAGGGGAGGGAGGAGGTGGAGGAAGAGGGAGTTAGGCGGCGGAGCTAATAGGGCTCCCTCATGTTGCCCACGGGAGCGGCGAGGGAGGGAGCGAAGAGAAAGTCATGTCTCGGTCGAAGCGCAAGAACACCGTATGTCATCGATCACTTGCGTTTATAATCCTTGCTAGAATCTTTCCACGGTAAGGGCATCTCTGGCGGATTGACCTAATCAATTATATCGGTTGAAACGGACAAACAGACCGATAGGTTGGAGGCGACCCATTCGTCCACGACAATTGGAGGCATGAATTCTAATGCTCCATTTTTCCGGCACCAAACTCCAACCTCAAGAGCGATGTGTCAGGAATATGCAACTTGTATTCCTCTGGGGGCCAAAGGCCACAATATGTAGTACAGGTACAGGTGCAAATATGCAGGAAGCCCTCTAACATATGGGGAAAATACAATATACAAATATATACATCTAACAACCCCCCCCCTCAAACTCATGGTGGATCAACAACACTGAGTTTGGAGAGTAAGAAATCATGCTGCGCTCTGGTCTGTGCCTTCGTAAAGAAAATCCGCCAACTATAAATCTGAAGGCACATACTGAAGCGCAACAACCCGAGCCTGCACCTGAGCACGTGTATAAAAAGCATCAACACCAATATGCTTGGTAAGCTCATGCTTGACCGGATCACATGCAACACTAATAGCACATGTACTGTCAGAGAAAACCAGAGTGGGTGTGGTAATAGAGACCCCAAAATCCGCAAGTAACCACCGTAACCAGGTCACCTCGGCAGTCAACAAGGCCATAGCACGCAACTCAGCCTCAACACTCGAACAGGAAACCGCTGTCTGTTTCTTCGTCTTCCAAGCAATGAGCGAACCACCAAGAAACACGCAGTAAGCAGAAAGTGAACGGCGATCCGAAGGATCACTCGCCCACGTAGCGTCCGAACAGCACTGGAGCTGGAGGGAGCTGGAACAAGGAAAGAAAGGGCGACGAGTGATCATACCCCGAAGATAACGAACAACACGCAGAAGATGATTATAGTGAACGGTGGTGGGAGCAGAAACAAACTGACTCAGAATATGAACTGGATAAGAGATGTCAGGACGAGTGACAGCAAGATAAACAAGACTCCCAACAAGATGACGATAACGCGTCGGATCAGGAAGAGGATCACCATCAGTAGGTTGAAGCTTAACATTAACATCCATAGGGGTCTCAACAGTGCGCTCATTCCCAAGCGTAGCACGAGCAAGATCCTGAATATACTTTTCCTGGGAGATGTAAAAGCCATCAGAAGTGGAGGAGACCTCAATCCCAAGAAAGTATCGAAGAGGACCAAGATCAGTCATAAGAAACTGATCACGAAGGCGAGCCTTAACGAAGGCGATATACTAAGAATCATCACCAGTAATGATCATACCATCAACATAGAGAAGAAGAAGAGTGCGTCCACGAGGAGAAGTGTGAACAAACAGCGCTGGATCATGAGCATTAGGGGAGAAACCAGCAGCAGTCACTACAGAAGCGAAGCGCTCAAACCAGGCACGGGGGGCCTGTTTGAGGCCATAAAGAGAACGTCGAAGACGACAAACCATCCCCTCGGAAACAGAATACCCAGGAGGAGGCTGCATATATACCTCCTCACTCAACTCACCATTGAGAAAGGCGTTACAACATCAAGCCGGGACACGCACTGACGCAGAAGCAACATCAAGAAGAGTACGCACAGTGGTCATGTGAGCCATAGGAGCAAAGGTCTCATCATAGTCACGACCATGCTCCTGCTGAAAACCACGAGCCATAAGACGCGCTTTATAGCGCTCAAGAGATCCATCAGAGCGGGTCTTAATCTTATAGACCCACTTACACGTGATAGGACGAACATAGGGAGGGGGAGAAACAAGATCCCAGGTGCCAGTGCGCTCAAGTGCAGCAATCTCCTCAGCCATGGCCAGCTGCCATTCAGGATGATGCTCAGCATCCCGATAAGAAGTCGGCTCGGAGGCAACAAAAAGACCATACTGACTAGGAGAGTAACGGTTGGGGGCACGACGCTGACGAACAGGACGAGTAGAGGGAAGCTCATCAGAGGAAGACGACTTAGGAGACGACGACACTACTAGGAAAACGCCTGTTCGTGGCGCACCTGAAAAGGCGGGCCTCGCGCTACGGCTATCTCGTAGCCGTGGCGCACTGCATGGTGCACCACGGTTGTGTTGAGATAGGCGTGGCGCACTACCAGGTGCGCCACGGCTAGGAGTACAGGGTGCACCACGGATGTGTTTTTCAAAAAACAAAAAAAAATGCAAAAACACCCTCATTTTGAATTGCAAAAGCAATCGGGTCCATGCGCCGCCGTCGTGTCGCCTCGCCGGAGCATGGTCGTGGCCACGACCTACCACCGCAGGGAGGTGCGGGAGGCCGTGGCCATGGTAGTCCTTGTCGGCATCGAGGCAGTAGATGGTTGGAGAAGGGGAGGTACAACGAGAGGGAGGAAGAGAAGAAGAGAGGGAGGTAGGTGAGGAGAAGGAGGCCGCCGTCGCCTGTCGTCGCTGAGAGGAGGAGGAGGCCGCCGTCGCCGGTCGTCGCTGCGAGGAGGAGGAGGCCGTCATCGCTGGTCGTCTCTACGAGAAGGAGGAGGCCGCCGTCGCCCGTTGTTGCTGCGAGGAGGAGGAGGAGGAGAAGAAGGTCGTCGTCGTGCCACCATCACTTGAAGGAGAGGAAGAGGCCGAATCAAGGTGGCCAGAAATAGGTGAAGGGGAAAAAGGGGAAGGAGGAGAAGGAGAAGGAAAAGGGGGAGGGAAAGTTGAGGGGTAGGTGTGCGGGGTGGTGATTCAAATTTGAATCCCGCCCAAGCTTATCCGTGGCGCACTAGGTGGTGGTGCGCTACGGGTAAGTTGCCCTCTTTTTTTTCTACAGGAAAAAACGGTCTTTTGACCGTAACTTTTTACTGTTTTCGAATTTTGAAAATCTAAAAAATCTCTAAACGACTAGAGGTCGTTGCGAGCAGATGCGAAATCTCGTTCTCGTCATTTTTGTATATTATACGATTTTTTTCGATATCGTATGCAAAAGTTACGGCCATTTTACCGTGGCATGACTTTTTTTGCAGATAAAGTCGAAATTATTGTTTGTTAATTTTCCTACAAACTATACCACATTACCTACATAAATATGAAAGGATTATATTTTTGGAAGTGTTTATCATTTTCTTTTATTTTTTGCAAAACCTAAAAAGGCGATCCAGGGGGGGTGGAGTTGGTGCAAGCCACTTAGCCGTAGGGCACTAGGGTAGAGTGCCCTACGGCTAAGATCAATCACGCAAAGACACTTAGTCAGAGGGTGAAGGGTTTCATGCATAGTAAATCAAAATTTTCACGGATGCGAACAGAGGAAGCCAAGATCTAATCTAGGAGATGCAAACAACGAGAGAGATTGGATTAGATCTTCATACCTTGAAGATTCAAGACAATGGAACGCTCATTTAACGTGGGTGATGTAGTCATACTCGCTTCTCCTCCTCGCGATCCGATCCGATCTAGCACCACAAGTGGCGATGCCTCCGTGAGATGCACACGTGCAGCACCTCGACGTCTCCTTCTTCCTCGGACCAGCAAGTATGGTGGAGAGACGGATTGGATCTACAACACGACGGCGTGGTGTATATGGTGGAGAATTTCTGCAGCAGGGCTTCGCCTACAAACAGTCGGGAGGGAGAGAGGAGGGCAGCAGGGCAGCTAGGGTTGGAGGGGAAGGTGTGGGGGGTTGGTGCTCCCCCACCCCTCTTTATATAGAGGGGGGGCGCAGCCCTAGCCCCTCCCCCAAGTCCAAACCGGCAGCCCCAAGGAGGAGGAGTGGGGGGCAAGGAAACCCCCTTCTAGAAGGTCTATCTAGGGTTTAAACCCCTCTAGGCCGGCTGGGCCCTATGGGGCCTTGTGCCCCTGGCCCAATGCGGCCAGGGCACTCCCTCATAGGCCCATGCCCCCTCCCGGAAGGTGGGGCCACGTTGGTCCCCTTCCGGAAGGTTCTAGAAGCTTCCGGTACAATACCGATTAACCTAACAATTCAACTCCAAAAACTGCACCGCCTTATATGAATCTTATTCTCCTGACCATTCCGAACCTCTCGTGATGTCCCGGATCCCATCCAAGACTCAACAAAAACTCATAAACCAATTATCCAATCTATCCTAGCGTCGAGACACGTTATGTGTGACCTCGGGTTCGAGAATATGCGCATATGATCTTCTATCAATAATCAACAGCGGGGTCCTGAAACCCATATTGACTCCACACATTCATCGATGATTATATCGGATGAACCACGATGCCGTGGATTCAATCAATCCCATATATATATTCCTTCGCCTCGCGATATTTTACTTGCCCGAGATTCGATCGCTTGCATCATCATACCTAGTTCAATCTCGCTCAGAAGTACTTTACTGCCGTAATCCGATATCACTTTGTGATTAACTCCTTAACCACATGCTTGCAAGCGTGTTGATATCGACACGAGTGGGCCCGAAGTATATCTCTCCGACTTGGGAGGGACAAATCCCATCTCGATACATACAACCCAACAGGTACTTTCCGATCACCTGAGAGACACCTTTATGATCACCCTCTCATAGGATGACGTTTGATGACCTCAAAGCTTTCTTCCGATACTAGGGAGTTGTATTATCTCATGGTCTAAGGAATACAATATTTGACATAAGAAAAGCTTCACAAAGACGAACACGATGACACGATCTAATTGCTTCGCTTAGTTTGGTCATCCATCATATCATTCTCCCAATGATATGATCTCATTATTAATTGACAACTCATGTCTATGGTTAGGAAACCTTAACCAACATTAATCAATGAGCTAGTCCATAGAGGCGTACTAGGGACACGGTGTTGCTCACAAACCACACAAGTATTAAAGTTTCCGCTTAATACAATTCTAGCATGGAATATAAACTTTATCATGAACAAGAATTATAATAATAACATCTTTATTATTGCCTCTAGGGCATAATTCCAACAGTCTACCACTTGCACTAGAGTCAGTAATCTAGTTTACATTTGGCAACAATCTCACACCCATGGCACTGAGGTGCTGATCATGTTTTACACGTGGAAGAGGTTTAGTCAATGGATCTGCGACATTCAGATCTGTATGTACTTTGCTAATCTTCAGATCTCTATCTGCTATATAATCTCGGATTATATGAAACTTATGTTGATATGCTTGGTCTTTGGATGATATCTTGGTTCCTTAGCGAGTGCTATGGCGCCTGTTGTCACACAATATCTCCAAGGGTCCAATGCACTTGGAACCACACCAAGCTCAGTGATGAAGTTTCGATCCAAACTCCTTCACTTGACGCTTCGCAGCGGTCATGTATTCCGCTTTCATCAGAGATCCTGCGATCACGCTTTGCTTGCAGCTTCTCCTACTCACAGCTCCTCCATTCAAAACATACACGTATCCTGTCTGAGATTTAGAATCATCCTTGTCGGTGTCAAACTAGCATCGACGTAACCTTTACGACGAGCTGTTCATCACCCCATAGACTAACAACATTTCTTTAGTCCTATTTAGGTACTTTAGAATGTTCTTCACGGCTGTCCAAAGGTTCCACTCGATCACTTTGATATCTCGCCACAAACTAAGAGCATTGGACACATCCGTCTAGTACACAAGATGGCATACATGATAGAACCTATGGCCGAGGCATAAGGCACTTTGCTCATAGCTTCCTATCATTTCATCAGAATGGACACCGAGCCTTGCTCAATATCTTACCCGACAACATAGGCACCGAACCTTTCTTTGCCTTATCCATTCTGAACCTTTTCGTAACTTTGTCTAGGTATGTACTCGCTTAAAGCTATCAGCGCCTTTGTCTATCTCTATAGATTTTGATGCCCAATATATAAGCAGCTTCACCTAGGTCTTTCATTGAAAACACTTGTTCAAATAACTCTTCACATCATACATGTTAATGTCATTTCCAATAATCAATATGTCATCCACATATAGTACCGTAAATGTCACCGAGCTCCCACTCACTTTCTTGTAGATGCAAGCTTCATAGCAATTTGGAACAAATCCAAAGATCTTGATCACTTGATCAAAATGAAGGTTCCAACTCCGAGATGCTTGCTTCAGTCCATAAATGGAACGCTGAAGTTTGCATACTTTATCAAGATCCTTAGGATCGACAAAACCTTCGGGTTGCATCATATACAACTCTTCATCAATGTTGCCATTGAGGAACGCATCTTGACATCCATCTTCCATATTTCATAATCATGAAACGCAGCAATTGCTAATAAAATCCGAATGGACTTAAACATCGCCACGGAGAGAAAGTCTCATCGTAGTCAACACCTTGAACTTGTCGAAAACCTTTCGCGACAAGCCGTGCTTTATAGACGATAACATTACCATCCGCCCGCTTTTCTTCTTGAAAATCCATTTGCACTCAACGGCCTTTCGTCACTAGGAGGGTCCACCAAAGTCCATACTTGGTTTTCGCCATGGATCCCAAATCGGATTTCATGGCCTCTAGCCATTTCTCGTAGTCCGGCTCATCATCGCTTCCTCATAGTTCAAGGCTCACCGTCATCTACTAACAAGACAGCAAGACAGGTTGCCGCACCACTCAGAGGGCACGCGACCTTGTCGACCGCGACGCTCAAGAGCAGCATCGTCCAAGCTTCATGATCCTTATCATTAGCTTCCTCTATTGTTGGTACAGGCGGCACTGGAACAATTTCAGGTGCTGCGCTACTCTCCAACTCAAGAGAAGGTTCAACAACCTCGTCTAGCTCTACTTTCCTCCCACTCACTTCTTTCGAGAGAAACTCCTTCTCAAGAAAGGAACCGTTCTTTACATAAACACTTTGCCTTCGGTTACGTGATAGAAGGTATACCCAATAGTTTCCTTAGGGTATCCTATGAAGATGCATTTCTCCGCTTTGGGTTCGAGCTTGTCCGCATCAACTTCTTGACGAAGCTTCAGATCCCCAAACTTTAAGAAACGACAACTTAGGTTTAGCACCAAACCACAGTTCATACGGTGTCGTCTCAACAGATTTAGATGGTGCCCTATTTAAAGTGAATGCAGCGGTTTCTAATGCATAACCCCAAAATGATAACGGCAAATCAGTAAGAGACATCATTGATCGGACCATATCTAATAAGGTTCGATTCCCGCTCGACACACCATTATACTGTGGTGTTCCGGTGGCGTGAGTTGCGAAACAATTCCGCTTGCTTTAAGATGCGTGAGAAAATCATAACTCAAATATTCACCTCCACGATCGGATCGTAGAAACTTAATCTTTACTACGATGGTTCTCCACTTCATTCTGAAATTCCTTGAACTTTTCAAATGTTTCAGATTTATGTTTCATTAAATAGATATACCCATATCTACTTAAGTCATTGATAAAAGTGAGAAAATAGCGATATCCACCGCACGTCGAAACACTCATCGGTCCGCATACATCGGTATGTATGATTTCCAACAAGTCCGTTGCTCGCTCCATCATACCGGAGAACGGTGTTTTGATCATCTTGCCCATGAGGCATGGTTCATGTGTCAAATGATTCAAAATCAAGAGACTCCAAAAGTCCATCGAATGGAGTTTCTTCATGCACTTTACACCAATATGACCTAGACGATTGCCACAAATAAGTAGTATTATCACTATCTACTTTGCATCTCTTAGCCTCAATGTTATGGATGTGTGTTTCATCCCTTTCGAGATTTAGAAGAAATAAACCATTCACAATAGGTGCATGACCATAAAAGATGTTACTCATATAAATAGAACAACCATTATTCTCCGATTTAAATGAATAACCGTCTTGCAATAAACACGATCCAGAAATAATGTTCATGCTCAACGCAGTACATAATAACATTTATTAAGGTTTAAAACTAATCCCAAGGTAAAACTAAGGAGAGCGTCGCGACGTCCATCACATCAACTCTTGATCCGCTACAACACGCATCGTCACCTCATCCCTCGCAAGCCACCGCTCATTCCGTAGCTCTGCTTCGAGTTACAAATATTAGCAACTGAACCGTATCAAATACCCGTGCACTACAACGAGGGCTAGTAAGGAAAACATCAATAACATGTATATCAAATATACCTTTGATGGTGCCAGCCTTCTTGTCCACTAAGTACTTTGGATAAGCTTCCAAAGGACCTTGTCCTTGCAATAGAAGCACTCGGTTCGGCTTTGGACCAGACCGAGCTTCTTCTCGCAGGGCAACGCGCTTACGCCGCCTTTCTTGAAGGGCTTCTTTGCACCTTTACCTTTCTTAAAGGAGGGCTTGTTGACCATCAACACATGATTATCCTTTTTGATGTCCACCTCGCAGCCTTGAGCTTTGCGAAGAGCTCGGTGATCGATCAGTGGAACCAATCTGATTATGAGTCACTACAAAACTTTTGTAGCTGGGAGGAGTGATTGCGTAACTGTCAATCTTGAGCTCCTCCGAATCTTGCATCCAGCTTGCTCAAGGCGTTGAGTGTAGCCCGACATCTTTATGGCGTGCTCACTAACTAACTCCCTTCCTCCATCTTGCGCTTAAAGAACTTCTCAGAGATCTCATATCTCTCGAACGGGCCTGAGTCTCAAACATGGTTTTCAGCTCGAGAATCTCAAAGGCCCGGATAGTCTTCAAAACGATTTTGAAGTTCTTCCATAGCAAACAACATGGTGCTCTTAATCACACCATAATCATCTTTGCCGATCGATAGACAGCTTTCTCATCACCGCGCAGTTGCAGGGCGCCACCTAACGCTTTCTCAAGGACATAGTCCTTTGACCGCCAGAGAGAATGATTCTCGATTACGGAACCAATTGGTGAAGTTAGACCCATTGTTTCTAAGTTTTTCTTCTCAAAAAAACGTTGAAGTTGAAGTTGGATTTAGCCATGTGATCTACAAGATTTGCAAGTACAATTTAGACTATGTTCATGATAAATAGTTCAACTTAATCAAATTACTAGATGAACTCCCACTAAATTCAACATCCCTCAAGTTGTTTAGTGAACATGATCCAAATTCACCACACCTAATCCGATCATCACGAGAAGAGATGTGGTTTCAATAGTGGACAACGAAGTGTCGATCATATCATTCATATGACTCATGCTTAACCTTTTGGTTCATGTGTTCCGAGGTCATGTCTGTACATGCTAGGCTCGTCAAGTTAGACCCAAGTATTTTCGCGCAGTAAACTGGCTTGCACCCGCTGTATGTGAGCGTAGAGTCTATAGCACCCGATCATCACGTGATGCTTGGACACGATTTAACTTTCGAACGGTGCATACATGGGGAGAACACAGTTTTATCTTGATCTTTATGAGGAATCATCTTATAATGCTACCGTCAATCTAAGCATAATAAGATACATAAAAGGATAAACATCACATGCATATAACTTTATGTGACATGGTATAGCCAATCTTCAAGAATGATCTCCATCTTGTGCGTGCTGCATGATATCCATCACTCCATCATGATTGCCTCCACCACGAATAGCAACTACAACTATTGCTAACTACTTAGCGATAAAGTAAAGCTATTACATGGCGTATAAGAAGTTGACTCGCAGGTCATACACAATTATAAAGACAACCATATGGCTCCTGCCGGTTGTGTACTCATCGACATGCAAGTCGTGAAACATTACAAAACATGATCATCGCATACATTATACACATCACATCTTGGGCCATACCATATCACAGAAAACACTCCCTGCAAAAACAAGTTAGACGCCTCTACTTTGTTGTTGCATGTTTTACGTGGCTTATGGGAGTAGATGCTAAGAACGATTCTTACCTACGGAAAGCCACAACGGTGATATTATGGTTGCCAAACTCCGGTGTAGATCCCATGACAACTATAGTGAGAGAAACAGACATCCACCACCGCATGTGGAACAAGCCACACGTCAAGTGCGGAGTCGGTCTCATGACGACGTCGCGTAAGGTTGGCCTGGACCGCTTCAATCTCACTATCCCGCGTCATAAGAAGAACACAAACAAGAGGCTTGCAACAGAAAACATCAACGCCCGCAACAACCATGTTGCATTCTACTCGTGTAACACATCTACGCATAGATCTAGCTCTGATACCACTGAAGGGTTTCGCGGCATAGTAAATCAAAATTTTCTACGGATGCGAACAGAGGGAAGCCAAGATCTAATCTAGGAGATGCAAACAACGAGAGATATTGGATTAGATCTTCATACCCTTGAAGATTCGCACAGCGGAACGTTCGTCGAAACATGGGTGATGTAGTCGTACTCGCTTCTCCTCCTCGCGATCCGATCCGATCTAGCACCACAAGTGGCAATGCCTCCGTGAGATGCACACGTGCAGCACCTCGACGTCTCCTCCTTCCTCGGACCAGCAAGTATGGTGGAGAGACGGATTGGATCTACAACACGACGGCGTGGTGTATATGGTGGAGAATTTCTGCAGGCTTCGCCACAAACAATGGGAGGGAGAGAGGAGGCGCAGGGCAGCTAGGGTTGGAGGGAAGGTGTGGGGTGCGCCCCACCCTCTTTATATAGAGGGGGCGCCAGCCCCTCCCCAAGTCCAAACCGCAGCCCCAAGGAGGAGGAGTGGGGCAAGGAAACCCCTTCTAGAAGGTCTATCTAGGGTTTAAACCCTCTAGGTCGGGCCCTATGGGGCCTTGTGCCCTGGCCCAATGCGCCAGGGCACTCCCTCATAGGCCCATGCCCCTCCCGGAAGGTGGGGCCACGTTGGTCCCTTCCGAAGGTTCTAGAAGCTTCTTAGACAATACCGATTAACCCTAACAATTCTGAACTCCAAAACTGCACCGCCTTATATGAATCTTATTCTCCGACCATTCGAACCTCTCATGATGTCCCGGATCCCATCCGAGACTCAACAAAAACTCATAAACCAATTATCCAATCTATCCTAGCCGATACACGTTAAGTGTGTGACCTGAGTTCGAGAATATGCGCATATGATCTTCTATCAATAATCAACGGCGGGTCCGAAACCCATATTGACTCCCACACATTCATCGATGATCATATCGGATGAACCACGATGCCAGGATTCAATCAATCCCATATATATATTCCCTTCATCTCGCGATATTTTACTTGCCCGAGATTCGATCGTACTTGCCGTACCTAGTTCAATCTCGCTCACAGCAAGTACTTTACTGCTCCGTAATCCGATATCACTTTGTGATTAACTCCTTAACCACATGCTTGCAAGCGGTGTTGATATCGACCGAGTGGGCCTGAAGTATATCTCCGACTTGGGAGGGATAAATCCCATCTCGATACATACAACCCAATGTACTTTCCGATCACCTGAGAGACACCTTTATGATCACCCTCTCATAGGATGACGTTTGATGACCTCAAAGCTTTCTTCCGATACCAGGGAGTTGTATTATCTCATGGTCTAAGGAATACAATATTTGACATAAGAAAAGCTTCGCAAAGACGAACACGATGACACGATCTAATTGCTTCGCTTAGTTTGGGTCTGTCCATCATATCATTCTCCCAATGATATGATCTCATTATTAATTGACAACTCATGTCTATGGTTAGGAAACCTTAACCAACATTAATCAATGAGCTAGTCCATAGAGGCGTACTAGGGACACGGTGTTGTTCACAAACCACACAAGTATTAAAGTTTCCGCTTAATACAATTCTAGCATGGAATATAAACTTTATCATGAACAAGAATTATAATAATAACATCTTTATTATTGCCTCTAGGGCATAATTCCAACAGTAGGGCACTAGGGCAGAGTGCCCTACGGCTAAGTGACACATCCGTAGCGCACCTTGACCTAGTGCGCTACGGGTGTGTGTGTTGCGGCCACCTGTGCCTTGGCCCACACATAGCCGTGGCGCACCACCCCCATGTGTGCCACGCTTATGGTAGTTAGCCGTAGGGCACCTGTGGGCAGTGCGCCATGCCTATTTTACCTGTGGGGCACCACTAGCAAGTACGCCACAGAAGTGTGGATTACCTATAGCCGTTTTCCTAGTAGTGCGATGAAGAAGAAGGTATAGTAGAGGAAGACTCCGGAGAACGAGGAGAACTAGGAGAACTAGACGGAGCAGAGGAGGACGGTGTAGAAGAAGAGACATCAGGGGTAGGAGATCCGGAAGAAGGCACAATGGGAGTACAAGGAGGTGTGTCAGGAAAGAGAAGAAAAGAGATATCTTCTACCGGGTAGGTACCAGCGGTGGGACGAGGATAGAAAGGGCGCGTCTCATCAAAAGTAACATCACGAGAGATACGCATCCGATGACCAATGGGGTCCCAACAGCGATAGCCATTATGCTCATTACTGTATCCAAGAAAAACACACTCAATAGACTGAGCGGTCAGTTTGGTGCGTTCGCGAGGAGCAAGAAGAACATAGCAAACACAACCAAACAAGCGAAGCATGGAGTAGTCTGGAGACTGTCCAGATAGGCGCTCAAGAGCGATACCACCCTATAGAGCAGCAGAAGGCTGAATGTTGATGAGGTAGGCGGACGTAGCAACATCCTCAGCCCAGAAATGCGGCGGAAGAGAAGAAGCAATCATCATGGCACGTGTGGTCTCAAGAAGATGACGATGCTTACGCTCAGCAACACCATTCTGGGCATGGGCGCCAGGACAGGAGAACTGAGCAAGAGTTCCCTACTCAGCAAGGACACCTCGCAACATCTGGGAGATATACTCACCTGCAGAATCAGCACGAAACACACGAATGGGGGTAGAATATTGAGTACGGACCCTGACAGCAAAACGCTGATATACGGAGCATCTCACTACGAGAGCGCATAAAATACAACCAAGTGTACCGAGAAAAACCATCGATGAATAAAATATAGTAGCGATGGCCCCCTTTCGAAGCGAAAGGAGCCGGACCCCAAACATCTGAATGAACTAAATCAAAAGGTCGCTGAGATACATACACGCTAATAGGATAGGGAAGCTGAATCTGTTTACCCAACCTACAACCCTGACAATGTAAAGACCCATCTCCTGAGACAGACCCTAGAAGACCACGATGAACTAATGACGATAGGTGAGAGTCACAAAGGTGACCAAGACGATGATGCCACTTCTGAAAGGAGCTGGTAGCAGAGGCGACTACCAGAGAAGAACTGGAAGATGAAGTGGCAGCAGAAGGAACACGAAGCCAGTCTAACTCCCAAAGTCCTGAAGAGTCACGGCTGCGAGGGCCAGCTCCAACCAGGGCCTGCGTGTGACGATCCTGGACAACACAAGAATCAGCATCAAGAATGACGCGACAACCAGAGTCAGTAAGCTGGCTAGAAGAGAACAGATTCATCTTAAGAAGAGGGACATGAGAAATATCAGGAACAGAAAAGGAAGAAGTAGAGAGGGCGCCCCGACTAGAAATAGGGAGAGAGGTACCATCAGCTGTGAAAACACGGATAGGAGAAGGGAGAGAACGAAGAGCGGACAGAAAAGAAGACTTAGAGGTCATATGAAAAGAAGCTCCAGAATCCAGATACCATGGGGACGTACCTGACTGTGTAGAAGGTGGTGGTCGCACAGGGCCTGAAGAATCAGTCATAGAACCAAGGCTCGTCAAGAAGATCTCAGAGCAGCAAGCACTGCCAAGACTCGATAATGTCCTGATCGGAGTGAGCAATCGCTGAAGATCCGAAGGAGCCGATCGCCCACGAGCCTGGTGTCACGACGAAACTGGGATCCCGTGTATAACAGGTGGCCCAAGTGTGGCCATCCTTCTTACAGTAAGAGCAGTGACAAAGAGAACCATGACGACCCTCACCACGAGCCTGCTGGTGCTGACTCTGGCCCTGAAACTGCTGGTGCCGACTCTGACACTGGCCTGGAGGAGTGAGTAGTATGGGCGGCAGCATAGAGGACCGCGGCTGAGTCGAGGGAACAGACGGCATAGGAGGACCACGTGTAGCAAGCACAGATGGAACCACAAGAAGACTAGCACCACGAAGACGGGTCTCCTCAGCCCGAAGCTCAGACAACACCTCAGAGAGTGGAACACGACCACGAGCATTCAGCTGAGCACGCCGGGGCTCAAAATCCTGGCGGAGTCGAGACAGAAACTCATAGATGCGGTGAAACTCCAAATCCGAGCGTACAATCTGGCAACACGAGCATGTGCCACAAACAGCAGTACGAAGAGAATCAAGCTGACGCCACATAGCAGCACTCTAAGTATAGAACTCATCAATAGTAGAATCGCCCTACTAGAGAGCATGCTCCTGGCAAACCACAGACAGGTAAAGAGCATCCCCAGACGGCTGATAGAGCTGACGAAGATGAGCCCACTGAGCGGCAACAGTAGGGAGACTCATGAACTCAGCAAAGATACTAGGCGTAACACCGGAGGTGAGAAGAGTAGCACGAGCATCCTCATCAACCCACCGAGTGTAAGCAACAAGGTCGATAGGGCCTCGAGATCGAGAGTACCGCTTGAACTTCAGTCATAAGCAAGAACAACACTATCATCAAGACTGAGCAGCATCCTTGGCCTCGAGAAGCATCGATCTGAGAACAATCGGCGTCGGTGGAAGAGGAGCCACAGGAGCAGGGGGCACGGCGGACAGGAGACCTCGCCGGAGAGCACACCCCAAAGACGGAGACCGCGCATGTGAACGCGCATAAAGGCAGCAAAATCAGGGTAATTCGTGCCATCAAAAACCACTGGGCAGCGAGGAATCGCAACATAAGCCGATGAAGAAGACATATCTCTCGCTCTCTCTCTCTCTTGGACACAGATCAGATCTAGATCAGATCGATCTGACGCGAGCAGACGAAATTAGCGCCGGCAGAAGCGCCGAGAGGGCGGCAGGCTTCCTGCAGGTGGCGGGCCCCAGGCGGCAGTGGGAGGTTATGCAGGAGGGTAAGTCGGGTGCTGGTGTAGATGGTTTGTAGGCAGGTGGTGTATGTGTGCAGATGCAAAGGACGTAAAGGACGGTACCCAATATTCTCCTCTGGTGTATGTGTTAGATGTAAAGGACAGAGGCGTGAAGACCGAGGGTGGAAGTTGGCGGCGTGAAGACGGAGGACGATCAATCCCGCGTGGACGTGCGTGCAGGAGGTCGCGGCAAGCAAGAAGAGGCACGCACGTGGACCTTGACCGAGAAGAAACAGATCTGAACTCGTGGAGAACGAATCTGGATCGGATCTGTAGACCGAGAAGAAACAGAGGACGACGACAGACGGCCAGAAATTGGATGTAGACAGGCGGCGACCGGCGGCGACGACGACGGCAAGGCTGTCAGCGATAGGGACGGTGGCGGCTGGAGCGACGAAGTTGCGAGTAGGAGGAGGCTAACCTAGCTCTGATACCATATCAGGAATATGCAACTTGTATTCCTCTGGGGGCTAAAGGCCATAATATGTAGTACAGGTACAGGTGCAAATATGCAGGAAGCCCCTTAACATATAGGGAAAATAATATACAAATATATACATCTAATACTATGGATTAAAAAGTCAAAGAAAATCTCGTTTGCCACAGTGCTACTCCTGTCTAAATGTACACAGCTCTTTCGTCAATTATGGAGGAGGAAACTGCGAGACATACGGTACAAGTTAGCAGTTGCTGTTGATCATCGGTACTTGTCGAAGAGGACTAATCAGTGGTCTGCAATACGGACATATCCTTGGGGTCGGAAGTTTTGCTGCGTGGCCCAGAGCCTTCTCACGGCACGGAAATGAAATCGATTTTTTTACAAATATAACCCCTGCAATTTGGCATAGCCAAAACTACCCCTATCAATGTAAAAAGCAAAACTGCCCTGACGGGACGCTAGAAAAGTGACGCGTGTCACGTCCCGCCAGGGCCAGCGGCGGGGCAGGCTTCCAGTGGCGGGAGGATCAATACGCCATAGCGCGAGGCGGGATGAGGTGGGGCCGTGGCGGGAGGCGCCTGCCTCCGCTGGCGGGACGTTGCATGCGAGTTTGGGACAGCGGCGGTGGCGGAATCTTTTCTCCGCCCTAGGTTGCGGCGTTTTCTGCTGCCCGACACGTAGACTTGACCTGTACAGTAATTAGACTAAAGTGTTTGTACAGGAATTAGACCACCGACAAGCTGCTCGTTGAAACTTGTAGCTACTTTTGCTTTCTTGAAACTTGTTCTTGTTATGCTCGAATAGATGCTCCGTCCGTTCCTTTAAATACCGGCGATGCCGCAGGTGCTACTCACTCTGCGATCAGTTTACTCACTCTGCGACTCTGTGACATATTTCAGTCCGTTTACTCACACGCTCTGTGACATATGCTCTCTCTAATCGTGTGAGGCTGAATTAGTATTCGTTTGAGGCCTCATTAGTGTTCGGAGGCTGGAAAGAGACACTCATCGATTAATGTAAGTTCTTTCCGTTGATTGTTTTTTAAGCTGTACATATTGTATATTAGTCAGTTTTTAGGCCATATTTTATTATCAATTCGCTTGGTAACTTAGTTAGCTCGGGTAGAAATATTTTGATTTCGTATAGCATACGAGCGTCGTGTAGAAAATGTTGAGCTCTTATAGTAATAATCTAGATAAGCAACCTAATTATGTCGTGTAGAAATATTTGAGGTCTTATAGTAATATTTTAGTTATGCAACCTAATTAGGTCGTAGAAATATTTAAGCTAAGCAACGCGATTAGGTTGTGTAGAAATATTTGTGCTCTTCTAGCAATATTGTAGGTACGTAACTTAATTAAGGGTGCAGAAATATTTAAACTCATCTAGTAATATTTTAGCTATGCAATCTTAGTTAGGTCATATAGAGATATTTTAGTGGTATAGTAATATTTTAGTTATGCAATGTAATTACGTTGCGTAGGAATACCGTAGGAATCCTGGGCAGCACAAAACGCCACAGCCTAGGGCGGGGAAAAGATTCCGCCACCGCCGCTGTCCCAAACTCGCATGCGACGTCCCGCCAGCGGAGGCAGGCGCCTCCCACCACGGCCCCACCTCATCCCGCCTCGCGCTGTGGCGGATTGGTCCTCCCGCCACTGCCTGTGGCTAGAAGCGTGGCCCGCCGCTGGCCCTGGCGGGATGTGACACGCGTCACTTTTCCGGCGTCCCGCCAGGGCAGTTTTATCTTTTACATTGATAGGGGTAGTTTTGGCTATGCAAAATGGCAGAGGGTTATATTTGTAAAAAAATAAATGAAATCGTGTTAGCGGACGTACGTGTGCCGTCGGCGTCGGACGAATGAAGGGACAATCGCGCCCACATTTTTTTGGTTCAGCTCGCCGGGCTAAGCTTCCAGGAAAATGTATGGTGCACGTGCGTGCTGGACAATCTCGTTTGGACGAGTGTGCTCTACTAGTTCAACGGCATTTATAGCACGGCGAGTGAATCTGAGTTTTTGGAGCACCTGCAGCGGGCACGCGTCGACTGCACAATGAATAAGAGCTTTCATTTTTTTTCTGTTACAAATTAAATTGGTGAACGAAATCGTCGACGAAATGACGACTCGCCTACATCTTCACAGTGAAGCCCAAGATTATCTGTGTGCTCTGTCTATGCAACATCACCCAAGAATCTCGAGTCGTAACAGGAAGATCACAACAAGAGACGGTATATACATCAGGACTGTTACCTCAGCATCAAGACGGCAACAAGCGCCGGTGCAACACGTCGATCGATCGAGTGAGCATGAGGAAAAGTGTGAACGGGCTGTCGACCGCACAACATTTCTCGCCGGCCGGTACACTACACAACGTGCGTACGGCAGCTCCGGCCTTAGGGGTCAGTCGCATTTTCTAGAAAAAGATCGCTATAAAAGTTTTTCTACTAGTGGTGTAAGCGAGCATGAGGATAGACCGCGCAAGTTTCAGTGACATGATCCAAACGGACCAACGACGCGTAACTCGCTCGTGCACCAAATTTGGGGCATGAATGCCAATGCACCATTTCCCGGGCATAAACTGGGGCATGAATGCTAATGCTCCATTTCTCCATCACCAAACTCCAGCCGCAACAGAGCCATAGGAACCGCTCGTTCACGTCTCCTCAGGCGACAGCGGCCAACCCAACTCCCTGCCCATATCTCAGCCGGCGAGCGGGCTGGTTCCCTCTTCCTCCGCTTGTCGCTCTGACCGCTGGAGGGAGGGGGAACCGTGTTCCCCCGTCTAGTAGTTAGGGTTAGGGCCTTTTTGTCGTGGTGCGCCGTTGGGGTGGTGGGAGTGGCGTCCGGACGAATAAATCTGTCTCATCTCCACTCCCATACCGGTGCTGATCTTCATGGTTGCGCGTCGGAGGTGATGGCAACGTATGTTGTTCGGTCTTTCAGGCCGGCAGCTTGGTCTTCCTGTTGTTCTTCAGATCTTGCGAGATCTGTTTCTCGTTGTGTCGCTGGCGCTCGCCGTTATCCGCGATGGTGCCGGCGGCCGGAACGAGGTGGTTTCTTTGGAGCAAGGATGTTGGTCTGGAGGTGGTGGATCTGCCATTCCTCTTCGAGTTCGTCGACATGAGGCGATGGATCTTGGTCCAAGACAGCATGGGACGTCTCCTGGTCAACGTGCCACACCGACATGTGCCTCGCTGCATGCAGCAGGCCAGTTTATCGACCTGCAAGGCCTCATTGACGATGGTGCTTTTTTGGATCTTGCAATGGTGGAGGCTCGGCGTCTCTTTTGGTGTTCATCTCGGCGGCCGCTAGATTCGATGGTTGCAGTCAAACCTAGAGGTCGTTTTGTGTTTCTTGGTCTCTTAATCTTTTATCTGTAGTGTTTTCAGGATAATCATTTTATTTCGGTATATCTTTTAGTGTCCCCCGTGTGTTGCTCTTTATGTAACTTAATTTTTAATTAATGAAATATGTGGTTGCTCTGGAAAAAAAACTCCAGCCGCAAGAGCGATGGATTAAAAAGTCAAAGAAAATCTCGTGTGCCACAGTGCTACTACTGTGTAATTATGGAAGAGAAAATAGCGAGATAGCAGTTGCTGTTGATCGGTACTTGTCATATCGAGGATTAGTGGTCTGCAACGGACATGTCACTGGGGTCGGAAAATTTTGTTGCGTGGCCCAGAGAGCGTTCTCCCGGCACGGAAATGAAATCGTGTTAGCGGAGGTGAAGCGAAGAATCACGGAGGTAGTACGTGCCGTCGATCGGCGTCGGCGTCGGACGAAGGCACAATCGCGCCCACATTGTTTGGCTCAGCTCGCCGGCCGGGCTAAGCTTCCAGGAAAATGTAGGGGGTGCACGTGCGTTCACTAGAAACTAGCTAGAAAAAATATACTCCGGATTGGACTATTTTTGACTCTGTTAGCATCCGTCGTGTTGGACAATCGTCGTTTGGACGACGATTGTGCTCTACTAGTTCAACGGCATTTATAGCACATGGCGACTGAATCAGAGTTCTGGGGGAGCACCTACGGCTAACGGGCACGTCGACTGCACAACTAATAGTAAGAAGCTTCCATTTCTTTTTTTTTACAAAATTAAATCAGTTAACGAAACGTGGACGACTCACCTGCATCTGCACTGCACATTGATCAAGAAAAGCTGAGCTTGAGCCCAAGATTATATATATTTGAGCTCTGTCTGTGCAACATCACCCTTAGAATCTTTGCATCCTAACAGGCAGATCACAACAAGATCGAGACGTACGGTACATCAAGTCTGTTACCTCAGCATCAAGACGTACGGCAACAGAGGCTAATCTAGCGCCGGTGTAACATGTCGATCAAGTGTGTGAACGGGCTGTTGTCCATCGCGCCCTTAACAAACTCCAGGACGTCGACCACACAACATTTCGTGCCCGGTACACTACACACACAGCGTGTGATGAGTCAGTCACGCGTACGTACGGCAGCTCCGGCCTTAGGGGTCAGTCGCATTTTCTAGCGAGGTGACGAGGATGTGCCAACTAATATAGCTAGGCGACGTCCTATATATGGCCGTGGGAACGATTCGGAAAAACATGCAGGTCAACACGAATATCACAACATTTGGTTGTCTATTTTTTAGATCTAATTGCAGAGGTTTGGTCCACGGAGGTGAATTTGTGGACCAAGTCCCATAATTATTTTCGGATCGACACCCGTCCCATACCAAACATATATAAACACCGGAGCAAACGTGTGTGTTACTCTTTCATCTTGTTCTAGGTCGATAAAGGCTTATGTTAGTTTTAGGTAAAAAAAAAAGACTTACATTAGTTTGAGCCTATGACAGTGGAGGTTATTGTCCTCCTCCCACGTGGCGATGGTGTTTCCGCTCCTTGTTTACAATTGTTTCTTCTCTCTTCGGCCGGCCTCACAGTTTTTGCTTTGGTGAGACGCAAATGGTGACCACGAGACCATGGTGGCGCATGTTGGTGGACAACAAGTTGGTGGGGCGCAATGGATTGTTAGGGGTTGTGGTCTTTTGGGGTGCGGGGGAAATCCTTGCCGGCTTGACTTGCACTGATGCGGTGACGCCTGCGGACGTCACCCTTTCCCTTGAAGGGCGTCGAGTGTAATCCTTTCCCACTTTCCTCCGTGTACCGGGAGAAATCTTAGGACCAGTCGTCGCATTTCTTCTTGAAGGCGCTACTTGTTACAAGGCGATCCAAGGCTTAGTAGCATGGTGCGTCTTTCTTCGGAGGGCGCAGTGGTCGATGGTCATCATTGCTTTGTTGATATGGCGTTGTTGGCATTAATTACTCTTTCTTTCACTTGTTTTTTTTTCTTTTGAACGTGTTTATGTTGTTTGCCCCAGTAGTGATCTCAATGTTGTATTGTGTGAATTGCAATATTAATATAGCGGGGCGAAATCCTGCTCTGAGAGTTCCAGCCTCTCTCGTCGCCTTTATAACCGTCAAATTTGGATCATCATTCATGCAAATGATTTGCATATGTGTGCTTATTTGTACATGGTTTTTCCTACTCTCTCCATACGGTTTTATTGGGCTAACATGTAGTTCGAGAAAAAAAATCTTTGACCATCAAATTTGTCAACAAAATATAAATTGTATTTCACAAAAATGAACCATTGGATACATATTCAAAAATCCTTTCCTACAGTAGTACTATTCTTGTGACACAATAATTTATATTTTCTTAAACTACGTGTTAGCCCGCAACAAATGAATAGAATATGAGGTAAGGTGATCGTCATTTGACGGAGAACAATTTTTTAGGTCGACCGAGAATATCATGCATATGACCGAGGATAAGTTTTAGGTCGACCGAGAAATAGCCTCGTCCAATTGTTTACGTCCGTCTGGTCTGCTTTCACCATTGCTAGGATCGCTCGGCGTGAGCTTTCGTGATCTCTCCACATTAAGTCCATCCGCAACCCAACAAAAGTGACCCGTTCACACCTTCTTGCCACTCGGGCAGCAGCGACGACAACCCCAAGCTACAGGGACAGCTTGTGCTGCAGGCAGGGCCGAGTAGCTGGTGTGTGTGCTACTTTCGGGAGTCCATATATAGCCGCTGCCTCGCCATTAGCTAGCTCGCCAAGCACCATTCAGGGAAGGAAAACGAGTTAGTAGCTACCTTCATAAAGACTCGCAATCTAGCTAGCCGGCTAGCGATCGAGGATGTCTCTGGTGCGGCTCTTCGACACGCTGGCCCTGGACTCCTGGAAGAACCCCTTCAGCAGCATCTTCGGCACGGCGGCGGGCGGCGCCGACGCATGGCTGGCCAGCGACACGGCGGCGTTCGCCGAGACGTACATCGAGAGCCGGGAGACGGCGGAGGCGTACGTCTTCAGCGCCAGGCTGCCCGCGGGGGTGACCAAGGAGGAGGTGCGGGTGGACGTGGAGGAGGAGGGCCACGTGCTCGTCATCGCCGGCCAGCGCAGCGTGCGGAGCGTCAGGAGCGAGCAGGCGGGGAGGACCGACCAGGCGGGAGGACGCAAGGTGATCGAGCGCAGCTGCGCCACCTTCTTCAGCAGGTTCTGCCTACCCGAGGACGCCGTCGTCGGCCAGGTCAGGGCCGCCATGGACGACGGCGGGGAGCTCGTCGTGACGGTGCCTAGGATGGGGGCTGCCGTGCCCGTGGTGGCGGCGCCCGAGCCGGTCTTGGCCATCGAGGTCGAGGCCAGCCCGTGCTAGCTGATCATCGGTGCCGATGCCAGTCCGGTTGTCCGGTTCGTGCGCACGGTGGGTTCTGTGGCTTGAACAGAAAACTAAGGTGCTTGCTGCACGTGTACTTCCATGGATTAGTCCTCGGTGGTTTGGTGTGAGTCAGCTGCAGGCAGCATGCCCTGTAAGTGTAAGAGTCAGGATATATGCATGCATGCTTTGCTTGTGTTAGTATTACTACCTGTCAATTGTGGTGTTCACGGTCAAATTAATGATCAAGAGCGAACTGAAATGAATTTACTGCTCTCGACGACAACACTTTTAGATTCTCGAATTTTTTCAAAACCTCAAACTTCTATGTCTTCAAAAATTATGAAGTTAAATATATAGATGGATATATACACGAGGAGTGTATGCAAAAATATCACATTAAAAATAGTTTATATTTTAGAAAATACAAAAAAGACAATAGTAAATAGTAGTAAAATAGTAGTAAAATGGTATATATTTTTGTGAAATTCGTCTTTCCTAAAATACAACGTATTTTTAACGAGACTTTTTGCGTACACTCCTCCTAAAAGTGAATATATTTAACACCATAATTTTTAGAGACATAGAAATGTCAGATTTTGAAATTTTAAAAAATCTAAAAGTGAAGGAAGCACTAGTGCCCAAGTGCCAAACACACTTCCTATCTCAGCGTCCGGTTCGTGCTCACGGTGGGTTGTGTGGCATGTCATGGTGCAGGTGGGTGTGGGCTGTCCACGAGACCCGCTTTTCAAGCCCGCATAAAATATTAAGCGGGCATCCCATGGGTAAGCAAAAAATAAGTGGGATATCCCACATCCCACGTCTATCCCGCATTGTCTCCAGTTCGCGACTTAGTTTAGTGCTAGCATTTTCATCATGACTCGCTCCCCTGAGGTTGGCCAGCGACTGCTAGGTGGTGTACCAGTTGCACGTCATGGCATCTAGTCCCTGGATTTGGAGCTCTGACATCCACCTCCTTAGTCGATTCCACGACGACCATGTTGGTGGGGAGGGTTATGTACACGCGCCACCTGCGCCACCTTCCTAGGATGATCACCCACCTGCTCGGCTCCAAGGTGGCGACACCGATAGCAAGCATGCAACAGATTAGTGTGGGCTCGACCTCCATGAGCCCGTTAGCTTCATCCATGGCTTAACTTCCTATATCATATTATATCATTTTATTTTCCATAGAAGTACTTCTATATTTTAAAATAGATATCAAAAATTTGTCAAAATTTAGACGTATCTAGACACTATTTAGATATAGATATATCCAAATCTAGATAAATTTTCGACATCTAATTTAAGAGCAAGAGAGTATATAATTTACTATTTACATATATAGGCATAAGTAGGATGATAGGCACCGTATAAAATAAGTGGGCTCCTGTGAGAAACCCATTTAACTGTTGCGGGACTGTGCCGGCCTATGCGGGACTCCCGCGGACAGTCCCGACTGCACCCTGAGTGGCATGGCCAGAAACTAAGGCGCTTTGCTACACTTGTACCTCCATGGATTACTCGTCACCGGTTTGGTATGACTGAGTTGCAGCCAGCATGCCCTGCAAGCGTAAGAGCGGGGAATATGCAGGGTCAAATTAATGATCAACATCGAGATAGAAAGATTTTACTACTCTTAGAGTACATCTTTTTATATTACATAAACACACCATAGTGTACCTGTCAATTCTGGTGTCCACGGCTCCTACAATGTTCGGACGCGCCCGGCGCTTCTAAAATATCTAACTCCCCCGCCGCCCCGCCAAACACACCGTTGCCCCTAGTCCCCTCCTCCTTCAATGAACTCAGACAATTCCTTCCCTGCGCGTACCCCCCCTCCCCCCCCCCCCCCCCGCGCCCACTCGACTCACAGTTCATGACATCGATATACCCTACGGGTGCATAACGTTGGTATACCTAGTCCAGTCCAAGAAAGACCCACGTAAAGACTTGCAGCCCAGGAGGATTTCGGGTGGCCCAAGCCCATGGCGAATTCGATTCCTTGGAGGACAAGTTTAGATTAGATAGAATTTCAAAGGGTTTCAACCCTAATCTGTAACCGACTCGACCTACCCCCGGGACTTGGTCTATCTATATAAAGACTAGGAGGGCACGCCGAGGAGGACAATCCAACTCATACACACACCTCCACGCCAAATTGCATCTGCACACTCCTATAACCTTTGGTTCCGCCATAATCAAGAATAGACAAGCAGGAGTAGGGTTTTTCTTTCGGTGGCCTGAACCTAGGTAAACCTCGTGTCCCCGCGTTTGCTTGCCTGTTAACCGTCTCGTGACTTCCAGCATCCCCATCTTCTCCAAAACTCAAGTCCATAACAATATGTATTGATGATTTAAACCCTCGTTAGTTCATCCCCGTATGCTCCGCAGATCCTCCTACACAGGTCTGCCCCCTCGACACTTGTTATTATCGTCGGAATCGGGCCAAGTCGACCTGAGTGAATAAACATGTTATTTCATCTATGTAGCTCGATGAATAAGGTTAAGTGAGAATCAAAATGGTCGGAGGTTGAAGACAATGATTTTACTTCGCGTGGCATCATCAAGCACTCGTTGATAACACATTATTCAAAGCAAAAAAAAAACAAGCGGAGCATATTAGAATCAATTATGAATAGGTAGCATTTGCTAGTGATATGTGTTAGATTATATTTACTTGCATATCAAGTTAGGGTTTAGGCCGGTGCGCTGCACCTCCTCTCCCCCCTCTCCTATATAAACCATTGTATTCTCTCATTGTACAATTATCAGTTATTATTATTATCACAAATTTACATGGGTTAGATTCTAGGGCATGGCTCCCACGCCTCCCACCCCGCCGCCGCCGCCCCCTCCGGGGTTCTTCGAGTGGCACGCCGCCATGGCCGCCGTCGCGGCTACCAAACCATCCACCTCATCTGCCCCACCTCCTATCGCCACCACCATCAACTTCGCCGATACAATCTCCGACGTTACTCCATTGATTCCCATCACTTTAGATCTCCCCAAACACAACTACTACCATTGGAGGCATCTTTTTCAGGTGCACTTGGGCCGCTGCAACCTCATGGTGCACGTCGACCCCAACATCTCGCCGTCTCCCTCGGATCCCCGCTGGGTCAAGGATGATCTCGCTGTGATACAGTGGATCTACCAGCGGGTGAGCACCGAGATTTTCAATCTCGTTTTCAGGGCTGCCACCAGCGCCGCCGCCCTTTGGGCAGCCCTCCGTCAGATTTTTCAGGACAACGCCGACGCCCGTGTCAACACGCTCAACATGGAGCTTCGAAACACCGCCCAGGGCATCTTGCCCGTAGGGGTATACTGCCAGCGCCTCCAGACCATCGCCGATGAACTCCGTGAACTCGGTGATCCCGTTGAGGACAAACAGCTCATCAAGATCCTCCTCGTCAGCCTCAATCAGCGCTTCGACAAGCAGCAGTCCTTCATCCCCATGATGCGGTTGTCTCCTTCCTTTGCAGAAGTCCGCTCCATGCTCTCCTGGGCGGACCGCGCCATGACCACTCAAGAGTCTCGCCCTCAGGCCTATGCTGCTGCTCCACGGCCTCCTGCACCGCCACCGCCTCCGGCGCCGCCATACTGTTTCCACCGCCAGTTCGCGCCCAGCCCCAACTATAGGGGCACCGGCCTATCTATCGGCCCGCACCACGGCCTCCTCCAACAGCACTGCCTCCACCTGCCTCGGCACCACCACTGCTCCACCTGCAGCACCAGCTTGGCGATCTTCTCAGACCTTGACTGGCATGGTTCAGCTTGGCCAATGCCCCGACTGCCCTCTCCTGTTGGCGCGCCACCTGCCTACACTGGTTCGTGGCAGCCCGACGTGCATCCTCATATAGGCTCACCTGGCCTCCTTGCACCACGGGTCCCTGCACAAGCTCATTACGCCGCTCCTTCACCGCCCATGTATGCTGCACCATCGCCGGCTCCCTATGCCTCGCCGATGCACTCGTCGATGACCTTTGCTATGGGTCCTTATGGCCCTTCGGCACCGGTCACTTATAATCCTGGAGGCTACTACTCGCCATACACCATGTACTCGACTCCTGCTGCACCGCCACCACCTGCGCCAAGATTGCTCCGTCAACTGCACCGACTCCTCTACTCGAGCTGGGACCAAGCTGCTTTACTGAGCCATGAATAATTTTGCTGCTCAAGGTAACTCAGGTACTGATTGGATTTTCGATTCTGGTGCTTCTAGTCACATGTCTTCATCGAATACTATGCTGTCAACTTGCATACCATCTTATTTTTCATCCATTACATTAGGCGATGGTTCCTCCATACCAATTTCATGTGTCGGTCATACAAACCTTGCATCTTCCACTTCCAAACCACTCCTACTTAAAGATGTCTTAGTCGCACCAGCCCTCATTAAAAATTTAATCTCTGTTCGTCGTTTCACCAAAGACAACCATGTTTCCGTCGAATTTGACCCTTTTGGCTTATCGGGCTTGTCTGTGAAGGATTTCATGACCAAGGCGGAGATCGCTCGCTTCGATAGCTCCGCACTCTACTGCTCATGGCGCTCCTGCGTCCTCGTCTCCATCATCCATGCTCGCTTCCGTAGATCTATGGCATAAACGCTTAGGCCATCCGAATAAAGCCACTTTATCCTCTCTACTTAGTGCTTTTTCGATCCCTTGTAATAAAGAGGTTCATAATTCCTCCGTTTGTGAGTTCTGTCAACAAGGAAAACATGTTCGTTTACCATTTGCGCATTCTACTTCTCATAGTACTTATCCCTTTAAACTTTTGCACTGTGATCTATGGACCTCTCCAACTGTGAGTCTCTCCGGTTTCAAATACTACTTAGTTATTTTAGATGATTTTACACACTTCGTTTGGACTTTTCCACTTCGCAACAAATCTGATGTCCACTCACTTTTTATCAACTTTAAAACCTATGTCAACACACACTTCTTTTTACCCATAAAATTTATCCAATGTGACAATGGAAAAGAATTTAACAACTTTGCAAACCGTAATTTCTTTCTCCAACATGGCATTCTCCTTCGTTTCTCTTGCCCTTACACTTCCCCACAAAATGGCAAGGCTGAGCGATCACTCCGCACCATCAATGACATAGTTCGCACACTCCTCATTCAATCATCTATGCCCTCCATGTTTTGGGCCGAAGCTCTTAGAACCGCAACCTATCTCCTCAATATTCGACCATCTAGTACTAACCCAAACACCACACCTTTCTACTCCCTTTTTCTCTCTCACCCAAACTACACTGAGCTTCACGTTTTTGGTTGCCTTTGCTTTCCCAATGTCTATGCAACTTCCCCAAACAAACTATCTCCTCGTTCCCTTCCTTGTGTCTTCTTAGGTTATTCAGATGAACACAAAGGCTACCGGTGTTTTGATCTTGTGACCGGTCACATTCACATCTCTAGGCATGTCACTTTCAATGAAAACACCTTTCCTTTCGCCACTAGAACCCCTACATCTACTCCCACCACATCCACCCCTCGTCCAGCCAATTCCATAAAACCTCACTTTTTCGTTCCTAACCTGCCCTACAACCCTGCCACGGCTGCCCACTACCCTCCCTCGACCAATACCGCTCCCGATTCTCCTGCCACGGTAGTCCCTAACCCTGCCCCGGCCGACTCGGCTGCCCCGACAGCCCCATCAGCACCCGTGTCTCGACCACCCATAACCTGTGTTTCCGCCGCCCCAAAACTCATGCCCCGACAATCAAACTACCCAATCCCCCTCATGTCATTGCCTCCTCCTCCGCTGCGCCGGATGCAACAGCTCCTCCTTCACATGCCGTTCCCATTATCGCACCTAACAACGACCATTCCATGCGCACACTTGCCAAGTCTGGTTTTCGACTTCCTCAAACACGCCTCAATCTTCATGCTTCTCCAACTCTCTCACCTCTTCCCAAAACATACAAATCTGCTCTTCTTGATCCAAACTGGTCCGCTGCCATGCGCGATGAGTTTCAAGCACTCCAATCCAATAACACATGGGAACTTGTTCCCCGACCTCCTAATGCAAATGTTATTTCTGGAAAGTGGGTGTTCCGTAAAAAAATTCATTCTGATGGCACTCTCTCTCGGTATAAAGCGTGTTGGGTTTGTCGTGGGTTCTCTCAACAACACGACGTAGATTACGACGAAACTTTCTCTCCAGTAGTTAAACCTAGCACCATCCGAACCATTCTTAGTCTTGTTGTTTCCTCTTCCTGGCCCATTCATCAACTCGATGTAAAAAATGCTTTCCTCCATGATTCCTTAAACGAAGTCGTCTATTCTCAACAACCTTCCGGTTTTGAAGATTCTTCTTTTCCTGATCACGTTTGCCTTCTCCAAAAATCTCTCTATGGCCTCAAACAAGCACCCCGCGCCTGGTTTCAACGTTTTTCTACCTTTATTCAAACTATAGGATTCACTCCCTCTCGTTCTGACTACTCTCTTTTTGTTTACCACTCTAACACCCAGGTTGCATATCTCCTACTTTATGTTGATGATATAGTTCTCACTGCCTCCTCCACAACTTTTCTCACTCATATTATTTCTCTCCTACAAACTAAATTCTCTATGACTGATCTAGGTTCCCTTCATCACTTCTTAGGTATAGTTGTCACTCGTGATTCTTCTGGTCTTTTTCTCTCTCAACGCCAGTACTCTATTGATCTCCTAACTAGGGCTGGAATGTTAGATTATCAACCATCCCGTACACCTGTAGATACTTCTTCTAAATTTTCCTCGGATGGTGATATTTTTCCTGATCCGACTCTATACCGTAGCTTAACTGGAGCCCTTCAGTATCTCACCATTACATGTCCAGAAATATCATATGCTGTACAGCAAACTTGTCTTTACATGCATGATCCAAGAGTCCCGCATTTTAACCATGTCAAACGCATACTTAGATATCTCAAAGGTAGATTAGATCATAGTTTGCATATCAACCACTCATCACCCACATCATTGACAGCATATTCCGATGCAGACTGGGCTGGTTGTCCAGACACTCGTCGATCCACTTCAGGATACTGTGTTTTTCTTGGCAATAATTTAATTTCTTTGTCTTCAAAGCGTCAGCTTACGGTTTCTCGCTCGTCCGCAGAGGCTGAGTATCGTGTTGTTGCTCACGCAGTTGCTAAAACAGTTTGGTTGCGTCTGTTACTTGTTGAGTTACATCGACCTATTGGTCAGGCCACAGTGGTATATTGTGATAACATTTCAGCTGTTTACATGTCTGAAAACCTAGTTCAGCATCGGCAGACAAAGCATATCGAGATTGACATCCATTTTGTTCGAGAGAAGGCGCTTTGGGAGAAGTGCGTGTTCTTCATGTGCCTTCTACGGCCCAGTTTGCAGATATTTTACCAAAGAACTTGCTACTACACCATTTACAGAGATTCGTTTCAGTCTCAACGTTGTCGAGCCCACGGTTGAGACTGTGGGGGATGTTAGATTATATTTACTAGCATATCAAGTTAGGGTTTAGGCCGGTGCGCTGCACCTCCTCTCCCCCTCTCCTATATAAACCATTGTATTCTCTCATTGTACAATTATCAATTATTATTATTATCACAAATTTACAATATGCTCAAATGCACAACTAAACACTAGGATTATCATGTATGCCCACGAGGTTGGTGTGTGCAACTTTGACGACTATTTATCACGTAGATTAATCCAATTTGCCGTGTATTATGATGATGTTTTATCTATTTGTAGACCAGTGTAACGATCTATATGAATTATGAATCTTAAATTACACATTCTTATGTATTTTTTGCTCAAGTGCATCAATTATGTGTAAAACATTTTTTTGTCATCTAATTTTACAAGTTCGGTTAGGAACCGTACTTTTATAGATGATCAAATCTATTCCACTAATGGATGTTAAGGCTTTTTATCATCTAAAGGATAGGGTTTTGGTTAGAGGTGCTCTCGGTTAGTACTACTACGTATTTCATAAGGTAGATAATTTTTTTTTTGCGAATCATAAGGTAGATAATTAACCATACATGCTAAAACTTTTAATTGACCTTGCCACATTACCATTGACAAATTTGTATATGGAAATACATTGATATTTTGGGTGACACACCAAGAAATATGTATCATGCATCTCAGATGGCACATAGGTCGGCAGTCTACACTGGGCGAAAAAGGCGCAGCAGCCAGCAGTGAGTTTGTGATCATTCTCAGGCCGTCACGCATCTTATACTCGATATAGACCATTGCACCCACCACCACGTGGTACTGGTATAGGTCGATGGCGAATATATTTGTGTGTGTTGATTAATCCTGTGAATATTGGAAATCTGCATTTGATTCTACGGATCGCAGTCTTAAAACTTGAGTAAATTGCATAAAACCACCACATTTCGGGGGAGATTTGCGAGTCAGTACCAATATTCGTTATTTTCTTAAAGGACTACCTAATCGGAGGCACAATGTTTCTAACCGCACTAACCTTCATCTGATACCATTTTAATATGCTTTCTGATAGGTGGGACCAATCTGCAGAGCTAACTAGTCAATAAATTTTGAATTTGAACCTTTTTGTAATTTTTGGAGGCCCCCCTGCATCATGTGTCTCTTCTTCAGCCTCCCCTTCAGCTTTCCCCATGAAAGTATCTCCGTACTCAGGGAAACCATGATAGTTGGCATCATCCTCCTCTTCTTGTATTCCATTATAACCTCTCTTTCTTCGTGCTTAGTCCAAAAATTATAACTGGGCATTAAACCGGACTTCATCAGGTGGTTGTGAAGGGTTTTTGAGTCAGAGTAATCCTTCTGATTCCTACATTCACTATATGGACATAATACAAAATCATTCCGCTTGTTCGCATCAGCCACAAGGATGAATTCATGCACGCTATTAATGAATTCGCCAGAGCGTCGGTCAGTACCGCATATCCATTCCGGATCATCTGCATTATTGTAAAAGTATATTTAAAACCATTACACAACATCAAAAATAGAGATCAGGGACCAATTTAATACAAGTTATAATAAGAGCTTCTAGAGCATTAAATTTGAATTTTGAAAAATATACGTGCACCAATTTTTGAATTGGAGAAAACAATTAACATGAAAAATATGGAGTTTTTGATTTTGTTCTAACAGTGGAAACCTCATTACATTCTAAGCTCTGAAGCTCTAAAATTACACATTTCTATTTTTAGAAACTGTGTGCCCAATCAAATTTTGTTACACACCTAAAAATTGTCTACTTGTAGAGCATGCAAATCCATCTCTACTTCTATCGCATTGAGCTCAGGTAACAATAAGAGATGAAAGGATGAAGTTCCTAACCTTTTAAAACCTTGGATTCAAGGGTTGCAACCAAATTTTGACAAATCTTGAGAAAAAAGGGCATGAACTCGTCTTGCTTGAGAGGAAAAATGGCCATGACTCACGCATGGACGAAGCAGCTGCATTATATGCGGAACTAACTAGTCCCGGGTCATGATACGGACCGAGACTAGTTGTCCACGCACAGGGAAGCTCGCTGGCTCGAGGTCTCTTGTCATGGGCCGTATTACGGACCGGGACTAGAGGTCTGGTCCGGCCCGGGACTAGTGTTTACCCCGGTTCATAGCCGCACTAGTCCTGGTTCGTAAAAACCACTACTGGTGCCAGGATTTGGTTCGAATAGAAGGCCTCTTTTCCACTAGTGATAGGAGCTCTCCGTCGAAGACCCCGCTGTGGTACCGCCAAAAAGGCCACCAAAGGGGGTGTGTGTGGTGGTGTGGGGGGGGGGGGGGGGGGGGGGCTGTCTTACTGGCAAGGTGAGTCCTTCATTTTCCCTATTTTCATTTTAGTTCAGATTATTTTATTTAATTTTCATGTTTATATAATTTTTATTTCAAACTCTATTTAAGTTTGTCTTTTACTTTCTTCTGTTCGTTCTTTTTTGTTTCCACAAATGACACGATTCTCTTATTGTGTAATACATAACCGTATGAACAATTATTTGTAATACGTAAACATATACATCTCTCAAACCGCAAAAAACACATATACATCTCTCAAACAAAATTTTCTTAACTTGCCATACAACTTTCTACGCATTTTGTTACTAGTCCTGTCGACTGGCCGGTCGATGATTTGACAATGACAACCGAGAGACAAATTTCTCTCGACTTCTCTTATTCGCCCTCCGAATATGCATTTACTTGTTGCCTTCGCTACTAAGACACAGAGGGAACCTTGGCACCTACTGATCGACGTGCTAGCTATGTCTACATACATACATATTTTTTCTTTGCGTAGCTGCCACGAAACTTGCATTTAGTTCGATCTGGAAAAATCTCTCGTACGTACGTGTTATGCTGTGCTGTGCTGTGATGGCACCTCCGGGCAAAATGGTGACCAAGCATTTCCGGCCGGGCACCAAACTCCAGCCAAGCAATATGCATTAAAAAGTCAAAGATGATAATCTCTTTGCCACAGTGCTACTCCTATTATCTAAATATACTCTCGGCGCCTACTCTGTCATCATTTAAGAAGGCAGAAACTGCGAGACACATACTCGTACAAGCTAGCAGTTGCTGTTGATTGATAAGTACTTCTCGTAGAGGATTCCGTGATGTGCAATAATGTCCTTGGGATCGGAAGGTTCTGTGTTAGGTAATGGAGGGTGAAGCCGAATCACGGACAAAGAAGGTGCCGTCGGCGTCGGATGAATGAACAATGGCGCCCACTTCTTTTTATGGCTCAACCCGCGCGCCGGCCGGGGAAGGTGCATGTGGGATGCACGTGCGTGCAGTAGAAAAGTAGTAGTAGACTCGACTGCACTAACATTTGAGTATTTGACGCTTCGTCCACAGTGTTTTAGTTCAACGGCACTAATCTACATCACGTAGAAGCTGGACGTCCAATACAACAGAAAAGCAGTGCTAATTATATATATCTTAAACATTATTTAGTATAGAGGCAAATAGAGGCATATATAAAATACGTCCAATATTTTAAACATTATTTAAAATAGATGTTACAGATTTATTAAAATTTAAATAAATCTAGGCATTATTTAGTATATAGATCTATATTTAAATTAGACAAACTTCCAATATCTTTTGAGGTGGAAGGAGTAGTACTAATTAATAAGAAGCTTATATTATTTCAAAAAAAAATTTAATAAGAATAAGAATCTTTAGTACTCCTTCCGTCCAAGAATAGATGTATTAAATTTGTTAAAATTTAAATGCATCTAGACACTATTTAATATATAGATTTATCTAAAATTTAAAAAAACTAAGACATCTATTCTTAGACGGAGGGAGTAGTATCCAGCCTCCCGGGCAGATCGCTTGGGCAGGCACCCGCCGCGACATTATTCGAGGGAATACACGATTTCACATACAAATATCTTGGCCCGTCGACCTGCCGACCTGCCGTACATTGGTGCGATCCCTTACCTGACCACCCGCAAAAGATCGCAAACTCGCAACAAAAACTGTCCCCGCCGTGATGCTGTGGCTCCGTAATATCCACCAACACGAGCCGGCCGACCAACTTGGTAGCTAGAGTCCACGAGATGCATGATACATCGGGGCTTTTCATATGTACTACTCGAAATATCTTTTTCCACGTGAGCAACACCCAAAATATCTGTCTTGAGAAATAACCGCCGTTTGAAAATATAAGATATTTTAGGTATGCGAAGCTAATATATCTAGACATATTTTAGTGTATAGATTCACTTAAACCTATACAATAAAAGGCGTCTAGATACATTTGTTTTACAAACCTAAAACATCTTATATTTTTAAACAGAGGAAGTGAATTTATTCCAGCAACCTCTTGATCATTACTTTGGGATATATATAGTAGTAGTTCTTTCAAGATTTAACAAAACATACAAATATGATTTAACTCGTTTAACATTAGAATTAAATGAGTGCGAGTTTCACCCGGTACATTTTAATATTTTCATTCACATGGGTTAAATGTTTTGTTTATTGTAATCTCTCTCTCTCTCTCTCTCTCTCTCTCTCACAAATAAATAGGGATTGTCATTATGATTGGTGCATGTGCATCCACAATGTTCATTTGCCTCTATATAGTTTCACAAGACACTCCATGACTTATATATGCCGCCAAAGTCACTCTATAATGTGAAGACATGCATCGCATGTGTATACTTAATTACGTGTTGTGCTGTTGATCGATACTTGTCATAGAGGATTAGTGGTCCTTGGGACCGGAAGGTTTTGCGTTAGGTAATGGGAGCTGAGTGAGGCTTAGCACGCACGGACGGACGAACGTGACGTCGGTGTCGGATCAAGGAACAATCGCGCCCACATCTTTGGCTCAACCCGAGGGTGTGGGATGCACGTGCGTGCAGTAGAAAAGTAGACTCAACTGGACTAACATTTGACGGTGTGTAGAGCTGGACAATGTCTCGGTTGGTCGACAGTGTTCTTGGTCAATTTAGGACACGTATAATGCAAGGACGTTAGCTTTCTCTTACGACTGCCACGTTAGATATTTGCTTTAGAGGAGAGAGAAATAAGAAAAATGAGTTAGTCTTTTCTTAGCTAAGAGATGATCTCTTAAAAATAAGAAAATGCTAATTTCTTGATTGTATCATACGTCTTTCCTTACGAAATGTACAATACGATGATGTCAGCCTTTTCTTATGATTGACATATTAGATTTTTGCTTAGTTGGAGGTGAGAGAAATAAGAAAAAGAAGACTGGCTTTCCTTAGCTAAGGGATGATCTCTTAAAAAATAAGAAAAAACTATTTTTTCTATTATACCATATGTTTTTTGTTTAAAAAAATTCTTATTAAAAATAGTTAATTCTCATTAATTACTAGAGATGGTAATAAGAGAGAATACATTATACAACTTATATAAAATGTCTTCACTAAATAGTGTGGAGGACTAAGAGAAGGCATGTCTTCTCCAGCATTGTACATGCCCTTAGCAAATCAATTTCTTACTAAAAATATACAATTCTTATCAATTGGTAGAGATGACACTAAGGATAAGAGCATCTCCACTCGCCTACCCAGGACGCCGATCCGGACGCCAAAATTCAGTTCGACGCAAAATCGCCTATCACGCATCTGTGGACCTGTTGCCAGGTTTCGGCGTTTTGGTCCGCCTACCTGCATCAACCCAGTTCCCGACGCCTGGGACGCCGGACGCATCAAAAAAGGGCGTGGGCCAGCTCTGTCGGCGAGACGGTCCCATTTCCACCCAGTCCACTCGCCCAGACTGCCGCGAAGAGCTCTGTCGCCATGACTTCGCCGGCGGAGCTCCCCCGCGCCGAGACATTCCCACGCCTCTATCTACGCTCGCCGTAGTTGCCGCCCACCTCCACGCCTTCTCCGCCGCCGCCTACGCCGACCTAGCCTCGCCGTAGCTCTGCTTCGCTCCGTGCTCCCACCACCACGCCCGCCAAGTGTTCGACATTTGGCCGGATTCGGCCATGGACTCTGACGGCGACGAGATACTGTCCACTGAATCTGACGAGGACGAGATACTCGCCATGGATTCCGACGACGAGGAGTTGCTCGCCGTACTCCTGGAGGAGGAGAGCGCCGAGGTCGCCGAAGGTGAAGAGCACTTGCAGATCCTCGCATCACTCGCCCAGCTGTACATGCAGATGGCGAAGCCGAAGCGCGGTGGTTTGGCGCCATGTCGCATGAAGTGCAAGGCGAGACAGAGGATAGAGGGCTATTACATGTTGTACGCCGACTACTTCGCCGACCAGCCACTCCATGGAGAGGACGTGTTTTGCCGCCGTTTCAGGATGAGCCGGAAGCTCTTCCTCAAGATCGTGCATGCCATCCGGGAGTTTGACCCATATTTCCTCAAGAGAAGACTATTTTCTCTATTATACTATATGTTTTTTTTTTTGAAAAAAAATTCTTACTAAAAATAGTTAATTCTCATTAATTACTAAAGATGGTAATAACAGAGAATGCATTATACAACTTATATAAAATGTCTTCTCTAGATGGTGTGGAGGACTAGGAGAAGGCAGTATTGTATATGCCTTAGCAAATCAATTTCTTACTAAAAATAAATAATTCTCATTAATTGTTAGATATGACACTAAGAATAATGCATTATATGACTTATCTCTAATAACTTCTCTAGATGATATGAAGGATTAAAAGAAGACATGCTCTTACATCACAGAAAAGCTGGAGCGGTCGCATTGACATACACACGCGATATTATTCAAGGGAATACTCTGTTTTTTGAACGAGATTCAAGGGAATACTCGATCGCCACACACAAATATCCTCGCCGTCGACCTGCCGACCTGCATGCCGTACACGTTGGTGCGATCCTTTACGTGACCACCTGCGAAAGATCGCAAACTCGCAACAAGAACTGTCCCCGCCGTGATGATGTGGCTCTTTTGCGCCCCCCACAATATCCACCAGCACGAGCCGGCCGACCAACTTGCTAGCTAGAGTCCACGAGATGCATGATTCTACATCTTAGCTTTTTCATATGTACTACTCGAAATATCTTTTTCTCTGTGAGCAAAACCCAAAATATCTATGTATTACAGGTTCATATGAATGTGACGATTATATATATATATATATAATGTAACGTGTCAAGGTCAGTGAAAAGGTTTAGCAAGTTGAGTTAATTCATCCTTCTTCTTCGTCTTTGGGGTGGACGTGGTCTTTTTGACCCGTTACGTGACTTTTTGTCCGTAACCAACAACCTCGGGCTGACTCAAGGAGGAGCGCAGCGGTGGCGTGCCATTGACACGGTTTAGAGATTGAAGTTGACGGGCATCGCAATGATTTCTATGTAATTTTTATTTTTGTTAAGCTGCTTTATACTGTTCGATGTTTTTTTAATACCACAATCCTATTTACAAATAAAAAATAGATTGCAAAATAACTGAGATAGTAAATTCATTCCAGCACCCTCTTGATCATTACTTTGGGATAAATAGTAGTTCTTTCGAGATTTAACGAAACACACAAACATGATTTAACTTGTTTAACTTTAAAATTAAATGAGTGCGAGTTTCACCCGGTACATTTTAATATTTTCATTCACATGGGTTAAATTTTTTGTTTATTGTAATCTCTCTCACCCGGTATATATATATATATATATATATATATATATATATATATATATATATATATATATATATGAGAGAGAGATTGGTGCATGTGACAAATAAATAGGGATTGTCATTACGATTGGTGCATGTGCATCCACAATGTTCATTTGCCTCTATAGCTTCACAAGACACTCCATTACCTAATTTTTTATATGCTGCCAAAGTCAGTCTATAATGTGATGAAGACATGCATTCGCATCTGTATACTTACTAGTCTCCAAACAAAAGTGGTCCAGGTTGTGAGACTGACATCCCTAGAATCGAATGCACATTTCCGATATTCACAATCACAAGATTAATCAACGCACACAAATATATTCGCCGTCGACCTGCCGTACTACGTGGTGGTGGTGGGTGCAAGGTCCATATTGAGTATAGGATGCCAAACCGCCTGAAAAGATCACAAACTCGTGCTGCTGGCTGCTGCGCCTCTTTCTCTCTGTACCCCATAGTATCCACCAATGACCCGTCCGACTTACTACTTTACTAGCTAGCTAGCTGGTGTCCACGAGATACATCATGCATCGTAGACTTTTCGAACCCAAAATATCTGGTCTTACCGTGCACCGGAGACCCAAATTATCTATTCTCTCCGTATTAAAATAGTTGTCACAGATTTTATCAAATTTAGATCAATCTGGACACTATTTAATATATAGATACATCAAAAATTAATAAATTTCTGATTTTTATTTTGAGACGGAGGTAGTACGATGTATTTAGTTCCATAAGAGCATCTCCACTCGGGGTCCCTAAAGCCCTCCTAAAGGGCTATTGGGGCTCCGGCGCTGGAAATCGCGCCTAGCCCATTTCCCAACTCTTTTTTGGCGCGCCCCTAAGCCGAAATCATCCCACAGGGGGTCTAGCGGGGTACCGGATGGAGCTAAAAACGACGTGTTCTAGCCCTGGCAGTGAGATAGATGTCTCGTTTCCAGAGCCTACGGGTCCCGTCGTCTGGCCACGCGGTGGCGCGCCCTTTTGTTCCCGTCCTTTCCAACTCTTTATGTTTAGGTTTTCCGCACTTCCCGTTATATCTAGGGCGCCCGCCATTGTAATCCACAGAACTACACTGCTCACTCTCACCATGGACACCCTACACTGGGCCTATCTCACCCTCGAGGATACGGAGGCGATGTGAGCCTCCAGCTACCCATGTCCGCTAGGGTACCGGCTGCCCCACGACTGGATGCATGTTGAGCGCCGAAGGGGTGCCTATCCTTCCTATGCCTCGCGGTTTTGCCATCCGGACGGCCATCACGAGCCACTACTACCTCTAGATTACGACGGAGGTATCCCAATTGGCTCCCCGACAACACTGCGACCTAGACCGCCTTCTTCGCCAATCGGCAGGAAAGAGAGCTCGCCAGGTACGAGGGAGACGACCCTCCTCCGGTGAACTACAACAAAGCTGGACGATGGCCGTGGTGGGCGAACCAGACACTCTCCGGTGTGATGCGCCACATCGCCGAAGAAGATCACCCTCGCCTATAGTACCCGCACTTTTAGCAACCGCGGAGCCCAAGCAAGGGCAGCAGCGGCCACGGGCGCAGCGGCCTCGCCAAACAAGACACGCCACCTCCGGGCGTCCTGCCTTCGAGGCCATGGTGGCGGGTGCCTCTGGAATACGCTATGGCCGCGCGCCAGCTTGGACCCATAGGAGTTCCCGGGGCAGCGCGCGGCCATGCGCCCCTCTTTGTATCGCGCAGAAGACAACAGAAGACAACATGGTGGCTTGCTGCTGTAGATATGGCCGCTGGTCTCCGCTACCCGCCTCCAACCGCAGAAGGACACAGGTTCCAGCCGTGCGTGGCAAGCGACGATGATGGCAACCCCCAAGCAGTATACTATAGGACTAGACATGATTACAACTAGTTTTATTTTTTAGACATATAATAAAAATCGCTGAATAAATAAATTTCAAAATTGTTGGGCGTACGACCGAGAGCTGAGTGCCCTGCCCCCAAGTCGTGGCGCCCCCTCCCTACGGCCCAAAATTAGGCCGAGTAGTAAATTCATTTTAGGTCGCTCTTGAGGCATATTTCCTGACTCTTACACTTACAGGGCATGCTGCCTGCAGCTGACTCACACCAAACCACCGACGACTAATCCATGGAAGTACGTACACGTGCAGCAGGCACCTTAGTTTTCTGTTCAAGCCACAGAACCTACCGTGCGCGCGAGCCGGACAACCGGACTGGCATCGGAATGGTCAGCTAGCACGGGCTGGCCTCGACCTCGATGACCAAGACCGGCTCGGGCGCCGCCACCACGGGCACGGCAGCCCCCATCCTAGGCACCGTCACGATGAGCTCCCCGCCGTCGTCCATGGCGGCCCTGACCTGCCCGACGACGGCGTCGTCGGGTAAGCAGAACCTGCTGAAGAAGGTGGCGCAGCTGCGCTCGATGACCTGGCGACGCGCCTCGTCGCTCCTCCCCGCCTGCTCGCTCCTGACGCTCCGCACGCTGCGCTCGCCGGCGATGACGAGCACGTGGCCCTCCTCCTCCACGTCCACCCGCACCTCCTCCTTGGTCACCCCCGCGGGTAGCCTGGCGCTGAACACGTACGCCTCAGCCGTTTCTCGGCTCTCGAAGTACGTCTGGGCGAACGCCTCCGTGTCGCTGGCCAGCCACGCGTCGGCGCCGCCCGCCGCCGTGCCGAAGATGCTGCTGAAGGGGTTCTTCCAGGAGTCCAGGGCGAGCGTGTCGAAGAGCCGCAGCAGAGACATCCTCGATCGCTAGCCGGCTAGCTAGATTGCGAGTCTGTATGAATTAAGGTAGCTACTAGCTCGTTTGCTTGTCTGAATAATGGTGCTTGGCGAGCTAGCTAATGGCGAGGCACGGGCTATATATGGACTCACGAAAGTATCACACACCAGCTACTTGGCCCTGCAGCACAAGCTGTCTCTGTAGCTTGGGGTTGTCGTCGCTGCTGCCCGAGTGGCAAGAAGGTGTGAACGGGTCACTTTTGTTGGGTTGCGGATGGACTTAATGTGGAGAGATCACGAAAGCTCACGCCGAGCGATCCTAGCAATGGTGAAAGCAGACCAGACGGACGTAAACAATTGGACGAGGCTATTTCTCGGTCGACCTAAAACTTATCCTCGGTCATATGCAGGATATTCTCGGTCGACCTAAAAAACTGCTCTCCGACAGATGACGTCACCTTACCTCATATGCAATTCATTTGTTGCCCTAACACGTAGTTTAAGAAAATATAAATTATTGTGTCACAAGAATAGTACTACTGTTGTGTCCAATGGTCCATTTTTGTGAAACACAATTTATATTTTATTGATAAAATTGATGGTCAAAGATTTTTTCTCGAACTACATGTTAGCCCAATAAAACCGTATGGAAAGAGTAGGAAAAACCATGTACAAATGCGCGCACTTATGCAAATCATTTGCATGAATGATTGCATGAATGATGATCCAAATTTGACGGTTATAGAGGCGACGAGAGAGGCTAGAACTCTCAGAACAGGATTTCGTCCCGCTATATTAATATTGCAATTCACACAATACAACATTGAGATCACTACTGGGGCAAACAACACAAACACGTTCAAAAGAAAAAACAAGTGAAAGAAAGAGTAATTAATGCCAACAGCGCCATATCAACAAAGCAATGATGACCATCGACCACTGCGCCCTCCGAAGAAAGACCCACCATGCTACTAAGCTCAGGATCGCCGTGTAACAAGCAACACCTTCAAGAAAAAATGCGTCAACGACGCTGCTTCCAGAAGGTGTCGGACTGGTCCTAAGATTTCTCCCGGTATACAGACGGAAGTGGGAAAGGATTACACCCGTCGCCCCTCAAGAGGAAGGGTGACACCCACAGACGTCACTGCATCGGTGCTGGTCAAGCCGGTAGGGATTTCCCCCACACCCCAAAAGACCACAACCCCTAACAATCCATTGCGCTTCACCGACTTGCCCTTCACCAACATGCGTCACCATGGTCTTCTGTTCAAGCCACAGAACCTACCTACCGTGCGCGCACGAACCGGACAACCGGACTGGCATCGGCATGGTCAGCTAGCACGGGCTGGCCTCGACCTCGATGGCCAAGACCGGCTCGGGTGCCGCCACCACGGGCACGGCAGCCCCCATCCTAGGCACCGTCACGACGAGCTCCCCGCTGTCGTCCATGGCGGCCCTGACCTGGCCGACGACGGCGTCCTCGGGTAGGCAGAACCTGCTGAAGAAGGTGGCGCAGCTTCGCTCGATCACCTTGCGTCCTCCCGCCTGGTCGGTCCTCCCCGCCTGCTCGCTCCTGACGCTCCGCACGCTGCGCTCGCCGGCGATGACGAGCACGTGGCCCTCCTCCTCCACGTCCACCCGCACCTCCTCCTTGGTCACCCCCGCGGGCAGCCTGGCGCTGAACACGTACGCCTCCGCCGTCTCCCGGCTCTCGATGTAGGTCTCGGCGAACGCGGCCGTGTCGCTGGCCAGCCAGGCGTCGGCGCCGCCTGCCGCCGTGCCGAAGATGCTGCTGAAGGGGTTCTTCCAGGAGTCCAGGGCGAGCGTGTCGAAGAGCCGCACCAGAGACATCCTCGATCGCTAGCCGCCTAGTTAGATTGCGAGTCTGTATATATGAAGGTAGCTAGCTTGTTTGCTTGTCTGAATAATGGTGCTTGGCGAGCTAGCTAATGGCGAGGCAGCGGCTATATATGGACTCACAAAAGTAGCACGCACACCAGCTACTCGGCCCTGCCTGCAGCACAAGCTGTCCCTGTAGCTTGGGTCTGTCGCTGCTGCGCGAGTGGCAAGAAGGTGTGAACGGGTCACTTTTGTTGCGTTGCGGATGGACTTAAATGTGGAGAGATCACGAAAGCAGGAAAGCTCACGCTGAGCGATCCTAGCAATGGTGAAAGCAGACCGGACGGACGTAAAAAATTGTAAGCAGCTGCTTTTTAATTTCTCGGTCGACCTAAAAACTTATCCTCGGTGAAATAACGTCACCTATTTTCATGTGCAATTCATTCGCAGTTTCAGAAAATATGTCAAAAAAATTTGTACCGTTGGAAGAGAGTTTCGAATATGAATCCAATGGTACGTAGTACACTTTCTGTGAAATTCAATTCATATTTTGTTGACAATATTATTGATGGTTCAAGATTTTCCTGGAACTACGTACGTGTGAGCCCAGTAAAATAATGGTATGGAGAGTGTAGGAAAAACGATGTACAAATACGCACACTGCAATTAGACACACGCGTGCAAGTATTATTTGCATGAATCACGATGCAAATTCGACGGTTCTAAACTCTAAAGACGACGTGAGCTAGCGGCGGCTGGAACTAACTTAAGTCTTTATCGATCGACCTAGCTAGCTAGAACTAGTCGAAGGTTAAAAATTTACACAGTAACACGCACGTTTGCTGCTTTTCCGAATCGTTCCCACGGCGATAGGACGTCGACGTCCTGGAGTTAAGGGCGCGATGATGGACAACCCGTGTTCACACTTTTCCTCACTCGATCGATCGACATGTTACACCTGCGTCCTGCGCTAGATTAGGCTATGTTGCCGTCTTGACGCTGAGGTAACAGTCGTGATGTACCGTCTCGATCTTGTTGTGATCTTCCTGTTAGGATGCAAGATTCTAAGGGTGATGTTGCACAGACAGAGCTCAAATATAATCTTGGATTTCACTGTGAAGATGTAGGCGAGTCGTCGACGTTTCGTCCACTAATTTAATTTGTAACCAAAAAAATGAAAGCTTATTATTAATTGTGCAGTCGACGTGCCCGCAGTAGGCGCTGCAGAACTCAGATTCAGTCGCCGTGCTATAAATGCCGTTGAACTAGAGCACCATCGTCCAAACGATTGTCCACTCTTGGAGAGACCGCTGAGCACCTTCTGCTTCTCCGTCGAGACCACCGAGCACCTTTTGCTACACAATTAATAGTATAAAACTACCACTTTCGTAGCAAAATCTACCATTTTATGTTTTGGATACCAAAATCTACCACTCAAATCGGAAATTCTCTCAAAAAACATCAATTCGTCGCTAAACCCGGATTGTTAACAGTTCTAACGGGTCCCCGGCCCATCGGTGGAGCTGACGTGCTGTGGAACATTTGAAAAGCAAAGGAATGTATTCCCTTGTGCAAGGTCCGATCTATGGTAATTACATGCGTGTTGTGGAACATTTGGAAAAGAAGGAATGCAAAGATGTCCAGGAATGAGGTCAAGACCTTTATGCAAAGTTTCCCGCGGGTGCACATATGATCATTTGCTTTGGTCTCACAAGTGCATCGAAACATCGGGTAGCTCGAAGAGCGAATCACAAACTCTTGTTCAAGTACTATGACCCCTTCGTGTGATTGCCAAGATTAGTGACACAACATAGAAGTTGGTCTTGCCGGAGGGATTGACAATACATCATGTCTTCCATGTCTCTCCTTCGGCAGTGCCTGATGGACGGTAGCCAAGCTTCTCCAACTCTCCCACTCGATACTAACCAGTTGGTTGTGCCGCTAAACGTGTTGTCTCGACGCTGGCGCAATAAAACCGATGTTGTTGTGGAGCAGGTTCTGGTGCAGTGGTCTCCAGGCGATGCAGTGGCAGCAACCTGGGAAGATCATTTGGAGTTGATGAGCCGTTTGCACCACGAACCAGCTTGGGGGCAAGCTTGTCCTCAAGGTGGGAGGGGTGTCAGCAACCCTAGAACTACTGAAGCCACGATTCGATCGATCATCAAGGCACAGAAGAAGCAGGACACCAAAGCTGTTTGAACGAGGAAGGCCCAAGAAGAAGAACTAGGCCCACGAAGCCCAATGACATGTACTTCGGCCTGAATTGGACCCAACGAGACATACATATACTCAGCAGAACGGCTCTCTTGCCCTATCCCTGCTTCCGTTCTCCCATCTCCTTCTCTTTCGGGATAGAACCCAACCTTGTCCCTGAGATCTATGGTGAACCAATCAATCAAACTCTTGCATGTATAGCTTACAATTGTAGGGTGGTGTTCTCGAAACAGGCATGCGTCCCGTTTTATAAATAAAGCAACATCCGTCTATAACCAAGATCCACAAATAATAAAAGCTGCTGCAGTCCGGCTGTAGGTGGTCCAGGACTCGGATTCAGTCGCCCTGCTATAAATGGCCGTTGAACTAGAGCACAAATCGTCAAAGATAGTCCAATCTGGAGTATACATTTCTACTACACGCACGTGCACCATACATTTTCCTGGAAGCTTAGCCCGGCGAGTTCAGCCAAAAAAATGTGGGCGCGGTTGTTCCGTGGTCCGATCGACGCCGACGGCCACGAACCTCCGTGATTCGCTTCACCTCCGCTAGGAGGACCCGTTCCGGGCCACGCAACAAAACTTCCGATCCCGAGGATATGTCCGTTGCAGACCACTAATCCTCCTCTTCGACAAGTACCGACTACCGATCAACAGCAACTGATAGCTTGTATGTCTCTCTATTTTCTCCTCCATAATTGACGAAAGAGGAGCTGTGAACATTTAGAGAGTAGCACTGTGGCAAAAGAGATTTTCTTTGTCTCGTTAATCCATCGCTCTTGAGGTTGAAGTTTGGTGACGGGGAAATGGAGCATTAGCACTAGAGCACATCCACGCGCCAAAATCCGGAGCTAAATTTTGCCGGATGAATGAAACTTTTGGTCTATGAACGGCTGAATTACCACTCGCGTTTCCAGGTATGTTTGCAAAAAAATTTGAAATTAGACAAAACTTTGTCTAAATTTGTCTGATTATGTATTAAATTTGGCGATTGCTTTACATTATAGACGAGTTCTTATATATATAGTTTGTAAAATTCGTAAATTCAATCGAATTCAACTTGGGGTAGGATAAACAAAATACGCGGGGAATACTAGTCTAAAACATGCCGAGTTGGCGGTAGAACGCTGTGTAGTCGCCGTCGTCAATGTTGTCGCCGTCGTCAATGTTGTCGCCGTCGTCAATGTTGTCGCCATCGTCGTTGCTTGGGGATTCTGGCTCAGGGGCTGGGAGCTACTGCAGCCCTGTCCGACGTCGCTGCTATGCCACTGCGCCACTGCTGAGACGAGGACCCCGACCTGCCTCGTCTTCTTCATCACCGTCGAGGAGGATGACGTCGACGCCCTGATAGGCGTGCCGTCGGCGAGCGGTGTGGATCGCTGCTCCTGCAGGCGACGAACGTTCTCGGACTCCTCCCGCTCCTAGTCCAACCTAGACCAGGCGAACGTGGCAGGGCCCGTCATCGACAGGACGTCATTGAGCGACGCCTTCATCGCCAACTTGAGGAAGTAAGCGCCTCGCCTCGCGAGGAAGAGATAGCAAAAGGCGCACCTTTAACACCGGGTTTGAGCCACGAACCGGTGTTAAAGGCTCCCCTACCACGCCTGCAGAATTTCTTTAACACCGGTTCGTGGCTTGAACCGGTGTTAAAGGGTGGGGCATTTATTTCGTACATTAAATGGGTGAGGGTATTTTTAATTCAAAAAATAGGATAGAATTTAGAAAATTTATATCTTTTTCATTTTAACTTAGAAAAATATGAATAATATATCATAATTTTTAGAAAAATAATAATTGTGCAATCGACGTGCTTGCAGTAGGTGCTGCAAAACTCAGATTCAGTCGTCGTGCTATAAATGCCATTGAATTAGAGCACCATTGTCCGAAGGATTGTCCACTCTCGGAGAGACCGCTGAGCACCTTCTGTTTCTCTGTCGAGACCACCGAGCACCTTTTGCTACAGAATTAATAGCATAAAACCATCACTTTCGTAGCAAAATCTACCATTTTATGTTTTGGATACCAAAATCTACCACTCAAATCGGAAATTCTCTCAAAAAACATCAATTCGTCGCTAAACCCGGATTGTTAACAGTTCTAACGGGTCCGGCCCATCGGCGGAGCTGACGCGCTGTGGAACATTTGGAAAGCAAGGAATGTATTCCCTTGTGCAAGGTCCGATCTATGGTCATTACATGCGTGCTGTGGAACATTTGGAAAAGAAGGAATGCAATGATGTCTAGGAATAAGGTCAAGACCTTTATGCAAAGTAACCTCTTGAGTTATCTTCTAACAAGTATTTTTTTAACGCCTTTAAGTTAGACACAAGAAACAAGAAGAATCAAGTTTTTTTAAATGAAGAAGCATTAATATTCATACTTGCAAAATCTTCAACTATGAAAGGTATCTCATCCAAATGGGTTTTGGATGATCCTTTCTCATCTCTCTTTGGTCTACTACCTTCATCAAAAAGATTTCCAGGGACAATCCAATCAAAGTTCTTTTCAAAGACTCCATGCATTCCAACAAGTTTAAAGGGTATGGGTATATTGAATTCTTCTCTAGATTAGCCTTTGTTGCCATCTTGATGATGCTCGATCTTGTTGTGATCTTCATGTTAGGATGCAAGATTCTAAGGGTGACGTTGCCTAGACAGAGCTCAAATATAATCTTGGGCTCAAGCTCAGCTTTTCTTCAATGTACGTGCAGTTGCAGGTGAGTCGTCCACGTTTCGTCAAGTAATTTAATTTTATAAACAAAATAAATTAAAGCTTCTTACTATTAGTTGTGCAATCGATGTGCCCGTTAGCTGTAGGTGCTCCAGAACTCAGATTCAGTCGGCCTACTATAAATGCCGTTGAACTAGAGCGCCATCGTCCAAACGACGATTGTCCAGCATGACGCATGCTAACATTAGTCAAATATAGTCCAATCTGGAGTATATACTTTTTCTAGTACTCCCTCCTGTTAGTGTATATATTTGTATTGTAGTTTTCCCATATGTCAGAGGGCTTTCTGCATATTCACACATGTATCTGTATTATATATTGTGGTCTTTGGCCCCAGGGAAATACAAGTTGTCTATTCCTAACATGGTATCAGAGCCACGTTAGTCCCCTCCTACTCGCAACTTCGTCGTTGCAGCCGCCACCGTCCCTGTCGCCGACGGCCTTGCCGTCGTCGCCGCCGCCGGTCGCCGCCTGTCTCGGTGTCCTCTAGATCGGTCTCCTCTCCAGATCGGTCGCCGCCCGTTCAGTTCCTCACCGGATCGATTTTCTTTCCAGATCGATTCTGTCTGATTCAGTTCTCCACGCGCGCGGGGTTCGTATTGATCCCGTCCTCCACGCGGGACCTCCTCTACGTGCGGTTCAGATCCGGCGGACTCCACCTCGACGCGCGGGACTCTACCAACTTCCACGTGCAGGACTCCACGACGCGACGCACGCGGGACCTCCATGCGCGGACCTCCACGCGCCGCCCTCGCGGTACTGACCCGACGCGCGAGACTCCACCCATGCGCGGGACCTCCACGCTGCGGCATCTCCACGCGCGGACTTCCACGTGCAGGACTGACCCGACGGGATCTCCTCCTTCCGCCCTCGGTCTCCCGCCCTCGGTCAACTCCACCCCGCCTTGACCTGTTCTGCATCGACCGCATCGACCTCCTGGCCTTGGTCAACTCGCCAGCTCTCCAGATCGCTGGACTTCTGCCACCGGCCGTCACCGCTGCCGGGAATCGATCCCCGGTGGCCGGAATTGGCCTCCCCTGGCCCTTAGGTTCCGCCCCTTGTCCTGGTTAGCCGGAATCTTGCCGAATTTTGACCAGCATCTGCCTGCAGCTGGGGTTGACCAGATCTGTAAAAAAAAATCTCAGGAGGCCAAGGATGCTGCTCAGAGTGCCGATAATAGTGTTGTTGCTGCTTATGACCTGAAGTTCAAGCAGTACTCTGCTGATCTCGAGACCTATCGCCACGATATGACTGCCTACACTCAGTGGGTCGATGAGGATGCTCTTGCTGCTGTTGTTCTCACCTCTAGTGTTCTGCCCCAGTATGCTGATGAGTTCATGAGTCTCCCTACTGTTGCCGCTCAGTGGGCACATCTTCGTCAGCGCTATCAGCCATCTGGGATGCTCTTTACCTGTCCGTGGTTCGCCAGGAGCATGCTCTTCAGCAGGGTGATTCCACTATTGATGAGTTATATACTCAGAGTGCTGCTATCTGGCGTCAGCTTGATTCTCGCCGTATTACTGTTTGTGGCACATGCTCGTGTTACCAGATTGTGCGCTCGGATTTGGAGTTTCACCGCATCTATGAGTTTCTATCTCGGCTCCGCTAGGAGTTTGAGCCCCGGCGTGCTCAGTTGAATGCCCGTGGTCGTGTTCCGCTCTCTGAGGTGTTGTCTGAGCTTTGGGATGAGGAGACCCGTCTCCGTGGTGCTGGTCTTCTTGCGGTTCCGTCTGTACTTGCTACTCGTCGACCTCCTATGCCGTTTGCTCTCTCGACTCAGCCGCGGTCCTCTGTGCCGCCTATGATACTACCCACTCCTCCAGGTCAGGGTCAGAGTCAGGACCAGCAGTCTCAGGGTCCGAGTCAGCACCAGCAGGCTCGTGGTCAGGGTCGCCATGGTTCTCTTCGTCACTGCTCTTACTGCAACAGAGATGATCATACTTGGGCCACCTGTTATACACGGGATCCCAGTTTACGTCAGCAGCACCAGGCTCGTGGGCAGTCGGCTCCTTCCGGGTCTTCAGCTGTTGCTCTCTCTGATCAGGACATTATCAGGAGTCTTCGTGGTCTGCTTGCTGCTACAGGCTCTCCTTGTTCGACAAGCACTGCTGGTTCTGTGACTGATTCTTCCGACACTGCGCGACCACCATCTTCTACACAGTCAGGTACGTCCCCGTGGTATCTGGATTCTGGAGCTTCCTTTCATATGACCTTTGAGTCTTCTTTTCTGTCCGCTCTTCGTTCTCTCCCTTCCCCTGTCCGTGTTTTCACGGCTGATGTTACCTCTCTTCCTGTTTCTAGTCGGGGCACCCTTTCTACTTCTTTTTTTTTGGTTCCTGATATTTCTCATGTCCCTCTTCTTAAAATGATTTTGTTCTCTGCTAGCCATCTTACTGACTCTGGTTGTCGCGTCATTCTTGATGCTGATTCTTGTGTTGTCCAGGACCGTCGCACCCAGGCCCTGGTTGGAGCTGTCCCTCGCAGCCGTAACTCTTCAGGACTTTGGGAGTTAGACTGGCTTCGTGTTCCTTCCGCTGCCACTTCATCTGCCAGTTCTTCTCCGGTCATTGCCTCTGCTACCAGCTCCTTTCAGCAGTGGCATCATCGTCTTGGTCATCTTTGTGGCTCTTGCCTGTCGTCTTTAGTTCATCGTGGTCTTCTAGGTCTGTCTCAGGAGATGGGTCTTTACATTGTCAGGGCTGTAGGTTGGGTAAACAGATTCAGCTTCCCTATCGTATTAGCGCGTCTGTATATCAGCGACCTTTTGATTTAGTTCATTCTGATGTTTGGGGTCCGGCTCCTTTTGCTTCGAAAGGGGGCCATCGCTATTATATTTTATTCATTGATAATTTTTCTCGGTACACTTGGTTGTATTTTATGCGCTCTCGTAGTGAAGTGCTCTCCTTATATCAGTGTTTTGCGGCCATGGTCCGTACTCAATATTCTACCCCCATTCGTGTGTTTCGTGCTGATTCTGCTGGTGAGTATATCTCCCAGATGTTGCGAGGTGTTCTTGCTGAGCAGGGCACCCTTGCTCAGTTCTCCTATCCTGGCGCACATGCCCAGAATGGCGTTGTTGAGCGTAAGCATCGCCATCTTCTTGAGACCACTCGTGTCATGATGATTGCTTCTTCTCTTGCACGGCATTTCTGGGCTGAGGCTGTCGCTACATCGGCTTACCTCATCAATATTCAGCCTTCTGCCGCTCTGCAGGGTGGCATCCCTCTTGAGCGCCTATCTGGACAGTCTCCAAACTACTCCATGCTTCGCTTGTTTGGTTGTGTTTGCTATGTTCTCCTTGCTCCTCGCGAAAGCACCAAATTGACCGCTCAGTCTATTGAGTGTGTCTTCCTTGGATACAGTGTTGAGCATAAGGGCTATCGCTGTTGGGACCCCGGTGGTCGTCGGATGCGTATCTCTCGTGATGTTATTTTTGATGAGACGTGTTCTTTCTATCCTCGTCCCACCGTTGGTACCTACCCGGTGGAAGATATCTCTTTTCTTCTCTTTCCTGACACACCTCCTTCTACTCCTATTGTGTCTTCTTCAGGATCTCCTCCCCCTGATGTCTCTTCTTCTACACCGTCCTCCTCTGCTCCATCTAGTTCTCCTAGTTCTCCTCGTTCTCCGGAGTCTTCCTCTGCTATTCCTTCTGCTTCATCGTCGTCTCCTGAGTCGTCTTCCTCTGACGAGCTTCCCTCTACTCATCCTGTTCGTCAGCGTCGTGCCCCCAACCGTTACTCTCCTAGTCAGTATGGTCTTTCTGTTGCCTCCGAGCCGACTTCTTATTGGGATGCTGAGCATCATCCTGAATGGCAGCTGTCCATGGCTGAGGAGATCGCTACGCTTGAGCGCACTAGCATCTGCACTACTAGGAAAATGGCTATAGGTAATCAGCACATCCGTGGCTCACATGGTTGAAGTGCCCCACGGCTAAAATAGGCGTGGCTCATCTATGGGCAGTGCCCTACTAGTAACTAGAACAACTGTGGCGCACATGACCATAGTGCGCCACAGATATGTGTGGGTCAGGGCCCTGTTGACCGCACGCCAAAACATCCGTAGCGCACGTAGGGTAGGTGCGCTACGGTTGTTAGTGTCAACCGTGGCGCACATGGAGGGGGTGCGCTACGCCTAAGCGCATGCCCCTCTCTGCTGTGAAACGGCCAGACACATCCGTGGCGTACTATGGCATGTGCGCCACGGATGTTACTACTCCCTGTGGCACACTAGGGCAGAGTGCGCCACGGATGTGTCGATTTTTTTACAGCACTTTATGTGCACATGTGTGACCATCCACCACCCCACACTTCACTTTCCCCTTCTTCTTCCTCCTTAGATCTAGTCGGGATCTTCTCCTTCCCACCTCAATTTATCCACCCATTCACCATTTTTAGCATGTAGAACTTGCCTTGGATGTTACATAAGTAATAGAGGAAGGTCTCCGGTCTCTCATCTCCTTCTCCGTCTCACACAAGACCTCTCCTTTCCATCTTTCTCGCGATCGGTCTCTCATCTCGGTAAGTTGTCCATGTAAGGATGTGTTCATGTGTATATGGATGATATGCTCATATGTATGTAGATGATCGATGCTCATGATGTGTGTATGGAGAGGATCGATGGTCATATGTGTGTGTATATGGAGAGTATCGATGATGCTCATGCATGTGTGTATGGAGAGGATAATGATATGTTCATGTGTGTATGGATCGGTCTCTCTCTTGTGTTTGTATGTGAACAAGTTGCCATTTGTTTTGCCAAAATGTTGATTCATTTCCATTTTGGCAAGACTTTGGCATTTTGCAAAGGTCCTAATTTTAGGATAGGTCATGCCGAAATTTTCTATCGACCATTGCATGCATGCATTCATTATGTGGTTCTAATAGACTTCTAATTGTACCGTGTACACCGTGCAGGCAAAAATGGTCCGCATAATGAGAGAAGGCATTGTGGCTAGATTTTTGAAATGTGCGACGGCCGACATGATACGAAATAACAAGACGGATATAAGATGTACGTGCAGAAGATGCAAACTCAACTGGGTGATCGACCCAGATTCCGGGAATCTGCAGGCGCACCTGCTCCACCATGGTTTCATGGATGGATACACTCGTTGGATAAGCGATGACGAAGAAGATGGAGACAGTGAAGGTGGGCAACATGACGATGATCATCATCATGGTGAGAACGGGCGAGATGATGAAGAGTCTCCTGGAGATGGTGAAGGTGCGGAAGAAGACCGGGATGATGATGATCTAGATGCCGGAGGAGCGTATTTACGATGGAACAACGTCAGTGGGTGCGGGACCCTTATGTGCAAGAGATGCTTCTCAAGCGCATTTAGTAACACTGTGGCTGCCACTAGAGAGAAAGCCAAGCTTGCGCAACTTGAGAAAGACGCGGTTACTCCATTGTATGAAGGATGCAGGCCCGATGATACCCGGTTGAATGTAATGCTCAAGGCTATGGAGATGAAGGCAAAACACAAATTGAGCGACGCAAGCTTCGACGATATGATGGCATTCTGGCCCGATCGTCTCCCGGAGGGGAACACATGTCCAACTAGTATCGAGGATACCAAGAAAATCGTCTGTCCTCTCGATCTACCACACGTTAGATATCACGTATGCATCAACGATTGCATCATTTATCGGGGCGAGGACGCGGAGAAAACCACATGTCCGGTGTGCGGCGTGAGTCGATACCAGAAAGGGAAGAAAGCACCTCGAAAAGTGGTATGGTACTTTCCTATCACTCCTCGCAGCGGCGCTATTTCATGGACCCTAAGGAAGCGAAGCTCATGCGATGGCATGCGGAAAGGAAGAAGCCGGAGATGATGATGATGACCCCGAAAAGGATGAGCTGGCGACGCACTCTTCGATGCTAGCAGCTGGAAGCATTGGACCTCGAATTCCCGCATTCGTGGAGATTCGAGGAACATCGGGCTTGGTGCGAGCACCGATGGACTCAATCCATTCGGTAGCGAGCAGACGCATACGCACAACACTTGGCCCGTGTTTGTATGGATGTACAACATCCCTCCATGGTTGTGCATGAAGAAGAAGTACATACAAATGAGTATGCTAATTCAAGGGCCGAAACAACCTGGTACCGACATCAATCTGTATCTCGGGCTGTTGAAAGAGGAGCTAGCCACGTTATGGGAATCTGGAGCCAATACTTACGACGCCGTCGCACAAGATTATTTCACTATGAGATCCGCGTTGGTTAATACGGTGGAAGACTATCCAGGTTGCGGGTATATCTCGGGGCAGGTTATCCAAGGATTCTGTGCATGCGTTAGGTGCATGGATAACACAAGCTATCTTCAACTAGAGAAAGATCCAGGGTCATCGAAAATCGTGTTCATGGCGCACCGGAGGTGGCTCGGCAAGAATGATCCATGGAGAAAACGTGGAGACCTGTTCGATGGCAAATCGAGACCGAGGAATCCAGAGCGTAGGAGCAACGAAGAAGTGGAAGAGTTGCTGAAAAACTGGAAAGATTGTCCTAAGCCTGGAAAGAAGCGAAAGAGGCAGCAACAAGACAAGCCGCTGATGAAGGTATGGAAAACAAGGTCTGTTTTCTGGGAGTTGCCATACTGGAAGTTTCTCCGCACACATCATAGCCTCGACATCATGCATATCACGAAAAACGTGTGCGAGAGTCTGGTCGCCACCATAATCAACATGCCAGATAGGACGAAAGATGGTCCGAAAGCAAGGCACGACCTGATATGCTTGGGTATCCGGAAGGAGCTTCACGGAGGACGCACTACTCCTGATGATCAGGAAGATGACGATGATCATGAGTCGGAGACGACACAAGGTCGTCGGAAGGGTAAAAAGTTCAAGAAGAACGAATATTACTGCCCTCCTTCTTGCTTCACTCTAAGCCAGGATGAGATCAAACAGTTTTTCAAGTGCCTTCTAGGAGTCAAATTTCCTTATGGCTACGCGGGCAAGATAAGAAGATACCTAGAGGAGGCGAAGCAGAGGTTCAGTGGCATGAAGTCTCACGACTGTGCCGTGCTAATGACGCAGGTACTTCCGGTCGCACTAAGAGGGATAATGGACGAGCACGTCCGTGAAAGGTTATTTGGCCTATGCAAGTTTTTCGACGTCATCTCTAGGAAGTCGATTGGCTTGAATCAGCTCGGAAGGCTACAGGAGGAGATCGTGGTGATACTATGTGAGCTTGAGGTCTACTTCCCACCCGCATTCTTCGACATTATGGTGCATCTGCTGGTCCATGTCGTGGAGGACATCGTACAACTCGGGCCGATGTTCCTCCGCAGCATGATGGCGTCAAAGGATGAACGGACACATCAAAGGATACGTTCGCAACAGGTCCCGTCTAGATGGAAGCATAGCCAAGGGCTTTTCGTCAAGAGTGCATCTCTTTACGCAGAATTATCTAGACATCGAGAACCTGTCGGTCTTCCGTTAACAGCACCTTGGCAAGCTCGACGGATCTGGTCACCGAGGATCGTCATCGCATGCATTTCGATTTTCGACGCGCAGACTTTGATCGAGCAAACCTCGCTGCTACAACATTTAGAACTGGTCGATCCTTGGGTATGTAAGCACAAAAGGTTAATCGAGAAGAAGTACGAAGGACTGGCATACAGAGGACGCAGGGAGAAATAATCAAAGAGCACAACTCAGATTTCACGCGTTGGTTTAGGCAGACGCTCCTTGATAATCCCCCGCGATCGCATTCTTCTAACACGGAAAATATCATATTCACCTTGTCGCAGGGAACATTTAAAAGTATTTATAAAATAAAAACAAAACAAATATGACATATATTACCACTTTTGGGCATTTTTGGAACATTTAAAAATATTTTTAAAATAAAAATAAAAAAGGGGGGCACCAAGATTCGAACCTGGGTGCTCAGAAGTTTAGAATAGAGCAGTGGGCAGAACCAGTGGGATAGGATAGTGAATCTGTTAGATAGTGGGATGCTCTTTTCTTATACAGTTGCTAGAGGAGATAGGCATAGCGCACTCTGGCATAGTGCGCTACGGGTATCTGTAGCGCACTATGCCGGAGTGCGCTACGCCTATCTGTGCCTTATCCACGTGCACGCAGGCACATGTCCCTCATCCCCATTCTCAACCGCGCCCACCGCCGCCGCTGTCGATCCCGAGCCCGAGCCGCCGCTCTCTCGATCCGCCGCCTCGCCAGCCGCCGTCGCTCGAGGAGGAGGCCGTGGAGCAGGAGGAGCCGTGGAGCAGGAGCAGGAGGAGGCCCGCCGCCGCTCGAGGAGGAGGCCCATGCGCCAGCCATCGTCGTCCGCCCGCCCGCCCGCCATCGTCGTCCGCCCGCACGCCCACCATCGTCGTCCTCATCTCAGAGGTGAGCGTCGCCCCTCCCCTCTCTCCCTCTCTCTCCCTCTCTCCCCTCTCTCTGCAGGCCTCACAGCGCAGATCTCGCCGGGGCTCGAGGGATTCATAAGGCTCTCTTTCTCCCCGGGGCTCTTTGGTTAATTGAGCAAGTAGTGAGATTCGTTTGCTTTTTTGGCCTGCAGGACAGGAGGACGAACCCGTCCTACTCGCGGAGCGCGTCGCTCGTGTACACGCCGGCGCCGGCCAAGAAGGTGACGAGCTTCTTTCTTTGCTTTGTTGGCTCTTTGCTTCTTGGATTTTTCACGTCAATTGCGGTAGCAGCAGCTTGTGATGCCTGAGCTTGGCTCTGCACTTCTCTGAATTGTGACATCGAGTGGTTCAGATGTCAATACCGAATAGTAGGGTTGATAGACTATATATATGCAACAAAGTTGAGATAGGCATTTTCCTTGTCATACTATGAGTTTCAGAGGTACCAGATCTTGCAAGCTTATGTTGTTCCGTTGAGTTTTATTCATAGCCTTGTTGAGATGGAATGGTGTAGCTAAATCACTTTTGTTTGCTAACTGTCACGAGTTAACCGTTGCATAGTCTATCAATTGGGTTTAGGCATTTTCGTTGTCATAACATCTTTTACAGAGGTGCTAGATCTTGCAAGTTTATCGGCTTTGGTTGAGTTTGTTAGCCTTGTTGAGGTGGAATGACAACAGATAAATCTGTTTTGTGTGCTGAGAACAGAAAACTGTAATGAGTTCACAGAATGTTGAACCTAGAATGGTTATCGCCGCGCCTCGCGCGCACTAAATTCCCCAAGTTGTAATGTGATCTTGTGAAATCAATTTCGTTCCAGAAGAGCTGGACAGAATATATCAAAACACAATGACATATATCCTACAAGCACAAGTAAAATCCAGAAAACAGCCAGCAAGTACATGGAAACTAGTCAAGAGATTGCATGGAACACTTCACTGAAATTTAGTTTCAGTGCTACTACAATAAACTAAAATTCAGAAAACAGACACTCGCTATTACTTGGCCACTGCAACAAGAACTAACTCTGAACCTGTGTAACCTGAAGGTTTCATGAAACCAAGTTCTGTTGTTGAAAACTGAATATGCACTAGAGTAGTGGTGCTACTTATCTGAAATAAAGGTCAAGTTAACTAATTTTTTTTCTACTGAACAACAGTTCCCTTTTTTTACTGCTGTATACTATTGTGCAAAGCTGCTGTCTATACTGAAACCTGAAACTGCTGAAACCTTTATGCTTGCTGTTGTGTGTACTATTTGTGAAACCTATGTGTACTATTTGTGCAAACCTGAAACTATTGTGCAAAGCTGCTGTGTATACTATTTGCATTTTTACACTCTTTATGCTTGCTGAAACCTGAAACTGCTAAGTCCAAACCTAAAACCTAAAACTGCTAAGTTCAAACCTGAAACCTGGCCATTTATGCTTGATGTACTGTTTGTGTGTTGGCCATTTATTCTAGTTGCTCCATTTTTGCCTGAAACAGATTTATTATGTGCTGGTTGTGCAGTTGTGCTGGCTATACTGGCCATTTATGCTGGTTGTGCTGGCGATGATGGCCATTTATTGTGTGCTAGCTATGCTGGCCATATATATGCAGGTTCTTGTATGAAATGAGTCCCGATTTTTGCCGGAATGTTGATTAACTTTTGTTTCGGCAGAAATCGGGCACTCCTAGTTTAAGAAAATTAGCAAAGGTCATGCCGGATTTTTCCTACTTGATCAGCAGAATTCTACGCTGCCAGATCATCTCAAACAGTGGGCCGAAGCAAAGGCCAAGATCAATGATTCAAATATTAGACAAGAGATGTATCGCATCCAGCAGCAGTTTGGGGCAATCATCTTTCGTGATGTCATGACTTCGGGGGGGATCTTTTACGGAGGAAATATCCCGAATAACCGTGACATAGAAGATCGCCTAGAGATGCAGGGTGACTATAGGAAGTTCATGACGAGACAAGGCGTCCTCCCGTTCCCTAAGCTGAGCCAGAAGGCTTGATGTTGGCCTTGTTGGAATTATGCCCTAGAGGCAATAATAAAGATGTTATTATTATAATTCTTGTTCATGATAATGTTTATATTCCATGCTAGAATTGTATTAAGCGGAAACTTTAATACTTGTGTGGTTTGTGAACAACACCGTGTCCCTAGTACGCCTCTATGGACTAGCTCATTGATCAATGATGGTTAAGGTTTCCTAACCATAGACATGATTTGTCAATTGATAATGAGATCATATCATTGGGAGAATGATATGGTGGACAGACCCAAACTAAGCGAAGCAATTAGATCGTGTCATCGTGTTCGTCTTTGCGAAGCTTTTCTTATGTCAAATATTGTATTCCTTAGACCATGAGATAATACAACTCCCTGGTATCGGAAGAAAGCTTTGAGGTCATCAAACGTCATCCTATGAGAGGGTGATCATAAAGGTGTCTCTCAGGTGATCGGAAAGTATCTGTTGGGTTGTATGTATCGAGATGGAATTTGTCCCTCCCAAGTCGGAGATATACTGGGCCCTTTCGTGTCGATATCAACACCGCTTGCAAGCATGTGGTTAAGGAGTTAATCACAAAGTGATATCGGATTACGAACGAGTAAAGTACTTCGTGAACGAGATTGAACTAGGTATGACGGTACCGTCGATCGAATCTCGGGCAAGTAAAATATCGCGAGACGAAGTGAATATATATATGGTATTGATTGAATCCTAGCATCGTGGTTCATCCGATATGATCATCGATGAATGTGTGGGAGTCAATATGGGTTTCAGACCCCTGTTGATTATTGATAGAAGATCATATGCGCATATTCTCGAACCCGAGGTCACACATAATGTGTCTCGGCTAGGATAGATTGGATAATTGGTTTATGAGTTTTTGTTCGAGTCTCGGATGGGATCCGGGACATCACGAGGTTCGGAGTGGTCCGGAGAATAAGATTCATATAAGGCAGTGCAGTTTTTGGAGTTCGGAATTGTTCCGGGTTAATCGGTATTGTACCGGAAGCTTCTAGAACCTTCCGGAAGGGGACCAACGTGGCCCCACCTTCCGGGAGGGGGCATGGGCCTATGAGGGAGTGTCCTGGCCGCATTGGGCCAGGGGCACAAGGCCCCATAGGGCCCAGCCGGCCTAGAGAGGTTTAAACTCGAGATAGAGTTTTTAGAAGGGGGGGTTTCCTTGCCCCCCACTCCTCCTCCTTTGGGGCCGCTGGCCTTGGCTTGGGGGAGGGGCTAGGGCTGCTCCCACCCCTCTATATATAGAGGGCTGGGGGCGCACCAACCCCCCACACCTTCCCCTCCAACCCTAGCCGCCCTGCTGCCCTCCTCTCTCCCTCCCGACTGCTTGTAGGCGAAGCCCTGTTGCAGAAATTCTCCACCAATTGCACTGCGCCGTCGCGTTGTAGATCCAACCCATCTCCCCACCATACTTGCTGGACCAAGGAAGGAGGAGACGTCGAGGTGCCGCACGTGTGCACTCACGGAGGCATCGCCACTTGTGGTGCTAGATCGGATCGGATCGCGAGGAGGAGAAGCGAGTACGACTACATCACCCACGTTAAATGAGCGTTCCGCTGTGCGAATCTTCAAGGGTATGAAGATCTAATCCAATCTCTCTCGTTGTTTGCATCTCCTAGATTAGATCTTGGCTTCCCTCTGTTCGCATCCGTAGAAAATTTTGATTTACTATGCCGCGAAACCCTTCAGTGGTATCAGAGCTAGATCTATGCGTAGATGTGTTTCACGAGTAGAACGCAACATGGTTGTTGCGGGCGTTGATGTTTTCTGTTGCAAGCCTCTTGTTTGTGTTCTTCTTATGACGCGGGATAGTGAGATTGAAGCGGTCCAGGCCAACCTTACACGACGTCGTTCGCGAGACCGGCTCCGCACTTGACGTGTGGCTTGTTCCACACATGCGGCTGGTGGATGTCAGTTTCTTTCACTATAGTTGTCATGGGATTAACACCGGAGTTTGGCAACCATAATATCACCGTTGTGGCTTTCCGTAGGTAAGAATCATTCTTAGCATCTACTCCCATAAGCCACATAAAACATGCAACAACAAAGTAGAGGCGTCTAACTTGTTTTTGCAGGGAGTGTTTTCTGTGATATGGTATGGCCCAAGATGTGATGTGTATAATGTATGCGATGATCATGTTTTGTAATGTTTCACGACTTGCATGTCAATGAGTACACAACCGGCAGGAGCCATATGGTTGTCTTTATAATTGTGTATGACCTGTGTGTCAACTTCTTATACGCCATGTAATAGTTTCACTTTATCGCTAAGTAGTTAGCAATAGTTGTAGTTGCTATTCGTGGTGGAGGCAATCATGGTGGAGTGATGGAGATCATGCCGGAACGCACAAGATGGAGATCATTGCACGAAGATTGGCTATACCATGTCACATTAAAGTTATATGCATGTGATGTTTATCCTTTTATGTATATTATTATGCTTAGATCGCGACGGTAGCATTATAAGATGATTCCTTACTTAAAGATCAAGATAAAAATTGTGTTCTCCCCAAGTATGCACCGTTGCGAAAGTTCGTCGTGTCCAAGCATCACGTGATGATCGGGTGCTATAGACTCTACGCTCACATACAACGGGTGCAAGCCAGTTTTGCACACGCGGAAATACTTGGGTCTAACTTGACGAGCCTAGAATGTACAGACATGGCCTCGGAACACAAGAACCGAAAGGTTAAGCATGAGTCATATGAATGATATGATCGACACTTCGTTGTCCACCATTGAAACCACATCTCTTCTCGTGATGATCGGATTAGGTGTGGTGAATTTGAATCGTGTTCACTAAACAACTTGAGGGATGTTGAATTTAGTGGGAGTTCATCTAGTAATTTGATTAAGTTGAACTATTTATCATGAACATAGTCTAAATTGTACTTGCAAATACTGTAGATCACATGGCCAAGTCCAACTTCAACTTCAACGTTTTTGCTGAGAAAGAAAAGCTTAGAAACAATGGGTCTAACTTCACCAATTGGTTCCGCAATCTAAGAATCATTCTCTCTGGCGGTCAAAAGGACTATGTCCTTGGGAAAGCGTTAGGTGACCCCCTGCTGCAACTGCGCCGGCTGATGAGAAAACTGTCTATCAGTCGCGCAAAGATGATTATGGTGTGATTAAGAGCACCATGTTGTTTGCTATGGAACCGGAACTTCAAAATCGTTTTGAAGACTATCCCGGGCCCTTTGAGATTCTCGAAGAGCTGAAAACCATGTTTCAGACTCAGGCCCGTTCTGAGAGATATGAGATCTCTAAGAAATTCTTTAACTACAAGATGGAGGAAGGGAGTTCCGTTAGTGAGCACGCCATTGTGATGACGGGCTACACTCAACGCCTTGAGCAACTGGACTGCAAGATTCCAGAGGAGCTCAAGATTGACACTCCAAGCTACAAAAGTTTTGTAGTAACTCATAATCAGATTGGTTCCACTGATACGATCACCGAGCTCTTCGCAAAGCTGAAGGCCGCGGAAGTGGACATCAAAAAGGATAATCATGTGTTGATGGTCAACAAGCCCACCTTTAAGAAAGGTAAGGGTGCAAAGAAGCCCTTCAAGAAAGGCGTGACAAGCGCGTTGCCCCGCTGAGAAGAAGCTCAAGTCTGGTCCTAAGCTGGACCGAGTGGTTCTATTGCAAGGACAAGGGTCCTTTGGAAGCATCGTCCAAAGTACTTAGCGGACAAGAAGGTGGCACCATCAAAGGTATATTTGATATACATGTTATTGATGTTTTCCTTACTAGCCCTGGTTGTAGTGCCTGGGTATTTGATACCGGTTGTGTTGCTAATATTTGGAACTCGAAACAGGAGCTACAGCATAGTCGGCGGCTTGCGTGGGATGAGGTGACGATGCGCGTTGGCAAGGGATCAAGAGTTGATGTGATGGCCGGCAGGCTCTCCTTATTTTTACCTTTGGGATTAGTTTTAAACCTTAATAAATGTTATTATGTGTACTGCGTTGAGGATGAACATTATTTCTGGATCGTGTTTATTGCAAGACGGTTATTCATTTAAATCGGAGAATAATGGTTGTTCTATTTATATGAGTAACATCTTTTATGGTCATGCACCTATTGTGAATGGTTTATTTCTTCTAAATCTCGAAAGGGATGAAACACACATCCATAACATTGAGGCTAAGAGATGCAAAGTAGATAGTGATAATAATACTTATTTGTGGCACTGTCGTCTAGGTCATATTGGTGTAAAGCGCATGAAGAAACTCCATTCTGATGGACTTTTGGAGTCTCTTGATTTTGAATCATTTGACACATGCGAACCATGCCTCATGGGCAAGATGATCAAAACCCGTTCTCGGTATGATGGAGCGAGCAACGGACTTGTTGGAAATCATACATACCGATGTATGCGGACCGATGAGTGTTTTGACGCGCGGTGGATATCGCTATTTTCTCACTTTTACCGATGACTTAAGTAGGTATGGGTATATCTATTTAATGAAACATAAATCTGAAACGTTTGAAAAGTTCAAAGAATTTCAGAATGAAGTGGAGAACCATCGTAACGTAAAGATTAAGTTTCTGATCCGATCATGGAGGTGAATATTTGAGTTATGATTTTCTCACGCATCTTAAAGCAAGCGGAATCGTTTAGCAACTCACGCCACCGGAACACCAGCGCAATGGTGTGTCTGAGCGCCGAATCGAACCTTATTAGATATGGTCCGATCAATGATGTCTCTTACTGATTTGCCGTTATCATTATGGGGTTATGCATTAGAAACCGCTGCATTCACTTTAAATAGGGCACCATCTAAATCCGTTGAGACGACACCGTATGAACTGTGGTTTGGTGCTAAACCTAAGTTGTCGTTTCTTAAAGTTTGGGGATGCGAAGCTTACGTCAAGAAGTTGATGCGGACAAGCTCGAACCCAAAGCGGAGAAATGCGTCTTCATAGGATACCCTAAGGAAACTATTGGGTATACCTTCTATGATGAACCGAAGGCAAAGTGTTTTATGAAGAACGGTTCCTTTCTTGAGAAGGAGTTTCTCTCGAAAGAAGTGAGTGGGAGGAAAGTAGAGCTAGACGAGGTTATTGAACCTTCTCTTGAATTGGAGAGTAGCAGCACCTGAAATTGTTCGATGCCTGCACCAACAATAGAGGAAGCTAATGACAAGGATCATGAAGCTTCGGACGATGCTGCTACTGAACATCGCAGGTCGACAAGGTCGCGTGCCCCTCCTGAGTGGTACGGCAACCCTGTCTTGACTGTCTTGCTAGTAGAAGACAGTGAACCTACGAGCTATGAGGAAGCGATGATGAGCCCAGACTCTGAGAAATGGCTAGAAGCCATGAAATCCATTGGGATCCATGGCGAAAACCAAGTATGGACTTTGGTGGACCCTCCTAGCGGCCGAAGGCCGTTGAGTGCAAATGGATCTTCAAGAAGAAAAGCGGACGGATGGTAATGTTACCGTCTATAAAGCATGGCTTGTCGCGAAAGGTTTTCGACAAGTTCAAGGTGTTGACTACGATGAGACTTTCTCTCCCGTAGCGATGTTTAAGTCCATTCGGATTTTATTAGCAATTGCTGCGTTTCATGATTATGAAATATGGCAGATGGATGTCAAGACTGCTTTCCTCAATGGCAACATTGATGAAGAGTTGTATATGATGCAACTGAAGGTTTTGTCGATCCTAAGGATGCCTGATAAAGTATGCAAACTTCAGCATTCCATTTATGGATCAAGCAAGCATCTCGGAGTTGGAACCTTCGTTTTGATCAAGTGATCAAGAGCTTTGGATTTGTTCCAAATTGCTCTGAAGCTTGCATCTACAAGAAAGTGAGTGGGAGCTCGGTGGCGTTTACGGTACTATATGTGGATGACATATTGATTATCAGAAATGACATCAACATGCTTAACAATGTGAAGAGTTATTTGAACAAGTGTTTTTCAATGAAAGACCTAGGTGAAGCTGCTTATATATTGGGCATCAAAATCTATAGACATAGACAAAAGGCCTGATAGCTTTAAGCGGTACATACCTAGACAAAGTTCTGAAAAGGTTCAGAATGGATAAGGCAAAGAAAGGTTCGGTGCCTATGTTGTTAGGTAAGATATTGAGCAAGGCTGGGTTTCAGCTCTGATGAAATGATAGGGAAGCTATGAGCAAAGTGCCTTATGCCTCGGCCATAGGTTCTATCATGTATGCCATCTTGTGTACTAGACCGGATGTGTCCAATGATCTTAGTTTGACGAAAGCGGATATCAAAGTGATCCGAGTGGAACATCGACAGCCGTGAAGAACATCCTAAAGTACCTAAATAGGACTAAAGAAATGTTCTTAGTCTATGGGGTGATGAACAGCTCGTCGTAAAGGTTACGTCGACGCTAGTTTCGACAAACAAGGATGATTCTAAATCTCAACAGGATACGTGTATATTTTGAATGGAGGAGCTGTGAGCTAGAGAAGCGCAAGCAAAGCGTGATCGCGGGATCTCTGAGAAAGCGGAATACATGGCTGCTGCAGAAGCGTCAAGTGAAGGAGTTTGGATCAGGAACTTCATCACTGAGCTTGGCATGGTTCCAAGTGCATTGGACCCACTGGAGATATTGTGTGACAACACTGGCGCCATAGCACTCGCTAAGGAACCAAGATATCATCCAAAGACCAAGCATATCAACCGCAAGTTTCATATAATCCGAGATTATATAGCAGATGGAGATCTGAAGATTAGCAAAGTACATATAGATCTGAATGTCGCAGATCCATTGACTAAACCTCTTCCACGTGTAAAACATGATCAGCACCTCAGTGCCATGGGTGTGAGATTGTTGCCAGATGTAAACTAGATTATTGACTCTAGTGCGAGTGGGAGACTGTTGGAATTATGCCCTAGAGGCAATAATAAAGATGTTATTATTATAATTCTTGTTCATGATAATGTTTATATTCTATGCTAGAATTGTATTAAGCGGAAACTTTAATACTTGTGTGGTTTGTGAACAACACCGTGTCCCTAGTACGCCTCTATGGACTAGCTCATTGATCAATGATGGTTAAGGTTTCCTAACCATAGACATGATTTGTCAATTGATAATGATATCATATCATTGGGAGAATGATATGGTGGACAGACCCAAACTAAGCGAAGCAATTAGATCGTGTCATCGTGTTCGTCTTTGCGAAGCTTTTCTTATGTCAAATATTGTATTCCTTAGACCATGAGATAATACAACTCCCTGGTATTGGAAGAAAGCTTTGAGGTCATCAAACGTCATCCTATGAGAGGGTGATCATAAAGGTGTCCCTCAGGTGATCGGAAAGTATCTGTTGGGTTGTATGTATCGAGATGGAATTTGTCCCTCCCAAGTCGGAGAGATATACTTTGGGCCCACTCGGTAATCGATATCAACACCGCTTGCAAGCATGTGGTTAAGGAGTTAATCACAAAGTGATATCGGATTACGGAACGAGTAAAGTACTTGCTGTGAACGAGATTGAACTAGGTATGACGGTACCGACGATCGAATCTCGGGCAAGTAAAATATCGCGAGACGAAGGGAATATATATGGGATTGATTGAATCCTGGCATCGTGGTTCATCCGATATGATCATCAATGAATGTGTGGGAGTCAATATGGGTTTCTAGACCCCGCTGTTGATTATTGATAGAAGATCATGTCTGCATATTCTCGAACCCGCAGGGTCACACACTTAATGTGTCTCGATGCTAGGATAGATTGGATAATTGGTTTATGAGTTTTTGTTCGGAGTCTCGGATGGGATCCGGGACATCACGAGAGGTTCCGGAGTGGTCCGGAGAATAAGATTAATATAAGGCAGTGCAGTTTTTGGAGTTCGGAATTGTTCCGGGTTAATAGGTATTGTACCGGAAGCTTCTAGAACCTTCCGTAAGGGGACCAACGTGGCCCCACCTTCCGGGAGGGGGCATGGGCCTATGAGGGAGTGTCCTGGACGCATTGGGCCAGGGGCACAAGGCCCCATAGGGCCCAGCCGGCCTAGAGAGGTTTAAACTCGAGATAGAGTTTCTAGAAGGGGGGTTTCCTTGCCCCCCACTCCTCCTCCTTTGGGGCCGCCGGCCTTGGCTTGGGGGAGGGGCTAGGGCTGCGCCCACCCCTCTATATATAGAGGGATGGGGGCGCACCAACCCCCACCTTCCCTCAACCCTAGCCGCCTGCTGCCCTCCTCTCTCCCTCCCACCGCTTGTAGGCGAAGCCCCTGTGCAGAAATTCTCCACCAATTGCACCGTCGCGTTGTAGATCCAACCCATCTCTCCACCATACTTTCTGGACCAAGGAAGGAGGAGACGTCAGTGCCGCGTGTGCATCTCACGGAGGCATCGCCACTTGTGGTGCTAGATCGGATCGGATCGCGAGGAGGAGAAGCGAGTCGACTACATCACCCACGTTCAAATTAACGTTCATTGTCACGAATCTTCAAGGGTATGAAGATCTAATCCAATCTCTCTCGTTGTTTGCATCTCCTAGATTAGATCTTGGCTTCCCTCTGTTCGCATCCGTAGAAAATTTTGATTTACTATGCCGCGAAACCCTTCAGGCCTAGTTGTAGTTACAAACTATAGATGACCTTTGTATGTGTGTGGACAAGTGTACATGCTACTATACTTATCTTATTAGGTTTATGAATCATCGCTTACTTCTTTTGCTTATTATATTATATATCAATCAATGCTTGGTTTTTTTTGCTTACTCTTTGGTCCTTTGCTCACTTTGGTCCTTCTTTTTTTCCTTACTCTTTTTTCGAGAATAATGCCGATGATTGGAATGTCGTGGCACACTATATATGTGAATGTGCTACGACGGGATGGTTAGCCTTGTGATATGCACAAGTCCAGGAATTATGAATCCTACTTGGCTAACCGTTCCGTCATAGCATATTCCTGTGTCCAACGACCTAGCTAGTTATATATGAGGCATTCTTTTCGAGCTACTTTGGTCTTTTTCGAGAATAATACCGATGATTGAAATGTCGTGGCACAATATATATGTGAATGTGCTACGATGGGTCTGTAAGCCTTGTGTTATGCACAAGTCTAGATGTTGTGCATCCTACTTGGCTTACGGTTCTATCATAGCATATTCCTGTGTCCAACGACCTAGCTAGTTATATATGAGGCATTCTTTTTGAGCTACTTTGGTCCTTTTCGAGAATAATGCCGATGATTGAAATGTCGTGGCACAATATATATGTGAATGTGCTACGATGGGACTGTAAGCCTTTTGTTATGCACAAGTCTAGATGTTGTGCATCCTACTTGGCTTACGGTTCCATCCTAGCATATTCCTATGTCCAACGACCTAGCTAGTTATATATGAGGCATTCTTTTTGAGCTACTTTAGTCCTTTTCGAGAATAATGCCGATGATTGAAATGTCGTGGCACAATATATATGTGAATGTGCTACGATGGGACTGTAAGCCTTTTGTTATGCACAAGTCTAGATGTTGTGCATCCTACTTGGCTTACGGTTCCATCGTAGCATATTCCTGTGTCCAACGACCTAGCTAGTTATATATGAGGCATGCTTTTTGAGTTATTTTGGTCTTTTTCGAGAATAATGCCGATGATTGAAATGTCGTGGCACAATATATATGTGAATGTGCTGCGATGGGATTGTTCGCCTTGTGCTATGCACAGGTCCAGGTGTTGTGCATCCTACTTGGCGAACAGTTCCATCATAGCATATTCCTGTGTCGAACAACCTAGTTATATATGAGGCATGCTTTTTGAGTTTGGTCTTTTTGATTTAGGAGTACTTTCTATAAGTGTATCTTCATATGCAACTTTAATTATATATGTTTTTTTTAATCACTAGTTAATTATTATTGTCAACTTATAGATGACGTGGTACGTCGTGTACAAGGGACGGGTTCCCGGAGTCTATGATGATTGGGAAGACTGCCGGAGACAGGTGCACCGTTTCAGCGGCAATAGCTACAAAGGGTACAACGCTATGGCGGAGGCGGAAGCTAGATACACGCGCTATCTAGCGGGAGTTAGGACAAGGAACCGGATGAAGACCTACACCTTCGTCGCGGCGGTGATCATGCTTATCTTCTTTGGTTGTTTATCCCGCGTTTGTGTCTAGCTAGTTTAGATATCTAGGCGAGCTTCTGAGCTCTAACTTGTTCGATCGACACATGTATTCGCATGTCACCAACTACTTTATAACTTGATCGAAACAATGTAACTTATACTATGTATTCATGTATGAGACTTATCTATATGTATTTGTTTCAATCTTGTTTTTCAAATTGTGTATTTATATATATAATTATATATCTTGTATTTGTGTGTGTATATCTGCTGTAATATTGTATATAATCTGTATTGTATATAATCTGGCTCGGAAATTAAAAAAAACACCTGTGGCGCACATGACCTACCTTTTTCTGGCGCACTACACCTAAAGCGCACTTTAGAAGCTTAGTGGCGCACTGAGAAGCGCGCCACAGAAGATCCTACGCGTAGCGCACCTGCCCACATAGCCGTGGCGCACTAGCAAGTGCGCTACGCCTATCTCGACACAACCGTGGCGTACTAGGCAGTGTGCCACGGCTAGGAGATAGCCGTAGCGCAAGGCCCATGGCGCACTGCTAGTGTGCCACAGATGCTCTTTTCAGGTGCGCCACGAATGGCCATTTCCCTAGTAGTGCTGGGATCTTGTTTCTCCCCCTCCTGGTGTTCATCCTATCACGTGTAAGTGGGTCTATAAGATTATAAGATTAAGACCCGCTCTGATGGATCTTTTGAGCGCTATAAAGCGCGTCTTGTGGCTCGTGGTTTTCAGCAGGAGCATGGTCGTGACTATGATGAGACCTTTGCTCCTGTGGCTCATATGACCACTGTGCGTACTCTTCTTGTCGTTGCTTCTGTTCGTCACTGGTTTGTGTCTCAGCTTGATGTTCAGAACGCCTTTCTCAATGGTGAGTTGAGTGAGGAGGTTTATATGCAGTCTCCTCTTGGGTATTGTGTTCCCGAGGGGATGGTTTATCGTCTTCGACGTACTCTTTATGGCCTCAAACAGGCCCCTCGTGCCTGGTTTGAGCGCTTTGCTTCTGTAGTGACTGCTGCTGGTTTCTCCCCTAGTGCTCATGATCCAGCGCTGTTTATTCACACTACTCCTCGTGGACGCACTCTTCTTCTTCTCTATGTTGATGATATGATCATTACTGGTGATGATCCTGAGTATATTGCCTTTGTTAAGGCTCGTCTTCCTGATCAGTTTCTTATGATGATCTTGGTCCTCTTCGATACTTTCTTGGGATTAAGGTTTCCTCCACTTTTAATGGCTTTTACATCTCTCAGAAAAAGTATATTCAGGATCTTATTGCTTGTGCTGCTCTTGGGGATGAGCGCACTGTTGAGACCCCTATGGAGCTTAATGTTAAGCTTCAACCTGCTGATGATGATTCTCTTTCTGATCCGACGCGTTATCGTCATCTTGTTGGGAGTCTTGTTTATCTTGCTGTCACTCGTACTGACATCTCTTATCCTGTTCATATTCTGAGTCAGTTTGTTTCTGCTCCTACCACTGTTCACTATAGTCATCTTCTCCGTGTTCTTCGTTATCTTCGTGGTACGATCACTCGTCGCCTTTTCTTTCCTCGTTCCAGCTCCCTCCAGCTCCAGTGCTATTCAGGGCCTTCGTGGGCGAGTGATTTTCGGATAAATCGTTCACTTTACGCTTCTTGTGTGTTTCTTGGTGGTTCGCTCATTGCTTGGAAGACGAAGAAACAGACAACAGTTTCCCGTTCGAGTGTTGAGGCTGAGTTGCGTGCTATAGTCTTATTAACTGGTGAGGTGACCTGGTTACGGTGGTTACTTGCGGATTTTGGGGTTTCTATTACCACACCCACTCTGGTTTTGTCTGACAGTACAGTAGCTATTAGTGTTTCACATGATCCGGTCAAGCATGAGCTTACCAAGCATATTGGTGTTGATGCTTTCTATACACGTGCTCAGGTGCAGGCTCAGGTTGTTGCGCTTTAGTATGTGCCTTCAGATTTACAGTTGGCGGACTTCTTCACGAAGGCACAGACCAGAACGCAGCATAATTTTTTACTCTCCAAACTCAGTGTTGTGGATCCACCATGAGTTTGAGGAGGGGTGTTAGATGTATATATTTGTATTATAGTTTCTCCATATGTTAGGGGGCTTTCTGCATATTCGCACATGTATCTGTATTATATATTATGGTCTTTGGCTCCCAAAGAAATACAAGTTGTCTATTCCTAACACCTCCGATTCATATTACTTGTCACTAAAATAGAGTATCTAGGGAGTAGCTAGTTTCTAGTGAACGCACGTGCACCCCCTACATTTTCCTGGAAGCTTAGCCCAGCCGGCGAGCTGAGCCAAAAAATGTGGGTGCGATTGTTTCTTCGCCCGACGCCGACATTTCATGTACTACGTCCGTGATTCGCTTCACTTCCGCTGACACGATTTTACTTCCGTTCCAGCCGGGAGAACATTCCGGGCCACGCAACAATTTTTCCAACCCCAAAGAACATGTCCATTGCAGACCACTAATCATCTTCGACAAGTACCGATCAACAGCAACTGCTAGTAGTTTCCTCCTCCATAATTGACGAAAGAGCACGGTGGCATTTAGACAGCGGTGGCAATGTGGCAAAGAGATTTGCTTTGACTATTTAATCCATCGCTCTTTGAGGCTGGATTTTTTTTTTACGGATACGCTTATACTAGGAACTGATGCTAAGTTGTTTGTGATTCAATTAATGTGCATGTTTCCTGCGTCTCATGAGCACACCTCTTCATATTTTTAGAGTGCATAGGAATTAATGTATAGTTTAACTTCAGCTTGTTGATATATTTTCTCTTATTAGTAAGTGTTCCTCTGATTAACAATTTCTTTAGGCATCCAGGTTGCTTGCTTTCATGAACATGACAGCACGTCCATCGCCCTTCCCCCATCTCTCTTTTGCTATCCTCTTCTCCTCGAGTGCAAGCCTTCTATTCGCGTCCATGTCCTTCCTCTCTTCGGTAGCCTTGAGCTCGGTCCACCTTGTCGTCTTTTCTTCTCTCATCTCGGCAACCAAAGTTTTCTTGGTCTCGACCATTGCACAAAGGTCATCTTTGTATCCTTCTTGGCTGGCTCTCTTCTCCCTCTCTTTTGCAATCTTTGCCACCCTCGGGCCTCTTATGCAGGTTTTCATCTTTCTCATTATTAGCCTCCACGGAGATGCTAACCTTTGACCTCTTTGGACCGGTCTCCCAATTTTCCCACACCCACTTTTCATTGCCAACAAGTTCGGTGTAGCAATGGTGCAAGTTGAAAGCTTTACAACCATTCTTCTTGTCATGTTGCTTGTAGAGGTCTTGGATAATTTGAGCCATACTCGGTAGCGGGCACCCCACTAGGTGGGTTATGGTTCACTTGGTCAACACAACCGAACCAACGGTTGCATTGCTCTAGAATGGAGCCCTATCGATGCCCGAGAGAGCCTTGTGTGCGAGTGCTTGGAACGGTGGCCGTGTTCATGCAGTACTCCTCGATCCGAGCATGTAACATCCCAGCATCAGAGCTTAGAAATAAGCTGAACACAGGTGTGTGCATTGCATTTATGCATCAGAAAATCCGGAGAATTTTTGCGCAAAACTAAAGAATCTATAGAGGGATCAGGATCTTTCTTGTTCTGATGGAAACACCAGGACAGGCGCGATGGATTTCGACATGACCTCTATTGTACTTCTGTGTTTGAGGGGAAGGAATTCAAATTTGAATAATAAATTGGTAAATTTGAATCCTAAAAGAATTTGAAATGGAATAATAATTGTAAGCTAAATTGTAATAGAAAATAAGAGGTGAACTCTCATTTATAAACAAGGTATAATCTTTTATTCAAATAGAAAAGATAGTGGAAATTTAAATAAAAGTACACTACTATAAAACAAATAAATATAAAATTGAATTACATAAATAAATAACTAAAAAGACTTTATTATAATAAGATATACATTACATTGTTTGCAAATGAAATTAATACAATAATACAATGTCTTTACATTATTCAAACAGAAAAGAAATTACAATAATATGAAAAAGGAAATCTAAACTAAATCTGGTATCTTCTTTCTTCTTTGTTTTATTTCCTGCAAAACAAAAGATCAACAAAACATGCTAGAAATGAGGGGTTAGTATAATAAATTGCTCTCATATATCAACAGTGTAATGCACTGTTTTGTCTCCTCGTTGAGCTAAGTTGTTTTTAGAAGGGGCAAGTTTCACCAAATGAATAGTATATGTTTTTATCTAACAGTGGCCTCAGTCTATGCATCACAGTCAAGGGGCAAGTTTCACCAAGTAGAGGAATATCCAAAACAGGGATAAATATCAGAATCAGTCAAGCTCATCCACACCATCAGGTTTCATTCATAGAAACTTGCAACCAAAGGGACCCACTTGACAGCAGCTCACACACCACATGCAACTGATGTGTTGTCAACACATCAGAAAAGGTACCAACTATAGAAAAGGAACACCAGTCGTACCAGTACTACTACTACATCCTTTCCACACACACCATCAGACCAACAGCTCCTCTACTAGCCATGAATACCAACAATAACATCATTTGTTCTTATCAATTTTCTCTTAAGAACACATAGATCCATCCACCACATCATTAGCTCCGGTTGCTTAGATAAGCCATCCAGGAGCAGATCAAGATCAAGCCAGGAGCTGGGAGGAGCAGATCAAGCCACATGATCGCCAAAGGAGAAATTGGTAAACATGAGCAGGGAGGAGAAGGTTTACCAGGAGATTCAACATTAACCAATCAAGATCCATCACAAGGGCAAGACAACAGTACTAGATGGAGCAGTTACACATTACCATCTACATCAAGTAGCAAGGTACAACAAAGTATCACCAGATCATGTAGAAGCTATTCTTAATATCCTGCATCACCTTGATCATGGGTAGATCAGGGGAACAACATCCAAAATAGATAATTACAACTACCCTTCAACTATATCAAGTCTAGGAGGATGAGGAGTAATATTTCTCTCAGTCTTGCATAGAGTTGATATGCAAGGCTCATCATAGAGAAAGAAAGCCACAAAGTAGTATCTGTTCTTAAATTGTAATCTGGCCTCAGCCTTTGCATCATTGGCAGCCAAAGTTTATCTTTAGTAAGCAAAATCAAGCAGCAGATCATGTTGCTATATATATATCACTATTGTGCACTCTCCAAGGTTGAAGGCACCACAGTAGCAGCCCAAAACAACTAAAGCCACTAGAATAATTCCTACACATTAGCTAGTTCACAAAGTTATCCAAACCCAACAAATTCTATCATTTTCCCAGTTTAGTAAACTAGGAATCATTTTTGAATATGTAATTAATATCATTATTGAACCATAGGTTCAGTTCAACATGCACCTTTCATATATAAAATCAACATTGAGCCAAGTACATCATTTATAATCTACCACCAGAAAATTAGATCAAATCATCTCCCTAACATTTTAGGGATCATTTTCACAAGTTGCCTATGGATTTACATCCATAAGGAGAGTAAGATCTGTTGATAGAATATATCCTCAGAGACACACTCAGATGAATTGTTTATCAACATGAATAACTTAAGAAGTGCCTAACAACATTTTTTCATCTGTGGACAAGGTCTCAGATCATACACCATTGACCTAAGCTACTTTTCACTGGTTTAGAACTAGGTGATAGCAGATTCTTTAATGAACTACTACAAGGCACATTCCATAAAATGGTAGCACCTCTGTAGCAGTTTCATTCCTTTTTAACCATTTCTCAAATTAGAAGTACAAGTATAAGAAACTACACCAAATTATTCCAATCATCTTCCTAAGTCATACCAACTAGGAATCATTCAACTAATCACATCTGCAAGCCATTCCTCAATAAACCAGGCCACTAGACTGAACCACAGCCAGTAAACAAATGTTCATAAGCTAGTAATCTTGCTGAAGCACATTGATCATATACAAGATCAAAGACCATGTATCCAGAACAATATCAAGACTCACTAATCTTAACTTAATCGAACCACAGGTCACAAGTAATCTCGTCAAGCAAATGAACCCTGGTTATAGATATGTAACCTTAACAGGGGGTAATCACAACAAGCATGCTTGACAAGGCAAGGTAGATGGTGCATAGAGAAAAACGCAGTAGGGGAAGCACACTTACCCGAGGTCCTCGCAAAAAGTTAGAAGAGGAAGTCGCCGGCAATGAAGAAAGCGGCGAGAAGGAGCACCGAGGGCTGCAACCCGCACCTGCAGCTCATCAGGATCAGCCTGTGGAGAAGGGGTGAAGATCATGAGCAACCCAGCACGGCGTCGTTGAAGCACCAAGGCGGCTGAACCCTAACCCTAGCCTCGGGCGAGGGTCAGGGCGGCTGGGAGAAGACCCCAGAGGGGAATCCACTTGGACAGGATCGTGCGACAGCGTCCACTTGGTAGTCTTGCACCGCGACATGACCACGGTGGCGGAGTCTGCTGGAATCGAACAGAGCCAGGGGCGGCCATGGCAGCACCAGCGCGAGGACGAGAGAGATAAGTTCGAGCGTAGGTAAGATGGGGTACTGGGCCGATGGGTCGGTCCAGTGGCAACTGGATGGGGTTTGACCCCAGGACCAGTTGGGCCAAGTTGGGTCCAGATGAGCCCATTGCTGAGCCTGGCCCAATTCCAAACGAAAAAATAAAATAAGAAAATAAGATATTTATCAAATCACTAAATGACCACACTACCCCTAAACATAATTTATATCTTACAAAAAAATATAGAAAAATCCCAAAAATACATATGATATGTCAAAATGATCACAAGAATAATATATACATAGAAAAATTATAATCTTACTTGTTAATATAAATAAAATGTAGATAAATATTAACACCATTAATCTTAAATGAAATGTTATAAAATAAAACAAAAACCCTAAAAATAAAAATAAATTATTTTTGTGTATCAAAATAACTCTACTATTATATAAAAATACTAATTTAGAGTTTTACAAATAAAACATAAAGCAAATATTTTAAGACACTTAATACTTTGATGAGTTTTATAAAAATAAAGATAATACATAAAAATAAATAAAATTCATTCTTAAGGTCTTGAATAAATATATTACACTAGAAAAATATTAAATATATTATTAGAAAAGTCTTTAATATTTGAAATAAAAAATCCTTACCTAATACCTATTTTGTGAATTCTTTAAAAATAATTGTTAAGTAAGAAATATTCATAATTCTTATAAGACCTTGAGCAATTAGTGTCTTTGGACTAAATTCCAAACCCATAACTTAAATTCATAATCAAAATTAAGTATAACTTTAACTTTAAAATATTCTTTTAAAAATCTTATTAAGAATCCTTTTGAATAAACATTGGGTATCACCCATTTTATAAAATATGGTGAATAATCATTTTATATTAACCATTATTAACATAACTTTAAATTCTAACAAATTACTAAGATCATCTAACTATGCTCCCATTAAATAAATACAAATTATTTTCTTAATAAGCAAAACAAATTTAATCTAAATCATTCACTTAAAATATAAAGTGAATAATTCCATACCTTAGTTATACCCATCATAAATCTAAAACTTGGGAATAATTAAAATATATTACATCTTAAGTTTACTTAACCTTTTAAAGTTAACTTTAGTCCCAAAACTTATAAACGTCAGGTCTAATAAATCATTTATGTTTTTATAGTTAACTTTGATCTATTTAACTTAAGGCATAAAGCATCTCAAGTCCAAACTAATAAATCAAATACCAAAAGACATTAATCATGTTCTATTAACAATAATGATTGTTTAAATCTTAGAAAGGAAATCTTTTCTTTAAAAGTTATTCTTTTTGCCACTTCAAGCAACAACTCTAGGATCGTTCTTTCAAACCTTAATAATCCAATACATAGACCTCCATCCTAATCACCAAATAGCAAGGAATCTAAATCTTAAATTACTATTGCACTCTACTTTTATATCTTGAATATCAAAACTTAAAATCCCTATAGATGCACTTCATATGAAGTAAAAATTTGAAGATAAACCAACTCTTAAAGGAATCACCTAACTTCACTTCACTTACAGTATTAGGGATTCACTTTGGGAAATTTACAAAATGCATATCATTACTTATGCATAACAACATCTTGCTTCTTTAAACATTAGTCCTTACCGGACCAATGATGCTGATTTTAGATATTGGATCTTATATTGTCTCGAAGATCGTGAGTGCATAATCTTGCAATCACAAAAGGCAAGTTCACACTTGCTCATGTCCTTTGATTATTTTCTGTAAAGTATTTTGCAAATCCAGTGTTTTCATCACCTGCATTTGAAAAAGGTTCGAAAACACTAGTAATAACCTACTATAAAAGTTCTGGTGGTAAAGGAACATATTATCTAGGACTTAACAACCAATTTCGCCAGTGATTCTTGCGTCGATATCACGCGTTAACCATGAGATATGAACGGGACAAAGAAGTCAGCTGTATCTTCTTCCTCTCGCATGTAGCCGGATGTGCAGGTCGTGGCTGTTATCACTCGTAGCATGCATATTAATTGGTAACTCGTAGAGGATATGCAGCATATGGATGGGAACCCTCAATGTCTCACGATAGCTCTGGCATCTAACGGTCTGTACAAACCATTGCCGTAATTCAATATGTGGGCATGGTGTACACCAAGGAGGCATCTTGAGGGTCATGAAAAGGCGATGATTGGCTTGGATCTTAGACTGGGCCCCATACCAAGGAAGTATGGACAAGGTCATGACTTGGTTGTGCAACAAGGCTAAGGTCTCTCATGGGTAAAATAACCCACCTCTGCAGAGTGTAAGAACTGTAACTTGTTACTCCCTGTTCCGGGAAGGAGCTGCGAACGCAGCGGGAAAGGAACTCCATGAAAGTTCTAGTAAATCCGTGAAGGCTGATGGACATAGCTTTTCAGAATAAAAACAACCTTTGAGGAAATGTTTACGAAAATTTGCATTGCCTACGACCTACGGTCTGTGGCTGTAGATATAGTGCATCAAACATTCCTTTTCTAGTGAACTTGCTGAGTACGCTCGTACTCAAAGTATTTTCTTAACCCTTGCTAGGTTCTAAAGCCAGTACAGACAACGTCTATATCAAGTTATGCTCCAAAAATAATCAGCAAAAGTTAAAACTCTTCAATAAAGTCAAGAAAGTCAACATATACACCAACTCAAGTGAAGACGAAGTTACTGATTAGACATGAATATAATCTCTAACCATAGAACCTATTTCTATAGTGTATTGCAATAGCAGCAATGCCAGACCATTAGTTAATATACTAGTCTTGATAGGATGATAGATTCTGAGTTATTTATTTGTGATTCTTCTTTGTAAGAAATTTCTTTCTCTCTCTTTAACCTAGAGTGTTCTCTGGACCTTATGTAAAGAGTTGAGTTGTAACCTATAGACATGTCTTGGACCTGCTGTGTTTCTGTTGTACCATTCTGAGGGATGTAATACTAGTTGTGTTTCATTGGTGTTATGTCTATGACTATAGTGTACTACATCATGCAGTGGTATGCTGGGTCACCCAGAGCCCAAAAACGTTCTTTGGATTGGTCGGTGCCAATCCATGCATCGAGTGAAACATTCATCCAAATATAGCACAATGCAACACCATCTTTTGTTTTGTGAGAAGAAAGGAAAGCTTCATATTAATTGTGCAGTCGACATGCCTGCTGTCGGTGCTCTAGAACTCATAGTCAGTCGCGGTGCTATAAGGGCATCTCCATCGGGTTGATCTAACCCGTTCGAGCGTCTGAACTTCGTCAGCGGCCGTGTAGTCTTGTGGCCTGGCCACGACCCATTCATTTAACGACGTGTCCGACTTGACCCATTCGTGCACCAAATCTAGGTAACGTTTGCGTCGGACCGGACACGCGCAAAGCGCGTGGGTGTCCTGCCAGTCTCCCACTCGGGGCCCATATGTAAGTGAAACATTAGTACTTAACAATAGCTTTTCATTAGATTAGCCCTGCTAGTTACAAAAAGGCCGTTTAAACAAAATAGGAGGGGATGCTACTGCTACCGCTACGGCTACTACTACTGGAGGAGGACGTCGCTCTACGTGTCGTCTTTGTCGCGGCCACCACTGCCGCGACCACCATTGCAGCGGCCACCGTTGCCGCTGCCACCGGCCGTGTCGATCGTCGCCCTATCAGACCAGATGGCCCGCTGCTGGAGGCGTTCGCGGTCGCGCGCCAGGCCGCAAACCACCTCCTTGCCCACTGTCTTCTTGCGGTCCTTCGCTGCCCGGTTTGCCAGGGCCTTCTCCATCTCGGCGGCCCAGTGGTCCCTCACCTCCTGGTCGGCGAGTTCCTTCGCCGCAGCAATGGCAAACGCCTGGCGCTGGGCTTCTGTCTCAGCCATGAGCAAATCCGTCGGAGAAGGATCCGGAGCACTATTGGGGCCGAAGCCCAATACCTGCGCGATCTGTAGGGGGACAGCGATCGCCTCCTCCCCTCCTCCTCCTCAGCCTCCGGCTGATCCCCCTCCTCCTCGTCGTCCTCCTCTACCTCCGTCTTGTCACCGTCGATGAGACCCCACGCGGCTGCCACCTGAGCGGCCGTAGCCACGCACTCCTCCTTCGCCGCCGAGTCGGTGACATGCTCACGCTCGTTGCTTCCGCCTCACTACGCGCTTTGGCGGCATGGCAAAGCTCGTGGACGGCGACCTTGACGGCCTCCTTGGCCACCTCCTCTAGCGTGGTCATGGCCGCCTCATGGCGGATCGCGCGGAGAGACGCTGATGCGGCCTCCATGTCCACCGCCTCCGGCGCCTCCTTGGCGATGACATGGTGTATGCCGTGCACTGCCCATTGGGCGGCCACCGTGGAGGCCACCTCCACCACCCGCTCCAGCGCCGCCTCGGCCACACGGCCTTCCTCCTCGAAGGCCAACACCTACGCCTCGCTCATGCGCCTGGCCAACAACGTGGCCTCGAGGTGGACCTCATCGACCTCCACCTCCGGGAAGCGGGTGTGGCACACCTCCTGGATCTTGGTCCAGTTGGCGATCTTGCGGCAAGGCATGGTTGATGTTGGTTGGCGTTTTTTCGGTTGCTGGTTTGCTCTTGCTTGGGCTTATTGTCTTCGACGCGCCGGCGGTTGTCTTTTATAGACCGCGGCGAAGACGGGAAACGGTTGGGGAGGCGCGGGAAGTTTTCTGTCCATAGGAAGCGAGGCGCACGCGGGAAACGCCGGCCGCTTGGGAGCCGTTGGCGCTAATAGCCGATGTCGCGTCGCCATTAACGTCACATCGCGAAGGTGTCAAGCGGTGACGGCGGGGGAAGGGGGCAGACAAATAGATGGATCAAGCCGTTAGATGCGGGTGGCCGGATAGGCCGAACCCCGACCTAAAAGCGACCACAGCCTGGCCCAAATATACAGAAACAGACCGTTTGGATAGACCGGATGGATCGATCCGGTAGAGATGCGCTAAATGCCGTTGAACTAGAACACCATCGGTCAAAGATGTCCTCCTCAAATTAGGCTTTCGCCCCACTTTATAAATAAAACCAAACACACAAACCGATATATGGTGATAAAAAAAATCCTCTTACAAACAGATTAAAAGATAAACACGAAAGGCTGAGATGTCCAACAGGACGCATCCTAACAGGGTCAAATATAGTCCAATCCGGAGTAGTAGTATACTTTTCTAGTAGTTTCTACTGTATACACACGTGCACCATACATTTTTCTAGAAAGCTTAGCGCGGCGAGCTGAGCCGAAAATGTGGGCGCGGTTGTTCCTTCGTCCCACGCCGACGCCGACGGCACACGTACCTCCGTGATTAGCTTCACCTCTGCTAACACGATTTCATTTCCGTGCCGGGAGGACACGGACACGTTTCTGGGCCACGCAACAAAACTTCCGAGATCCCGAAAGACATGTAGTCCTTTGCTGCAGACCACTAATCCTCGATATGACAAGTACCGATAGATCAACGTACAGCAACTGCTAGCTTGTTACTATGTGTCTCGCTGATATGATTTCTACTCCATGATTGACGAGAGATCGAGCTGTGTACTACTCTCTCTGTTTAGAAATATAATATGTTTTAGGTTTACGAAAGAGACGTATCTAGATATCTTTTTATGTATAGGTTCAAATAAATATAGACACTAAAACATCTTATATTTCTAAACGGAGGGAGTAGTACATTTTGACGGGAGTAGCAAGCACAGTGGCAAAAGAGATTTTCTTTTGACTTCTTTGCTCCATCCATCGCTTGGCTGGAGATTGGTGCCGGGGAAATGCTTGGTGGCAATGTGGCGAGAAAGATCCGGAGGCACCATCACGGCACATCAGAGCACGTACTGGTACCACCGCTGTGAGATTAAACATTTTGGTCCTGCATGCATGGAAACGGCTGAGTTCTCACTCACGTTCCTACGTTTGTTTTCTAAATTACGCTGGATAATGGATTAAACAAATGACTCCACACGTACAACTTCGCTAACACGATTTCAATTCCGTGCAGTGCAGGGAAAACGCTCTGGGACACGCAGCAAATTTTCCAACCCAAAGGACATGCATGTTGCAGACCACTAATCGTACGTCTTCGACGAGCACCGATCAGCAACAGCAACTGCTAACTTGTACTGTATGTCTCGCAGTTTCAACAAAGAGATTTTTGATGGAACATTAAGGAGAAAAATGGTCTGGTGGCGCCATCACAGCACACCGCGCATCACGTACTAGTAGTATAGTACTACCCGTGGGAGATTTTTTCGGGTCCAACCAAATTCCAAGCCTCGTGGCAGCTACGTACGCCAAGAAAAAAAACAGCCATGGCATGTCGAGCGGTTCCCAAGGTTCCTCTGTGTCTTAGCAGTGAAGGAAAGAACTGTACTAGGCATATTCGTCAGGGCGAGAAAAGAAGACGAAAGAAAACTGTCAAATCAAATCAGTACAGTTAACAATTAATCAATCTGCCCTCAAGAAGCAATTAATCAATCGACAGAAGCAGTAACCAGTAATAGTGTGCAGATATATGGTGAACAATCACGTACGTAGCTTACAATTCTAGGGTGATGTTCTTGCATGGACAGCGCACAAATCTTGGGCCTCAACTTTTGCCTCACTGTGCAGACGTAGGTCAGTCAACATTTAGACACAGGAGTAGCACTGTGGCAGAGATCGAGATTTTGTTTGACTTTTTAATCCATCGATCTTGACGCGAGAAAGATCCGGAAGCGCCATGACAGCACAGCACAGCATGTACTAGTACGCCGTGGCATGTCGATCGATCAGTTTCCAAGGTTCCTTCGTGTCTTAGCGGTGAAGGAAGGAGTTGTACGCATATTCGTCAGCCCAGAAAAGAAGACGAAAGAAACATTTCCACACGCGGAACCGCTCCGGCCGAAAAGCGATATGGGACATCGCCTGCCTCTGACTATGGCAGCCGCCGGTCCCTGCCTCCGATGTGTGCAACGGGAGAGGGTGGGGACCCGGGGCTCCAGCTAGTTAGAGTGGCTTAATGTTTTCGTGAGGCGCTGTTTTTATGAAGGTGACTGTGCCGTATCGGAATAATTTACTCATGCTCTTCCTTCTTCTCAGCGTTGCTTCTACAGGTGGCATTGGGGCTGGTGTCTCTGTCTTTTTGTCGTTCTTTAGATCCGTTGAGATTTGTGTCTGGTGGTCGGCGGTCGGCACTCTCACGGGTGACAGCCATGTCGGCTGCTGTAGTTGTGTTTGGTGTATTGTAGTTGTGCTCGTGGAAGACGGCAGGCGGCGACGTTTCTCTTCTCCGACTATTAGGATCTATTGACTACGGGGAAGAGCCCCGGCCGACGTGCCACAAAGACTCGGACTCGTCGCTTGCGATGACCCGGTTCATCGGCTCAAAAAGCATTTTGACATGCAACAGTGCTCTCCTAGTTCTAGGTATGGTGGTTGATTGTCTTTTCTTCGGCGTTGCCGTGATGGCGGCGGAGGACAATGGACGATGGTTTGGAGAGGCACAAGTTTTTCCAAAAGTAGAATTATAATTTTACTTACAGGATTCATTATGTATATTTGCCTCGCAAGCATATTTATCACGTGTACCATATGCGTAATCTCTGTAAATAAATTGTCTAATGAAATATATGATTACTTAAAAAAGACTAAAGAAAACTGCCATCTCAAATCAGTAGTTAGCGATTAATCCTTCGACAAAGGCAGTAAATAGTGTCGACAAAATCAATCGGCTTTTGAACGAGTAAGACAGTGACCCAACAACTACAACATGCGGACAAGTCACGAGATGCGTGGTTCAGGCCTTGAGGGCCACTTCATGCTTGAATGGATTGATCCATGAAATTCCGTGGGCTGGGCCGCCAAGAATTCGCTAGAGCTAGCATTCAGTCCGAGCTAGTATAAGAAAAACACCAATCTCTTATTCATATCCAAATTAGTGATTTTAGATTTGTCTATATTCAAATATATGTAGTTATATTTTAGTGTTAGATATATTTAAATCTGTATAATCTGAGCACATTAATTGGAATATGAGGGAGTACAGGATTTGGGTAATGCTTTGTAAAAAAGATATGGGTTATCGGGTTACCCAAAAAAAACTAGTACCAGGTCTCAATAAAAAATTAGTACTACCAGATTTGGGTAATGTTTAGCCTCAGCATCGTTGGCAACGGCAACATCGCTAGCCTCCACAGTCGTCATCCTAGGAGGACCTGACAAAGTACGTAGTGTTCTGGTAGAGGGAGGGACTTCTCCTCCATCATTGGAGATGTGATGTTGTGACATGCGAGCAGCGCTAGACGCAACAAAGGTGAGTGGTCTTCTTGGTGCGAGTTATATCAAGTGTGTGTGTGTGTTAGAGATGGTCTGTGCAAAGAGGGCGTCGGCCCTAGATTTTATGGCGTGCAGCCGAGGAAGCTACATCGTCACCAACGAGTCGAATGGATACAAGAAGACAACATTAGAAACGCAAGACCACTTACTTCCCACTGTCTGAGATGGGGCTGTAATTTCTCGAACCCTACACTCTAAACACAAGTCGGTATAACCCAAAAGTGGATAAAGGACGTACTACCGTGGAGGCCATGAGGCCGCCCACAAGCAGAATAGTTGGAGATGGGCAGGGCATGGTACCGACCAACAATCCTATCCACTTTCATGATTATAGCTTTAGGTGCGAGAGAAACGTACACCGATAGAAAACAGAACTTTAGTTCCGGGTTGGGAAAGCCTCTGGTCCCGGTTGCCCAACTGGGACTGCCAAATCAGGACTAGATTCCCGCTACCCCCGCTTTTGTAGGGTTCGCAATATAGAAAACAAAAATTTTCTACGATAGGAACAACTATGTACCAAGATCTATCTACTAGATACAAACAACGGGCGGATGTATATCCGTAGAGAACATACCCTTGAAAACCGACAAAGCTTAACGAGTTAAACTCGTGGTTGATGTAGACGATCTCTTGCCGATCTCCATATCGAGAGGAAGTACTTAGCACCGCAACTTAGCGACGCATCCGTGCTCGCACACACGTCCGAGGCACCGAGCAACCTCCGCCTCCTCGCTCCAGCGATGCAGCGGAAGCACAACTCTTTCTTGCCGAATAGCCACCTGAAACATATATCTCGCTAGTCCGAGATCATGGGAGATAAATTCTAGAGGGGGAGAGAGATCCTTCACGAGGAGGTGTGAGTAAGAAGTGAGGAGGGGGTGCCTTTTATAGGAGAGGGGGGACCCCAAGGGGGTGGCCAGTGCATGGGGGCTTCCCCCTTGCCCTCCCCTCATTCATGTGGGTGGACACTCCACTCACAAAATTCCTTTCAATTCCCTCCACTCAAAATTGCTATTAAATTTCCACCAAATTTAATGCAACTCTCATTAAATAAAACTCCTTTTATTTATTTAGAATTTTTTATTTACTTTAATGACAAACATTCACATATAACCCCTTGCTAGTATTCCATTTCACATGCAAAAACACTTTCTGCAATTTCACCCAAAAACCTGTTTCGGTGTCTAGTGAAATAAATTCCTGTGCTTGTTATTCTTTCCGGCATGAAACTTTTGCTCCAATTGGATGTCGATGTCTCTTAAGTGTGTCACCCTACGGTTCGTGAATAATGCGGACATGATCGAGACCCCTCTCTAATCAATAATCAGCGGGATCTGGAGACCCATACTGACTTCCACACATTCAACGATGACTTTCTTGTGATCGTCGGAACCTTTTACGCTAGTATCTTAATCCTTTTGTTTCGCGATATATTACATGTCCGAGATTCGATCATCGGTATCTCCATACCTAGTTTGATCTTGTTACTGACATGCACTCTTTTCTCGTTCCCGTGATATAACATTCTAGTGATCAAATCACTTGCTTGCAATCTAACCAATGGGATATCACCGAGAGGGCCCAGAGTATATCTATCCGTTAGCGGGATGAACAAATTCCACTCTCGATCCATGGGCCTCAACATAACACTTTATTAGTTCTGAACCCATCTTTATAATCATCATGTTACAGTGTGACGTTTGATGTTATCAAGAAACTCTTCCGGTGTTAGTGATTGACATGATCTCATGGTCTAAGGATTAGGATCACTTCGTAAGTTGTTATAGCAATATAAACTCAATGACTTTGATCGTAATGCTATACTTCGGATGAATGTTCATCACACCATTACACTAATGTTGTGATCTTGTTATTCACAACATCCAATGTCCATGATCAGGAAACCTTGATCATCTTATTAATCAACGAGCTAGTTTATGAGAGAGGCATAACTAGGAACTTTCTGTTTGTTTATTAAACACACATGTATTAATATTTCCATATTAATACAATTATAGCATGCAAAATAAACATCTATCATATACTTGGAATACACATAATAAACACTTTATTATTGCCTCTCAGGGCATATTCCCTTCAGTCTCCCACTTGCACTAGATACAATAATCTAGTTACATAGTGATGAATCTAACACCCATGGAGTTCTGGTGTTGATCATGTTTTGCTCTAGGGAGAGCTTTAGTCAATGGATCTGCTACATTGATATCCGTGTGTACTTTATTAATCTTTATATCTCCATCCTTGACATGCTCGCGGATGGAGTGAAACCGGCGCTTAATATGCTTGGAATTCTTGTGAGACCTTAGTTCTTTGGCATTGGCAATGGCACCATTGTTGTCACAATAGATCACCATTGGGTCGGTCCAACGCGCTCGCAACCACACCTAGTTCGGATATGAACTCCTTCATCCTACCGTTTCCTGAGCCGCTTCCGAAGCAGCAACATATTCGGCCTCCATTGTTGATCCCGCCACCACAGGTTGTTTGGAACTCCTCCAACTAACCGCTCCGCCATTCATGAGAAATACGTATTTCGGATTGAGACTTAGAGTCATCCAGATCAGTGTCAAAGCTTGCGTCAACATAACACTTAGCGACGAGCTCTTCTTCACCTCCGTACACAAGAAACATATCCTTAGTTCTTCGCAAGTACTTAAGGATATTCTTGACCGCTATCCAGTGTTCCGAACCTGGATCCGATTGGTACCTACTAGTCAAACTAATAGCATGTGCCACATCCGGTCTTGTACATATCATGGCGTACATAATAGAGCCTATGGCTGAAGCATAGGGGACTTTGTCCATTATCTCTCTTTCTTCTGCCGTAGCCGGACTTTGAGTCTTACTCAATGTCTTGCCTTGCAACATAGGTAAGAAACCCTTCTTACTTCCGTCCATTTTAAACTTCTTTAAAATCTTATCAAGGTATGTACTTTGCGATAGCCCTATTAGGATCCTAGATCTATCTCTATAGATCTTTATGCCTAATATGTATGACGCTTCACCTAGGTTCTTCATTGAAAATTTGCTATTTAGATAACTTTTAATACTATTTAAAAGATCTATATCATTTCCAATCAATAATATGTCATCCACATATAATATCAGAAATGCCACATTGCTCCCACTCACTTTCTTGTAAATACAAGCTTCTCCATAAGTTTGGACAAATCCAAACTCTTTGATCACCTCATCAATGCGGAGATTCCAACTTCATGATGCTTGCTTCAGTCCATAGATGGATCGCTGAAGCTTGCACACCTTGTTAGCATCCTTAGGATCGACAAAACCCTTTGGTTGTATCATATACAACTCTTCTTCAATATTACCATTGAGAAACGCGGTTTTGACATCTATCTGCCATATCTCATAATCAAAATATGTAGCAATTGCTAACATAATCCTAACTGACTTTAGCATTTCTACGGGAGAGAATGTCTCATTGTAGTCAACTCCTTGAATTTGTCGAAACCCCTTTGCGACAAGTCGAGCTTTATAGACGGTCACATTACCATCAGCATCAGTTTTCCTTTTTAAAATCCATGTATTATCCATGGCCTTTCGGTCGTGAGGTAAGTCCACCAAGTTCCAAACTTGATTTTCATACATGGATTCCATCTCGGATTTCATGGCTTCTAACCATTTGTTGGAATCCGGGCTCATCATTGCTTCTTCATACGTCGCAGGGTCATCAATTTCATCAACCATGAAATTCATAATAGTGTTTCCGTACAGCTTGGGAGCTGCACGCGTCCTGCCAGACCTACGAGGTTTGGTAGTACTCTCTTTTAGAGTTTCATGATCATTATCATTAGTTCCCTCTTCAATTGGTGAAGCCAACTCTGGAATGACTTCTAGCACTGTGCTACTCGCCATACTTTGAAGAGAAGGTTCAATAACCTCTTCGAGTTCTACCTTTCGACTATTGACACCTTTCACGAGAAACTCTTTCTCTCGAAAGGATCCATTCTTGGCAACAAAAATCTTGCCCTCGGATCGGTGATAGAAGGAATACCCAATAATTTCCTTAGGGTATCCTATGAAGACACATTTTCCGCTTTAGGTTCGAGTTTATCCGGTTGAAGTTTCTTCACATAAAGATCGCATCCCCAAACTTTAAGAAATGATAGCTTAGGTTTGTTTCCAAACCACAATTCATACGGTGTATTTTCAATGGATTTAGATGGTTCCCGATTTAAAGTGAATGCAGCAGTTTCTAGTGCATAACCCCAAAATGACAACGGCAAGTCCGTCAGAGACATCATAGATTGAACCATATCTAATAAAGTACGACTACGACGTTCCGACACACCATTTCGTTGTGGTGTTCCGGCAGGTGTGAGTTGTGAATCAATTCCACACTCTTTCATATGATTGCTAAACTCGTAACTTAGATACTCACCTCCACGGTCGGACCGTAGAAATTTGATCTTTCTATTACGATGATTTTCCACCTCATTCTAAAATTCCTTGAACTTTTCAAAGGTTTCAGACTTGTGTTTCATCAAGTATATATAACCGTATCTACTCAAATCATCCGTGAAAGTAACAAAATAACGATAACCACCTCGCGCCGACACACTCATTGGACCACATACATCAGAATGTATGATTTCCAATAAATCTGTCGCCCGTTCCATTGACCGGAAAACGGCGTTCTAGTCATCTTGCCCATAAGGCATGGATCACATGTATCAAATGATTCAAAATCAAGTGATTCTAAAAGTCCATCCGAATGGAGCTTCTTCATGTTTTTTGGCCATTTTCATGAGTTATTTCCTGTAGTTTTTGGGTTCCAAGCAGATTTGTAAGGCCTATAAGACCCGTTACATGTTTAACAGATATGACTAAAAACTCATCGTTTTCACGTTTTATGGCCGTTTTCATGATCTATTGCCCAATGTTTTGGGGTTTCAGGGCGATTTACAATGACCTTAAGACACGATACCTGTTGACGAGATATGACCCAAAACTCGTAGTTTTCGCGTTTATGGCTGTTTTCATGAGCTATTGACTACGGTTTTATGGTTCCATGGTGACTTACAACAACCTTAAGAACCGATACATGTTTGAGAGTTCACTACTGGAAAAACCCTCTTCGGTTCGACGTGAACAATGCCAGCAGTCCCGGCCTGTCACAACCCGCGACTAGTGCTAGCACTAGTCCCGGGCCATGAGGCCTCTAACGGCTAGAAACGACCGTAGTCACTAGTCCCGGGCCGGACTACATCTCTAGTCTCGGTCCGTAATACGACCGGGGAGTAATAATCTGGAGCAGGCCAGCTAGTCTTTTAGTGGACTATTAGTCCCGGGTCGTATCACGGTCCAGGACTAGTTGTCCACCACTATATATTCTGCTTCCTGTCCTGCTGCCCTAAAGCATATGGTGGCCATTTTTCATTTCTTATTGCTACTTTAGCTCTATAAGGCTCTAGAAGTATATATAGAGATCTGGATCAATGCGTGCATGCTCTAGAAGTAGAAGGATTTTGATATATATGTGTAACAAATTTTAATTAGGCACATAGTTACTGAAAATTGAAATGTGTAATTTTAGAGTTTTAGAGCTTAGAATGGAATGAGGTTTTCACTGATAGAACAATAATAAAAAACTCCACATTTATCATGTTGATTGTTTTCTCCAATTCATAAATTGGTGCATGTAAATTTTTCAAAATTCAAAATTAATGCTCTAGAAGCTGTTAATATAACTTGTAATAATTTTATCATGTTGTGTAATGGTTTTTGATATACTTTTACTATAATGTAGATGGTCCAGGAATGGATGTAATGCATTGACCGGCCTTCTGGCGAGTTCATTAATGGCCTGCATGAATTCATCTGTGTTGCTGATGCAAACAAGCGCAATGGTTTTGTATTCTGTCCATGTAGTGGATGTAGGAATCAGAAGGATTACTCTGACTCAAAAACCCTTCACAACCACCTGTTGAAGTCCGGCTTCATGCCTAGTTATAATTGTTGGACCAAGCACGAAGAGAGAGGGGTTATAATGGAAGACAATAAAGAAGAGGAGGAGGATGAAAACTATCATGGTTTCCCTGAGTACGGAGATACTTCCATGGGGGATGCTGAAGGGGAGGATGAAGAAGAGACACATGATGAACCCGCTGATGATCTTGGTCGGACCATTGCCGATGCACAAAGAGACTGTGAAACTGAAAAGGAGAGGGAGAAGTTCAATCACATGTTAGAGGATCACAAAAAGTTATTCTACCCAAATTGCGAAAATGGTCTGAAAAAGCTGGGCAGCACACTGGAATTGTTGCGATGGAAGGCTGAGTGTGCTATACCTGACTCCTCATTTGAAAAGTTGCTGAAAATGATGAAGAATATGCTTCCAAAAGATAACGTGTTGCCCTTGATGCGTCTGAAGCAAAGAAGGTTGTCTGCCCTCTAGGTTTAGAGGTTCAGAAGATACATGCATGCCCTAATGACTACATCCTCTACCGCGGTGAGGAGTACGAGAATTTGGATGCATGCCCGGTATGCACTTCACTTCGGTATAAGATTACATGAGATGACCCTGGTGACGTTGAGGGCGAGCCCCCCTAGAAGAGGGTTCCTGCCAAGGTGATGTGGTATGCTCCTATAATATAATGGTTGAAACTCTTATTCAGAAACAAAGGGCACGCCAAGTTGTTGCGATGGCATAAAGAGGAACGTAAGTCAGACGGGATGTTGAGACACCCCGCTGATGGGTCGCAATGCAGAAAAATCGATAGAAAGTACGCAGACTTTGCAGATGATGCAAGGAGTTTAAGGTTTGGTCTAAGTATAGATGGCATGAATCCCTTTGGGGAAGCGAGCTCGATCCACACACGGCCCGTGACTCTATGCATCTATAACCTTTCTCCTAGGTTGTGCATGAAGCGGAAGTTCATTATGATGCCAGTGTTGATCCAAGGTCCGAAGCAACCCGGCAACGACATTGATGTGTACCTAAGGCCATTAGTGGAAGAACTTTTATAGTTGTGGCACGAACCCGGCATACGCGTGTGGGATGAGAACAAGCAGGAAGAATTTAACCTCTAATCATTGCTTTTCATAACAATCAATGATTGGACTGCTCTTAGTAACCTTTTAGGACAGTCCAACAAGGGATACAATGCATGCGCACACTGTTTAGATGAGACTGAAAGTATATATTTGGAACATTGTAAGAAGAATGTGTATAATGAGCATCATCGATTTCTTTTGGCCAAGCATCCCTTAAGAAAGAAAGGCAAGCATTTCAACGGTCTGGCATGTCACCAGACGAAGCCTAAGGAGAGTACTGGTGCTGATATATTTGATATGGTCAAAGATTTGGATCAAATAGTAACCTTTGGAAAGGGTCCTGGCGGAAAATCTGCTCCGAAGGACGCTGAAGGACATGCACCCATGTGGAAGAAGAAATCTATATTTTGGGAGCTACCATATTGGAAACTTTTAGAGGTCCGCTCTGCAATCGATGTGATGCATGTGACGAAGAATCTTTGCGTGAACCTGCTAGGCTTCTTGGGCGTGTATGGGAAGACAAAAGATACACCGGAAGCATGAAAGGACCATAAACGTATGAAAGACCCAGATGGCCTGCATCCAGAATGGTTTCAAGGTCATGCCATCTACACTCTTACCAAACAAGAGAAGGAAATATTTTTTGAATGCCTAAGCAGTATTAAGGTCCCGTCTGGCTTCTCGTCGAATATAAAGGGAATAATAAATATGGTAGAAAAAAAGTTCCAAAACCTAAAGTCTCATGACTGCCACGTGATTATGATGCAAATGCTTCCGATTGCATTGAGGGGGCTTCTACCAGATAATGTTCGAGTACCCATTGTGAAGCTATGTGCATTTTTCAATGCAATCTCTCAGAAGATAATCAATCCTGAAGATCTTCCACGGTTACAGAATGATGTGGTCTAATGTCTTGTTAGTTTTGAGTTGGTGTTCCCACCATACTTCTTCAATATTATGACGCACCTACTGGTTCACCTAGTCGAAGTGATTTCCATTCTCGGTCCTGTATTTCTACACAATATGTTTCCCTTTGAGAGGTTCATGAGAATCTTAAAGAAATATGTGCGTAACCGTGCTAGGCCAGAAGGAAGCATCTCCAAGGGCTATGGAACAGAGGAGGTCATTGAATTTTGTGTTGACTTCGTTCCTGACCTTAGGCCGATTGGTCTTCCTCAATCACGGTATGAGGGGAGGCTGAGTGGAAAGGGTACTCTAGGAAGGAAATCAATAATATGTAGGGACGGGCATTCTTACACCGAAGCACATTACACCGTTCTACAGAATTCTATCTTGGCAGCCCCATATATCGAGGAACACAAGAAAATCTTACGCTCCAACAACCCTGGAAAGAATGACTCTTGGATTAGAGATGAACACATGAAGAGTTTCGGCGGTTGGTTGCAACATCTCATCAAAAACAACACTCTTGGAGATCAGCTATAATTGTTTTCTAGGTCACCATCTTCGACTATATCGACTTTCCAAGGGTACGAGATAAATGGGTATACATTTTACACGATCGCCCAAGATAAAAAGAGCACCAACCAAAACAGTGGTGTCCGCTTTGATGCAACAGTCAACAATGGGTCAAACACCACATATTATGGTTAATAGAGGAGATATGGGAACTTGACTATGGACCTACTTTTAAGGTCCCCTTGTTTCGGTGCAAATGGGTCAAGCTGACATGAGGAGGGGTTGAGGTAGACAAGAAATACGGAATGATATCGTTGGATCTCAACAATCTTGGGTACTTAGACGAACCATTCGTCCTAGCCAATGATGTGGCTCAGGTTTTTTATGTGAAGGACATGTCTACCAAACCTAGAAAAAGAAAAAATAAGAAAAAGAATACATCAGACGATGAGCCAAAGCGCTACACAATTCTTTCAGGAAAAAGAAACATCACGGGAGTGGAGGACAAGACAAACATGTTGGAAGATTGTGATAAGTTTCATGAAATTCCGCCCTTCATGGTGAAGGATGACCCAAGCATCATGTTAATGAATGAAGATGCTCCATGGATACGGCGGGATCAGAAAGGAACACACGCGAAGAAATGATGTGTAATAATTGTAACATTTTATGAGTGAAGATGCTCCATGTGTCCATTTTTATAGTGTTGTCTGCAAACCATCTTGAGTGGGTTAGTCCCGTTTTATGGCTGGACCGGGACTAAAGGGGGGCCTTTAGTCCCGATTCGTACTTACCATTAAGATCTGATCTCCAAACGCGTGAGGTCACACATTAGGGAGTGCTTCTATGACCAGTTTCTTGGAGATCTGGGAGGCCAGGCTCCGGCATCTCCCTGAAACTGGCCGTAGTGATGTCCCTGCTCTCGAAAACCATCTTGCAGCTTGTAACTTCTCTAACTAGATCAATACGCCTAGGAGCTAACTAATTTCACATATTAGGGAGTGCCTCTATGACCAGTTACTTGGAGATGCCGGAGGACTGGGCTCCAACGGCATCTCCCTAAAACTGGCCGTAGTGGTGTCCCTGCTCTCAAAAACCATCTTGGAGATGCCTCAAACTGGCTGGAGGACTGGACTCACAAGGATGCCTATTTCTAGTACAAGCAGCTCGGCATAGTGTCGACACTCATGACATAATGTCGACACTCACCCCCTATTATTAGTGATGACTCATGTTTTGTCCCGGTTGGTGTCTCCAACCAAGACTAAAGGTTCATCTTTAGTCCCGGTTGGTGACACCATCCGGGACAAGGTACAAGCCGCACGACATAATGTCGACACTCACCCCTATTATTAGTGCTGCCTGGTCCAGTCTGCCGCAATCTCTTTAGTCGCGGTTGGTTTCTCCAACCGGGACTAAATATGAACCCTCTCTTTATAGGAATTTCCCTCTATTTATAGGCTGCTCGATCCAGCCTGCCTGCCCTTTCCTCTATTTATAGGTTGCTCTATTTATAGGCATTTTCCTCTAAACACAACAACATTTCATATTTAGTCCCGGGACTAGGTAACACTCAAGTCATTTATTAATATTAAAAACCGGGACAAACCGGGACTAGCTAACACTCAGGACTAAAGCCGCCCCCTTTAGTCATAATCATGCCTAGTGCTATAGTATGCAGCTTCAGGGTCTTCTTCGTCATCGTCATCGTCATCATCATCGTCATCGTCACCTGCCACTCCGGGGATCCTCAGCCCAGCCATGGCATATACCGGGGGCACCTGCCACTCCGGCCTCGGATTCACGGCGGGCGGGGGGAGGTATCCTGGAAGACGATGCCGCTACCTCCGGGCGGGGGAGGGGCCTTCTTGTGGCTCTGTGGCAGGTGGACTTGTGGGCACCGCAAGCGAGGATGGTCTCCCCTGGCGATGTAGCGCATCACTCTGATGATAGTATGGTTCGCCCACCACAGACGGCGGCCGGCTTCGTTGTGGTTCACCGGGGGCGGGCCATCACCCTCGTACCTGGCGAGCTCCCTTTCCCGCCTATTAGCGAAGAAGGCATTCCATGTGTCGTAGTTGTCGGGATCCCACTGGGGATCCATCCGCTGCTCCGGCGTGAGCTCGTGGTAGAAGTGGTTCGTGATGGCCGCCTGGCGTGCGGAACCTTGAGGGACAGGAGGGGAGAACCCTCGGCCATCCATCCGGCCGGTAGCCCGACGGACAAGGGTAGCTGGAGGTGCACAGCGCCTCGGTCTCCTCGAGGGTTAGAATGGCCCAGTAGGCGTTGTTGATTGTTCTAAGAGAGGAAGGTGTGGATGTGTGGATAGCCATGGCGCGATCACCCTAGAATAGAGGGAAAGGGCGGGAAAACTTGGCGGGAAGCTTTGGGAAATGGCGGGAAATATCTTTAGTCCCGGTTAGTGACTACAACCGGGACTAAAAGCTCTCATAAAAAGGGAAGGGCGGGAAAACATGGCGGGAAGCGGTGGGAAATGGCGGGAAATATCTTTAGTCCCGGTTAGTGACTACAACCGGGACTAAAAGCTCTCGTAAAAAGGAAAGGGCGGGAAAACATGGCGGGAAGCGGTGGGAAATGGCGGGAAATATATTTAGTCCCGGTTAGTGACTACAACCGGGACTAAATGTATATTATATTAAGATTCTTTATATTTTTTTATAATAATAGACATATTATTTGTTTTATTTGGATTTTTACAATAAAAGATATGATTTTCCAAAGTTTTATATTTGATTTGAATTAGAAAATAAAATTTACAAATGAAATAATTTATAAATGATGCAAACAGATGTATGGATATTATATTAAGATTCTTTATATTTTTCTGAAAATAATAGACATATTATTTGTTTTATTTGGATTTTTACAATAAAAGATATGATTTTCCAAAGTTTTATATTTGATTTGAATTAAAAAAAGAAAATTTACAAATGAAATAATTTATAAATGATGCAAACATATATAAGGATATTATATTAAGATTCTTTATATTTTTCTGATAATAGACATATTATTTGTTTTATTTGGATTTTTACAATAAAAGATATGATTTTCCAAAGTTTTATATTTGATTTGAAATAAAAAAAGAAAATTTACAAATGAAATAATTTATAAATGATGCAAACAGAGATATGGATATTATATTAAGATTCTTTATATTTTTCTGATAATAATAGACATATTATTTGTTTTATTTGGATTTTTACAATAAAAGATATGATTTTCCAAAGTTTTATATATGATTTGAATTAAAAAAAGAAAATTTACAAATGAAATAATTTATCAATGATGCAAACAGATATATGGATATTATATTAAGATTTTTTTATTTTTCTAATAATAATAGACATATTATTTGTTTTATTCATATTTTTACAATAAAAGATATGATTTTCCAAAGTTTTATATTTGATTTGAATTAAAAAAGAAAATTTACAAATGAAATAATTTATAAATTATGCAAACAGATATATGGATATTATATTAAGATTCTTTATATTTTTCTGATAATAATAGACATATTATTTGTTTTATTTGGATTTTTACAATAAAAGATATGATTTTCCAAAGTTTTATATTAGATTTGAATTAAAAAAATAAAATTTACAAAAAACAAACTAGTCGCGGGTCGTGGCTCGACCCAGGACTAGAGGGTGCCTACGCACGTGAAAACAAAGCGGCCGAAAAAACACACTAGTCCCGGGCGTGGCTTAACTCGCGACTAAAGGGGGGGGGGGGGTCTTTAGTCACGGGTTAAGCCACGACCCGGGACTACAGACCCTCTAGTCGCGGGCGGTGGCTTACCCCGGGACTAAAGGTACGTCCGTATATATTCCGTGCGCCAGGGGAGGTGCTGCCCAGCACTTAGCATTTGTCGATGTAGACGAAGACGAAGCACACAGACAAAGCATCGAAGACACATGGGAGGTGCTGCCCGGCCGCCGATTCCACCACACTGCCACCCTCGTCTCCGGCCGTGCGTGCTCTATTACTCCGTTGTGCCGCCGCTTCACCGTGTCGTGCTACCGCGCGCCTCGCTCACCGTTCCACCGCACTCCGCGTCCCGCCGTGCCGCCGCCCCGCAACGTCGCTGCCTCGCCGTGCCTCCGCCTGCCGCCCCGCCGTGACTCAATCGGTGAGAGCTCGAGGGAGTACGGGCGGGTGTGGTTTTGTATAATTATTAGCTAGCTAGGGTTATTAATTATTGTAATTGTAATTAGCTAGGATTAGGATTATATTGTTAGCTAGGGTTATTTTAATTATAATTAGCTAGGGTTATTTTTTAATTATAATTAGCTAGGGTTATTTTTTAATTATTGTTTTAATTATAATTAGCTAGGATTAAGATTATTTTGTTAGCTAGGGTTATTTTAATTATAATTAGCTAGGGTTATTTTTTAATTATAATTAGCTAGGGTTATTTTTTAATTATTGTTTTAATTATAGTTAGCTAGGGTTATTTTTTTGTTTTAGTTATTAGCTAGGATTATATTGTTTTACCACATTTAATATTAGGATTATTGTTTTTCCACAAATAATATTAGGGTTATTGTTTTTTTGTTTTAGTTATTAGGATTATTGTTTTACCAAAAATAATATTAGGGTTATTGTTTTTTGTTTTAGATATTAGGATTATTGTTTTATCACAAATAATATTAGGGTTATTAATTAGGGTTATTGTTTTTTTGTATTAGTTATTAGGATTATTGTTTTACCCCAAATAATATTAGGGTTATTAATTTGTGTTATTAGGGTATTGTTTTTTTATTTTAGTTATTAGGGTTATTGTTTTTTCTAACCTGTTTAACTCTCTTTCTGTTATAGATAATTAAGTCATGGATCCATCCGAAGATCCTGGTCGCATTGGTGAAGGTTTTCATCAGGGCATGATAAGAGGTGAAATTCCTCTTAATATTACTACCGGTGAAGATATTTTGCTCGAGGAAGAGATATCCTCATATCTGAATCCATCCGGTGATGGACTAGAGGAAAACCTAATGTACCAAGGGGAAGACTGGATGGACGAAGGGCAAACAAATAACAACAATAATGATGGCCCCTCGATAGGATCCAGCGAGGTACATATATATATAAAGCCTCGTGTTACCTCTATTCATTAACTGATCTAGATATATATTAATCACTCTCTCTTCTTCTTTTAGCCCACCGGATCGAAGCAATCGTCAGCTCAAACGAAACGAGGGCCGAACAAAAAGTTGGATGGTAATCAGAGGTTCACCATCGAAGAAATAGATGATGATGGTGAACCGATTGCTCCAGAGAAGCACCAGAGGATGTTTATAAATCAATGCGGGGTGCTTGTTAGGGCCAACCTGCCGATCACCATCCAAGAATGGAATCAGTCAAAGAAACCCGGTGAAGAATCCAATAGCTATGTCACCGATGATGCCAAAGATGGCCTTTGGCAGAAGCTCACAGCGCATTTCATACTACCTCTAGAGTATGAAGAATTTGAGGTAGATGGTATTACCCCATGGCTGGGTGGGCTTGAAAATAGAGCGAAAGTCAAGGAGTGGGCTCTAAGCAAGATGGCTGAACTGTACCAGAACCACAAGAAAAGTTTATACGCGAAATATGCCGCGAAAAAGAAAACTCCAGACTCAAAGGAGTAAACGAGAAGTTGAGAGAACAGTGGCCCGATTTTGTACAGTACAAGAAATATGATAAAGCAAAGGCAAAGTCGGAAAAGAACGCGTTAAATGCTGCCCCAAAGAAATACCATCATAAAACGGGGACAGGTGGCTACAAGAGTGCCGTCCCTAGGTGGGAAACTATGGAGAAGGAAATGAGGGCTAGAGGCGTCACTCCTGGTATAGATGGATGGCCCGAGAGGTCAAAGCATTGGTGGTACGGGCACGGGGGATCGTTGGACCGAAAAACAGGGAAGACATTATTTCATCAAAAAATTCTAAAACCCTCCCAAGACCTTATTCAAGCAATGAACGATGCTCAATTGGGATTGTTCTGTCCCGAGAGAGAACGACGAGCTGACACGCGCCCTAGGGAATCCTGAAAAGGGAGGACGAACACGAGGAAAAGGCGCCGGTGTCTCGTGGAAGAAAGGTTTCCTGAGTACGATGCCAGTTACAGAAGCCGTCAGAGAAAGAAGGACCGGTAGGCAGACCGGATCTCCAGGGTAGATCAGGACCTATCTGATCTGAAGAACCTCATGCAAGAAATTAGACAAAGGCCATCGTCAACTCACCCGCAGGCTGATGATCCTGCATTGGATCTTAGCCAGGGGAGAAGCAGTGTGGCTTCCACAGAGGTCCGGGCTGATAATCAAGCACTGTTGGATGATGCACCGGCTCCTCGCTACCCTGTGGATGATGTTAGAGAGATGGCACAATGTGAGCTACATCAGGCAATGAACAACCTGTCCTTCAAGGTGGCGATCGACACTGCTTTACCTTGTCTACCTGGAGCACTCCATCATTCACTTCTGATTCCACCTGGCTATGCTCGTGTCACGGTGGATGACATAGTGGACGATTTCGTGGACCTAGAGATTGACATCGCTACGCCTGAAGGCCTTACGAAACTAGGAGATGTCAAGTGCAACATCATTCTATGGAAGAAGAAGTACATCAAGTTTCCAGGCTCGGCGCCAAGGCCACCGACTCCGAGGAATCCAAGTCCACCCTGCATCAAATATCGTCAACCTCCAGGTCCACCCCAACCCGATTATCATCAACCTCCAAGTCCACCCCGCCCCGCTGACGATCACCGCAGCAGGAGTACATCAACTCGATCTCCGCCTCCGCTCAATACTCGATCTCCGCCTCCGCCTCCGTGCAGTACTACTACCTCGTCGAAGAAACGAAAGGTCGATGCTCCCCCGCGCCCACATCGAAGAAAGGTCAAACTGCGAAGATACTCGACATCCCGCCGGTCTTCCAAAGAGACCTTATGACAAGACCGATGAGGAAACTAACGCGGATGTGGCTGCCCAAGTTAAGGCGCATTTTGCACCTAAAAATCCTGAGCCAAAGACATTGTATGATGAAAAAACCAAAAAGTGGGCTAAATCCTTTCTTGAGCAACCATCCCAGGTATCGATGAATCTGGAATCAGACTATGACCGGGAGATTATTAAGCAAGCACAGAAGAAAAAAAATCACAAGTGCAAAAAGCGGGAAGCAAGTTGCCCATTTCGAACGGAAGAATCAATCGGTCGCCCCGCTCAAAGTCATTTCAGACCTCGACAAGGCCTTCAGAGATGAAATGGATATGGACATGCAAATAATGGACCCCAGAGCCCATAATAATGCTGCACTAATGGGCATCACTATATCACACACCAAAGCGCTTGCTACCGAAGCAAAAATGTCTCTTGGTCAATATTTAGGCTATGAAGATACGCTAGTGGGTCAGATAGTACGAAAGTATGTCCAAGGGGAGCCTCTGGTCTGTAATGAGGAGCTCGCGCGTCTATCCACACATATGCGGAATCTGCACGAATGGTACATGTCGCAAGCAGAAAAAAGCATCAGAAAGATTGGTTTCCGGTGGACGTTAGAAAGGAGCATCACTTCAAACCATACTCGATACAGGTTCAAATGACCGAACTGTTTCAATTATACAACCAGCGCACCCTCGACAAATCTATCATTGGTTGCTGCTGTCTGTAAGTGATTTATTTCTATAATTAAGTTTGTAGCTCAGCTCGTTCATTGCATTTAATATATTATCCTAACTATATATCCTTTTGTATGATATTATATTCTGCAGAATGAAGATGCTTGAATGCAAAAGAGCTAGAAGATACGACGCTGGGTTCATTGACCCATATATCGTTAATGAATATACGTTAAAGAATCACCCCAAGGACGTGAAGGAAGACATGTGCAGGTTCTTAACACTACTAGGAAACTAGCTATAGATAGACAGACTTTCTGTGGCGCATGGTTCTGACCATGCGCCACAAAAGTTGTCCAGTGGCGCATTTCATCAAATGTGCCATAGAAGTCTTCATACTTCTATGGCGCATATAGGAAAAATGCGCCACAGAAGTTGAAACTTCTATGGCGCATATGTCCACATGCACCACAGAAGTTCGATCTTCTGTGGCACATATGGACATATGCGCCACAGAAAGCTCGGGTGGACCCTACCACATAATCTCATTGACTGTACTCTGACCAACATTCTATGGCGCATATGACCATATGCGCCACAGAAGTTCATCTTCTATGGCGCATATAGAGGCATGCGCCACAGAAGTTGGAGTAGGAAAAACAGATTCTACCCCCCTCCCCCGTGGATCGCCTTTTTACCTTTGCAAAAAATAAAAAAAAATGAAAAACACTTCAAAAAATAAAATCCTTTCACATAGTGATAGGTAATATGGTTTATTTTGTAGGAAAATTAACAAACATGCATTTCGACTTTTTATGCAAAAAAAAGTTTATGCCACGGTAAAACGGCCGTAACTTTTGCATACGATGTCGGAAAAATACGTATAATATACCAAAATGACGAGAACGAGATTTCGCATCCGCTCACAACGACCTACCTATGGTCGTTTAGAGATTATTAGATTTTCAAAATTCAAAAAGAGTAAAAAGTTATGGCCAAAAGATCGTTTTTTCCTGCAAAAAAATAAAAAAAGAGCACAAACTTCTGTGGCGCATTTCTTCCATATGCGCCACAGAAGTCTTGGCAAAATTAGAAATTTGAATCCCGCCCCTTCTCCCTCTCTTATACTCTTCCACTCCTCCACCCTTACCCTCCTCACCTTCTTCTCTCATTCTCCTCATCTTCTCCTCCTCCTCCACCCCGGTGAGATCCTCCTCCTCCTCCTCCACCACCACCCCGATGAGATCCTCCTCCTCCTCCACCACCCCGGTAAGCTTCTCCTCCTCCTCCTCCACCACCCCGGTGAGCTCCTCCCTCCTCCACTCCGGTGAGCTCTTCCCTCCTCCACCTCGTGTGGCCTCCTCCTCTCCTCCAGCGGCGACCTCCAACTCCTCCACCAGCGACCTCCTTCTCTTCTCCATCGGCGACCCCCACCTCCGGCGACCTCCGCCTTCGACGAGCACCACCTTCGGCCAGATCTGGCCAGATTTTTTTCTTGAAATTTGAAAAAAACTTCTGTGGCGCATAATTGCCAAATGCACCACAGAAGTTTGAGATCTGGTTCGGGACTTCTGTGGCGCATTTTGGCAATATGCGCCACAGAAGTTTTTCAGACTTCTGTGGCGCATTTCAATATGTGCCACAGAAGTGCACTTTAGTGGCGAGATAACAGTGGCATATCCCATATGCGCCACAGAAGTCCCAAAATGGTGCGCCACTGATAGGCCTTTTCCTAGTAGTGTAAGCGAGAATAATTTTGTTAAGGAAATACTATTTCCTTACAACTTCAAGTGAGTGTTTATATCTTGTACACATTTTATTTTTGCTTACTCGATGAGCTATGCATGTATGCTTATGTAAACGTTCGCAGATTCCACTGGATCTTGCTAACAAGTTGACAAGTCCCTAGTTGAAGTCCACGACTCATTATGTTGGGACCAAGAGGAGTGGAGCGACATGAAAGCAATGCTCCATAAGTAATTTCAATCATTATCGCATTATATCGTCCTATTTCGTTCATTTCCTGATATCAAGTAACTAATAACTCCTTTGTTCATTTTCTTTGCCGAGCAGGTGTTGGACACGGTTCAGACAGAAGATACCGGGTCCATTCAAAGAGGAGCTAACTTATAAAATGGTGAAGACTTTACAGCAGCCACCAGGAACTCTTTTATGTGGATACTATGTCTGCGAGTACATTCGCGAGTTGACTAGTGAGCGGAAAGTTGACTCACATTATATTTATGGTTTGCGGGAGAAACTAGAGCCAAACCAGCGCATAAGAGCAATTCAAGAGGAGCTGGTGGGATTTATGATGAAGGAGGTCCTTGATGTACATGGAGAGCATTATGCGGATGATGTGGAACTCGATTTGACTTAGTGATCTCCATGTAGTTGATATGATATATATATTCATCAATGACAATGTAATTTCAAAACATTTCTACCTTTTGATATATATCATGAACGTATACTTGCAAGGGATCAATTAATTATATAGATGCATCAACGAGTACTGTGTATGTACTAGCATAGAATATGTGTACTAAAATATATGTTTGAAATTATAGTGAAACACAAAACAAAAAAGGAACCAAATGGCCAAAAAAAGGAAATACACAATCTCTGTCGTGGCAGAGAAACACACGAATTCTCTGCAACGGCAGGAAACCTTTTAGTCCCGGGTGGTGTTACAGCCCGGGACTAGAGGGTTTCCGCCCCCCCGCGGCGCTGAAACAGCCACGTGGCTGTTATCATCCGTGGGCCATAGCGAGCTGGGACTAGTGGGGGGGCCTTAAGACCCGTTACATGTTTGAGATATATGACCAAAACCTCGTCGTTTTCGTGTTTTATACCCGTTTTCATGAGTTGTTTTCCACATTTTTTGGGTTCCAAGCGGATTTGCAAGGCCTGTAAGACCCGATACATGTTGGAGAGATATGACCAAAAACTCGTCGTTTTCGCGTTTTATGGCTGTTTTCATGAGCTATTGCCCACTTTTTTCGTGTTCTAGGGTGATTTACAACGACCTTAAGACCCGATACATGTTTGGGAGTTATGACAAAAAACTCGTCATTTTTGTGTTTTTTGCCATTTTGATGAGTTATTTCCCATAGTTTTTGGGCTGCAAGCGGATTCGCAAGGCCTTTAAGACCCGTTACATGTTTGAGAGATATGACTAAAACCTCGTCGTTTTCATGTATGATGGCTATTTTCATGAGCTATTGCCCACTGTTTTTGGCGTTCCAGGGCGATTTACAAAGACCTTAAGACCCGATACATGTTGGAGAGATATGACCCAAGACTCGTAGTTTTCGCGTTTTATGGCCGTTTTCATGAGCTATTGCCCATGGTTTTAGGGTTCCAAGGTGACTTAAAACAACCTTAAGAATCGATACATGTTTGAGAGTTATGACCAAAAACTCGTCGCTTTCATGTTTTATGGCCGATTTCAGGAGCTATTGCCCACATTTTTGGGGTTCCATGGCAATTTGCATGGTCCATAAGACCCCTCACATGTCTGACAGATATGTCAAGAAACTCGTCATTTTTGCGTTTTATGGTCGTTTTCATGAGCTATTGCCCACATTTTTGTGGTTCTAGGGTGATTTACAATGACCTTAAGACCCGTTACATGTTTGAGATATATGACCAAAAACTCGTCGTTTTCGTGTTTTATAGCCGTTTTCATGAGTTGTTTTCCACAGTTTTTGGCTTCCAAGCTGATTTGCAAGGCCTATAAGACCCGATACATGTTGGAGAGATATGACCAAGAACTCGTCGTTTTCGCGTTTTATAGCCATTTTCATGAGCTATTGCCCACTGTTTTGGTGTTCTAGGGTGATTTACAACGACCTTAAGACCCGGTACATGTTTGAGAGTTATGACCAATAACTTGTCGTTTTTGTGTTTTTTGCCATTTTCATGAGTTATTTCCCACAGTTTTTGGGCTGCAAGCAGATTCACAAGGCCTTTAAGTCCAGTTACATGTTTGAGAGATATGACTAAAAACTTGTCATTTTCGTGTATGATGGCTATTTTCATGAGCTATTGCCCACTGTTTTTGGCGTTCCAGGGCGATTTACAAAGACCTTAAGACCCGATACATGTTGGAGAGATATGACCCAAGACTCTTAGTTTTCGCGTTTTATGGCCGTATTCATGAGCTATTGCCCATGGTTTTGGGGTTCCAAGGTGATTTACAACAACCTTAAGACCTGTTACATGTTTAAGATATATGACCAAAAACTCGTCGTTTTCGTGTTTTATAGCCGTTTTCATGAGTTGTTTTCCACAGTTTTTGGGTTCCAAGCGGATTTGCAAGGCCTGTAAGACCCGATACATGTTGGAGAGATATGACCAAGAACTCGTCATTTTCGCGTTTTATAGCCATTTTCATGAGCTATTACCCACTGTTTTGGTGTTCTAGGGTGATTTACGACGACCTTAAGACCCGGCACATGTTTGAGAGTTATGACCAACAACTCGTCGTTGTTGTGTTTTTTGCCATTTTCATGAGTTATTTCCCACAGTTTTTGGGATGCAAGCGGATTCGCAAGGCCTTTAAGACCCGTTACATGTTTGAGAGATATGACTAAAAACTCGTCGTTTTCGTGTATGATGGCTATTTTCATGAGCTATTGCCCACTGTTTTTGGTGTTCCAGGGCGATTTACAAAGACCTTAAGACCCGATACATGTTGGAGAGATATGACCCAAGACTCGTAGTTTTCGCGTTTTATGGCCGTTTTCATGAGCTATTGCCCATGGTTCTGGGGTTCCAAGGTGACTTACAACAACCTTAAGAACCGATACATGTTTGAGATTTATAACCAAAAACTCGTCGCTTTTGTGTTTTATGGACGATTTCATGACCTATTGCCCACATTTTTGGGGTTCCATGGCAATTTGCATGGTCCATAAGACCCCTCACATGTCTGACAGATATGTCAAGGAACTCGTCATTTTCGCGTTTTATGGTCGTTTTCATGAGCTATTGCCCACAATTTTAGGGTTCTAGGGTGATTTACAATGACCTTAAGACCCGTTACATGTTTGAGATATATGACCAAAAACTCGCCGTTTTCGTGTTTTATAGCCGTTTTCATGAGTTGTTTTCCACATGTTTTGGGTTCCAAGCGGATTTGCCAGGCCTGTAAGACCCGATACATGTTGGAAAGATATGTACAAAAACTCGTCGTTTTCACATTTTATGGCCGTTTTCATGAGCTATTGCCCGCTTTTATGGTGTTCTAGGGTGATTTACAACGACCTTAAGACCCAATACATGTTTGAGAGTTATGACCAAAAACTCGTCGTTTTTGTGTTTTTTCCATTTTCATGAATTATTTCCCACAGATTTTGGGCTGCAAGCGGATTCGCAAGGCCTTTAAGACCCGTTACATGTTTGAGTGATATGACTAAAAAGTCGTCGTTTTCGCGTTTGATGGCGGTTTGCATGAGCTATTGCCCACTGTTTGTGGCGTTCCAGGGTGATTTACAAAGACCTTAAGACGCGATACATGTTGGAGAGATATGACCCAAGACTCGTAGTTTTCGCATTTTATGGCCGTTTTCATGAGCTATTTCACATGGGTTTATGGTTCCAAGGTGACTTACAACAACCTTAAGCACCGATACATGTTATAGAGTTATGACCAAAAACTTGTCGGTTTCGTGTTTTATGGCCGATTTCATGAGCTATTGCCCACATTTTTGGGGTTCCCACAACTAGGAAATTCTTCATCAGTGGCGCATCTATATTGGTCTTCTATGGCGCATGGCAGGGATGCCACTGTTACATCGCCACTGATGAAAACTTCTGTGGCGCATTCCAAAACGCGCCACAAAAGTCATGATACTTCTGTGGCGCATTTTGGTTGATGTGCCACAGGACTCTATTCAGTGGCGCATTCTGGAAAATGCGCCACTGAAGCTCTATGCGCCACAGAAGTTAAAAACGATGCGCCACTGGTTTGAATATCAGGTATAAAAAAAATCGAAACTTGTCAAAATATACAGTATTATTCAGGTATTATACAGTACTATATAGAAACAGTATATTTGACTTAGTATATGAAAACAAATATAATACAAACATGAATATAGTGCCATCACACTACTTAGAGCCCGAACGAGATAGACAAGTGATCATCATATTACAATACAAGTTAAATGAAGTGTTTGTTACATTTATACAAGTGTTTGTTACAAAGTTCACTATCTCATCACATTACAAATGAAGTGTTCATCGCCTACACTAGAATAAAACAGAATACAACTTTGATGATGGTGAGCAAGAGCACTAGCAATATCTTCATCCGGTTCTCCTTCCATAGGTGGTTCCTCCACTTGGCTACCGCCTCCTCTTGAGTCACGTATCCTTTGTAGCTGTTGCCGCTAAACTTGTTCACCTGTTTTTGACAGTCCTCCCACTCATCGTAGACTCCTGGAACCCAACCCTTGTAAACCACGTACCACTTAGTCATCTCTATAGATAAGGCATATTAGTAAATCATTCAACAGAAAGAACTAAATTGGTTCACATGCATATATATTCACATAAACTAAAGCAAAAGATCAGTAAACATAGAAGATAGCACATCGATCATAATCATAGAACTTCGACGACAATGACCACAATAGTGAAGTTTACAACATACAACCATGGTAGTATATAGTTCGTGACACAACACTACACACAGACATCTATGATAATTCTAGGCGCACACATCGATCAATGTTGAGAACTGCTAATGCTCGGCTTAGGGAATGGTAGATAGCCATCCTTCGTCATCCACGTCCTATTGTCACCCTATTATCGAAGAATATTTTCAATCTCCCTCTTAGTCAACCCTCTGTTGTGTATTAGGACCCCCCTTGTGTTGACATCTTCCATGATGATTTCCGACAACTTAACCTAGATGCGATGGAAGTCTTCTCTAAGATCATCATCGTCCCTTCGCGCCAAATTTTCGGCCCATGCTCAGAAACTAGATGGCAGAGTTAGGTTCTGGCAATCCCGGACAAACCCTTTAAGGTGATGCATGGCATAGAAGGCCTCCTTGGCGCCGCTAGTAGCCGGCTCCTTGACGCACGAGAACTCGAGCACGTGCTTGAACACGTGCTTGTCATCCCTGATACATTCCCCCTTGTTGACGAAGGGGCATCCCTTTTTAGCGTAGCCCTCGAGAGCCTCATTCAAACCACCCCTTATTCTGGTGTAGTCCTTCTTCTTCTTCGTACTCGCCGAGTCGAAATACGATGCTATCGAGTACTTTGTGCAAATGACGATGAGTGTGCAGTATTTGTGTCTGCACAACACGATTGAAAAGGGATGTTGGAAAAGGGCAAAGGAAGAAAGCTATAAGAAAGCCTAAGTTAACAATGCTAGGGGGTGTCTGTACTTACTCGGGAAAGAAAGGCAAAAGAAGCATGTTCGTCCTCTTGTGGTCCACCATGAACTTCTCGAGATACGCCGTCGCCTTGGCACGCGTCTCAGATCCTTCCCTCAACTGGCTATCACGCATGTAGTAGGGATCCACTATCGCGATGTAGGGGGTCTGCTCTCTCTTGGTCTTCATTGCCATATTGAGAGCGAATAGGCGGACCATGTTATAGTCCAGCCGTTTCGAGATAAACAGCTTGAAGACGTCCTCGTACGCTATGAAGAACACGTCCGCGGGGCTTCATGGACGAAGTCCACGTCCGATGGCACCTTGATAGTGAAAACCGGGTAATTTGGATCTTTGTCTTTAAGAAGAATGCCCTCTAGTGTCTGGATACTATCACTCAAAGCGAGCATATGTCCACCAGCAAGGAAAGTAGCTCCGGAGTCAGTATCGCTTCACCGGCTATATGTATCCTGGGCAAGCCATCCTCGCGGGCTGGTACGACGTCATCCTTAGCCAGGATCCTCTTCGGAGGAGGTTGGCTCTCGGCTTTCTTACCTCTCTTCCTGTGCTTCTTCGTCTTCTGAGAAGGCTCCTCCACTAGGGATGCTAAGTGCTCAACGACCGCCTTTTGGAGTGTGCCAGGGCTAAACACGAATCCAACAGGTTTCTCCTGTTGATCAGCGGCCGGAGGCGTCTCTTGAGATAAACCATGGAAGATCAGGCGTTGCGTGCATGTAGTGGGACGCCCACCTTGACCCTCGCCAGCGACGAAGGGTCTTCATCCATAGCAGGCATGTACAATCCTATGCTGGCGCCGGTGTTGATGTAGTCGTCGATGTTGACAAATTCTTCATCATCATTGTTGTTGCCTCCATGTGGTTATGGTGGTGGCGGGGGCGACGGCGGTTGCGTTGCGACGGCGGAATCGCCTTGGGGCGGCCCACACACTCCCAACAGTTGTTGGTGGCGACTGGTGGTGGCAACGACGACAGGTGGCTTCCGAGGTGGTGGCCGGACGATCGAGGTGGCACCGGTGACAGGTGGCATCCGAGGTGGTGGCCGGACGATCGAGGTGGCACTTAGGTGCCCCGTAAGACGAATCTGAGTCTTCGGCCATGTCAAGGGCCAGCCGTGGCATTCTGCAAGGGTCTTGTGTTCGACGGCTCCCTAAGGTTGAAAGGGGGGGGGGGTTCCATGTCGTCGCACCCTGGCAACACCCAAGCAATCTGGACCCTCATCACGACATTGTCCATTGCATTGTTGTGCATCGTGCGGTTCGCCGGTTGTATGATATTGCCCTTGGCAACATCCCTCAACTCGCCGCCGGCAACTTTGTGGAGTAGTACGCAAGCAACATCCTGAATATCGACACATATGTGTTGGGCATCATGATCGAGGTGGCAGTCACCAAAGGCGCATAAAGAAGATGAAGCAGAGTATGATATTAGTTACCTTGGTGAGGGCGTTGAGCTCGGCTAATGTCAACACACGGCCGATCCCGGCGGCAGGCCTATCATCAGCATTCTCCCATTGTACTGGTGCCACCGCCGGCTGTGCGATACTGGTATTTTTGGCGGGAGAAGCAGGGTGCAGTTGTGCGACAACAAGCTCTTGCGGCTGCGCTGCGGCGATGGTGGCCGGCGGGGTCACCAAGTCCGGCGACGCATTAACGTTGATGCTCGAGTTGCTGCCGCTAAAGCTAGGCACGTTTATCGGCCCATGTCAAGATCCCGCATTCCAAACAGCTAGCCCCTCCATCAACCCAGGGGGGATGATTGCACGAATCTTCTCCTCCAATAACTTTTCCATTGCTTTCTCGTCCACTTTTGCCTCTAATGTCTTCACCTTCAACTTCAGCTCTTCAACCTCGGCTTTATCTTTAGCCGCCGACTGGTTCTTCCTCTCCCTCCACTTCTTTGCGTCCTCTTTGTAGTACTCGGTAAATTTCATGCTTGTACCGAAGCCGGACACACGGCCAGTTGATTTTGGCGGCAACTTCTTCTCCCTCTTATTGTAAGTGTTCGTCGCTATGTTAAAAACAGTGTCCCATGGCTCCGCCGCCGAATCTTGGGATGACAAGTCCTCGCTAGTGTTCAATTCCTTCTCCTGCAGAGATACAAGGAGAGGTGAACCCATGCATGCATTTAGATTCTTGGCTTAATTATTTTAATGATATATCCACGGTAAGTTCCTTACCAGCTCATCCTCAAAGGCCTTCACATCCGGGTCGTCGGTGACGAACTCCCCTGTAACAGGGTCCAGGTAGTAGCGGGCCCGTACAAATTGTCGGATCTGCAGGTCTGTGATTTTATGCCATGGGTTCTCTTTACCCAGGCGTTCAAGCTCGGCGTCCTCCTTGTCCCAAATGGGCTGTTTCCCTCTGTATCCGCCGCTTCCAAGCCGGTGGTTACCTATGTTATTCTCTCACATAGTCTTTCCCCACTCAGTCCATGATTTAAAGGCAGTGATATCTAAGTCCGCCTTAAATATCTTGAACTCTTCTTCGTCGAGCATCGGATTTTTCCTACTTATAATCTCCCAGCTTTCACCTTTGTCAATGCTGTTCTTTACCCGGGTTTTCAGTTGCTCAAGGCGTTGCTTATCTTTGTCAGTGCTAGTTTGTTCACCGGGTTCTTGTTACTCTCCAGGTTTCTGAACTTCTCTCGGAATGTGTATCGCTTGTGAAGCTTCTTAAGGAGGTTCTCGAACAAAGCATGATTATGTCGGATGTAATTCGTGTTGATCGACATGCTTTCCCGGATGATGCACCCGAGTTGCATGCCATACCCGCAGGCAATCGATGAAGGCGGAATGGGTTGGCCACCTTCTGTGACCTCGGTGAACTCATCAGAGACGTTGGCGAGCACTTGCGGCTTTCGATCCTTAATATCCTTCTTCTTCTTCTTCTGTATGGTGGCCGGGTTGCCACTACCACCATCTGTGCGCTCACCACCATCCGTGGGGGTGTTTCCCTCCTCCCCGCCTTCACTAGTTCCGTCGTAGTCGTCGTCGTCCCCCTCGTAATATGGATCTTCCTCGCCCCCAGCACCTCCGACGACGGTCGTCGGTGGTGGTGTCATTCTCATCTCCTCCGCCTCCTCATGCTCTTGGGACGACCCCAGAACGACTTGTTGGCCTCTCGGGCTAGATCCTCGACGCTCATTTGTTTAGAAGGACCGGCCTCGTCGTTAGTCGACATGTTTGCGCTTTATTACTAAAAAAAGAGGCAAAAAGTTAGCACAAATATCGATCGAAAAATTCGGCATGACCTTTGCTAATTTTTGGACCTACGAGTGCCCGTTTCTCAACCGAAACGGAAGTGAATCAACACTTCGGGAGAAACAGGCAACTCAATTGAAATCCCTGCAAAAAAACACCCCAACCCCATTGATAACCCCATTGACACCATCCATCATCATCTAACACCATCTCATTCACAAAATAAACAAACCTCTGCAGCACCATCTCATTCAGATTCAAATGAAGCATAAACAAGTTGGCAGCACCATCTCATTCACAAAATAAACAAACTCTACAAAGTTATATGCCAGTTTGGAAGCACCATAGTAGCAGCACAGCATTGGCATACATCGTAGATATACCATAGTAGCAGCACAGCATTGGCATACATCGTAGATATACCATAGTAGCAGCACAGCTTCATAGTACTTAAAACATATACAATAGCACAACACGCAGCACCATAGTAGCAGCACGTACAGCTTCATAGTACCAGCTATAGAGGACGTACTTAAAACAGATACAATAGGAGCACCTATACACAACACAATAGCAGCACCTATACACAACACCTACACTTTAAATCTTTAAACATGAAAACAAAATAGTGGTATGTGCCAATTTGAATAGTGGGATAAATACTAAACCCTATGTGTTTAGGATCCTAAACAAAATAGTGGTATGTGCCAATTTGACCGGTTGTAGCCGCGTTAACTTTGAGCAGTTAACACTTTGTTGAAAGTATGTTCCAGCTTTAGTCTGTAAAAATGCAGTAACCATTTTATTGAATACTTTGACTTCTAAATATAATCACCTAAACACAGCCTTAAACAAAAAGATAAATACATCTTCACGTCTTAACAAGGACCTGCACTCTCTTCAGGACAATCATACTGAAGAACTCTTTCCTGATTTAGCAGTCACACTGTAATGCTAGAAAATAAATGCGCAACAGGAAACTGTTCGAAATGGTTACAGATAATACTAAGGGTTAGACTTTTCGGAGAAGACCTATGAATAGTTCTTTGCAAGAAAGTGACAGATCAATTGTTCACCTGTTAAATCCGGTTATAGAACTAAACAATACAATGAGCCCTGACTTCTTCTTAAATTAAAAACAATAGAGGTAAAGTACGAAAGCAGCTAGATTACACAACATTGATGTCTTGTTCTGCATGGATCGTGGATACAACACTATATTTACATCACTCTCATTGACACCACGCAACGGCTTAGTAACTTGATAAAGTATATCTCTTACAGCACCATTTCACAGAACTTGAACTAAAAAATTCAAACTTTGCACACAGTGAACTAACTGAGCTTTGCAAAAATTAGAACTGAACTTAAATGTTCAAATTTTCCACTGACTGAACTTTGGCAAACACTCTCAAAAGGCAAGCTCACTCTCAAAAGGCAAGCTCACTCTCAGTTATTCCTTGCCAGGATCATCCTTCAAAAGGCAAGCTCACTCTCAAGTCTGATCATATCCTTACCCGCAAAAAAAACCACCAAGGTGCATGCATCAAACAAGAACCCTATCCTACTATTCAAATTGGCATATACTAATCAGATAAATCTATACACAGCACCTATAAATATATACACAACACCTATAAATCTATGCACAATGCCTATAAATCAGACCTTATCAGATGCTCAACTAATCAGATGCTCACCTAATATTTAAACAAGTCCAGACCTAATCAGATGCTCAACTGGCGTGGACGGCGAGGTGGCGCGGGATGGGGAGGTGGTCATCGACGGCGGTGTGCGCCGCCCTTCTCCTTCTCGGGGGCAGCTAGTGTGCGCTGCCCTTCTCCTCCTCGGGGGCGGCAGCAGGTGGCTCCTCCACGGTCTCCGGCGGGGCAAGTGGCTCCTCCTCCACGGGCTCCGGCGGCTGCAGGTGGCTCCTCCTCCACGGGCTCCAGCGGCGGCAGGTTCGTCGGGCGCGCGCGAGTAAGCTAGGGTTCGTTGGGGACGCGTGAGTAAGCTAGGGTTCGTCGGGGGAGAGAGTAGCAGGTTGGGGAAAGAAAAGGGGAAGGGGAAGAACAGTTATTTGGCTAAGTGCCAATGTTCTGTGGTTTCTGCGGCGCATTCGAGCGATATGCGCCACAGAACATTTCCCAGCTAGTGAGGCTGTAGTAGGACATCAAACACAGATTGGCCTAGTGGTTATGATGCATAGACAAACCTTTCCCAGCCAGGTTCGAATCCTGGCTGGGTCACTTTTTTTTCTTTGTTTCAAAATTATATGTTACTAATATATTTAAAACCAAGCACATACACATGTATATTTATTAAAAAACACTCCCCGAATTATTGTATATATTGTGCTTGTCACAAACACATGTGAATTTGTATACCCACAGGAATATCATGATATATTTTTAGTCTCTAACTAATACACAAAAAAGGTCACACATCGTCGTGTGATATTTCGAGCTAGCTAGCCTCTCTTCACAATCTTCTTGCCTTTTTTCTTCGCGGTTGAATACTTTAGCCCGGGTACTATGAGATTTCTTCTCGTGAACAGACAACCTTTAGTAGGTAGTGTGGTCTTTCTTCTTACTGTAGTAGTAGTAGGCATGTTGAAGTACTTGTCGAACTCCTCTTCGATCTTCGGATCGCCATTCTTGTCGAAGTCTTGCTCGTTGACGGATCCTTCCATTCCAATGATGCTCCTCTGGCCCCTCCTCACTACAACACGAGTGGGCTTTGACGGGTCGGTAATAAAGAAACATTGATCAACTTGGCTAGCGAGTATCCACGGCTCATTTTGTGTGGAGGCCTTCTTTTGCCGACTTGGCATCTGGTATAACACAGGTGGTGAAATATCGGCCTTCTTTTTCGACGTTCTTGGCCTATCTAACACGGAACATCGGTACCGTCTCTCCACAGTAGTCGAGCTCCCATATCTCCCCGATCCTTTCGTAGGATCTTTCCATGACAGTAGTATCGTCATCGGCGAAGGACATCATAGTAACTCCTGAGTTTTGATATTCGCTATTCGTGTTCTTTTCCTTGGTGTAGAATCTGTAACCGTTGATGTCGTATGACTGATAGGTCTTTACGTTATGTGCTGGGCCCTGTGACAAGGAGAATATGAGTTGTTGATCTTCTGTAGAAGGCGTCCGCGGGGGATTGTCCAGCAGCCTTTTCTTGAACCAACCCATGAAGGTGGAGTTGTGTTCTCTTGTTACGTCTCCTTTCTTCCTCGAGCAGGCCCGGTCCATGTACTCCTGCTCGATTAAGCTTTTGTGCTCTTTCACCCAAGGGCTGACCAATTCAATGTGTTGTAGTGCGACTCGGTGTGCCCTGCCAAAGTTGGCGCGTCGATTAGCAATGCCGACATGCAGTGAGCGGTGGCCCTCGCGGTGACCATACCCAGCGAGCCTGCCGAGGTGCTTCTTGGTGGGTATTCCAACATCCTCGTTCTCGGTGGTTAGATAGTTCTGGCAGAAAGAGATGCACTCGTAGATCAGAAAGCCCTTGGCTATGCTTCCATCTGGACGGGACCTGTTGCGAACGAACCCTTTGATAACACTGTTCAGCCTCAAACGACATCATGTTGTGCAGGAATGTCGGCCCGAGATGGATGATGTCATCCACGACATGGACAAGTAGATGCACCATGATGTCGAAGAATGCGGGCGGAAAGTAAATCTTGAGCTCCCATAGTATCACCACGATCTCTTCCTGTAGCCTGTCGAGCTGCTTCATGCCGATCGACTTCCTAGAGATGACGTCGAAAAAGTTGCACAAGCCAAACAACGTCTCACGGACGTGCTCGTCCATTATCCCTCGTATGGCAATTGGAAGTATCTGTGTCATCATCACGTGACAGTCGTGGGACTTCATACCGCTGAACCTCTTCTTCGCTACGTCGAGATACCTGCTTATCTTGCTCGAGTAACCGTGAGGAACTTTGACTCCTAGGAGGCACCTGAAAAACTGCTCGATCTCCTCCTGACACAGAGTGAAGCAGGCAGCACGAAGCATAACCACCTCATTCTTCTTAACCCTTTTGCGGCGACCCTGAGTCCCTTCCGTTTGATCGTCATCATCATCACTATCAGGGTACTAAAGCTCCTTCTTGATGCCAAGCAATTTCAGGTCATTTCTTGCTTTCGGCACATCCATGGTCCTCTCCGGCATGTTGAGGAGAGTGCCAAGCAGACTCTCGGTAACGTTCTTTGTGATGTGCATTACATCGAGGCTATGGGGCGTGTGGAGGACCTTCTAGTACGGCAGGTCCCAGAAAACAGACCTCGCTTTCCATACACCCAGAAGCGGCTTTGTCCTTGGTCGCTTCTTTCCTGGCGCTGGGCACTCATCCCAATTATTCAGAAGCTCCTCGATTTCTTTGCCGCTCCTCGTACGCGGGGCTCTTTCGAGCTCGTCTTTACCATTGAACAGGTCACCATGTTTTCTCCATGGGTGATCCATGTGAAGACACTTTCGAGTCCCTTGGAACACGGTTTTCGAAGACCCGGGATCCTTGGGTAGCTGGAGATGCGGGGTCTTATCCATGCACTTGACACATGCATTGTGTCCGTAGTTCACCTGGGCCGATACATATGCGTAACCAGGATAGTCCTGCACCGTCGTGAGCAACGCGGCTCTTAGAGGGAAATATTCTTTAGTGTAGGCGTCCCACGTATGGGCTGGCATCTCCCACAACGTGGCTAACTCCTCTTTCAACAGCCCGAGATAAAGATGCATATCGACACCTGGCTGTGTCGGCCCCTGAATAAGAATGCTCATGTGTACGTACCTTTGCTTTATGCAGAGCCACGGGGGGATGTTGTACGGCCATATAAACACGGGTCAGGTGCTATGCGTGCTACTCTGGTTGCCAAAAGGATTGAGTCCATCGGTACTCATACCCAGCCTGACATTCCTTGCATCGCCCCGAACTCTTCGAACTCGATGTCCAATGCATTCCCCTGGCTGGCGTCTGAAGGGTGTGTTAGGATCTTGCCCTTCTCTGGATCATCTTCGGGTTTCTCCCTTTCCGCGTGCCATTGCATTAGCTTTGCTTCCTTAGGATCTACGAAATATCTCTGTAGACGGGGAGTGATAGGAAAGTACCATACCACTTTTCGAGGAACTTTCTTGTTCCCTCTCTTGTACCGTCCATGGCCGCACACAGGACATGTTGTTCTCTCCGCGTACTCGTTACGATAAAGTGCGCAATCATTGATACATGCATGGTATTTAACGTGCGGTAGGTCGAGAGAGCACACGATTTTCTTGGCCTCCTCTATACTTGTTGGCAATGTGTTCCCGTTAGGAAGACGATCGTGCCAGAATTCCATGTTAGCATTGAAGCTCACGTCGGTCCATTTGTGTTCCGCCTTCATCTCTAGAGCCTTGAGTGCTACACTCAGGCGTGTATCCTCGGGCCGACACCCATGATACAATGGAGTCATCCCATCTAACTCCATTTGCGCCAGCTTGTCTTTCTCTCTGGCTGCAGCTTTGGCGTTGCTCGTCTCCTTGAGAAGCAGTTCCTGAACATGAGGGTTCCTTAACACCGAAGTTAGCAGCGTCTGGGTGTTCGCTTCTTCTCCTTCTTCATGATGGTCATGCCCGTCGACATCTCCTTCTTCGTTATGATGATCATGCCCATCGCCGGTATATTCTTCGTCATCATGACCATGCCCGTAGGGAGACTCTTCGTCTTCTCGCCCGCTCAAGTCTTCATGATGACCAACACCATTTACTGCCAGCTCCTCATCGAAGTCGTCGCGCATGAAACCGGCGCTGGCGGTGATCCTCCAATTGTCCAGAATCAGGGTCGATCCAGCGCTAGAGTTTGCATGTTCGACATGGACATCTCATCTGGGTCTTGTTGTTCCGAATCATGTCCGCCTTGGCGTCTTTCTTATACCTAGTAACTCGACCTTCGCTCATGCTGACGACCATGGTAGCCTGCGCGGTATGCACATATAGAGCAAAAGATAGAGAGTAGGTTAATTAGAAACAACACCTTATACACACACAAAACACACATGCATGGTCGTCGCCGGAAAAATTCGGCATGACCTTTCCTAAAAGTAGGACATATGGGTGGTGCAAAAATTTGCCGAAATAGAAATGAATCAACATTTCGGCAAACATCCATGCACCACACCAGGACAGAGACAAGCAAAAACAAGAATATTCTTCCCATGCAAGCATCCATGCACCACACAAGCTTCATGCACAAACATCATCCTCGCGCCATGCATGCATCACATATACACATCGCCCGCGCGACAAGCTTTACACCTACAAAACATGCATATTCATGGCCAATTACTCACCCGGTAGATTGAATACCGAGTCAAGAGCGCGATGTGAGAGAGTTGGAGAAAAGTAGGTGTGTTTTAGATCTACTAGTTGGAGAAAGGCTTTCCCTAACCAATCTATCAACTATAGTAGGTTTAAATACAAAAAAATGTAGAAAAGTATAGACACAATGGGATGGGAGAGAGGAGGAAGACGAGCTAGGAGGAGGGGGAAGAAGGATGTGAAATGGATGGTGGTAGATAGAGGGGTGCAAATCTGCCACCTTTGTGCAGATCTGGTCGAAGGATTCTGTGGCGCATCTGAGCAATATCGCCACGAAGTTCAATCTTCATGGCGCATCTTTGGGTGCATGCGCCATAGAACCTTGTCCATAGGGTGCAGTGGACCATGTGGGCCCCGTGACTCAATGTTCTATGGCGCGCCGCGAATATGCATACAGAACCTTGGCGGACATGGCGGGCACTGTGGGCCCCGACACTCAGTGTTATGTGGCGCATGTTGTGGTTATGCGCCACAGAAGTTTAACCTATGCGTCACAGAACACTGAGGGCAGATCTGCACCGAATAAAGGTGGCAGATAGAGCTGCTTTAATGACATCCCTATATATATACCACACTCCCTGTCCAAAGCAACATACCTGCCCCTCATGTCTTCTTCCCACGACTCATCGGAAGACTCGCTGGAGAGCACAACCCGCTCGCGTTCCCTGCAGCCAACTCGAAGTGGAGGGGCGAGGTCGAGGGGCAGTGATCGGAGTCAGTCGCCGCGGGATTCAGAGGTCAACCTAATCAAGGAGGAGGCCAGACTGCGGCACGAGGCCCTCTACAACAAGGCCATAAGGTTGTACGCCGTGCTCGCGTCTCCGGAGGAGAGGGCGCGTATGGCGGAACCATTCGGGTGGCGGCCGATGCTCGACCCCAACGTGTCCATGGAAGACCACGTCCGCAGGCTGTAGGCGCGCGTGAACAGGGAGGTTTGGCATCTTCCACCGCCATCGCCCCCACCAGCTCTATGAAGGGATTTGCAATGTTGTAGTTTGTGTATTTGCAATGATGTATGGCATTGTTGTTTTGCTGTTCAAGGCTATGCGCATGTGCATTTTGCAATGATGTACGCCACTGCACATGTCTATCTACTAGATTATCTAGTATATTCTACCTATTCCACTACTAGTTGGGAAAAGCACAAGAGAAGTTTGTTCTAGGAAACACGAAGCATTCTGTGGCGCATATTGGAGGAATGCGCCACAGAAGTTTGTTCTTCTGTGGCGCATATGCAAGAATGCGCCATAGAAGCTTGTACATGGGTGTACAGAGTGTGGGGCCCACATTGTTGTTCTGTGGCGCATATGACCATATGCGCCACAGAAGATATAATCTTCTGTGGCGCATAATCTTGTATGCGCCACAGAAGTTTGGTCAGAGCACGGTCGTACCCCGCCTGCTGTGGGTCCCACCAAACTTCAGTGGCGCATATGGGGTGATGCCCCACAGAAGATTCATGGTCCAACCGCTGGTGTGGGTCCCACCATACTTCTGTGGCGCATTACTCTGTAAGATGTGCCACAGAAGTTTTGTGGCACATGGTCAGAACCATGCTTCGCAGAAGGTATGTCTATCTATAGCTAGTTTCCTAGTAGTGTCCATGGCAATTTGCATGGTCCATAAGACCCCTCACATGTCTGAGAGATATGTCAAGAAACTCGTCTTTTTTGCGTTTTCTAGTCATTTTCATGAGCTATGCCCATAGTTTTCGGGTTCTAGGGTGACTTAAAATAACCTTAAGACCCGTTACATGTTTGAGATATATGACCAAAAACTCGTCTTTTTCGTGTTTTATAGTCATTTTCATGAGTTGTTTTCCACAATTTTTGGGTTCCAAGCGGATTTGCAAGGCCTGTAAGACCCGATACATGTTGGAGAGATATGACCAAAAACTCTTCGTTTTCGCGTTTTATGGCCGTTTTCATGATTTATTGCCCACTGTTTTGGTGTTCAAGGGTGATTTACAACGACCTTAAGACCCGATACATGTTTGAGAGTTATGACCAAAAACTCGTCGTTTTTGTGTTTTTTGCCATTTTCATGAGTTATTTCCCACAGTTTTTGGACTGCAAACGGATTCGCAAGGCCTTTAAGACCCGTTACATGTTTGAGAGATATGAATAAAAACTCGTCATTTTCGTGTTTGATGGCTGTTTTCATGAGCTATTGCCCACTTTTTTTTGGCATTCCAGGGCGATTTACAAAGACCTTAAGACCAGATACATGTTGGAGACATTGTCCCAAGACTCGTAGTTTTTGCGTTTTATGACCGTTTTCATGAGCTATTGCCCATGGGTTTATGGTTCCAAGGTTACTTACAACAACCTTAAGAACCGATACATGTTTGAGAGTTATGACCAAAAACACGTCGCTTTCGTGTTTTATGGCTGATTTCATGAGCTATTGCCCACATTTTTGGGGTTCCATGGCAATTTGCATGGTCCATAAGGCCACTCCCATGTCTAAGAGATATGTCAAGAAACTCGTCGTTTCGCATTTTCTGGTCGTTTTCATGAGCTATTGACCTTAAGACCCGTTACATGTTTGAGATATATGACCAAAAACTCGTCGTTTTCGTGTTTTATAGCCGTTTTCATGAGTTGTTTTCCATGGTTTTTGGGTTCCAAGATGATTTGCAAGGCCTGTAAGACCCGATACATGTTGGAGAGATATGACCAAGAACTCATCATTTTCGTGTTTTATAGCCATTTTCATGAGCTATTGCCCACTGTTTTGGTGTTCTAGGGTGATTTACAACGACCTTAAGACCCAATACATGTTTGAGAGTTATGACCAAAAACTCGTCGTTTTTGTGTTTTTTGCCATTTTCATGAGTTATTTCCCATAGTTTTTGGGCTGCAAGTGGATTCGCAAGGCCTTTAAGACCCGTTACATGTTTGAGAGATATGACTAAAAACTCGTCGTCTTCGTGTATGATGGCTATTTTCATGAGCTATTGCCCACTGTTTTTGGTGTTCTAGGGCGATTTACAATGACCTTAAGACCCAATACATGTTTGAGAGTTATGACCAAACTCTCGTTGTTTTTGTGTTTTTTTGCATTTTCATGAGTTATTTCCCACAGTTTTTGGGCTGCAAGCGGATTCGCAAGGCCTTTAAGACCCGTTACATGTTTGAGAGATATGACTAAAAACTCGTCGTTTTCGCGTTTGATGGCTGTTTGCATGAGCTATTGCCCACTGTTTGTGGCGTTCCTGGGAGATTTACAAAGACCTTAAGACGCGATACATGTTGGAGAGAAATGACCCAAGACTCATAGTTTTCGCGTTTTATGGCCGTTTTCCTGAGCTATTTCACATGGGTTTATGGTTCTAAGGTGACTTACAAAAACCTTAAGCACCGATACATGTTATAGAGTTATGACCAAAAATTTGTCGGTTTCGTGTTTTTTGGCCGATTTCATGAGCTATTGCCCACATTTTTGGGGTTCCATGGCAATTTTCATGGTCCATAAGACCCCTCACATGTCTGAGAGATATGTCAAGAAACTCGTCGTTTTCGCGTTTTCTGGTCATTTTCATGAGCTATGCTCATAGTTTTCGTGTTCTAGGGTGATTTAAAATGACCTTAAGACCCATACATGTTTGAGATATATGACCAAAAACTCGTCTTTTTCGTGTTTCATAGCCGTTTTCATGAGTTGTTTCCACAGTTTTTGGGTTCCAAGCGGATTTGCAAGGCTTGTAAGACCCGATACATGTTGGAGAGATATGACCAAAAACTCTTCGTTTTCGCGTTTTATGGCCATTTTCATGATTTATTGCCCACTATTTTGGTGTTCTAGGGTGATGTACAATGACCTTAAGAACCGATACATGTTTGAGAGTTATGACCAAAAACTCGTCGTTTTTGTGTTTTTTTGCCATTTTCATGAGTTATTTCCCACAGTTTTTGGACTGCAAACGGATTCGCAAGGCCTTTAAGACCCGTTACATGTTTGAGAGATATGACTAAAAACTCATCGTTTTCGTCTTTGATGGCTGTTTTCATGAGCTATTGCCCACTGTTTTTGGCATTCTAGGGCGATTTACAAAGACCTTAATACCAGATACATGTTGGAGAGATTGTCCCAAGACTCGTAGTTTTCGCGTTTTATGGCCGTTTTCATGAGCTATTGCCCATGGTTTTATGGTTCCAAGGTGACTTACAACAACCTTAAGAACCGATACATGTTTGAGTGTTATGACCAAAAAAACGTCGCTTTCTTGTTTTATGGCCGATTTCATGAGCTATTGCCCACATTTTTGGGGTTCCATGGCAATTTGCATGGTCCATAAGGCCCCCCCCATGTCTGAGAGATATGTCAAGGAACTCGTCGTTTCGCGTTTTCTGGTCGTTTTCATGAGCTATTGACCTTAAGACCCGTTACATGTTTGAGATATATGACCAAAAACTTGTCGTTTTCGTGTTTTCTAGCCGTTTTCATGAGTTTTTTCCACGGTTTTTGGGTTCCAAGCGGATTTTCAAGGCCTGTAAGACCCGATACATGTTGGGGAGATATGACGAAGAACTCGTCGTTTTCGCGTTTTATAGCCATTTTCATGAGCTATTGCCCACTGTTTTGGTGTTCTAGGGATATTTACAACCACCTTAAGACCCGATACATGTTTGAGAGTTATGAACAAAAACTCGTCGTTTTTGTGTTTTTTGCCATTTTCATGAGTTATTTCCCACAGTTTTTGGGCTGCAAGCGCATTCGCAAGGCCTTTAAGACCCGTTACATGTTTGAGAGATATGACTAAAAACTTGTCGTTTCGCGTTTGATGGCTGTTTTCATGAGCTATTGCCCATAGTTTTTGGGGTTCCATGGCGATTTACAAAGACCTTAAGACCCGATTCATCTTGGTTAGATATGACCCAAGACTCGTAGCTTTCGCGTTTTATGGCCGTTTTCATGAGCTATTGCCCATGGTTTTATGGTTCCAAGGTGGCTTACAACAACCTTAATAACCGATACATGTTTGAGAGTTATGACCAAAAACTCATCGGTTTCGTGTTTTATGGCCGATTTCATGAGCTATTGCCCACATATTTAGTTTCCATGGCAATTTGCATGGTCCATAAGACCCCTCAAATGTCTAAGAGATATGTCAAGCAACTCGTCGTTTTCGCGTTTTATGGTTGTTTTCATGAGCTATTGCCCATAGTTTTGGCGTTCTAGGGTGATTTACAATGACCTTAAGACCCGTTACATGTTTGAGATATATGACCAAAAACTTGTCGTTTTCGTGTTTTATAGCCGTTTTCATGAGTTGTTTTCCACAGTTTTTGGGTTCCAAGCGGATTTGCAAGGACTGTAAGACCCGATACATGTTGGAGAGATATGACCAAGAACTCGCCGTTTTTGCCATTTATGGCCATTTTCATGAGCTATTGCCCACTGTTTTGGTGTTGTAGGGTGATTTAGAACGACCTTAAGACCCGGTACATGTTTGAGAGTTATGACCAAAAACTCGTCGTTTTTGTGATTTTTGTCATTTTCATGAGTTATTTCCCACAGTTTTCGGGCTGCAAGCGCATTCGCAAGGCCTTTAAGACCCGTTACATGTTTGAGAGATATGACTAAAAACTTGTCGTTTTCACGTTTGATGGCTGTTTTCATGAGCTATTGTGTCACATCCCAAGATTTTCCAAATCTTGTAATGTGAAAAATAAATGAATAAAATAAAACTTTGTTTGATTTTCAGGGCCAGAAGAAACTTTTTGAATTCAAATGGAACTTCAAACCTATTTGGAATAAATAAAATCCTAAAAGGATTTAAAAAGATAAACATTTTAAACAAAGGAAAAATAAAATATTTTGGAAATTACTATTTTGGATCTTTCAAATAAAAGGTTTTGGTTTTCAAAAGAAAAGGAGGATTTATAAATAAGGATTATTTTATATAGCCAAATTAAACCTTGGCCAATATTTTGAAATAGATGTTTTGTTTTGATTAAAAATAGTAATGGTTTATTTAAATAAATAATAAGGATTTAATATCCAAATTTTTATTTAAGTAAAAGGCTTTTCCCATTTTTAAATAAACACAAAAACTTATTTATTTGTTTAAAGATAAGTTTTCCAAGTATTTTATTCCCAAATAAAACATACTGATTTGGTTTTGAAGATAATTAGATTTCAAAATGGAGTTTTAAAATAAACATCAAATTCTATTTTGATTTAATAACAATGGTCTATTTATTTAATAAATAATGGACCTAAAAATAAAATTATTATCTTGGATTTAGAATTTGGTTTATGTTACTGAACAGAACAAAATTCATAGTGCAAGGTTTGGTGATTGTTTGATTTGAATTGAACATTGTTTGGATGTTTGAAAATTTCAAAACAGAATTGGAAAATAGAAAAAGAAAAGGTTCAGGAAAGGAAAAAAATAGAGTCTGGACCAGCCCAGCCGGCCAAGCCCACAAGGCCCAGAACCAGCCCAGCTTTTCCTCCCCGAAGAAAACGTTTACTTTTCGATTCTAACCTAAGCAGAACCTTGGTAGTGGACCCTTCCCTCACTCCTTTTCCCACTGACCAGCATACCCCACTTTTCCAGCTCGTCTCCTTCCTCGCGACGACCACGCCGGCCGTTTCTGCCGTTGATGTCACGGCTTGAATACGCATTGATTCCACGCCTTAACCTCGCCATGACTACACGCTATTAATCGCCAGCGTCTCCTCCTCCTTTCCCCTCACACGCCACTCCCTCTCTGCCCCGAGGCTGCCTCAATTTGAGCTCGCCCTCCCACTGCTCCGACGAGCTTTCTCCTCCAATTCCGGCCAGCACTCGCCACCTCCTGCCTCCCCGACCAAGCTCACACCTTCACCACTCCCTAGCGCATCTGCCTGTATCCTTCGTTCGACCACGGGCGCCCCAGAGCATCACCTTCGTCAAGCTCCGACCTCGCCGCCGTCTGTCTCGTCTCCGTCGAGCTCCCCCGGTAAACCTCGACCGCCCCTCTCCTTCTCGATCATGCGATGTCAGCGCCGCAACTATCTGGCCGCTCCGCCGCTCGCCGTTGTCCTAGCGCCGCCCGCTTTTGGCAAGTCAGTAGGAGCCGTTCGATCTAGATCGGGCGAGTAGGATTAGATCATTTAACCGCGAAGGGGTACGCGTCCTGTGCCGCACGATCTGATTAGATCCAATGGCTGCAGCGCGTGATCCGGCCGAACCGGTACCGTCCAGTTAGACAGCGCCGCGTGTCGCCAGTCTGTTTAAAACAGAATTTGAAAAACAGATTTGTTTGTGATTTTCAAACCTTTGTAACTTTCGATCCACACGTCCAAAAATTCCAAATTTGATATCATTGGAATCAGTGAAACAAACCCTAGCCAACCATGCCCTTAGTTTAGCAAATAGTATCCATTAGAGTGATTATTTTTGCAGAAACTTTTGTGTGGTTATTTAAAGTAGAAAAATGATTCAAAAATGTTTTAGGGTTAAAACCTTTGCAAATTGTTTTGATGTAAACTCACTGACCCTAGGAACCAACCCATGGTCTTGGAAATGAATTTGGTAAAATTTAGGATGGATTATTTGACTTAGCCATTTCTAGCCAAATGAAAATAATGGTTTGATTATAAAATGTTTTTGGAGTAAAAACTTTGGGAAAATGTTTTGAAACAAACCTACTGACCCAAAACACCAAGTTTTGCAATAGCAACTCATTTGGTGAACAACTTAAAGTTGTTACTTTGATAAAAATATTTTCCACTACATAAAATGATGGTTGGATTTAAAAATGGATTTTGGACAAAACGCTTTTACAAACGACTTTGCCACTTTGGAAAATGACCAATTTGGAACTTACAAAGTTTATAAGCCTAGTGGAGACCATCTTTGCAAATAGAACCATCTCTTGCATGCTTACATGCATGACCTAGATCCCATCGTTTTGTGTGTGTGAATTGTTGAATGATTATTGGTTTGGGATGCTACTTGATACTATGCTTGCTTGATTGATTGTAGTGAAGTTAGAAAAGTGTGAGACTAGCAATATCAAGGAGTGAACCATCATTCCCTTCCAAAAAGGCAAGTGACACTATCATCTAAAAGTCCTACTATTTTCATTATACTTAGTGGATTTGAAACATGCATGAAAAGAATTTCTATACTTATGCTATGCTAAATCCTAATAGGATACCCTATACATTCCTTAGTAAAAACAATGTAGTTGTTACATGCTTAGCCATGCTATGTTTTGAAAAGAGATACATGTTGAGATTTTACAAAGGTTGAGAAAAGGACTTGTGTTTTATATAATAAAACAAGGACTCAATGAACCACCTAGGTGGAGGATACTTTAAGTTTTGGAGAAGGTGGCAACAAAAGGAACCATGTCTATGGGAATCACTTTGTGTTGTGCTCCAAAAGAAAACCACCTAGGAAACTTAGAGATTGAACATGTTTCTCCAATTGTGGCTTTCGTGTGCAACCACATGCTATTATGGCTCTGGCTTAGTCAACTACATTAGGAAGACCCATACATTGTCTTTAGTTCTTGGACATGGGGACCTGGAATCCTTCATGGGTGCTGAAGACAAGCTAGCAATGGTGTATGGGAGGACCTTTTGGAAAGACTTCGTCACATTCTCAATCTGCCAGTACTCCATCTTGGTGAGTGCTAATCCAGTGGCCACTGGTGGCAAAAGGATGGGAATGTGACATGTGGGTAAAGTGTACTCCTTCTGCAGAAGATAATAAAATCTAAGTACTTAGCCGTGTCCCCGGTTATGGACAATACTGAGCAACTAAAGTTTGAACCATGGGAGATCTCGACATTCCAACTTCTAAAATAAAAACTTGATGCACTTGGGGGTACCAAGGAATTCAAAGAGATTTTGTTAAGCTTGATGCACTTGGGGTTACCAAGGTGCTCAAGAGTTTTTTCTTAAAGCTTGATGTACTTGGAGTTACCAAGGAACTCATGAGATTTTGATAAAACTTGTTGCACTTGGAGTTACCAAGGAGCTCAAGGGATTTTTGACAAGGAATTGAACACTTGAGTTTCTACCAAGGAGTTCAAGGAACTTGGAAAAAGGAGATTTTGACAAAGGACCAAAACCATTTTGAAAAGATAGGATAAATTATTGCTTTATGCAAATAAGCCTAAAACTCTACTTAGCCAAATATGCATGTGTTGATAGGATCCACTCATATTATACATAGAAGTGAAGCTTGCCAATACAATTCAAATGTATTGACCCTTGTGGCTGTAACTTTTAATGTTGCAGGTTTGATTTATTTTAGTGAAGATTGTTTGATTAGGATTACAAAGTCTACAACCAACATCTGCCTGTGGCACTTTTGAAGATAAAGGACCCATGACTATAGTTATTCCGCTGCAATGTAATGTAATAGCCAAATGAGCTATGTAAAGATGTAATTATGTTATTCCTGGTTATAAAGTTATATTATGACCTTTGTATCTTGATATTACATCTTAACTGTGGATGCTAGCTATTGATCCAGGGACTAGCATTGTAAACACAGGGGACACCACCTTATGTTAATAAAGTTTGGGACACTCCCTCCACAGATGGTATCAGAGCATTGTGTTGCCTGTAGGATTTATAAACCTAGGATTGGACAAAAACCCTTAGAAAAATAGGAGTTGTGCTTGTTCCAAGAACTTATTTACAAAACACTTGTAAACTCTTTCCTCAACCATTTTTGATTTCAACTCTACATCTCTTCTATTTTCAACTTGATGGAAAAACCTACCCCATGGCCAAAGACTACACCATGAGCAAAGCACTTCCTCAACACTTTCAACTCTAATGACTTCAACTTCTTCAACTCTAATGATTTCAACTCTAATGACTTCAACATCTTCAGCATGATCACCAAGGACTTCCAACTTGGATAACCCTAAGGACTACAAGTGAGACAAGGAAATCTTGCTCAAGATTTGGAGACTAAGGGAATGCAAAAGTTATAAGGAAGCCACATCACTTGAAGACAAGGTAACAAAGAGTTTTTCCAAGGAAACCATGATCTCATGTAAAGAAGAATCAACCACAGAAGGATGGAAAGATCACAAGTAAACCATATAGATGGACCACCATATTTTAGCTAAGTTAAACCCACCAACTTATGTGGTGTAACAAAAATATTTTTGTTGTCTAAGTGTGTGCTTGAACTTGTTGTTTAGTGAATTATTTGGTTTGTGATTGCATGCACATTGCTTGTGTAAATTGTGATGTGTGTGATTAGGATTGATTCCTTAGAAAACCTTTTGCCTATTCTAATCTTCCTTCAACCCAAACAAATGACTACTCCAAGAGACTCCAACATCAAGGTTGATGACACCAACACCAACCAAGAGGACAACATGAAAGAACTCATAGCAACTCAACACCAGTTGAACCAAGTGACAGCTCAGTTCATAGCCAACTCTAGTGGAGAAGATCCAGCCCTGCAAGGATTTTTGGAAACTCAAGGCCAACTTATGCTTAAGGTGACTGATCAAATGATCAAAATGGAAGAAAACTATCCCAAGAAAGTTAGTGACAACAAGGATGACAGAAATGTTATTCTAGATGGAGCCCCAGCTTGCATTATTTGTGGAGACAAGGACCATACTTCCAGGGAGCATGGAGATCAATGCCCCAACTGTGAAGGGAAACATCCTGTTGGACAGTGTCCTACTTCTCAAGCTACTTGCTACCTATGTGAAGGAAACAACCATGTTCCTATCCAATGCCCCATCTACTCCATTGTGGAACAAAGGAAACAAGAAGGATCCAAGTCTACCAAGAAAGGAAAAGGACCACTTATACCTCCAAACAAGACAACCCAATTCAAAGGACTAAAGAAACCCAAGAAACAAAAGCAGGACATGAGCCTTGTGCAATGCCGTAAATGTAAGGAAATGGGACACTACTCCAGTGGATGCCCAGAGAACAAGAAGAATAAAGAGATTGGTCAAGTGATGTGCAACAATTGCAAAGAGATAGGCCACTATGTAGCAACTTGTCCACAAGAGCCACGTAAAGAACTCAAGTAAATCCACTGTTTCAATTGCAAAAACCCAGGACATTATGCAAGCAACTGTCCAGAAAAGATGAAGAACAAGTTGACCAAGCCTATGGAGAAACTCAACCTTGGCACATGAGTCAAGCATGGAAACTAAGGACACAAATGCAACTGTTTGCTTAGAGAAAGTTTTTCCCAGGATCCCAAGAAGGACAATATGTAATTTTTGTTTGAAATTTTTTAAGGGTGGTAGTACCCTAGTTGTTTTGAGCCTACTTGTAACCCTAGCCTTCCCAAATCTCGGGACGAGATTTATTTTAAGGGTGGTAGCCTGTCACATCCCAAGATTTTCCAAATCTTGTAATGTGAAAAATAAATGAATAAAATAAAACTTTGTTTGATTTTCAGGGCCAGAAGAAACTTTTTGAATTCAAATGGAACTTCAAACCTATTTGGAATAAATAAAATCCTAAAAGGATTTAAAAAGATAAACATTTTAAACAAAGGAAAAATAAAATATTTTGGAAATTACTATTTTGGATCTTTCAAATAAAAGGTTTTGTTTTTCAAAAGAAAAGGAGGATTTATAAATAAGGATTATTTTATATAGCCAAATTAAACCTTGGCCAATATTTTGAAATAGATGTTTTGTTTTGATTAAAAATAGTAATGGTTTATTTAAATAAATAATCAGGATTTAATATCCAAATTTTTATTTAAGTAAAAGGCTTTTCCCATTTTTAAATAAACACAAAAACTTATTTATTTGTTTAAAGATAAGTTTTCCAAGTATTTTATTCCCAAATAAAACATACTGATTTGGTTTTGAAGATAATTAGATTTCAAAATGGAGTTTTAAAATAAACATCAAATTCTATTTTGATTTAATAACAATGGTCTATTTATTTAATAAATAATGGACCTAAAAATAAAATTATTATCTTGGATTTAGAATTTGGTTTATGTTACTGAACAGAACAAAATTCATAGTGCAAGGTTTGGTGATTGTTTGATTTGAATTGAACATTGTTTGGATGTTTGAAAATTTCAAAACAGAATTGGAAAATAGAAAAAGAAAAGGTTCAGGAAAGGAAAAAAATAGAGTCTGGACCAGCCCAGCCGGCCAAGCCCACAAGGCCCAGAACCAGCCCAGCTTTTCCTCCCCGAAGAAAACGTTTCGCACTCAGATTCTAACCTAAACAGACACTGACTGGTGGACCCTTCCCTCACTCCTTTTCCCACTGACCAGCATACCCCACTTTTCCAGCTCGTCTCCTTCCTCGCGACGACCACGCCGGCCGTTTCTGCCGTTGATGTCACGGCTTGAATACGCATTGATTCCACGCCTTAACCTCGCCATGACTGCACGCTATTAATCGCCAGCGTCTCCTCCTCCTTTCCCCTCACACGCCACTCCCTCTCTGCCCCGAGGCTGCCTCAATTTGAGCTCGCCCTCCCACTGCTCCGACGAGCTTTCTCCTCCAATTCCGGCCAGCACTCGCCACCTCCTGCCTCCCCGACCAAGCTCACACCTTCACCACTCCCTAGCGCATCTGCCTGTATCCTTCGTTCGACCACGGGCGCCCCAGAGCATCACCTTCGTCAAGCTCCGACCTCGCCGCCGTCTGTCTCGTCTCCGTCGAGCTCCCCCGGTAAACCTCGACCGGCCCTCTCCTTCTCGATCATGCGAGCAACTTCGCCTTGGTCTTACGCACCTAACCATACCCTCGGTTGGCCTTCTCGTGACCTGTAGCGACGACCCCGACCACGACCAGGACCACCCGACGTTGTTCTCTACTCCGACGAGCAATCGCAGCTGTACCAGAGCACCCCCTGCCACGACAAGCACACGGCGAGGATCACCACAGCCCTGCGAATCTGGTGAGCTTACTCCCTCCCTTTTTCTCTTCCTGCGACGTCAGCGCCGCCACTATCTGGCCGCTCCGCCGCTCGCCGTTGTCCTAGCGCCGCCCGCTTTTGGCAAGTCAGTAGGAGCCGTTCGATCTAGATCGGGCGAGTAGGATTAGATCACTTAACCGCAAAGGGGTACACATCCTGTGCCGCACGATCTGATTAGATCCAATGGCTGCAGCGCGTGATCCGGCCGAACCGGTACCGTCTAGTTAGACAGCGCCGCATGTCGCCAGTCTGTTTAAAACAGAATTTGAAAAACAGTTTTGTTTGTGATTTTCAAACCTTTGTAACTTTCGATCCACACGTCCAAAAATTGCAAATTTGATATCATTGGAATCAGTGAAACAAACCCTAGCCAACCATGCCCTTAGTTTAGCAAATAGTATCCATTAGAGTGATTATTTTTGCAGAAACTTTTGTGTGCTTATTTAAAGTAGAAAAATGATTCAAAAATGTTTTAGGGTTAAAACCTTTGCAAATTGTTTTGATGTAAACTCACTGACCCTAGGAACCAACCCATGGTCTTGGAAATGAATTTGGTAAAATTTAGGATGGATTATTTGACTTAGCCATTTCTAGCCAAATGAAAATAATGGTTTGATTATAAACATGTTTTTGGAGTAAAAACTTTGGGAAAATGTTTTGAAACAAACCTACTGACCCAAAACACCAAGTTTTGAATAGCAACTCATTTGGTGAACAACTTAAAGTTGTTACTTTGATAAAAATATTTTCCACTACATAAAATGATGGTTGGATTTAAAAATGGATTTGGACAAAACCCTTTTACAAATGACTTTGACACTTTGGAAAATGACCAATTTGGAACTTACAAAGTTTAGAAGCCTAGTGGAGACCATCTTTGCAAATAGAACCATATCTTGCATGCTTACATGCATGACCTAGATCCCATCGTTTTGTGTGTGTGAATTGTTGAATGATTATTGTTTTGGGATGCTACTTGATACTATGCTTGCTTGATTGATTGTAGTGAAGTTAGAAAAGTGTGAGACTAGCAATATCAAGGAGTGAACCATCATTCCCTACCAAAAAGGCAAGTGACACTATCATCTAAAAGTCCTACTATTTTCATTATACTTAGTGGATTTGAAACATGCATGAAAATAATTTCTATACTTATGCTATGCTAAATCCTAATAGGATACCCTATACATTCCTAAGTAAAAACAATGTAGTTGTTACATGCTTAGCCATGCTATGTTTTGAAAAGAGATACATGTTGAGATTTTACAAAGGTTGAGAAAAGGACTTGTGTTTTATATAATAAAACAAGGACTCAATGAACCACCTAGGTGGAGGATACTTTAAGTTTTGGAGAAGGTGGCAACAAAAGGAACCATGTCTATGGGAATCACTTTGTGTTGTGCTCCAAAAGAAAACCACCTAGGAAACTTAGAGATTGAACATGTTTCTCCAATTGTGGCTTTCGTGTGCAACCACATGCTATTATGGCTCTGGCTTAGTCAACTACATTAGGAAGACCCATACATTGTCTTTAGTTTACTGGACATGGGGACCTGGAATCCTTCATGGGTGCTGAAGACAAGCTAGCAATGGTGTATGGGAGGACCTTTTGGAAAGACTTCGTCACATTCTCAATCTGCCAGTACTCCATCTTGGTGAGTGCTAATCCAGTGGCCACTGGTGGCAAAAGGATGGGAATGTGACATGTGGGTAAAGTGTACTCCTTCTGCAGAAGATAATAAAATCTAAGTACTTAGCCGTGTCCCCGGTTATGGACAATACTGAGCAACTAAAGTTTGAACCATGGGAGATCTCGACATTCCAACTTCTAAAATAAAAACTTGATGCACTTGGGGGTACCAAGGAATTCAAAGAGATTTTGTTAAGCTTGATGCACTTGGGGTTACCAAGGTGCTCAAGAGTTTTTTCTTAAAGCTTGATGTACTTGGAGTTACCAAGGAACTCATGAGATTTTGATAAAACTTGTTGCACTTGGAGTTACCAAGGAGCTCAAGGGATTTTTGACAAGGAATTGAACACTTGAGTTTCTACCAAGGAGTTCAAGGAACTTGGAAAAAGGAGATTTTGACAAAGGACCAAAACCATTTTGAAAAGATAGGATAAATTATTGCTTTATGCAAATAAGCCTAAAACTCTACTTAGCCAAATATGCATGTGTTGATAGGATCCACTCATATTATACATAGAAGTGAAGCTTGCCAATACAATTCAAATGTATTGACCCTTGTGGCTGTAACTTTTAATGTTGCAGGTTTGATTTATTTTAGTGAAGATTGTTTGATTAGGATTACAAAGTCTACAACCAACATCTGCCTGTGGCACTTTTGAAGATAAAGGACCCATGACTATAGTTATTCCGCTGCAATGTAATGTAATAACCAAATGAGCTATGTAAAGATGTAATTATGTCATTCCTGGTTATAAAGTTATATTATGACCTTTGTATCTTGATATTACATCTTAACTGTGGATGCTAGCTATTGATCCAGGGACTAGCATTGTAAACACAGGGGACACCACCTTATGTTAATAAAGGTTGGGACAGTCCCTCTACATATTGCCCACAGTTTTTGGCGTTCCAGGGCGATTTACAAAGACCTTAAGACCCAATACATGTTGGAGAGATATGACCCAAGACTTGTAGTTTTCGCGTCTTATGGCCGTTTTCATGGGCTATTGCCCATGGTTTTATGGTTCCTAGGTGACTTATAACAACCTTAATAACCGATACATGTTTGAGAGTTATGACCAAAAACTCCTCGGTTCGTGTTTTATGGCCGATTTCTTGAGCTATTGCCCACATATTTAGGTTCCATGGCAATTTGCATGGTCCATAAGACCCCTCAAATGTCTAAGAGATATGTCAGGAAACTCGTCGTTTTCGCGTTTTATGGTTGTTTCCATGAGCTATTACCCACAGTTTTGGGGTTCTACGGTGATTTACAATGACCTTAAGACCCGTTACATGTATGAGATATATGACCAAAAACTCGTCGTTTTCGTGTTTTATAGCCGTTTTCATGAGTTGTTTTCCACAGTTTTTGGGTTCCAAGCGGATTTGCAAGGCATGTAAGACCCGATACATGTTGGAGAGATATGACCAAGAACTCGTCGTTTTCGCGTTTTATGGCCGTTTTCATGAGCTATTGCCCACTGTTTTGGTGTTCTAGGGTGATTTACAACGACCTTAAGACCCGATACATGTTTGAGAGTTATGACCAAAAACTCATCGTTTTTGTGTTTTTTGTCATTTTCATGAGTTATTTCCCATAGTTTTTGGGCTGCAAGAGCATTCGCAAGGCCTTTAAGACCCGTTACATGTTTGAGATATATGACTAAAAACTTGTCGTTTTCATGTTTGATGGCTGTTTTCATGAGCTATTGCCCACAATTTTTGGCGTTCCAGGGCGATCTACAAAGACCTTAAGACCCGAGACATGTTGGAGAGATATGACCCAAGACTCGTAGCTTTCGCGTTTTATGGCCGTTTTCATGAGCTATTGCCCATGGTTTTATGGTTCCAAGGTGACTTACAGCAACCTTAATAACCGATACATGTTTGAGAGTTATGACCAAAAACTCGTCGCTTCCGTGTTTTATGGCCGATTGCATGAGCTATTGCCCACATTTTTGGGTTCCATGGCAATTTGCATGGTTCATAAGACCCCTCACATGTCTAAGAGATATGTCAACAAACTCGTCGTTTTCGCGTGTTATGGTTGTTTTCATGAGCTATTGCCCATAGTTTTGGCGTTCTAGGGTGATTTACAATGACCTTAAGACCCGTTACATGTTTGAGATCTATGACCAAAAACTCGTCGTTTTCGTGTTTTATAGCCGTTTTCATGAGTTGCTTTCCACAGTTTTTTGGTTCCAAGCGGATTTGCAAGGCCTGTAAGACCCGATACATGTTGGGGAGATATGACGAAGAACTCGTCGTTTTCGCGTTTTATGGCCGTTTTCATGAGCTATTTCCCACTGTTTTGATGTTCTAGGGTGATTTACAACGACCTTAAGACCCGATACATGTTTGAGAGTTATGACCAAAAACACGTCGTTTTTGTGTTTTTTGTCATTTTCATGAGTTATTTCCCACAGTTTTTGGGCTGCAAGGGCATTCGCAAGGCCTTTAAGACCCGTTACATGTTTGAGAGATATGACTAAAAACTTGTCGTTTTCGCGTTTGATGGCTGTTTTCATGAGCTATTTCCCATAGTTTTTGGCGTTCCAGTGCGATTTACAAATACCTTAAGACTCGAAACAAGTTGGAGAGATATGACCCAAGACTCTTAGTTTACGTGTTTTATGGCCGTTTCATGAGCTATTGCCCATGGTTTTATGGTTCTAAGGTGACTTACAACAACCATAATAACCGATACATGTTTGAGACTTATGACCAAAAACTCATCGGTTTTCGTTTTTTTGCCGATTTCATGAGCTATTGCCCACATATTTAGGTTCCAGGCAATTTGCATGGTCCATAAGACCCTCAAATGTCTAAGAGATATGTCAAGAAACTCGTCGGTTTTGTTTATGTTTATGGTTGTTTTCATGAGCTATTGCCCAGTTTTGGGGTCTAGAGTGATTTACAATGACCTTAAGACCCGTTACATGTATGAGATATATGACCAAAAACTCGTCGTTTTCGTGTTTTATAGCCGTTTTCATGAGTTGTTTTCCACAGTTTTTGGGTTCCAAGCGGATTTGCAAGGCTTGTAAGACCCGATACATGTTGGAGAGATATGACCAAGAACTCGTCGTTTTCGCGTTTTATGGCCGTTTTCATGAGCTATTGCCCACTGTTTTGGTGTTCTAGGGTGATTTACAACGACCTTAAGACCCGATACATGTTTGAGAGTTATGACCAAAAACTCGTCGTTTTTGTGTTTTTTGTCATTTTCATGAGTTATTTCCCATAGTTTTTGGGCTGCAAGAGCATTCGCAAGGCCTTTAAGACCCGTGACATGTTTGAGATATATGACTAAAAACTTGTCGTTTTCACGTTTGATGGCTGTTTTCATGAGCTATTGCCCACAATTTTTGGCGTTCCAGGGCGATCTACAAAGACCTTAAGACCCGAGACATGTTGGAGAGATATGACCCAAGACTCGTAGCTTTCGCGTTTTATGGCCGTTTTCATGAGCTATTGCCCATGGTTTTATGGTTCGAAGGTGACTTACAACAACCTTAATAACCGATACATGTTTGAGAGTTATGACCAAAAACTCGTCGCTTCCGTGTTTTATGGCCGATTGCATGAGCTATTGCCCACATTTTTGGGTTCCATGGCAATTTGCATGGTTCATAAGACCCCTCACATGTCTAAGAGATATGTCAACAAACTCGTCGTTTTCGCGTGTTATGGTTGTTTTCATGAGCTATTGCCCATAGTTTTGGCGTTCTAGGGTGATTTACAATGACCTTAAGACCCGTTACATGTTTGAGATCTATGACCAAAAACTCGTCGTTTTCGTGTTTTATAGCCGTTTTCATGAGTTGCTTTCCACAGTTTTTTGGTTCCAAGCGGATTTGCAAGGCCTGTAAGACCCGATACATGTTGGGGAGATATGACGAAGAACTCGTCGTTTTCGCGTTTTATGGCCGTTTTCATGAGCTATTTCCCACTGTTTTGATGTTCTAGGGTGATTTACAACGACCTTAAGACCCGATACATGTTTGAGAGTTATGACCAAAAACACGTCGTTTTTGTGTTTTTTGTCATTTTCATGAGTTATTTCCCACAGTTTTTGGGCTGCAAGGGCATTCGCAAGGCCTTTAAGACCCGTTACATGTTTGAGAGATATGACTAAAAACTTGTCGTTTTCGCGTTTGATGGCTGTTTTCATGAGCTATTTCCCATAGTTTTTGGCGTTCCAGTGCGATTTACAAAGACCTTAAGACTCGATACATGTTGGAGAGATATGACCCAAGACTCGTAGTTTCCGTGTTTTATGGCCGTTTTCATGAGCTATTGCCCATGGTTTTATGGTTCTAAGCTGACTTACAACAACCATAATAACCGATACATGTTTGAGACTTATGACCAAAAACTCATCGGTTTCGTTTTTTATTGCCGATTTCATGAGCTATTGCCCACATATTTAGGTTCCAGGGCAATTTGCATGGTCCATAAGACCCCTCAAATGTCTAAGAGATATGTCAAGAAACTCGTCGGTTTTGCGTTTTATGGTTGTTTTCATGAGCTATTGCCCACAGTTTTGGGGGTCTAGAGTGATTTACAATGACCTTAAGACCCGTTACATGTATGAGATATATGACCAAAAACTCGTCGTTTTCGTGTTTTATAGCCGTTTTCATGAGTTGTTTTCCACAGTTTTTGGGTTCCAAGCGGATTTGCAAGGCTTGTAAGACCCGATACATGTTGGAGAGATATGACCAAGAACTCGTCGTTTTCGCGTTTTATGGCCGTTTTCATGAGCTATTGCCCACTGTTTTGGTGTTCTAGGGTGATTTACAACGACCTTAAGACCCGATACATGTTTGAGAGTTATGACCAAAAACTCGTCGTTTTTGTGTTTTTTGTCATTTTCATGAGTTATTTCCCATAGTTTTTGGGCTGCAAGAGCATTCGCAAGGCCTTTAAGACCCGTGACATGTTTGAGATATATGACTAAAAACTTGTCGTTTTCACGTTTGATGGCTGTTTTCATGAGCTATTGCCCACAATTTTTGGCGTTCCAGGGCGATCTACAAAGACCTTAAGACCCGAGACATGTTGGAGAGATATGACCCAAGACTCGTAGCTTTCGCGTTTTATGGCCGTTTTCATGAGCTATTGCCCATGGTTTTATGGTTCGAAGGTGACTTACAACAACCTTAATAACCGATACATGTTTGAGAGTTATGACCAAAAACTCGTCGGTTTCGTGTTTTATGGCCGATTTCATGAGCTATTGCCCACATTTTTGGGTTCCATGGCAATTTGCATGGTCCATAAGACCCCTCACATGTCTAAGTGATATGTCAAGAAACTCATCGTTTTCGCGTTTTATGGTTGTTTTGATGAGCTATTGCCCACAGTTTTTGCGTTCTAGGGTGATTTACAATGACCTTAAGACCCGTTACATGTTTGAGATATATGACCAAAAACTCGTCGTTTTCGTGTTTGATAGCCGTTTTCATGAGTTGTTTTCCACAATTTTTGGGTTCCAAGCGGATTTGCAAGGCCTGTAAGACCCGATACATGTTGTAGAGATATGACCAAGAACTCGTCGTTTTCGCGTTTTATGGCCGTTTTCATGAGCTATTGCCCACTGTTTTGGTGTTCTAGGGTGATTTATAACGACCTTAAGACCCAGTACATGTTTGAGAGTTATGACCAAAAACTCGTTGTTTTTGTGTTTTTTGCCATTTTCATGAGTTATTTCCCATAGTTTTTGGGCTACAAGCGCATTCGCAAGACCTTAAAGACCCGTTACATGTTTGAGAGATATGACTAAAAACTTGTCGTTTTTGCGTTTGATGGCTGTTTTCATGACCTATTGCCCACAGTTTTTGGCATTCCAGCGCGATTTACAAAGACCTTAAGACCCAATACATGTTGGAGAGATATGACCCAAGAATCGTAGCTTTCGTGTTTTATGGCCGTTTTCATGAGCTATTGCCCATGGTTTTATGGTTCCAAGGTGGCTTACAACAACCTTAATAACCGATACATGTTTGAGAGTTACGACCAAAAACTCGTCGTTTTTGTGTTTTTTGTCATTTTCATGAGTTATTTCCCACAATTTTTGGGCTGCAAGCGCATTCGCAAGGCCTTTAAGACCCGTTACATGTTTGAGAGATATGACTAAAAACTTGTCGTTTTCGCGTTTGATGGTTGTTTTATGAGCTATTGCCCATAGTTTTTGGCGTTCCAGGGTGATTTACAAAGGCCTTAAGACCCGATACATGTTGGAGAGATATGACCCAAGGCTCGTAGCTTTCGCGTTTTCATGAGCTATTGCCCATGGTTTATGGTTCCAAGGTGACTTACAACAACCTTAATAACCGATACATGTTTGAGAGTTATGACCAAAAACTCGTCGCTTCCGTGTTTTATGGCCGATTGCATGAGCTATTGCCCACATTTTTGGGTTCCATGGCAATTTGCATGGTTCATAAGACCCCTCACATGTCTAAGAGATATGTCAACAAACTTGTCGTTTTCGCGTGTTATGGTTGTTTTCATGAGCTATTGCCCACAGTTTTGGCGTTCTAGGGTGATTTACAATGACCTTAAGACCCGTTACATGTTTGAGATCTATGACCAAAAACTCGTCGTTCTCGTGTTTTATAGCCGTTTTCATGAGTTGCTTTCCACAGTTTTTTGGTTCCAAGCGGATTTGCAAGGCCTGTAAGACCCGATACATGTTGGGGAGATAAGACGAAGAACTCGCCGTTTTCGCGTTTTATGGCCGTTTTCATGAGCTATTTCCCACTGTTTTGATGTTCTAGGGCGATTTACAACGACCTTAAGACACGATACATGTTTGAGAGTTATGACCAAAAACACGTCGTTTTTGTGTTTTTTGTCATTTTCATGAGTTATTTCCCACAGTTTTTGGGCTGCAAGCGCATTCGCAAGGCCTTTAAGACCCGTTACATGTTTGAGAGATATGACTAAAAACTTGTCGTTTTCGCGTTTGATGGCTGTTTTCATGAGCTATTTCCCATAGTTTTTGGCGTTCCAGTGCGATTTACAAAGACCTTAAGACTCGATACATGTTGGAGAGATATGACCCAAGACTCGTAGTTTCCGTGTTTTATGGCCGTTTTCATGAGCTATTGCCCATGGTTTTATGGTTCCAAGGTGACTTACAACAACCTTAATAACCGATACATGTTTGAGAGTTATGACCAAAAACTCGTCGCTTCCGTGTTTTATGGCCGATTGCATGAGCTATTGCCCACATATTTAGGTTCCATGGCAATTTGCATGGTCCATAAGACCCCTCAAATGTCTAAGAGATATGTCAAGAAACTCGTCGGTTTTGCGTTTTATGGTTGTTTTCATGAGCTATTGCCCATAGTTTTGGGGGTCTAGAGTGATTTACAATGACCTTAAGACCCGTTACATGTATGAGATATATGACCAAAAACTCGTCGTTTTCGTGTTTTATAGCCATTTTCATGAGTTGTTTTCCACAGTTTTTGGGTTCCAAGCGGATTTGCAAGGCTTGTAAGACCCGATACATGTTGGAGAGATATGACCAAGAACTCGTCGTTTTCGCGTTTTATGGCCGTTTTCATGAGCTATTGCCCACTGTTTTGGTGTTCTAGGGTGATTTACAACGACCTTAAGACCTAGTACATGTTTGAGAGTTATGACCAAAAACTCGTCGTTTTTGTGTTTTTTGTCATTTTCATGAGTTATTTCCCACAGTTTTTGGGCTGCAAGAGCATTCGCAAGGCCTTTAAGACCCGTTACATGTTTGAGATATATGACTAAAAACTTGTCGTTTTCACGTTTGATGGCTGTTTTCATGAGTTATTGCCCACAGTTTTTGGCGTTCCAGGGCGATCTACAAAGACCTTAAGACCCGATACATGTTGGAGAGATATGACCCAAGACTCTTAGTTTTCACGTTTTATGGTCGTCTTCATGAGGTATTGCCCATGGTTTTATGGTTCCAAGGTGACTTACAACAACCTTAATAACCGATACATTTGAGAGTTATGACCAAAAACTCGTCAGTTTCGTGTTTTATGGCCGATTTCATGAGCTATTGCCCACATATTTAGGTTCCATGGCAATTTTCATGGTCCATAAGACCACTCAAATGTTTAAGAGATATGTCAAGAAACTCGTCGTTTTCGCGTTTTATGGTTGTTTTCATGAGCTATTGCCCACAGTTTTGGGGCTCTAGGGTGATTTACAATGACCTTAAGACCCGTTACATCTTTCCAATATATGACCAAAAACTTGTCGTTTTCGTGTTTTATAGCCGTTTTCATGAGTTATTTCCCATAGTTTTTGGGCTACAAGCGCATTCGCAAGGCCTTTAATTCCCGTTACATGTTTGAGAGATATGACTAAAAACTTGTCGTGTTCGTGTTTGATGGCTGTTTTCATGAGCAATTGCCCACAGTTTTTGGCGTTCCAGGGCAATTTACAAAGACCTTAAGACCCAATACATATTGGAGAGATATGACCCAAGACTCGTAGCTTTCGCGTTTTATGGCCGTTTTCATGAGCTATTGCCCATGGTTTTATGGTTCCAAGGTGACTTACAACAACCTTAATAACCGATACATGTTTGAGAGTTATGACCAAAAACTGATCGCTTTCGTGTTTTATGGCAGATTTCATGAGCTATTGCCCACATTTTTGGGTTCCATGGCAATTTGCATGGTCCATAAGACCCCTCACATGTCTAAGAGATATGTCACGAAACTCATCGTTTTCGCGTTTTATGGTTGTTTTCATGACCTATTGCCCACAGTTTTGGCATTCTAGGGTGATTTACAATGACCTTAAGACCCGTTACATGTTTGAGATATATGACCAAAAACTCGTCGTTTTCGTGTTTGATAGCCGTTTTCATGAGTTGTTTTCCACAGTTTTTGGGTTCCAAGCGGATTTGCAAGGCCTATAAGACCCGATATAGGTTTTAGAGATATGACCAAGAACTCGTCGTTTTCGCGTTTTATGGCCATTTTCATGAGCTATTGCCCATTGTTTTGGTGTTCTAGGGTGATTCACAACGACCTTAAGACCCAGTACATGTTTGAGAGTTATGATCAAAAACTCGTCGTTTTTGTGTTTTTTGCCATTTTGATGACTTATTTCCCATAGTTTTTGGGCTAGAACGCATTCGCAAGACCTTTAAGACCCGTTACATGTTTGAGAGATATGACTAAAACCTTGTCGTTTTCGCGTTTGATGGCTGTTTTCATGACCTATTGCCCACAGTTTTTGGCGTTCCAGGGAGATTTACAAAGACCTTAAGACCCAATACATGTTGGAGAGATATGACCCAAGACTCGTAGCTTTTGCGTTTTATGGACATTTTCATCAGCTATTGCCCATGGTTTTATGGTTCCAAGGTGACTTACAACAACCTTAATAACTGATACATGTTTGAGAGTTACGACCAAAAACTCGTCGTTTTTGTGTTTTTTGTCATTTTCATGAGTTATTTCCCACAGTTTTGGGGCTACAAGCGCATTCGCAAGGCCTTTAAGGCCCGTTACATGTTTGAGAGATATGACTAAAAACTTGTTGTTTTCGCGTTTGATGGCTGTTTTCATGAGCTATTGCCCATAGTTTTTGGCGTTCCAGGGTGATTTACAAAGGCCTTAAGACCCGATACATGTTGGAGAGATATGACCCAAGGCTCGTAGCTTTCGCGTTTTATGGCCGTTTTCATGAGCTATTGCCCATGGTTTTATGGTTCCAAGGTGACTTACAGCAACCTTAATAACCGATACATGTTTGAGAGTTATGACCAAAAACTTGTCGCTTTCGTGTTTTATGGCTGATTTCATGAGCTATTGCCCACATTTTTGGGTTCCATGGCAATTTGCATGGTCCATAAGACCCCTCACATGTCTAAGAGATATGTCAACAAACTGGTCGTTTTCGCGTGTTATGGTTGTTTTCATGAGCTATTGCCCACAGTTTTGGCGTTCTAGGGTGATTTACAATGACCTTAAGACCCGTTACATGTTTGAGATATATGACCAAAAACTCGTCGTTTTCGTGTTTTATAGCCGTTTTCATGAGTTGTTTTCCACAGTTTTTTGGTTCCAAGCGGATTTGCAAGGCCTGTAAGTCCCGATACATGTTGGAGAGATATGACCAAGAACTCGTAGTTTTCGAGTTTTATGGCCGTTTTCATGAGCTATTGCCCACTGTTTTGATGTTCTAGGGTGATTTACAACGACCTTAATACCCGATACATGTTTAAGAGTTATGACCAAAAACTTGTCGTTTTCGTGTTTGATGGCTGTTTTCATGAGCTATTTCCCATAGTTTTTGGCGTTCCAGTGCGATTTACAAAGACCTTAAGACTCGATACATGTTGGAGAGATATGACCCAAGACTCGTAGTTTTCGCGTTTTATGGCCGTTTTCATTAGCTATTGCCCATGGTTTTATGGTTCCAAGGTGACTTACAACAACCTTAATAACCGATACATGTTTGAGAGTTATGACCAAAAACTCATCGGTTTCGTATTTTATGGCTGATTTCATGAGCTATTGCCCACATATTTAGGTTCCATGGCAATTTGCATGGTCCATAATACCCCTCAAATGTCTAAGAGATATGTCAAGAAACTCGTCGTTTTTGTGTTTTATGATTGTTTTCATGAGCTATTGCCCACAGTTTTGGGGGTCTTGGGTGATTTACAATGACCTTAAGACCCGTTACATGTATTAGATATATGACCAAAAACTTTTCATGAGTTGTTTTCCACAGTTTTGGGGTTCCAAGCGGAATTGCAAGGCCTGTAAGACCCGACACATGTTGGAGAGATATGACCAAGAACTCGTTGTTTTCGTGTTTTATGGCCGTTTTCATGAGCTATTGCCCACGGTTTTGGTGTTCTAGGGTGATTTACAACAACCTTAAGACCCGATACGTGTTTGAGAGTTATGACCAAAAACTCGTCGTTTTTGTGTTTTTTGCCATTTTCACGAGTAATTTCCCATAGTTTTTGGGCTGCAAGCGCATTCGCAAGGCCTTTAAGACACGTTACATGTTTGAGAGATATGACTTAAAACTTGTCGTTTTCGCGTTTGATGGCTGTTTTCCTGAGCTATTGCCCACAGTTTTTGGCGTTCCAGGGCGATTTACAAAGACCTTAAGACCCAATACATGTTGGAGAGATATGACCCAAGACTCGTAGCTTTCGCGTTTTATGGCCGTTTTCATGAGCTATTGCCCATGGTTTTATGGTTCCAAGGTGACTTACAACAACCTTAATAACCGATACATGTTTGAGAGTTATGTCCAAAAACTCATCGCTTTCGTGTTTTATGGCCGATTTCATGAGCTATTGCCCACATTTTTGGGTTCCATGGCAATTTGCATGGTCCATAAGACCCCTCACATGTCTAAGAGATATGTCACGAAACTCATCGTTTTCGCGTTTTATGGTTGTTTTCATGAGCTATTGCCCACAGTTTTGGCGTTCTAGGGTGATTTACAATAACCTTAAGACCCGTTACAAGTTTGAGATATATGACCAAAAACTCGTCGTTTTCGTGTTTGATAGCCGTTTTCATGAGTTGTTTTCCACAGTTTTTGGGTTCCAAGCGGATTTGCAAGGCCTGTAAGACCCGATACATGTTGTAGAGATATGACCAAGAACTCGTCGTTTTCACGTATTATGGCCGTTTTCATGAGCTATTGCCCACTGTTTTGGTGTTCTAGGGTGATTTACAACGACCTTAAGACCCAGTACATGTTTGAGAGTTATGACCAAAACTCGTGCTTTTGTGTTTTTGCCATTTTCATGAGTTATTTCCCATAGTTTTGGGCTACAAGCGCATCTGCAAGACCTTTAAGACCGTTACATGTTTGAGAGATATGACTAAAAACTTGTCGTTTTGGGTTCCAAGCGGATTTGCAAGGCCCTGTAAGACCCGTCTGAGTTGGAGAGATATGACCAAGAACTCGTCGTTTTCGCGTTTATAGCCATTTTCATGAGCTATTGCCCACTTTATTTTGGTGTTCTAGGGTGATTTACAACGACCTTAAGACCCGATCGTGTTTGAGAGTTATGACCAAAAACTCGCTGCTTTTTGTTTTTGCCATTTTCACGAGTTATTTCCCACAGTTTTGGGCTACAAGCGCATTTGCAAGGCCTTTAAGACCGTTACATGTTTGAGAGATATGACTACAAACTCGTCATTTTTGTGTTTGATGGCTGTTTTCATGAGCTATTGCCCACTGTTTTTTGGCATTCCAGGGCGATTTACAAAGACCTTAAGACCAGATACATGTTGGAGAGATTATCCCAAGACTCGTAGTTTTCGCGTTTTCTGGTCGTTTTCATGAGCTATTACCCATGGTTTTATGGTTCCTAGGTGACTTACAACAACCTTAATAACCGATACATGTTTGAGAGTTATGACCAAAAACTCATCGGTTTCGTTTTTTATGGCCGATTTCATGAGCTATTGCCCACATATTTAGGTTCCATGGCAATTTGCATGGTTCATAAGACCCCTCAAATGTCTAAGAGATATGTCAAGAAACTCGTCGGTTTTGCGTTTTATGGTTGTTTTCATGAGCTATTGCCCACAGTTTTGGGGGTCTAGAGTGATTTACAATGACCTTAAGACCCGTTACATGTATGAGATATATGACCAAAAACTCGTCGTTTTCGTGTTTGATAGCCGTTTTCATGAGTTGTTTTCCACAGTTTTTGGGTTCCAAGCGGATTTGCAAGGCCTGTAAGACCCGATACATGTTGTAGAGATATGACCAAGAACTCGTCGTTTTCACGTATTATGGCCGTTTTCATGAGCTATTGCCCACTGTTTTGGTGTTCTAGGGTGATTTACAACGACCTTAAGACCCAGTACATGTTTGAGAGTTATGACCAAAAACTCGTCGTTTTTGTGTTTTTTGCCATTTTCATGAGTTATTTCCCATAGTTTTTGGGCTACAAGCGCATTCGCAAGACCTTTAAGACCCGTTACATGTTTGAGAGATATGACTAAAAACTTGTCGTTTTTGGGTTCCAAGCGGATTTGCAAGGCCTGTAAGACCCGATACAGGTTGGAGAGATATGACCAAGAACTCGTCGTTTTGCTGCTTTTATAGCCATTTTCATGAGCTATTGCCCACTGTTTTGGTGTTCTAGGGTGATTTACAACGACCTTAAGACCCGATACGTGTTTGAGAGTTATGACCAAAAACTCGTCGTTTTTGTGTTTTTTGCCATTTTCACGAGTTATTTCCCACAGTTTTTGGGCTACAAGCGCATTTGCAAGGCCTTTAAGACCCGTTACATGTTTGAGAGATATGACTACAAACTCGTCATTTTTGTGTTTGATGGCTGTTTTCATGAGCTATTGCCCACTGTTTTTTGGCATTCCAGGGCGATTTACAAAGACCTTAAGACCAGATACATGTTGGAGAGATTATCCCAAGACTCGTAGTTTTCGCGTTTTCTGGTCGTTTTCATGAGCTATTACCCATGGTTTTATGGTTCCTAGGTGACTTACAACAACCTTAATAACCGATACATGTTTGAGAGTTATGACCAAAAACTCATCGGTTTCGTTTTTTATGGCCGATTTCATGAGCTATTGCCCACATATTTAGGTTCCATGGCAATTTGCATGGTTCATAAGACCCCTCAAATGTCTAAGAGATATGTCAAGAAACTCGTCGGTTTTGCGTTTTATGGTTGTTTTCATGAGCTATTGCCCACAGTTTTGGGGGTCTAGAGTGATTTACAATGACCTTAAGGCCCGTTACATGTATGAGATATATGACCAAAAACTCGTCGTTTTTGTGTTTTATAGCCGTTTTCATGAGTTGTTTTCCACAGTTTTTGGGTTCCAAGTGGATTTGCAAGGCTTGTAAGACCCGATACATGTTGGAGAGATATGACTAAGAACTCGTCGTTTTTGCGTTTTATGGCCATTTTCATGAGCTATTTTCCACTGTTTTGGTGTTCTAGGGTGATTTACAACGACCTTAAGACCCGATACATGTTTGCAAGTTATGACCAAAAACTCGTCGGTTTCGTGTTTTATGGCCGATTTCATGAGCTATTGCCCACATATTTAGGTTCCATGGCAATTTTCATGGTCCATAATCCCACTCAAATGTTTAAGAGATATGTCAAGAAACTCGTCCTTTTCGCGTTTTATGGTTGTTTTCATGAGCTATTGCCCACAGTTTTGGGGGTCTAGGGTGATTTACAATGACCTTAAGACCCGTTACATCTTTGCGATATATGACCAAAAACTTGTCGTTTTTGTGTTTTATAGCCGTTTTCATGAGTTGTTTTCCACAGTTTTTGGGTTCCAAGCGGATTTGCAAGGCCTGTAAGAGCCAATACATGTTAGAGAGATATGACCAAGAACTTGTTGTTTTCGTGTTTTATGGCCGTTTTCATGAGCTATTGCCCACTGTTTTGGTGTTCTAGGGTGATTTACAACGACCTTAAGACCCGATACGTGCTTGAGAGTTATGACCAAAAACTCGTCGTTTTTGTGTTTTTTTCCATTTTCACGAGTTATTTACCACAGTTTTTTGGCTACAAGCGCATTTGCAAGGCCTTTAAGTCCCGTTACATTTTTGAGAGATATTACTACAAACTCGTCATTGTTGTGTTTGATGGCTGTTTTCATGAGCTATTGCCCACTGTTTTTGGCATTCGAGCGATTTACAAAGACCTTAAGACCGTATACATGATGGAGAGATTATCCCAAGACTCGTAGTTTTCGCGTTTTCTGGTCGTTTTCATGAGCTATTACCCATGGTTTTATGGTTCCTAGGTGACTTACAACAACCTTAATAACCGATACATGTTTGAGAGTTATGACCAAAAACTCATCGGTTTCGTTTTTTATGGCCGATTTCATGAGCTATTGCCCACATATTTAGGTTCCATGGCAATTTGCATGGTTCATAAGACCCCTCAAATGTCTAAGAGATATGTCAAGAAACTCGTCGGTTTTGCGTTTTATGGTTGTTTTCATGAGCTATTGCCCACAGTTTTGGGGGTCTAGAGTGATTTACAATGACCTTAAGACCCGTTACATGTATGAGATATATGACCAAAAACTCGTCGTTTTCGTGTTTGATAGCCGTTTTCATGAGTTGTTTTCCACAGTTTTTGGGTTCCAAGCGGATTTGCAAGGCCTGTAAGACCCGATACATGTTGTAGAGATATGACCAAGAACTCGTCGTTTTCACGTATTATGGCCGTTTTCATGAGCTATTGCCCACTGTTTTGGTGTTCTAGGGTGATTTACAACGACCTTAAGACCCAGTACATGTTTGAGAGTTATGACCAAAAACTCGTCGTTTTTGTGTTTTTTGCCATTTTCATGAGTTATTTCCCATAGTTTTTGGGCTACAAGTTTATCTGCAAGACCTTTAAGACCCGTTACATGTTTGAGAGATATGACTAAAAACTTGTCGTTTTTGGGTTCCAAGCGGATTTGCAAGGCCTGTAAGACCCGATACAGGTTGGAGAGATATGACCAAGAACTCGTCGTTTTCGCGTTTTATAGCCATTTTCATGAGCTATTGCCCACTGTTTTGGTGTTCTAGGGTGATTTACAACGACCTTAAGACCCGATACGTGTTTGAGAGTTATGACCAAAAACTCGTCGTTTTTGTGTTTTTTGCCATTTTCACGAGTTATTTCCACAGCTTTTTGGGTTACAAGCGGATTTGCAAGGCCTTTAAGACCCGTTACATGTTTGAGAGATATGACTACAAACTCGTCATTTTTGTGTTTGATGGCTGTTTTCATGAGCTATTGCCCACTGTTTTTTGGCATTCCAGGGCGATTTACAAAGACCTTAAGACCAGATACATGTTGGAGAGATTATCCCAAGACTCGTAGTTTTCGCGTTTTCTGGTCGTTTTCATGAGCTATTACCCATGGTTTTATGGTTCCTAGGTGACTTACAACAACCTTAATAACCGATACATGTTTGAGAGTTATGACCAAAAACTCATCGGTTTCGTTTTTTATGGCCGATTTCATGAGCTATTGCCCACATATTTAGGTTCCATGGCAATTTTCATGGTCCATAATCCCACTCAAATGTTTAAGAGATATGTCAAGAAACTCGGTTTTATGCTTTATGGTTGTTTTCATGAGCTATTGCCCACAGTTTTGGGGGTCTAGAGTGATTTACAATGACCTTAAGACCCGTTACATGTATGAGATATATGACCAAAAACTCGTCGTTTTCGTGTTTGATAGCCGTTTTCATGAGTTGTTTTCCACAGTTTTTGGGTTCCAAGCGGATTTGCAAGGCCTGTAAGACCCGATACATGTTGTAGAGATATGATCAAGAACTCGTCGTTTTCACGTATTATGGCCGTTTTCATGAGCTATTGCCCACTGTTTTGGTGTTCTAGGGTGATTTACAACGACCTTAAGACCCGATACATGTTTGCAAGTTATGACCAAAAACTCGTCGGTTTCGTGTTTTATGGCCGATTTCATGAGCTATTGCCCACATATTTAGGTTCCATGGCAATTTTCATGGTCCATAATCCCACTCAAATGTTTAAGAGATATGTCAAGAAACTCGTCCTTTTCGCGTTTTATGGTTGTTTTCATGAGCTATTGCCCACAGTTTTGGGGGTCTAGGGTGATTTACAATGACCTTAAGACCCGTTACATCTTTGCGATATATGACCAAAAACTTGTCGTTTTTGTGTTTTATAGCCGTTTTCATGAGTTGTTTTCCACAGTTTTTGGGTTCCAAGCGGATTTGCAAGGCCTGTAAGAGCCAATACATGTTAGAGAGATATGACCAAGAACTTGTTGTTTTCGTGTTTTATGGCCGTTTTCATGAGCTATTGCCCACTGTTTTGGTGTTCTAGGGTGATTTACAACGACCTTAAGACCCGATACGTGCTTGAGAGTTATGACCAAAAACTCGTCGTTTTTGTGTTTTTTGCCATTTTCACGAGTTATTTCCCACAGTTTTTGGGCTACAAGCGCATTTGCAAGGCCTTTAAGACCCGTTACATGTTTGAGAGATATGACTACAAACTCGTCATTTTTGTGTTTGATGGCTGTTTTCATGAGCTATTGCCCACTGTTTTTTGGCATTCCAGGGCGATTTACAAAGACCTTAAGACCAGATACATGTTGGAGAGATTATCCCAAGACTCGTAGTTTTCGCGTTTTCTGGTCGTTTTCATGAGCTATTACCCATGGTTTTATGGTTCCTAGGTGACTTACAACAACCTTAATAACCGATACATGTTTGAGAGTTATGACCAAAAACTCATCGGTTTCGTTTTTTATGGCCGATTTCATGAGCTATTGCCCACATATTTAGGTTCCATGGCAATTTGCATGGTTCATAAGACCCCTCAAATGTCTAAGAGATATGTCAAGAAACTCGTCGGTTTTGCGTTTTATGGTTGTTTTCATGAGCTATTGCCCACAGTTTTGGGGGTCTAGAGTGATTTACAATGACCTTAAGACCCGTTACATGTATGAGATATATGACCAAAAACTCGTCGTTTTCGTGTTTGATAGCCGTTTTCATGAGTTGTTTTCCACAGTTTTTGGGTTCCAAGCGGATTTGCAAGGCCTGTAAGACCCGATACATGTTGTAGAGATATGACCAAGAACTCGTCGTTTTCACGTATTATGGCCGTTTTCATGAGCTATTGCCCACTGTTTTGGTGTTCTAGGGTGATTTACAACGACCTTAAGACCCAGTACATGTTTGAGAGTTATGACCAAAAACTCGTCGTTTTTGTGTTTTTTGCCATTTTCATGAGTTATTTCCCATAGTTTTTGGGCTACAAGCGTTTATTGCAAGACCTTTAAGACCCGTTACATGTTTGAGAGATATGACTAAAAACTTGTCGTTTTTGGGTTCCAAGCGGATTTGCAAGGCCTGTAAGACCCGATACAGGTTGGAGAGATATGACCAAGAACTCGTCGTTTTCGCGTTTTATAGCCATTTTCATGAGCTATTTCCCACTGTTTTGGTGTTCTAGGGTGATTTACAATGACCTTAAGACCCGATACGTGTTTGAGAGTTATGACCAAAAACTCGTCGTTTTTGTGTTTTTTGCCATTTTCACGAGTTATTTCCCACAGTTTTTGGGCTACAAGCGCATTTGCAAGGCCTTTAAGACCCGTTACATGTTTGAGAGATATGACTACAAACTCGTCATTTTTGTGTTTGATGGCTGTTTTCATGAGCTATTGCCCACTGTTTTTTGGCATTCCAGGGCGATTTACAAAGACCTTAAGACCAGATACATGTTGGAGAGATTATCCCAAGACTCGTAGTTTTCGCGTTTTCTGGTCGTTTTCATGAGCTATTACCCATGGTTTTATGGTTCCTAGGTGACTTACAACAACCTTAATAACCGATACATGTTTGAGAGTTATGACCAAAACTCATCGGTTTCGTTTTTATGGCCGATTTCATGAGCTATTGCCCACATATTTAGGTTCCATGGCAATTTGCATGGTTCATAAGACCCTCAAATGTCTAAGAGATATGTCAAGAAACTTCGCGGTTTTTGCGTTTTATGGTTGTTTTCATGAGCTATTGCCCAGCTTTGGGGGTCTAGAGTGATTTACAATGACCTTAAGACCCGTTACATGTATGAGATATATGACCAAAACTCGTTTTCGTGTTTGATAGCCGTTTTCATGAGTTGTTTTCACGCTTTTGGGTTCCAAGCGGATTTGCAAGGCACTGTAAGACCCGATACATGTTGTAGAGATATGATCAAGAACTCGCTGCTTTCACGTATTATGGCCGCTTTTCATGAGCTATTGCCACCTGTTTTGGTGTTCTAGGGTGATTTAGCGACCTTAAGACCCGTTACATGTTTGAGAGTTATGACCACAAACTCGTCTTTTTTGTGTTTTATGGCTGATTTCATGAGCTATTGCCCACATATTTAGGTTCCATGGCAATTTTCATGGTCCATAATCCCACTCAAATGTTTAAGAGATATGTCAAGAAACTCGTCGTTTTCGCGTTTTATGGTTGTTTTCATGAGCTATTGCCCACAGTTTTGGGGGTCTAGGTGATTTACAATGACCTTAAGACCCGTTACATCTTTGCGATATATGACCAAAAACTTGTCGTTTTGTGTTTTATAGCCGCTTTCATGAGTTGTTTTCCACAGCTTTTGGGTTCCAAGCGGATTTGCAAGGCTGTAAGAGCCAATACATGTTAGAGAGATATGACCAAGAACTTGTTGTTTCGTGTTTTATGGCCGCTTTCATGAGCTATTGCCCACGTTTTGGTGTTCTAGGGTGATTTACAACGACCTTAAGACCCGACACGTGCTTGAGAGTTATGACCAAAACTCGCTGTCGTTTTGTGTTTTTGCCATTTTCACGAGTTATTTCCACAGTTTTTGGGCTACAAGCGCATTTGCAAGGCCTTTAAGACCCGATACATGTTGGAGAGATATGACAACGAACTCGTCCTTTTTGGGTTTTATGGCCGTTTTCATGAGCTATTGCCTTGTTTTTTGGCATTCCAGGGCGATTTACAAAGACCTTAAGACCAGATACATGTTGGAGAGATTATCCCAAGACTCGTAGTTTTCGCGTTTTCTGGTCGTTTTCATGAGCTATTACCCATGGTTTTATGGTTCCTAGGTGACTTACAACAACCTTAATAACCGATACATGTTTGAGAGTTATGACCAAAAACTCATCGGATTCGTTTTTTATGTCCGATTTCATTAGCTATTGCCCACATAGTTAGGTTCCATGGCAATTTGAATGGTTCATAAGACCCTCAAATGTCTAAGAGATATGTCAAGAAACTCGTCGGTTTGCTTTTATGGTTGTTTTCATGAGCTATTGCCCACGCTTTTGGGGGGTCTAGAGTGATTTACAATGACCTTAAGACCCGTTACATGTATGAGATATATGACCAAAAACTCGTCGTTTTCGTGTTTGATAGCCGTTTTCATGAGTTGTTTTCCACAGTTTTTGGGTTCCAAGCGGATTTGCAAGGCCTGTAAGACCCGATACATGTTGTAGAGATATGACCAAGAACTCGTCGTTTTCACGTATTATGGCCGTTTTCATGAGCTATTGCCCACTGTTTTGGTGTTCTAGGGTGATTTACAACGACCTTAAGACCCAGTACATGTTTGAGAGTTATGACCAAAAACTCGTCGTTTTTGTGTTTTTTTGCAATTTAATGAGTTCTTTCCCATAGTTTTGGGCTATGTTTATTTCAAGACCTTTAAGACCCGTTACATGTTTGAGAGATATGACTAAAAACTTGTCGTTTTTGGGTTCCAAGCGGATTTGCAAGGCCTGTAAGACCCGATACAGGTTGGAGAGATATGACCAAGAACTCGTCGTTTTCGCGTTTTATAGCCATTTTCATGAGCTATTTCCCACTGTTTTGGTGTTCTAGGGTGATTTACAATGACCTTAAGACCCGATACGTGTTTGAGAGTTATGACCAAAAACTCGTCGTTTTTGTGTTTTTTGCCATTTTCACGAGTTATTTCCCACAGTTTTTGGGCTACAAGCGCATTTGCAAGGCCTTTAAGACCCGTTACATGTTTGAGAGATATGACTACAAACTCGTCATTTTTGTGTTTGATGGCTGTTTTCATGAGCTATTGCCCACTGTTTTTTGGCATTCCGTATGATTTACAAAGACCTTAAGACCAGATACATGTTGGAGAGATTATCCCAAGACTCGTAGTTTTCGCGTTTTCTGGTCGTTTTCATGAGCTATTACCCATGGTTTTATGGTTCCTAGGTGACTTACAACAACCTTAATAACCGATACATGTTTGAGAGTTATGACCAAAAACTCATCGGTTTCGTTTTTTATGGCCGATTTCATGAGCTATTGCCCACATATTTAGGTTCCATGGCAATTTGCATGGTTCATAAGACCCCTCAAATGTCTAAGAGATATGTCAAGAAACTCTCGTTTTTTGCTTTATGGTTGTTTTCATGAGCTATTGCCCACAGTTTTGGGGGTCTAGAGTGATTTACAATGACCTTAAGGCCCGTTACATGTATGAGATATATGACCAAAAACTTCGCTGTTTTCGTGTTTGATAGCCGTTTTCATGAGTTGTTTTCCACAGTTTTTGGGTTCCAAGCGGATTTGCAAGGCCTGTAAGACCCGATACATGTTGTAGAGATATGATCAAGAACTCGTCGTTTTCACGTATTATGGCCGTTTTCATGAGCTATTGCCCACTGTTTTGGTGTTCTAGGGTGATTTACAACGACCTTAAGACCCGATACATGTTTGCAAGTTATGACCAAAAACTCGTCGGTTTCGTGTTTTATGGCCGATTTCATGAGCTATTGCCCACATATTTAGGTTCCATGGCAATTTTCATGGTCCATAATCCCACTCAAATGTTTAAGAGATATGTCAAGAAACTCGTCCTTTTCGCGTTTTATGGTTGTTTTCATGAGCTATTGCCCACAGTTTTGGGGGTCTAGGGTGATTTACAATGACCTTAAGACCCGTTACATCTTTGCGATATATGACCAAAAACTTGTCGTTTTTGTGTTTTATAGCCGTTTTCATGAGTTGTTTTCCACAGTTTTTGGGTTCCAAGCGGATTTGCAAGGCCTGTAAGAGCCAATACATGTTAGAGAGATATGACCAAGAACTTGTTGTTTTCGTGTTTTATGGCCGTTTTCATGAGCTATTGCCCACTGTTTTGGTGTTCTAGGGTGATTTACAACGACCTTAAGACCCGATACGTGCTTGAGAGTTATGACCAAAAACTCGTCGTTTTTGTGTTTTTTGCCATTTTCACGAGTTATTTCCCATAGTTTTTTGCTGCAAGCGCATTCGCAAGGCCTTTAATACCCATTACATGTTTGAGCGATATGACTAACAAATTGTCGTGTTCGCGTTTGATGGCTGTTTTCATGAGCTATTGCCCACAGTTTTTGGCGTCCCAGGGCGATTTACAAAGACCTTAAGACCCAATACATGTTGGAGAGATATGACCCAAGATTCATAGCTTTCGCGTTTTATGGCCGTTTTCATGAGCTATTGCCCATGGTTTTATGGTTCCAACGTGACTTACAACAACCTTAATAACCGATACATGTTTGAGAGTTATGACCAAAAACTCATCGCTTTCGTGTTTTATGGCCGATTTCATGAGCTATTGCCCACATTTTTGGGTTCCATGGCAATTTGCATGGTCCATATGACCCCTCACATGTCTAAGAGATATGTCACGAAACTCATCGTTTTCGCGTTTTATGGTTGTTTTCATGAGCTATTGCCCACAGTTTTGGCATTCTAGGGTGATTTACAATGACCTTAAGAACCGTTACATGTTTGAGATATATGACCAAAATATCGTCATTTTCGTGTTTGATAGCCGTTTTCATGAGTTGTTTTCCATAGTTGTTGGGTTCCAAGCGGATTTGCAAGGCCTATAAGACCCGATACATGTTGTAGAGATATGACCAAGAACTCGTCGTTTTCGTGTTTTATGGCCATTTTCATGAGCTATTGCCCATTGTTTTGGTGTTCTAGGGTGATTTACAACGACCTTAAGACCCAGTACATGTTTTAGAGTTATGATCAAAAACTCGTCGTTTTTGTGTTTTTTGCCATTTTGATGAGTTATTTCCCATAGTTTTTGGGCTACAACGCATTCGCAAGACCTTTAAGACCCGTTACATGTTTGAGAGATATGACTAAAAACTTGTCGTTTTCGCGTTTGATGGCTGTTTTCATGACCTATTGCCCACAGTTTTTGGCGTTCCAAGGAGATTTACAAAGACCTTAAGACCCAATACATGTTGGAGAGATATGACCCAAGACTCGTAGATTTCGCGTTTTATGGACGTTTTTATGAGCTATTGCCCATGGTTTTATGGTTCCAAGGTGACTTACAACAACCTTAATAACCGATACATGTTTGAGAGTTACGACCAAAAACTCGTCGTTTTTATGTTTTTTGTCATTTTCATGAGTTATTTCCCATAGTTTTTGGGCTACAAGCGCATTCACAAGGCCTTTAAGGCCCGTTACATGTTTGAGAGATATGACTAAAACCTTGTTGTTTTCGCGTTTGATGGCTGTTTTCATGAGCTATTGCCCATAGTTTTTGGCGTTCCAGGGTGATTTACAAAGGCCTTAAGACCCGATACATGTTGGAGAGATATGACCCAAGGCTCGTAGCTTTCGTGTTTTATGGCTGTTTTCATGAGCTATTGCCCATGGTTTTATGGTTCCAAGGTGACTTACGCCAACCTTAATAACCGATACATGTTTGAGAGTTATGACCAAAAACTCGTCGCTTTCGTGTTTTATGGCCGATTTCATGAGCTATTGCCCACATTTTTGGGTTCCATGGCAATTTGCATGGTCCATAAGACCCCTCACATGTCTAAGAGATATGTCAACAAACTCGTCGTTTTCGCGTGTTATGGTTGTTTTCATGAGCTATTGCCCACAGTTTTGGCGTTCTAGGGTGATTTACAATGACCTTAAGACCCATTACATGTTTGAGATATATGACCAAAAACTCGTCGTTTTCGTGTTTTATAGCCGTTTTCATGAGTTGCTTTCCACAGTTTTTTGGTTCCAAGCGGATTTGCAAGGCCTATAAGACCCGATACATCACACACATCACACATATTGTGCAAGGCCTATAATTCTAATCACACACATCACAATTCACTCAAGCATTGTGCAAGCAATCACAAACAAACATTCCACTCAAACAACAAGTTTCAAGTATATTTTTAGGCAAACAAAAATATTTTTGTTACACCACATAAGTTGGTGTGTTTGACTTAACCAAAATATGGTGGTCCATCTATATGGTTTACTTGTGATCTTTCCATCCTTCTTGGTTGATTCTTCATGATCAAGATGTTTGTTCCCTTGGAGAATTTTTGCATCTTGGTCACAAACATCAAAGGTGATCATGGTTTCTTTGGGAAAACTCCTTGGTCACAAAGCTTCAAGTGATGTGGGCTTCTTCTAACTTGTGTTTCCTTAGTCTCCAAATCTTGAGCAAGATTTCCTTGTTTCACTTATAGTCCTTAGTGGTATCCAAGTTGGAAGTCCTTGGTGAATATGCTGAAGATGTTGAAGTCATTAGAGTTGAAGAAGTTGAAGTCATTAGAGTTGAAGAAGTTGAAGAAGTCCTTTGCACATGGTGAAGTCTTTGGTCATGGGTTAGGTTTTTCCATCAAGTTTGAAATAGAAGAGATGTAGAGTTGAAACCAAAATGGTTGAGGAAAGAGTTTACAAGATGGTTGGTAAATAATCTTTGGAACAAATACAACTCCTATTTTTCTAAGGGTTTTTTTCCAATCCTAGGTTTACAAATCCTACAAGCAACACAATGCTCTGATACCATCTGTAGAGGGAGTGTCCCAACCTTTATTAACACAAGGTGGTGTCCCCTGTGTTTACAATGCTAGTCCCTGGATCAATAGCTAGCATCCACAGTTAAGATGTAATATCAAGAAACAAAGGTCATAATACAACTTTATAACCAGGAATAACATAATTTTATTACATCTTACATAGGTCATTTGGCTATTACATTACATTGCAGCAGAATAACTATAAGCATGGGGTCCTTCATCTTCAAAGTGCCACAGGCAGATGTTGGTTGTAGACTTTGTAATCCTAATCAAACAATCTTCACTAAAATCAACCAAACCTGCAACATTACAAGTTACAGCCACAAGGGTCAATACATTTGAATTGTATTGGCAAGTGATACTATGGTAATATAGTGGAGTCTAACATCTATATGCATTTGGCTAAGTGGAGTTGAGGCTTGCATTGCTCAAAATATATTTTTCCTTAACATTTGAAAACACTAAGTTTTTGTTTTGACAAAATCTTTTCCAAGAAAACTCTCAATCAAAGATTGAAGATTTCAAAAACCCTTGTTCAAACCACAAGTTTTTAACTTAGACATTTGAATGATGATATTCTTGATTGCTTCCATGTCTTGATGCTCAAATTGTCCTTTACCAGGGACATGGCTAAGTACTTAGATTTTACACTCTGCAGAGGTGGTGCACTTTCCCCACAAGACTTGGTTTCCCAAGACAAGATCTTTCAAAAGCCTTCCCTTAGACCAAAATGGACGCGCTCCAAACTATCAAACACTACCACCAACTGTCCATATGGCTAAGTTCTTGCAACCTATATGATCAAGGCAGAGCCCATAATGCCAAGTGGCTGCACTTGAAGCTTCTCAACATTTGACATCTCAAATCTCTTTGTTCCTGGGTGGCCATCCACAAGTGAGATACACAAGGTAAACCATAGACATGGGCCTTGTGAACCACTCAACCAAAATCCACCAAGCAATTACCATTACACCCAGGTGATTCATTAACTTAGTTGTTTTATTAAACAAAACACAAGTCCTCAGACTTAGGAATTTTTCCATAGTGTGAATATATAGTCCACCCATGTTTTCTATTAGCTAGGCTAAGCTTGATAGTAGTAGGAATCTTAACTTAGGAATTTTCTACTAAGGTTCCATCTACTAGGTTTTCCTATAGCAAGGTTTATACTTAGCAAAATAAATCCATGCAAGTTTTACTTAGAGAAATCACTAATGCATAGTGAAAGTAATGGGACAAAAAGTATGAAGCATCACTTTCCTTTTTGGTAGAGTATAGGTTCACTCCTTGTCCTTGCAACAATCACATTCTTCAAGTCACTACAAATTAATCAAGCAAGGCACAAACTCAATCTACCAATCAAGCAAAACATCACATAAAATCATAAAGTCTAGGAAATGCATGCAAGCATGCCAAGCTTTGTTTTATTTGAAAAAGTGGTTCCTAATGGGTCATAAACATTTGAAAACACCTAATGGTCATTTTGTAAAGTGGCAAAGTCATTTGCAAAAGGTTTCACTTTATAAACCATTTTCAAAACAAAGTATCATTTTATGTGGTGTAGAAATATTTTTACTAAGGCATTAATCTATAGGGCTCACAAAATATGTTTTCAAACCACAAAACTTGGTGTTTGGGGTCAGAGAGTTTAAAACAAAACATTTTCCAAAGGTTTTCTTCCCAAACCATTTTTAATAAATAAACCACATTTCTATTTGACTAGAAATGGTTTTAAATCAAAGAATCATTATTTTGTTTCACCAAATTCATTTTTGAATCCACAAAGTGTTTCCTAATGTTAGTAGGTTCAAATCTCACCATTTGCCAAAGATTTTATCCCCAAAATCATTTTTGAACAATTTTTACATCCTTAACAAGCATATAAATGTTTCTGCAAAAACAACCATTTTTCCAGAAGCTTTTTACTAAACAAAAGGCATGGTTGGCTAGGGCTTGTCTTGCTGATTCCATTGGTATAAAATTTGTAATTTTTGGACGTGTGGTTTAAAAGTTGTGCAATTTACAAAATTGGAATCCTAATAGATCAATTCTGCCTTTTAAATCATCTACAGGCCACGTGTCTCACTCTGATTTGACGAAAACGGTTTGCACGGATCACGCGCTGCAGGACGTTGGATCTAACTGATATCGCACGGCTCAGTTTCTCTCTTACCCCTTCGCTCACTTTCTTTCCTAGCCACTGGATGCTGATCTAACGGCTCTCAGTGCCTCGACCAGTCAAGGCGCCAATCTGCGGCATCGCGGCGCGGCTCTGACGGTGACGCTGCCGGTGAACTAGGACGCGAGGGGAAGAGTGAAGTTGCTCACCAGGTTTGCAATGAAGCACTGTTTCTCGTTGTTGCTTTGGCTGGCCAAGGGGAGCACGGAGGTGACGACAATTGCTCGCCGGAGTCCCTGCTTCCGTCAGGCACGTTCGGTCATTGTCGGGAACGAGGCTACAAGGCACGCCGGTGCAAAACAGAGGGAGCGTTAGACACTTACGGGGAAGGAGAGTATGCTAGTGTCAACTAGAGAGGAGGGGGCGGTCAGGGATTACCAGAGGAGCTCATCGGAGTTAACCTAGCCGTCGGTGGCGCTCAGACGAAGATGGAGACGAGGCTGTGGAGCATGCGTGGGCGAACGGAGGCCATGGGCAGGTGGGTGAGATGATGGGGATCAAGCTGGTGTGAGCTAGGAGGTAGGAGAGGGTCAGGGCTCGCCGGAATTTGACAGGGATCTCGTCGGTGGCAGTGAGGCTTCGAGCAAAAATTGTGGACACCCTGGGGCTCCGGTGGTGTGATGACTGGAAGGGAAGGGAGAGAGGAGGGAGGCGAGTTTACGAGCATCATCACTGGGCGGAATTAGTGCGTCATTTAGGTGAATTGAACACGAGCAATCGACGCTGGAAACGGCCGGAGTGAGGGGTAAGAATTGGTCGCGCGGTTTGAAGACGACGCCAACGTGGCTGTGGGTCCTCTTTGTCAGTGAGAAAGGGAGTGAGGGGGAGGGGTCCACTTGTCAGCGTCCTCGTGGGTTGCTTCTGCGGTGAAGAAAAACGGTTCGAGGCGAGGGTGAGGTGGGATGTTGGGTTGGAGCTGGGCCAGATGGTTGGGCTGCTCTATTTTTTTTCTGTCTGAAACCTTTTTCTTTTTACAAAACTATTTTCTGTTTTGAATTTCAATCAACTATTCAAACATTCAAACAACTCAAACAATCACTACACTTGTAATGAGTTTTTGGTTCTGTTTATCAACATAAATCAAATCCCAAAAATAAAATAATATTTTTAGTCATTTTAGGATCCATTCATTAAAATAAAATGGACTTTTAGTTATTTAATCAAATAGGGTTTGATTTATTTAATAAAAACTCCATTTGAAAACCAAATATTTTCAAAACCAAAACAGTAGGTTTTACTTGGAAATAAAAGATACTTGGAAATCTTGATTAAAGCAAAATAACAATTTTACTTTAGGGTCATTAATAAATAAATAAAATGGGCCTTAGTTATTAAATCAAATAAGATTGTTTTTATTTAAATCTTTATTTTGAAATCTAAAATAAAACCAAAACACTTCAGTAGGTTTTATTTGAGAATACAAAATACTTGGAAAACTTATTTAAAATAAAATAAAATAAATAAGTTTTAGTGTTTATTTAAAATGGGAAAGCTTTTATTTAAATAAAATTTGGATATCTAATCCTTATTATTTTATTTAAATAAACCTTTGTTATTTTTAATCAAAACAAAACATTTTATTTCAAAAGCTTGGCCAAGGTTTAATTTGGCTCTATAAAATAATCTTTATTTATAAATCCACCTTTTCTTTTGAAAACAAAATATTTTATTGAAAGATCCAATATAGTATTTTTAAATATTTTGAAGTTTATTGTTTATTTAATTTTTTTTAAGTCCCTTTAGGATTTTATTTGATCCAAATAGGTTTTGAAAGTTTCCAAATGGATTCAAAAAGTTTCTTCTCACCCTGAAAATCAACAAAGTTTTATTTTATTCTTTTATTTTTCACATTACAAGATTTGGAAAATCTTGGGATGTGACAGGCTACCACCCTTAAAATAAATCTCGTCCCGAGATTTGGGGAGGCTAGGGTTACAAGTAGGCTCAAAACAACTAGGGTACTACCACCCTTAAAAATTTTCAAACTAAATTACATCTTGTCCTTGCTTGGGATCCTAGGGAAACTTCTCTGGGTAACCTTCTGCATAGTGTCCTTTGTTTCCACACTTGACTCATGGGCCAAGGTTGAGATCCTTCATAGACTTGTTTAACTTGTTCTTCATCTTTTCTAGACAAGTGTTTACATAGTGGCCTAGTTCCTTGCATTTGAAACACATCACTTGGCTGATATCTTTCTTTTCCTTTGGTATCATTGTCTCTTGTTTGTTTCTTTGGTTCTTCTTCTTTTCTGGGCATTCATTGGCATAGTGTCCCATCTCTTTGCAATTGTAACATTGCACTTGAGTAATATCCTCCTTGTTAGGGTTGGGGCATTTCTTCTTCTTCTTCTTTTTGGGTCTCTCCAAAGCTAGGAGTTCTTCTAGTTCATGTTCTTCATAGGTGGGAGATCTTTCTCTCTTCCATCTGTAGAGGGAGTGTCCCAACCTTTATTATCATAAGGTGGTGTCCCCTGTGTTTACAATGCTAGTCCCTGGATCAATAGCTAGCATCCACAGTTAAGATGTAATATCAAGAAACAAAGGTCATAATATAACTTTATAACCAGGAATAACATAATTTTATTACATCTTACATAGCTCATTTGGCTATTACATTACATTGCAGCAGGAAACTATAAGCATGGAGTCCTTCATCTTCAAAGTGCCACAGGCAGACATGTTGGTTGTAGACTTTGTAATCCTAATCAATCAAATTTCTCTAAAACAATCAAACCTGCAACATAACAAGTTACAGCCACAAGGGTCAATACATTTGAATTGTATTGGCAAGTGATACAATGGTAGTATAGTGGAGTCTATCATCTATATGCATTTGGCTAAGTGGAGTTGAGGTTTGCATTGCTTAAAATAGATTTTTCCTTATCATTTGAAAATACTAAGTTTTTGTTTTGACAAAATCATTTTTCTCAATCAAGATTGAAGATTTCAATAACCCTTGTTCAAACCACAAGATTTTAACTTAGAAATTTGAATGATGAGATTCTTGATTGCTTCCATGTTTTGATGCTCAAATTGTCCTTTACCAGGGACATGGCTAAGTACTTAGATTTTACTCTCTTCTTGGGGCATTGATCTTTATGTTCCTTGGATGCATGATCCTTGTATCCCCAAGTTTTGTTAGCTTGGGTTCCTTCTAGATTAGCATCTTTGTCATCCTTGTTGTCATTAGCTCTTTGGGAAAAGTTTTCTCCCATGTTGATCATTTGAGTAACCAATCCTTGCAGCAATTGGGATTGAAGTTTCAAAATCCTTTGTATGGCTGGGTCTAGTCCATTGTTGTTGGCTAAAAGCTGAGTTGTCTCTTGGCTCAACTGGTTTTGGGTTGCTATGAGTTTTCTCATATGGTCCTCTTGGTTGTTCTTGTTGTCATCAACCTTGATGTTGGGGTCTCTTGGAGTAGTCATCTGTTTGGGTTGAATTGGGATTAGAATAGGCAAGAAAATTTCTAAGGGAATAATTCTAATCACACACATCACAATTCACTCAAGCATTGTGCAAGCAATCACAAACAAACAAACATTCCACTCAAACAACAAGTTTCAAGTATATTTTTAGGCAAACAAAAATATTTTTGTTACACCACATAAGTTGGTGTGTTTGACTTAACCAAAATATGGTGGTCCATCTATATGGTTTACTTGTGATCTTTCCATCCTTCTTGGTTGATTCTTCATGATCAAGATGTTTGTTACCTTGGAGAATTTTTGCATCTTGGTCACAAACTTCAAAGGTGATCATGGTTTCTTTGGGAAAACTCCTTGGTCACAAAGCTTCAAGTGATGTGGGCTCCTTCTAACTTGTGTTTCCTTAGTCTCCAAATCTTGAGCAAGATTTCCTTGTTTCACTTGTAGTCCTTAGTGGTATCCAAGTTGGAAGTCCTTGGTGAATATGCTGAAGATGTTGAAGTCATTAGAGTTGAAGAAGTTGAAGTCATTAGAGTTGAAGAAGTTGAAGAAGTCCTTTGCACATGGTGAAGTCTTTGGTCATGGGTTAGGTTTTTCCATCAAGTTTGAAATAGAAGAGATGTAGAGTTGAAACCAAAATGGTTGAGGAAAGAGTTTACAAGATGGTTGGTAAATAATCTTTGGAACAAATACAACTCCTATTTTTCTAAGGGTTTTTGTCCAATCCTAGGTTTACAAATCCTACAGGCAACACAATGCTCTGATACCATCTGTAGAGGGAGTGTCCCAACCTTTATTAACACAAGGTGGTGTCCCCTGTGTTTACAATGCTAGTCCCTGGATCAATAGCTAGCATCCACAGTTAAGATGTAATATCAAGAAACAAAGGTCATAATACAACTTTATAACCAGGAATAACATAATTTTATTACATCTTACATAGCTCATTTGGCTATTACATTACATTGCAGCAGAATAACTATAAGCATGGGGTCCTTCATCTTCAAAGTGCCACAGGCAGATGTTGGTTGTAGACTTTGTAATCCTAATCAAACAATCTTCACTAAAATCAACCAAACCTGCAACATTACAAGTTACAGCCACAAGGGTCAATACATTTGAATTGTATTGGCAAGTGATACTATGGTAATATAGTGGAGTCTAACATCTATATGCATTTGGCTAAGTGGAGTTGAGGCTTGCATTGCTCAAAATATATTTTTCCTTAACATTTGAAAACACTAAGTTTTTGTTTTGACAAAATCTTTTCCAAGAAAACTCTCAATCAAAGATTGAAGATTTCAAAAACCCTTGTTCAAACCACAAGTTTTTACCTTAGAAATTTGAATGATGATATTCTTGATTGCTTCCATGTCTTGATGCTCAAATTGTCCTTTACCAGGGACATGGCTAAGTACTTAGATTTTACACTCTGCAGAGGTGGTGCACTTTCCCCACAAGACTTGGTTTCCCAAGACAAGATCTTTCAGAAGCCTTCCCTTAGACCAAAATGGACGCGCTCCAAACTATCAAACACTACCACCAACTGTCCATATGGCTAAGTTCTTGCAACCTATATGATCAAGGCAGAGCCCATAATGCCAAGTGGCTGCACTTGAAGCGTCTCAACATTTGACATCTCAAATCTCTTTGTTCCTGGGTGGCCATCCACAAGTGAGATACACAAGGTAAACCATAGACATGGGCCTTGTGAACCACTCAACCAAAATCCACCAAGCAATTACCATTACACCCAGGTTATTCATTAACTTAGTTGTTTTATTAAACAAAACACAAGTCCTCAGACTTAGGAATTTTTCCATAGTGTGAATATATAGTCCACCCATGTTTACTATTAGCTAGGCTAAGCTTGATAGTAGTAGGAATCTTAACTTAGGAATTTTCTACTAAGGTTCCATCTACTAGGTTTTCCTATAGCAAGGTTTATACTTAGCAAAATAAATCCATGCAAGTTTTACTTAGAGAAATCACTAATGCATAGTGAAAGTAATGGGACAAAAAGTATGAAGCATCACTTGCCTTTTTGGTAGAGTATAGGTTCACTCCTTGTCCTTGCAACAATCACATTCTTCAAGTCACTACAAATCAATCAAGCAAGGCACAAACTCAATCTACCAATCAAGCAAAACATCACATAAAATCATAAAGTCTAGGAAATGCATGCAAGCATGCCAAGCTTTGTTTTATTTGAAAAAGTGGTTCCTAATGGGTCATAAACATTTGAAAACACCTAATGGTCATTTTGTAAAGTGGCAAAGTCATTTGCAAAAGGTTTCACTTTATAAACCATTTTCAAAACAAAGTATCATTTTATGTGGTGTAGAAATATTTTTACTAAGGCATTAATCTATAGGGCTCACAAAATATGTTTTCAAACCACAAAACTTGGTGTTTGGGGTCAGAGAGTTTAAAACAAAACATTTTCCAAAGGTTTTCTTCCCAAACCATTTTTAATAAATAAACCACATTTCTATTTGACTAGAAATGGTTTTAAATCAAAGAATCATTATTTTGTTTCACCAAATTCATTTTTGAATCCACAAAGTGTTTCCTAATGTTAGTAGTTTCAAATCTCACCATTTGCCAAAGATTTTATCCCCAAAATCATTTTTGAACAATTTTTACATCCTTAACAAGCATACAAATGTTTCTGCAAAAACAACCATTTTTCCAGAAGCTTTTTACTAAACAAAAGGCATGGTTTGCCAGGGCTTGTCTTGCTGATTCCATTGGTATAAAATTTGTAATTTTTGGACGTGTGGTTTAAAAGTTGTGCAATTTACAAAATTGGAATCCTAATAGATCAATTCTGCCTTTTAAATCATCTACAGGCCACGTGTCTCACTCTAATTTGACGAAAACGGTTTGCACGGATCACGCGCTGTAGGACGTTGGATCTAACTGATATCGCACGGCTCAGTTTCTCTCTTACCCCTTCGCTCACTTTCTTTCCTAGCCACTGGATGCTGATCTAACGGCTCTCAGTGCCTCGACCAGAAGCTGGCGGCGCTCAACGGTGGCATGCGGCGGCGCGCGCTGCTCACGGTGTGACGCTGCCGGTGAACTAGGACGCGAGGGGAAGAGTGAAGTTGCTCACCAGGTTCGCAATGAAGCACTGTTTCTCGTTGTTGCTTTGGCTGGCCAAGGGGTGCACGGAGGTGACGACAATTGCTCGCCAGAGTCCCTGCTTCCGTCAGGCACGTTCGGTCATTGTCGGGAACGAGGCTACAAGGCACGCCGGTGCAAAACAGAGGGAGCGTTAGACACGTACGGGGAAGGAGAGTATGCTAGTGTCAACTAGAGAGGAGGGGGCGGTCAGGGATTACCAGAGGAGCTCATCGGAGTTGACCTAGCCGTCAGTGGCGCTCAGACGAAGATGGAGACGAGGCTGTGGAGCATGCGTGGGCGAACGGAGGCCATGGGCAGGTGCGTGAGATGATGGGGATCAAGCTGGTGTGGGCTAGGAGGTAGGAGAGGGTCAGGGCTCGCCGGAATTTGACAGGGATCTCGTCGGTGGTAGTGAGGCTTCGAGCAAAATTGGACACCACCACAGGGCTCCGGTGGTGTGATGACTGGAAGGGAAGGGAGAGAGGAGGGAGGCGAGTTTACGAGCATCATCACTGGGCGGAATTAGTGCGTCATTTAGGAGAATTGAACACGAGCAATCGACGCTGGAAACAGCCGGAGTGAGGGGAAAGAATTGGTCGCGCGGTTTGAAGACGACGCCAACGTGGCTGTGGGTCCTCTTTGTCAGTGAGAAAGGGAGTGAGGGGGAGGGGTCCACTTGTCAGCGTCCTCGCGGGTTGCTTCTACGGTGAAGAAAAACGGTTCGAGGCGAGGGTGAGGTGGGCTGTTGGGTTGGAGCTGGGCCAGATGGTTGGGCTGCTCTATTTTTTTTTCTGTCTGAAACCTTTTTCTTTTTACAAAACTATTTTCTGTTTTGAATTTCAATCAACTATTCAAACATTCAAACAACTCAAACAATCACTACACTTGTAATGAGTTTTTGGTTCTGTTTATCAACATAAATCAAATCCCAAAAATAAAATAATATTTTTATTCATTTTAGGATCCATTCATTAAAATAAAATGGACTTTTAGTTATTTAATCAAATAGGGTTTGATTTATTTAATAAAAACTCCATTTGAAAACCAAATATTTTCAAAACCAAAACAGTAGGTTTTACTTGGAAATAAAAGATACTTGGAAATCTTGTTTAAAGCAAAATAACATTTTTACTTTAGGGTCATTAATAAATAAATAAAATGGGCCTTAGTTATTAAATCAAATAAGATTGGTTTTATTTAAATCTTTATTTTGAAATCTAAAATAAAACCAAAACACTTCAGTAGGTTTTATTTGAGAATACAAAATACTTGGAAAACTTATTTAAAATAAAATAAAATAAATAAGTTTTAGTGTTTATTTAAAATGGGAAAGCTTTTATTTAAATAAAATTTGGATATCAAATCCTTATTATTTTATTTAAATAAACCTTTGTTATTTTTAATCAAAACAAAACATTTTATTTCAAAAGCTTGGCCAAGGTTTAATTTGGCTCTATAAAATAATCTTTATTTATAAATCCACCTTTTCTTTTGAAAACAAAATATTTTATTGAAAGATCCAATATAGTATTTTTAAATATTTTGAAGTTTATTGTTTATTTAATTTTTTTAAGTCCCTTTAGGATTTTATTTGATCCAAATAGGTTTTGAAAGTTTCCAAATGGATTCAAAAAGTTTCTTCTCACCCTGAAAATCAACAAAGTTTTATTTTATTCTTTTATTTTTCACATTACAAGATTTGGAAAATCTTGGGATGTGACAGTTTTCCACAGTTTTTGGGTTCCAAGCGGAATTGCAAGGCCTGTAAGACCCGACACATGTTGGAGAGATATGACCAAGAACTCGTTGTTTTCGTGTTTTATGGACGTTTTCATGAGCTATTGCCCACGGTTTTGGTGTTCTAGGGTGATTTACAACAACCTTAAGACCCGATACGTGTTTGAGAGTTATGACCAAAAACTCGTCGTTTTTGTGTTTTTTGCCATTTTCACGAGTTATTTCCCATAGTTTTTGGGCTGCAAGCGCATTCGCAAGGCCTTTAAGACGGGTTACATGTTTGAGAGATATGACTAAAAACTTGTCGTTTTCGCGTTTGATGGCTGTTTTCATGAGCTATTGCCCACAGTTTTTGGCGTTCCAGGGCGATTTACAAAGACCTTAAGACCCAATACATGTTTGAGAGATATGACCCAAGACTCGTAGCTTTCGCGTTTTATGGCCGTTTTCATGAGCTATTGCCCATGGTTTTATGGTTCCAAGGTGACTTACAACAACCTTAATAACCGATACATGTTTGAGAGTTATGTCCAAAAACTCATTGCTTTCATGTTTTATGGCCGATTTCATGAGCTATTGCCCACATTTTTGGGTTCCATGGCAATTTGCATGGTCCATAAGACCCCTCACATGTCTAAGAGATATGTCACGAAACTCATCGTTTTCGCATTTTATGGTTGTTTTCATGAGCTATTGCCCACAGTTTTGGCGTTCTAGGGTGATTTACAATGACCTTAAGACCCGTTACATGTTTGAGATATATGACCAAAAACTCGTCGTTTTCATGAGTTGTTTTCCATAGTTTTTGGGTTCCAAGCGGATTTGCAAGGCCTGTAAGACCCGATACATGTTGTAGAGATATGACCAAGAACTCCTCGTTTCGCGTTTTATGGTCGTTTTCATGAGCTATTGCCCACTGTTTTGGTGTTCTAGGGTGATTTACAATGACCTTAAGACCCGATACATGTTTGAGAGTTATGACCAAAAACTTGTCGTTTTTGTGTTTTTTGCCATTTTCATGAGTTATTTCCCATAGTTTTTGGGCTACAAGCGCATTCGCAAGACCTTTAAGACCCGTTACATGTTTGAGAGATATGACTAAAAACTTGTCATTTTTGGGTTCCAAGCGGATTTGCAAGGCCTGTAAGACTCGATACATGTTGGAGAGATATGACCAAGAACTCGTCGTTTTCGCGTTTTATAGCCATTTTCATGAGCTATTGCCCAATGTTTTGGTGTTCTAGGGTGATTTACAACGACCTTAAGACCCGATACGTGTTTGAGAGTTATGACCAAAAACTCGTCGTTTTTGTGTTTTTTGCCATTTTCACGAGTTATTTCCCACAGTTTTTGGACTACAAACGGATTCGCAAGGCCTTTAAGACCCGTTACATGTTTGAGAGATATGACTACAAACTCGTCATTTTCGTGTTTGATGGCTGTTTTCATGAGCTATTGCCCACTGTTTTTTGGCATTCCAGGGCGATTTACAAAGACCTTAAGACCAGATACATGTTGGAGAGATTGTCCCAAGACTCGTAGTTTTCGCGTTTTCTGGTCGTTTTCATGAGCTATTACCCATGGTTTTATGGTTCCAAGGTGACTTACAACAACCTTAAGAACCGATACATGTTTGAGAGTTATGACCAAAAACTCGTCGGTTTCGTGTTTTATGGCCGATTTCATGAGCTATTGCCCACATATTTAGGTTCCATGGCAATTTGCATGCTTCATAAGACCCCTCAAATGTCTAAGAGATATGTCAAGAAACTCGTCGTTTTCGCGTTTTATGGTTGTTTTCATGAGCTATTGCCCACAGTTTTGGGGTTCTAGGGTGATTTACAATGACCTTAAGACCCGTTACATGTATGAGATATATGACCAAAAACTCGTCGTTTTCGTGTTTTATAGCCGTTTTCATGAGTTGTTTTCCACAGTTTTTGGGTTCCAAGCGGATTTGCAAGGCCTGTAAGACCCGATACATGTTGGAGAGATATGACCAAGAACTCGTCGTTTTCGTGTTTTATGACCATTTTCATGAGCTATTGCCCACTGTTTTGATGTTCTAAGGTGATTTACAACGACCTTAAGACCCGATACATGTTTGAGAGATATGACCAAGAACTCATCGTTTTCGCGTTTTATGGCTGTTTTCATGAGCTATTGCCCACTATTTTGGTGTTCTAGGGTGATTTACAATGGCCTTAAGACCCGATACATGTTTGAAAGTTATGACCAAAAACTCGTCGTTTTTGTGTTTTTTGCCATTTTCACGAGTTATTTCCCATAGTTTTTGGGCTGCAAGCGCATTCACAAGGCATTTAAGACCCGTTACATGTTTGAGAGATATGACTAAAAACTTGTCGTTTTCGCGTTTGATGGCTATTTTCATGAGCTATTTCCCATAGTTTTTGGCGTTCCAAGGCAATTTACAAAGACCTTAAGACCCGATACATGTTGGAGAGATATGACCCAAGACTCGTAGTTTTCGCGTTTTATGGACGTTTTCAAGAGCTATTGCCCATGGTTTTATGGTTCCAAGGTGACTTACAAGAACCTTAATAACCGATACATGTTTGAGAGTTATGACCAAAAACTCGTCGCTTTCGTGTTTTATGGCCGATTTCATGAGCTATTGCCCACATTTTTTGGTTCCATGGCAATTTGCATGGTCCATATGACCCCTCACATGTCTAAGAGATATGTCAACAAACTTGTCGTTTTCGCGTGTTATTGTTGTTTTCATGAGCTATTGCCCACAGTTTTGGCGTTCTAGGGTGATTTACAATGACCTTAAGACCCGATACATGTTTGAGATATATGACCAAAAACTCATCGTTTTCGTGTTTTATAGCCGTTTTCATGAGTTGCTTTCCACAGTTTTTTGGTTCCAAGCGGATTTGCAAGGCCTGTAAGTCCCGATACATGTTGGAGAGATATGACCAAGAACTCGTAGTTTTCGAGTTTTATGGCCGTTTTCATGAGCTATTGCCCACTTTTTTGATGTTCTAGGGTGATTTACAACGACCTTAAGACCCGATACATGTTTGAGAGTTATGACCAAAAATTCGCCGGTTTCGTGTTTTATGGCCGATTTCATGAGCTATTGCCCACATATTTAGGTTCCATGGCAATTTGCATGCTCCATAAGACCCCTCAAATGTCTAAGAGATATGTCAAGAAACTCGTCGTTTTCGTGTTTTATGGTTGTTTTCATGAGCTATTGCCCACAGTTTTGGGGTTCTAGGGTGATTTACAATGACCTTAAGACCCGTTACATGTATGAGATATATGACCAAAAACTCGTCGTTTTCGTGTTTTATAGCCGTTTTCATGAGTTGTTTTCCACAGTTTTTGGGTTCCAAGCGGATTTGCAAGGCCTGTAAGACCCGATACATGTTGGAGAGATATGACCAAGAACTCGTCGTTTTCGTGTTTTATGACCATTTTCATGAGCTATTGCCCACTGTTTTGATGTTCTAAGGTGATTTACAACGACCTTAAGACCCGATACATGTTTGAGAGATATGACCAAGAACTCATCGTTTTCGCGTTTTATGGCTGTTTTCATGAGCTATTGCCCACTATTTTGGTGTTCTAGGGTGATTTACAACGGCCTTAAGACCCGATACATGTTTGAAAGTTATGACCAAAAACTCGTCGTTTTTGTGTTTTTTGTTATTTTGATGAGTTATTTCCCACAGTTTTTGGGCTGCAAGCGCATTCGCAAGGCCTTTAAGACCCGTTACATGTTTGAGAGATATGACTAAAAACTTGTTGTTTTCGCGTTTGATGGCTGTTTTCATGAGCTATTTCCCATAGTTTTTGGCGTTCCAGGGCAATTTACAAAGACCTTAAGACCCGATACATGTTGGAGAGATATGACCCAAGACTCGTAGTTTTCGCGTTTTATGGCCGTTTTCATGAGCTATTGCCCATGGTTTTATGGTTCCAAGGTGACTTACAATAACCTTAATAACCGATACATGTTTGAGAGTTATGACCAAAAACTCGTCGGTTACGTGTTTTATGGCCAATTTCATGAGCTATTGCCCACATATTTAGGTTCCATGGCAATTTGCATGGTCCATAAGACCCCTCAAATGTCTAAGAGATATGTCAAGAAACTCGTCGTTTTCGCGTTTTATGGTTGTTTTCATGAGCTTGCCCACAGTTTTGGGGGTCTAGGGTGATTTACAATGACCTTAAGACCCGATACATGTTTGAGATATATGACCAAAAACTCATCGTTTTCGTGTTTTATAGCCGTTTTCATGAGTTGCTTTCCACAGTTTTTTGGTTCCAAGCGGATTTGCAAGGCCTGTAAGTCCCGATACATGTTGGAGAGATATGACCAAGAACTCGTAGTTTTCGAGTTTTATGGCCGTTTTCATGAGCTATTGCCCACTTTTTTGATGTTCTAGGGTGATTTACAACGACCTTAAGACCCGATACATGTTTGAGAGTTATGACCAAAAATTCGCCGGTTTCGTGTTTTATGGCCGATTTCATGAGCTATTGCCCACATATTTAGGTTCCATGGCAATTTGCATGCTCCATAAGACCCCTCAAATGTCTAAGAGATATGTCAAGAAACTCGTCGTTTTCGCGTTTTATGGTTGTTTTCATGAGCTATTGCCCACAGTTTTGGGGTTCTAGGGTGATTTACAATGACCTTAAGACCCGTTACATGTATGAGATATATGACCAAAAACTCGTCGTTTTCGTGTTTTATAGCCGTTTTCATGAGTTGTTTTCCACAGTTTTTGGGTTCCAAGCGGATTTGCAAGGCCTGTAAGACCCGATACATGTTGAAGAGATATGACCAAGAAATCGTCGTTTTCGTGTTTTATGACCATTTTCATGAGCTATTGCCCACTGTTTTGATGTTCTAAGGTGATTTACAACGACCTTAAGACCCGATACATGTTTGAGAGATATGACCAAGAACTCATCGTTTTCGCGTTTTATGGCTGTTTTCATGAGCTATTCCCCCACTATTTTGGTGTTCTAGGGTGATTTACAACGGCCTTAAGACCCGATACATGTTTGAAAGTTATGACCAAAAACTCGTCGTTTTTGTGTTTTTTGTTATTTTGATGAGTTATTTCCCACAGTTTTTGGGCTGCAAGCGCATTCGCAAGGCCTTTAAGACCCGTTACATGTTTGAGAGATATGACTAAAAACTTGTTGTTTTCGCGTTTGATGGCTGTTTTCATGAGCTATTTCCCATAGTTTTTGGCGTTCCAGGGCAATTTACAAAGACCTTAAGACCCGATACATGTTGGAGAGATATGACCCAAGACTCGTAGTTTTCGCGTTTTATGGCCGTTTTCATGAGCTATTGCCCATGGTTTTATGGTTCCAAGGTGACTTACAATAACCTTAATAACCGATACATGTTTGAGAGTTATGACCAAAAACTCGTCGGTTACGTGTTTTATGGCCAATTTCATGAGCTATTGCCCACATATTTAGGTTCCATGGCAATTTGCATGGTCCATAAGACCCCTCAAATGTCTAAGAGATATGTCAAGAAACTCGTCGTTTTCGTGTTTTATGGTTGTTTTCATGAGCTTGCCCACAGTTTTGGGGGTCTAGGGTGATTTACAATGACCTTAAGACCCGTTACATGTTTGAGATATATGACCAAAAACTCGTCGTTTTCGTGTTTTATAGCCGTTTTCATGAGTTGTTTTCCACAGTTTTTGGGTTCCAAGCGGATTTGCAAGGCCTGTAAGACCCAATACATGTTGGAGAGATATGACCAAGAACTCGTAGTTTTCGCGTTTTATGGCTGTTTTCATGAGCTATTGCCCACTGTTTTGATGTTCTAGGGAGATTTACAATGACCTTACGACCCGATACATGTTTGAGAGTTACGACCAAAAACTCGTCGTTTTTGTGTTTTTTGTCATTTTCATGAGTTATTTCCCACAGTTTTTGGGCTGCAAGCACATTCGCAAGGCCTTTAAGACCCGTTACATGTTTGAGAGATATGACTAAAAACTTGTCGTTTTCGCGTTTGATGGCTGTTTTATGAGCTATTGCCCATAGTTTTTGGCGTTCCAGGGTGATTTACAAAGGCCTTAAGACCCGATACATGTTGGAGAGATATGACCCAAGGCTCGTAGCTTTCGCGTTTTATGGCCGTTTTCATGAGCTATTGCCCATGGTTTATGGTTCCAAGGTGACTTACAACAACCTTAATAACCGATACATGTTTGAGAGTTATGACCAAAAACTCGTCGCTTCCGTGTTTTATGGCCGATTGCATGAGCTATTGCCCACATTTTTGGGTTCCATGGCAATTTGCATGGTTCATAAGACCCCTCACATGTCTAAGAGATATGTCAACAAACTCGTCGTTTTCACGTGTTATGGTTGTTTTCATGAGCTATTGCCCACAGTTTTGGCGTTCTAGGGTGATTTACAATGACCTTAAGACCCGTTACATGTTTGAGATATATGACCAAAAACTCGTCGTTTTTGTGTTTTATAGCCGTTTTCATGAGTTGCTTTCCACAGTTTTTTGGTTCCAAGCGGATTTGCAAGGCCTGTAAGTCCCGATACATGTTGGAGAGATATGACCAAGAACTCGTAGTTTTGGAGTTTTATGGCCGTTTTCATGAGCTATTTTCCACTTTTTTGATGTTCTAGGGTGATTTACAACGACCTTAAGACCCGATACATGTTTGAGAGTTATGACCAAAAATTCGTCGGTTTCGTGTTTTATGGCCGATTTCATGAGCTATTGCCCACATATTTAGGTTCCGTGGCAATTTGCATGCTCCATAAGACCCCTCAAATGTCTAAGAGATATGTCAAGAAACTCGTCGTTTTCTCGTTTTATGGTTGTTTTCATGAGCTATTGCCCACACTTTTGGGGTTTGTAACATCCCAAAAATCATAATTTCAAAGTTTGCATATCATTCATGCATGCATATAGATTTGAGTTCAAATTTTCAAACTCATTTCAGAAAAACAGAAGCACATGGTGCTATGATTTTATGTGGGCAAATTTAAATCAAATGGCCATCATCATTTGAAAATTTGAGAGTTTAGGAACTTGGTTGTTTGCCTTCATTATTGAAGGGTTTGTGTGTAGAATTTAAACCAAGTTTTTCAAATTGAAAATGGGTTCAAAAACCATTTTTCAAATTTTGCAAACCAAGTGCCAAGTCTCTGTTATTTTGATCTCCAAGCTTGACCAAGCCTTTGCAAAGCAACCACTTGCTTTTATGCCTATATTAGAGACTACTGTACCCTGCAAAAACCCCAGAAAGATTTGAATTCAAAAAGAGTTTGAATTCATTTCAAAACCATTCCTGAAAATCGAAATAGAAAAAGAAAAGGAGTAAACAAAAGAAAAGGGCCGAGCGCCAGGAATCTAGCCAGTGAACGGCCCAGTTAGGCCCACAGGCCATTTCTTTTCCTTCGTGACGCCTTGAGCACACCCACTCAGCCGCTGACGACAGGACCCCACCTCCACTTCCCGCGCTTCGCTGACGAGTGATCCCTCTCCACATCAGCTTCGTCTTCCCCTGATTCCACGCACGACCTCCACCGCTGCCCGTTGCTGCACTGATTTCGCGAGCTTAATTGGCATTGATGCAGCAGGCGTTTCTTGTTGAGCCTCTGGCTATAAGATCCCCCCATCCTTGCGACAATTTCCCCCCAAACAATTCCGCCTTCACGCCAACAGGCTGCCCACAACTCGCACGACGCCGCCGCTGTTCCGACGACTGCGCCGGCGAATTCCGCTGAGTTCCGTGCTCCCCTCTGTCTCTCGTTCATGCTATCAAGATCAGCGAGTCTTTGCGCACCTCCTGACACTTCTCATTTGCCCTCGCATGATCCGTAGCTCCAGCAACGTTGACGACTGGCCGCCACCGTCCTCTGCACGAACTCCGGCGACCTCCCTCCGTAAGTAGCCACCGCCCCTTGCCCTCTAACTGATACGCCTAGAATCTCCATCGTTGTGCGCATCTGACAGAACCCTTATTTTGGATAACGCGACGAGGAACCTTGCCAACGTCGACGACTGACCGTGCCCGACGTCTGCCTCTACTCCGACGAGGAATTCTCGCCGTGTCCGTGCGCCCCTTCGCAAACCAACACCACCTTGAGCATCAGCAGCCTCCTGCGGTTCTGGTAAGCATCTCCCCCCTTCCCCGGGCGACCTAGAACGCCGGCACCGCCACTGACCGACGCGCCGCCGCCTGTCGCCGCCGCTAGCGCCACTCGCTTTTGGTTAGTTGAATCTCAGCCGTCAGATTTAGATCTAGCGCGTAGAAACAGTTCACTTAGCGAAAGGGTATGGATAGATCTGAGCCGTGCAGCGTTACCTAGATCCAACGACACAGAAGGGTGATCCGGTGCGAACCGGTACGCGCCAGTAATATCGCGACGCGTGGCTAGGGTTAAATTTAAAAACAGAACTCAAACCAGATTTTGATCCAAATTTCAAATGGCTATAACTTTTGATTCCCACGTTAGATTTTTGCAAATTTTATACCGTTGAAATCAGTGAGTCAAGACCTTTCTGAATCTGCAATGTGTTTAACAAAAAGTATCTGTTAAAATGACTTTGTATGCAGAAACATATTTAGGTCTATTTTGAGCATAGATTTAGTTTAGTAATTTGTATTAGTGCTAAATAAGTTTAGTTAGCAAACTTTGTGACTTGTTTTGTTTCTGTATCATGCACTTGCTTGGTAGAGTTTTCAAAAACATCACTTAGTAATTTCTTGCATGCATGCATTCCTATTTTTGTTTGCATATAAATTTGTGTGTAATTGTATGCTACAAATTTTTGTGTAGATTTTGCTAGTGACTGTGATTGTGAAGAGTGTTACTCTCCCCATTACCAACGCAAGTGATACTTCATTATATTTCCACCCTTTATTTTGAATAAGCATTAGAATTATTTTTGCTAAGTCTTGCATGCTACTTTTGCCAAATACTATGTTGGGAAATCCTATGTAGTGTAGAATTGTAGAATTGCTAGGGAATTTTCCTAAGTTAAGTTACTATGCCATGCTTAGCCTAGCTAGTAGAAAACAAGGGTTGGTAAAGTATGTTCATGCTATGTGGAAAATAATTCTAAGTCTTTTGGACTTATGCTTTTCTTAATAAAACAACTAAGTCAATGAACCTCCTGGGTGGAATGGGACTTGAATGGTGGTTTTGGTTGAGTGGTTACACAAGGCCATGGATTTGTCTTGTGTATCTCACTTGTGGTATGCCACCCAGGCACAAAGGGATTTGGAGGCCAAGTGTTGAGAAAGCTTACAGTGCAACCACTTGGCAATATGGGCTCTGCCTTGATCATATAGGTTGCTAGAACTTAGTCATTTGGACAGTTGGTGGTAGTGGATGATAGGTTGGAACGCGTCCATTTGACTAAGGAAAGGCTTCTGAAAGGTCCTGTCTTGGGAAACCAAGTCTGGTGGGGAAAGTGCACAACCTCTGCAGATGAAAAATCTAAGTACTTAGCCAAGTCCATGGCAATGGACAAATTGAGCATCAAGACATGGAAGATACAAGAATCTCATCACTCCAACTTCTAAGTAAAACTTATGGGTGAACAAGGGCAAAGGACCCCAATGTCTATTGGTGGTTTCTTGGGAAGTTTTTGATAAAGGAAAACTTAGTGATTTCAACTAATAGGAAAAAAACCTATTTTGAGCAAAGCAAGCCAAGCTACACTTAGCCAAAATGCATATAGTAATATAGTCCACTTAAAATTTACTAAGGTATCACTTGCCAATACTATTCCAAAGTATTGACCCTCTGTGGCTGTAACTTGTAATGTTGCAGGTTACTCCGGTGATGATTAGGAGTCATGAGTCTACACTCAACATGCTTGCCTGTGGCACATGAAGATGAAGACTTATGTTTATTTACTTATTCCAAGAACTCTTGTATTAGGCCTATGGCCCTGAGTTGTAAAAGACTATGTTTTATCTCTGGAATGAATGTAATAAATGACCTTTGTATCTGCGTACTTCATCTTAAACTGTGGATGCTAGCAATGATCCAAGGACTAGCATTGCAATCACAGGGGTCCTTTTCCTTTACAAAGGAGGGATCTTACAGATGGTATCTGAGCACTGTGTTGCCTGTAGGATTATGACCCTAGGATTGGAAACCATTAAGGAATTTTTTTTAACTACTTCTACACTTGTCTATTCTTCTCGTAAACTTTTCTAATCTTCTCATTCTTCTCTCTATTTGTAGATGAACTCCATCAACGAAGCCGTGAAGAAAGGACCACTCATGACCATGACCTTGGAGTGTGAAACTGAGTTTCCCAAAATTCTCAAGGACCTCATGGTGGCAATGGAAGCACATGGTGCAGCTGTGTACAATGGATTTCCAGTGATGGATGAAGGAGTGGAGTATTGGTGGGTGCAACTTCACTTGTACAAAAACAAGGAAGACAACCACGAAGAAAGAGGCTTCTGCATGTACACCAACACTGTGATGCACACCACATTCTTTGAGTCAGCCAGAGAAGCAGCTTGGAGGACTATCAAAGAGCTCAGTGCTAGAGTCAAGTGCAGAATGCTCAACCTCCAAAAAGACTTAGACAAAGAGAAGGAACTTACCCAAGAGTTGGAAGCCACCAACCAAACCTTAAGGGGAGATATTATAGACTTAGTGATGGAATCATGTGAACAAGATAGGTGGATTGCTTCTAGGAATATTGTGTTAGCCAATGATCCAAAGGAGATAGGATTATGAACGCACTTCGTTAGTTGGACCACCACCTATCACCTTATTTTCCAAAATGATACCTTAAATAAGTTTGGACCTTGATTGATGTAATGGAATTATGTATGCATGACTTGTGTGATTTTTGTGTTCCATGGATATGTATGAAATGTTTGTCTTGTTTTATCTTAATTGTGTTGTCCTAACTTTTCTATCTTATAAATAGATGCCTATTACCATCAGTACTGTTGAGCAGTTCCAGGTTACCCGTTTTGGTCCTCGTATCGTTGAGCTTACCACTTTGCTCAATCTCCCTCTTCCCACCATCATGGTGCACCCACTCACCAAGTTCGAGAGGAAGGACCTCTGGGGCTTCAAGGTGAACCAGCCCGGACGACAGACGGAGCCTACTACGGAGGCCATCGTCTTCAAGCTTATGCACGATGACAGGGAGAGAGGCATGGAGGTCGTCATGCAGGACCTGATAGGACGTCTGTTAGGCCTTCACTCCCGACAGGTTAGGGGCACCCACTTCCACGTCTTCGGAAGACGTGATGATGATGGAGAGTCCATCGACTTTGAGGACGACTCGAGGGACGCAGCAGAGCCGATACGTCTCTATCTCCAGGACTTAGAGTATCTTATTAGGCACGTGGACACGGACAGGACCAATGTCATGCTCAGCAATGACGAAGCTCAGTGCAGCCATGAGAAGGACAAGCTTTTCGCACAGCAAGACGAGATAGTCAAGGAAATGGAGGCGAAGTTCGAGACCCAGGACCGCAAGTTCAAGAGTCAGGAGAAACGCGTCCAGGATAGGAACAAGAAGATCTAGGACATGACTGAAGAACTGAAGTCCAAGGATTTCGAGCTAGAGCAGCAGCAGATGGTGATTGAGAGGCTTCGCTCCCAGAAGAGGGCTCTCAAGACCAAGATCGATACCTTGACCACTACTATTTAGGAGAACAAGACCGCGATGGAGAACGCAGGTCTTACTTTTGTCGAGGAGGAGATTGATGCTGATGAGTAGACTTGACTACTCGGTTATCTTTTATTATCATACTTGTTATTTGTGAACTTATTATTGGACCATCCGACATGTGGATGGCTTGCCACTTGTGTGTTTTACTTTGAGAACTTGTTATCTTATTGTTGAACTTTTATCTTTGTGTTGCATGCTATGTGTTTGCTTATGTGATGTAATGTGCATAAAAACATCTATGGGTATCTCATTCTTATCTCTATTTGAACAAACCACAGATGCCTCCCCGTCACAAGAAACCCCAACCCCAACAACATCACCCCGGAAATGCAGCAAATGATGAATGCGCAAACACAGCTTATGCAAATGATGACAACATTCATCCAAAGCCAGAATAACAACATAAACCCCAACAACAACAACAACAACAACAACCCTCCGGGCTTTGATATGCTCACCAGATTTCTGCGTTTGAGGCCAGCTAAGTTCTCGGGGACGACTGATCCCATGGTGGCCAATGATTGGCTACGTTCCGTGAACAAGGACTTAGTGACCGTGGGCTGCACGGATGCTGAAAAGGTCGTTCGCATAGATCTGTTGAAGGGCCACCGCCACATGGTGGGACAACGCCCAAATCACCACTCCTATAGATGAGGTGACTTGGGCTATCTTTGAAGATGGCTTGATTGCTCATATCTCATCAGGAATGATGAGCCTGAAAAAGAAGGAGTTTCACAACCTGAAGCAGCGCCACCGTAGCATGGCTGAATATATAGAAGAGTTCAACAATCTGGCGCGTTATGCACCGGATGAGGTTGACAGAGATGCCAAAAGAAAGGAGAAGTTTCTGGAAGGCTTGAATGATGAGCTGAATCTGCAGTTGTCTGTGGCATATGTTCCAACTTATCAGTCTCTGTGTGACAAGGCTGCTATTTTGGAGAATAAAATGAAGCAAGTCGAGAGTAGGAAGAGGAAACACTCCGACAAGCACAGCTCGGGATCGTCTCACAGACGATCTCACTATGATGACAGTGGAAGCTCAGGATCCCATAAGCATGGGAAATTCAACAAGCACCACAACCACAACCGTCATGACAACAAGCATCACCGCAGTCATGACAATGACAAGTATAAGAACCACAAGAGTGGACATAAGAGCCACCACAGCGGAAATGGTAGTGGAAGTGGAAGTCAGCCTGCAAAAAAGGACATCAGTCAGGTTGAGTGCTTCAAATGCAAGAAGCTGGGGCATTATGCTAATGAGTGCCCTGAGAAGAAAGTTGAAGGACCTAACAAGCCCAATCCTTTTCAGAAAGGACAGGTTAACCACATCAATGTGGAGGAGGTCTATGAGGAGCCTGATGCTGTTGCTGGTAAGTTCAGACTCAATTCCATTCCAGCATTTGTACTCTTTGATAGTGGTGCATCTCATTCATTCATATCCAGAGCATTTGTTGAAAGAAATGAACTACCGGTAGAAACTATTGGGTGTCCTATAAAAGTAAGTTCTCCTGGTGGAGAAATGATAGTGAATTCAGGATGCCATGACCTAGTCATAGAATTCGGGAAGTATAAGTTTCCCGTTAACTTGATAATATTAAACTCCCAAGGTCTGGACGTTATTCTGGGAATGGACTGGATGACTAAGTACAAAGGAGTGATAGATTGTGCCAGCCATACTGTCTCACTCACAACTCCGGATAATAAAAGGATCAGATTCAAGACCAGCTTTGGAGCAAAGAAGAGTATGCTAAACTCTCTTAAGGGGGTTAGCATGGACAGTGTGCCAATTGTATGTGAGTATCCGGATGTATTTCCGGAAGAATTGCCAGGAATGCCACCAGATAGAGATGTGGAGTTTCTGATAGATTTGGTACCAGGTTCTGGACCGATAGCAAAGAGACCATACAAAATGTCGGTTGATGAACTGAAAGATCTCAAGAAGCAACTAGGAGAACAGTTGCAGAAAGGATTTATCCAACCAAGTTCTTCATCTTGGGGAGCCCCAGTATTGTTCATGGAGAAGAAAGATAGAAGCAAAGGTTATGCATAGATTACCGTTCACTCAACGAGGTAACTATCAAGAACAAATATCCTTTGCCTAGAATCAATGACTTATTTGATCAGCTTGAAGGAGCATGTGTGTTCTCGAAGATTGATCTCCGGTCAGGCTATTTTCAACTCAAGATAAGAGAGCAAGACATACCTAAAACAGCATTCACCACAAGGTATGGATTGTATGAGTATACTGTAATGCCTTTCGGCTTAACCAATGCTCCAGCATACTTTATGCATATGATGAACAAGGTGTTCATGGAATTTCTTGACAAGTTCGTTGTCGTTTTCATCGATGACATCTTAGTTTACTCTAAGAGCAAAGAAGAACATGAGGGACACTTGCGTTTGATACTTGAGAAGTTGAGAGAGCATAAGCTTTATGCTAAATTCAGCAAGTGTGAGTTCTGGTTAGAGGAAGTTGGTTTTCTTGGTCATGTTATGACAAAAGATGGTGTAGCAGTTGATCCTGCTAAGGTTTCAGCTGTGACAGAATGGGAATCTCCCAAGAATGTGAAAGAAGTTCGCAGTTTCCTTGGCTTAGCAGGTTACTACAGAAGATTCATTGAGAATTTCTCAAAGGTTGCTAAGCCCATGACTGAATTGTTAAAGAAAGACAAGAAGTTTGCTTGGTCTGAAGGTTGTGAAGTCAGCTTTCAGGAATTGAAGAAGAGACTTGTGACAGCACCGGTTCTATGTCTGCCAGATTTGGAAAAGGATTTCCATGTATACTGTGATGCGTCTCATCAAGGTTTGGGTGCCGTACTTATGCAAGACGGTAAAGTTGTGGCCTATGCCTCGAGACAACTCAAAACTCATGAAGTAAATTATCCTACTCCTGATTTAGAGTTAGCCTCTGTCGTCCATGCACTCAAAACATGGAGACATTACCTTTTGGGAAAGCGTTGTGAAGTGTTCACCGATCACAAGAGTTTGAAGTATATCTTCACCCAGAAGGAAATCAATATGAGACAAATAAGATGGTTAGAGCTTATCAAGGACTATGACTTAAGTTTGCAATACCACCCTGGTAAAGCAAATGTTGTAGCAGATGCTCTAAGTCGTAAGGTGTTTGTGAATGGCCTTACCAAAGGCGAATTGCCAGATGATTTGTGTAAGCAATTCAAAGAACTCAAATTGGAGATTGTACCTGAAGGACATCTCATGTCTTTAGAAGTCCAACCCACTTTGTTGGACAAGATTCGAGAAGCTCAAAAGACTGATAAAGAAATTGAGGAGATTAAGGTAAATATTAGCCAAGGGAAAGCTAAAAGTTTCCATGTAGACGAACAGGGTACTTTATGGCATGGGAAACGTATCTGTGTTCCACAAGATTCGGAAATGCAGAAACTGATTCTGCAAGAAGCCCACAACTCTCCGTATTCTATTCATACAGGTAACACCAAAATGTACATGGACATGAAAGAAAGATTTTGGTGGAACAATCTCAAGAGGGACATCGCCGAGCATATTGCTTTGTGTGATGTGTGTAGTAGAGTAAAAGCGGAGCATCAAAAACCAGCAGGTTTGCTTCAACCACTACCTATTCCTGATTGGAAATGGGACAAAATTGGTATGGATTTCATCACCGGATTACCAAGGACCAGATCAGGATATGATTCCATATGGGTAGTCGTGGATCGCTTAACTAAAGTGGCACATTTCATACCCATGAAGACAACTTATACAAGTGCCAAGTTAGCCAAAATCTACATGAGTAGAATTGTATGCCTTCACGGTGTGCCTAAGAGTATTGTGTCCGATAGGGGAACCCAATTCACTTCCCATTTTTGGAGACAGCTACATGAGTCATTGGGAACGGTTGAATTCAGATCTTGCTTTTCATCCTCAAACCGATGGACAAACAGAAAGGACTAATCAAATTCTGGCAGACATGTTGAGGGCATGTGCCCTAGATTATGGAGCAAGTTGGGATGAAAGTCTGCCTTACGCAGAATTTTCTTATAACAATAGCTATCAAGCCAGCATTGAGATGGCACCGTTTGAGTTTCTCTACGGAAGAAAATGTACCACCCCATTGTTATGGAATGGTGTGGGAGAAAGAAGTTTATTTGGGCCAGATCTTATCAAAGAAGCCGAAGAGAAGGTCAAATTGGTTAAGGACAGGTTAAAGATAGCACAGTCCCGACAGAAAAGCTACACAGATCCTAAGAGTAGAGAAGTCACCTACGAAGTTGGTGATAGAGCCTATCTTAGAGTATCACCACTCCGTGGAGTGAAAAGATTCGGAGTCAAAGGAAAGTTGGCACCGAGATATGTTGGGCCATTCAAGATTCTGAGTCGCAAAGGAGAAGTGGCTTATGAGATTGAACTGCCAGCATCTCTATCAGCAGTCCATAATGTATTTCATGTGAGTTAGCTTAAGAAATGTCACCCAGAAATGGAAAAATCTTCTTTGAAGGATACCATACATTTGGAAGAAGTTCAACTAGAAAGTGATCTCACTTATGAAGAAAAGCCTATTAAGATTCTTGAGACTGCAGAAAGAGTCACGAGAACAAAGACTATCAAGTTTTGCAAAGTGCAATGGAACCATCATTCCGAAGAGGAAGCAACATGGGAAAGAGAAGATGATCTTCGGAAAGACCACCCTCACCTATTTGCTAGCCAATCCGAATCTCGAGGGCGAGATTCACTTTAAGGGGGTTAGATTTGTAACATCCCAAAAATCATAATTTCAAAGTTTGCATATCATTCATGCATGCATATAGATTTGAGATCAAATTTTCAAACTCATTTCAGAAAAACAGAAGCACATGGTGCTATGATTTTATGTGGGCAAATTTAAATCAAATGGCCATCATCATTTGAAAATTTGAGAGTTTAGGAACTTGGTTGTTTGCCTTCATTATTGAAGGGTTTGTGTGTAGAATTTAAACCAAGTTTTTCAAATTGGAAATGGGTTCAAAAACCATTTTTCAAATTTTGCAAACCAAGTGCCAAGTCTCTGTTATTTTGATCTCCAAGATTGACCAAGCCTTTGCAAAGGAACCACTTGCTTTTATGCTTATATTAGAGACTACTGTACCCTGCAAAAACCCCAGAAAGATTTGAATTCAAAAAGAGTTTGAATTCATTTCAAAACCATTCCTGAAAATCGAAATAGAAAAAGAAAAGGAGTAAACAAAAGAAAAGGGCCGAGCGCCAGGAATCTAGCCCAGCGTCGGAACATGCCCAGTTAGCCCACCCGGGCCATTTCTTTTCCTTCTGCACGCACGAGCACACCCACTCAGCCGCTGACGACAGGACCCCACCTCCACTTCGCGCGCTTCGCTGACGAGTGAGCCCTCTCCACATCAGCTTGGTCTTCACCTGATTCCGCGCACGACCTCCGCCGCTGCCCGTTGCTGCACTGATTTCGCGAGCTTAATTGGCATTGATGCAGCAAGCGTTTCTTGTCGAGCCTCTGGCTATAAGATCCCCCCATCCTCGCGACCATTTCCCCCCAAACAATTCTGCCTTCACGCCACCAGGCTTCCCAACTTCGCCGCCGCCGACGATCGCTACTGGTGAATTCGTGAGTTCCAGGTTCTCCTCGTCTCTCGTTCATGCTATCAAGATCAGCGAGTCTTTGCGCACCTCCTGACACTTCTCATTTTCCCTTGCATGATCCGTAGCTCCAGCAACATTGACGACTGGCCGCCACCGTCCTCTGCACGAACTCCGGCGACCTCCCTCCGTAAGTAGCCACCGCCCCTTGCCCTCTAACTGATACGCCTAGAATCTCCATCACAGCGATCCGATGTAACCCTTATTTTGGCTTAGCGCGACGAGGAACCTCGCCAACGCCGACGATCGACTGCGTTCGACTTGCCTCTACTCCGACGAGGAATTCTCGCCGTGTCCGCGCGCCCCTTCGCAAACCAACACCACCTCGAGCATCAGCAGCCTCCTGCGGTTCTGGTAAGCATCTCCTCCCTTCCCCGAGCGACCTAGAACGCTTCGCATTGATCGACCGACGCCGCATTGCCGCTGCCGCTAGCGCGCCGCTTTTGGTTAGTTGAATCTCATCGATTTAGATCTAGCGATAGAAACAGTTCACTTAGCGAAGGGTATGGATAGATCTGAGCCGCAGCAGCATCTAGATCCAATGGCATAGAAGTGTGATCCGGCGAACCTGCACGCCAAGAATATCGCTGGCTAGGGTTAGATTTAAAAACATAATTCAAACCAGATTTTGATCCAAATTTCAAATGGCTATAACTTTTGATTCCCACGTAAGATTTTTGCAAATTTTATACCGTTGAAATCAGTGAGTCAAGCCCTTTCTGAATCTGCAATGTGTTTAACAAAAAGTATCTGTTAAAATGACTTTGTATGCAGAAACATATTTAGGTCTATTTTGAGCATAGATTTAGTTTAGTAATTTGTATTAGTGCTAAATAAGTTTAGTTAGCAAACTTTGTGACTTGTTTTGTTTCTGTATCATGCACTTGCTTGGTAGAGTTTTCAAAAACATCACTTAGTAATTTCTTGCATGCATGCATTCCTATTTTTGTTTGCATATAAATTTGTGTGTAATTGTATGCTACAAATTTTTGTGTAGATTTTTCTAGTGACTGTGATTGTGAAGAGTGCTACTCTCCCCATTACCAACGCAAGTGATACTTTATTATATTTCCACCCTTTATTTTGAATAAGAATTAGAATTATTTTTGCTAAGTCTTGCATGCTACTTTTGCCAAATACTATGTTGGGAAATCCTATGTAGTGTAGAATTGTAGAATTGCTATGGAATTTTCCTAAGTTAAGTTACTATGCCATGCTTAGCCTAGCTAGTAGAAAACAAGGGTTGGTAAAGTATGTTCATGCTATGTGGAAAATAATTCTAAGTCTTTTGGACTTATGCTTTTCTTAATAAAACAACTAAGTCAATGAACCTCCTGGGTGGAATGGGACTTGAATGGTGGTTTTGGTTGAGTGGTTACACAAGGCCATGGATTTGGCTTGTGTATCTCACTTGTGGTATGCCACCCAGGCACAAAGGGATTTGGAGGCCAAGTGTTGAGAAAGCTTACAGTGCAACCACTTGGCAATATGGGCTCTGCCTTGATCATATAGGTTGCTAGAACTTAGTCATTTGGACAGTTGGTGGTAGTGGGATGATAGGTTGGAACGCGTCCATTTGACTAAGGAAAGGCTTCTGAAAGGTCCTGTCTTGGGAAACCAAGTCTGGTGGGGAAAGTGCACAACCTCTGCAGATGAAAAATCTAAGTACTTAGCCAAGTCCATGGCAATGGACAAATTGAGCATCAAGACATGGAAGCTACAAGAATCTCATCACTCCAACTTCTAAGTAAAACTTGTGGGTGAACAAGGGCAAAGGACCCCAATGTCTATTGGTGGTTTCTTGGGAAGTTTTTGATAAAGGAAAACTTAGTGATTTCAACTAATAGGAAAAAAACCTATTTTGAGCAAAGCAAGCCAAGCTACACTTAGCCAAAATGCATATAGTAATATAGTCCACTTAAAATTTACTAAGGTATCACTTGCCAATACTATTCCAAAGTATTGACCCTCTGTGGCTGTAACTTGTAATGTTGCAGGTTACTCCGATGATGATTAGGAGTCATGAGTCTACACTCAACATGCTTGCCTGTGGCACATGAAGATGAAGACTTATGTTTATTTACTTATTCCAAGAACTCTTGTATTAGGCCTATGGCCCTGAGTTGTAAAAGACTATGTTTTATCTCTGGAATGAATGTAATAAATGACCTTTGTATCTGCGTACTTCATCTTAAACTGTGGATGCTAGCAATGATCCAGGGACTAGCATTGCAATCACAGGGATCCTTTTCCTTTACAAGGAAGGGATCTTACAGATGGTATCAGAGCACTGTGTTGCCTGTAGGATTATGACCCTAGGATTGGAAACCATTAAGGAATTTTTTTTAACTACTTCTACACTTGTCTATTCTTCTCGTAAACTTTTCTAATCTTCTCATTCTCCTCTCTATTTGTAGATGAACTCCATCAACGAAGCCGTGAAGAAAGGACCACTCATGACCATGACCTTGGAGTGTGAAACTGAGTTTCCCAAAATTCTCAAGGACCTCATGGTGGCAATGGAAGCACATGGTGCAGCTGTGTACAAAGGCTTTCCAGTGATGGATGAAGGAGTGGAGTATTGGTGGGTGCAACTTCACTTGTACAAAAACAAGGAAGACAACCACAAAGAAAGAGGCTTCTGCATGTACACCAACACTGTGATGCACACCACATTCTTTGAGTCAGCCAGATAAGCAGCTTGGAGGACTATCAAAGAGCTCAGTGCTAGAGTCAAGTGCAGAATGCTCAACCTCCAAAAAGACTTAGGGAAAGAGAAGGAACTTACCCAAGAGTTGGAAGCCACCAACCAAACCTTAAGGGGAGATATTATAGACTTAGTGATGGAATCATGTGAACAAGATAGGTGGATTGCTTCTAGGAATATTGTGTTAGCCAACAGATTCAGTGAGATAGGATTGTGAACGCACTTCGTTAGTTGGACCACCACCTATCACCTTATTTTCCAAAATGATACCTTAAATAAGTTTGGACCTTGATTGATGTAATGGAATTATGTATGCATGAATTGTGTGATTTTTGTGTTCCATGGATATGTATGAAATGTTTGTCTTGTTTTATCTTAATTGTGTTGTCCTAACTTTTCTATCTTATAAATAGATGCCTATTACCATCAGCACTGTTGAGGAGTTCCAGGTTACCCGTTTTGGTCCTCGTATCGTTGAGCTTACCACTTTGCTCAATCTCCCTCTTCCCACCATCATGGTGCACCCACTCACCAAGTTCGAGAGGAAGGACCTCTGGGGCTTCAAGGTGAACCAGCCGGACGATTTGAGCCTACTACGGAGGCCATCGTCTTCAAGCTTATGCACGATGATAGGGAGAGAGGCATGGAGGTCGTCATGCAGGACCTGATAGGACGTCTGTTAGGCCGTCACTCCCGACAGGTTAGGGGCACCCACTTCCACGTCTTCGGAAGACGTGATGATGATGGAGAGTCCATCGACTTTGAGGACGACTCGAGGGACGCAGCAGAGCCGATACGTCTGTATCTCCAGGACTTGGAGTCTCTTATTAGGCACGTGGACACGGACAGGACCAATGTCATGCTCAGCAATGACGAGCTCCAGGTGCAGCTTCGCGAGAAGGACAAGCTTTTCGCACAGCAGGACGAGATAGTCAAGGAAATGGAGGCGAAGTTCGAGACCCAGGACCGCAAGTTCAAGAGTCAGGAGAAACACATCCAGGATAGGAACAAGAAGATTCGGGACATGACTGAAGAACTGAAGTCCAAGGATTTCGAGCTAGAGCAGCAGCAGATGGTGATTGAGAGGCTTCGCTCCCAGAAGAGGGCTCTCAAGACCAAGATCGAGACCTTGACCACTACTATTGAGGAGAACAAGACCGCGATGGAGAACGCAGGTCTTACTTTTGTCGAGGAGGAGATTGATGCTGATGAGTAGACTTGACTACTCGGTTATCTTTTATTATCATACTTGTTATTTGTGAACTTATTATTGGACCATCCGACATGTGGATGGCTTGCCACTTGTGTGTTTTACTTTGAGAACTTGTTATCTTATTGTTGAACTTTTATCTTTGTGTTGCATGCTATGTGTTTTCTTATGTGATGTAATGTGCATAAAAACATCTATGGGTATCTCATTCTTATCTCTATTTGACCAAACCACAGATGCCTCCCCGTCGCGCAAACCCCAACCCCAACAACATCACCCCGGAAATGCAGCAAATGATGAATGCGCAAACACAACTTATGCAAATGATGACAACATTCATCCAAAACCAGAATAACAACAACAACAACAACAACAACAACCCTCCGGGCTTTGATATGCTCACCAGATTTCTGTGTTTGAGGCCAGCTAAGTTCTCGGGGACGACTGATCCCATGGTGGCCAATGATTGGCTACGTTCCGTGAACAAGGACTTAGTGACCGTGGGCTGCACGGATGCTAAAAAGGTCAGGTTCGCAGCGCATCTGTTGGAAGGGCCAGCCGCCACATGGTGGGACAACTTCCAAATCACCACTCCTATAGATGAGGTGACTTGGGCTATCTTTGAAGATGGCTTTCGCACTGCTCATATCTCATCAGGAATGATGACCTTAAGACCCGTTACATGTTTGAGATATATGACCAAAAACTCGTCGTTTTCGTGTTTTATAGCCGTTTTCATGAATTGTTTTCCACAGTTTTTGGGTTCCAAGCGGATTTGCAAGGCCTGTAAGACCCGATACATGTTGGAGAGATATGACCAAGAACTCGTAGTTTTCGCGTTTTATGGACGTTTTCAAGAGCTATTGCCTACTGCTTTGATGTTCTTGGGTGATTTACAATGACCTTAAGACCCGATATATGTTTGAGAGTTATGACCAAAAACTCGTCGTTTATGTGTTTTTTGTCATTTTCATGAGTTATTTCCAACAGTTTTTGGGCTGCATGCGCATTCGCAAGGCCTTTAAGACCTGTTACATGTTTGAGAGTTATGACCAAAACCTTGTCGTTTTTGTGTTATTTGCCATTTTCATGAGTTATTTCCCACAGTTTTTGATGTTCTAGGGTGATTTACAACGACCATAAGACCCGATACATGTTTGAGAGTTATGACCAAAAACTCGTCGTTTTTGTGTTTTTTGCCATTTAAATGAGTTATTTCCCACAGTTTGTGGGATGCAAGCGCATTCGCAAGACCTTTAAGACCCGTTACATGTTTGAGAGATATGACTAAAAACTTGTCGTTTTCGCGTTTGATGGCTGTTTTCATGACCTATTGCCCACAGTTTTTGGCGTTCCAGGCGATTTACAAAGACCTTAAGACCCAATACATGTTGGAGAGATATGACCCAAGACTCGTAGCTTTCGCGTTTTATGGCCGTTTTCATGAGATATTGCCCATGGTTTTATGGTTCCAAGGTGACTTACAACAACCTTAATAACCGATACATGTTTGAGAGTTATGACCAAAAACTCATCGTTTTTGTGTTTTTTGTCATTTTCATGAGTTATTTCCCACAGTTTTTGCGTTGCAAGCGCATTCGGAATGCCTTTAAGACCTGTTACATGTTTGAGAGATATGACTAAAAACTTGTCGTTTTCGCGTTTGATGGCTGTTTTCATGAGCTATTGCCCATAGTTTTTGGCGTTCCAGGGCGATTTACAAAGACCTTAAGACCCGATACATGTTGGAGAGATATGACCCAAGGCTCGTAGCATTCGTGTTTTATGGCTGTTTTCATGAGCTATTGCCCATGGTTTTATGGTTCCAAGGTGACTTACAAGAACCTTAATAACCGATACATGTTTGAGAGTTATGACCAAAAACTTGTCGCTTTCGTGTTTTATGGCCGATTTCATGAGCTATTGCCCACATTTTTGGTTCCATGGCAATTTGCATGGTCCATAAGACCCCTCACATGTCTAAGAGATATGTCAACAAACTTGTCGTTTTCGCGTGTTATGGTTGTTTTCATGAGCTATTGCCCACAGTTTTGGCGTTCTAGGGTGATTTACAATGACCTTAAGACCCGTTACATGTTTGAGATATATGACCAAAAACTCGTCATTTTCGTGTTTTATAGTCGTTTTCATGAGTTGCTTTCCACAGTTTTTTGGTTCCAAGCGGATTTGCAAGGCCTGTAAGTCCCGATACATGTTGGAGAGATATGACCAAGAACTCGTAGTTTTCGATTTTTATGGTCGTTTTCATGAGCTATTGCCCACTGTTTTGATGTTCTAGGGTGATTTACAACGACCTTAAGACCCGATACATGTTTGAGAGTTATGACCAAGAATTCGTCGGTTTCGTCTATTATGGCCGATTTCATGAGCTATTGCCCACATTTTTTTGGTTCCATGGCAATTTGCATGGTCCATAAGACCCCTCAAATGTCTAAGAGATATGTCAACAAACTCGTCGCTTTCGCGTTTTGTGGTTGCTTTCATGAGCTATTTCCCACAGTTTTGGGGGTCTAGGGTGATTTGCAATGACCTTAAGACCCGTTACATGTATGAGATATATGACCAAAAACTCATCGTTTTCGTGTTTTATAGCCGTTTTCATGAGTTGTTTTCCATAGTTTTTGGGTTCCAAGCGGATTTGCAAGGCCTGTAAGACCCGATACATGTTGGAGAGATATGACCAAGAACTCGTAGTTTTCGCGTTTTATGGCCGTTTTCATGAGCTATTGCCCACTGTTTTGATGTTCTAGGGTGATTTACAATGACCTTAAGACCCGATACATGTTTGAGAGTTATGACCAAAAACTCGTCGTTTTTTTGTTTTTTGTCATTTTCATGAGTTATTTCCCACAGTTTTTGGGCTACAAGCGCATTCGCAAGGCCTTTAAGACCCGTTACATGTTTGAGAGATATGACTAAAAACTTGTCGTTTTCGCGTTTGATGGCTGTTTTCATGAGCTATTTCCCATAGTTTTTGGCGTTCCAGGGCGATTTACAAAGATCTTAAGACCCGATACATGTTGGAGAGATATGACCCAAAACTCGTAGTTTTTGCGTTTTATGGCCGTTTTCATGAGCTATTGCCCATGGTTTTATGGTTCCAAGGTGACTTAAAATAACCTTAATAACCGATACATGTTTGAGAGTTATGACCAAAAACTCGTCGGTTTCGTGTTTTATGGCCGATTTCATGAGCTATTGCCCACATGTTTAGGTTCCATGGCAATTTGCATGGTCCATAAGACCCCTCAAATGTCTAAGAGATATGTCAAGAAACTCGTCGTTTTTGCGATTTATGGTTGTTTTCATGAGCTATTGCCCACAGTTTTGGGCGTCTAGGGTGATTTACAATGACTTTAAGACTCGTTACATGTTTGAGATATATGACCAAAAACTCGTCGTTTTCGTATTTTATAGCCGTTTTCATGAGTTGTTTTCCACAGTTTTTGGGTTCCAAGCGGATTTGCAAGGCCTGTAAGACCCGATACATGTTGGAGAGATATGACCAAGAACTCGTCGTTTTCGCGTTTTATGGCTGTTTTCATGAGCTATTGCCCACTATTTTGGTGTTCTAGGGTGATTTACAACGACCTTAAGACCCGATACATGTTTGAAAGTTATGACAAAAAACTCGTCGTTTTTGTGTTTTTTGTTATTTTGATGAGTTATTTCCCACAGTTTTTGGGCTACAAGCGCATTCGCAAGCCCTTTAAGACCCGTTACATGTTTGAGAGATATGACTAAAAACTTGTCGTTTTCATGTTTGATGGTTGTTTTCATGAGCTATTGCCCATAGTTTTGGGGTTCTAGGGTGATTTACAACGACCTTAAGACCCGATACATGTTTGAGAGTTATGACCAAAAACTCGTCGTTTTTGTGTTTTTTGTCATTTTCATGAGTTATTTCCCATAGTTTTTGGGCTGCAAGCGCATTCGCAAGGCCTTTAAGACCCGTTACATGTTTGAGAGATATGACTAAAAACTTGTTGTTTTGGCGTTTGATGGCTGTTTTCATGAGCTATTGCCCACAGTTTTTGGCGTTCCAGCGCGATTTACAAAGACCTTAAGACCCGATACATGTTGGAGAGATATGACCCAAGACTCGTAGTTTTCGCGTTTTATGGCCATTTTCATGAGCTATTGCCCATGGTTTTATGGCTCCAAGGTGACTTACAACAACCTTAATAACCCATACATGTTTGAGAGTTATGACCAAAAACAAGTCGGTTTCGTGTTTTATGGCCGATTTCATGAGCTATTGCCCACATTTTTGGGTTCCATGGCAATTTGTATGGTCCATAAGACCCCTCATATGTCTAAGAGATATGTCAAGAAACTCGTCGTTTTCGTGTTTTATGGTTGTTTTAATGAGCTATTGCCCACAGTTTTGGGGTTCTAGGGTTTTTTACAATGACCTTAAGACCCGTTACATGTTTGAGATATATGACCAAAAACTCGTCGTTTTCGTGTTTTATAGCCGTTTTCATGAGTTGTTTTCCACAGTTTTTGGGTTCCAAGCGGATTTGCAAGGCCTGTAAGACCCGATACATGTTGGAGAGATATGACCAAGAACTCGTAGTTTTCGCGTTTTATGGCCGTTTTCATGAGCTATTGCCCACATTTTTGGGTTCCATGGCAATTTGTATGGTCCATAAGACCCCTCATATGTCTAAGAGATATGTCAAGAAACTCGTTGTTTTCGCGTTTTATGTTTGTTTTCATGAGCTATTGCCCACAGTTTTGGGGTTCTAGGGTTTTTTACAATGACCTTAAGACCCGTTACATGTTTGAGATATTTGACCAAAAACTCGACGGTTTCGTGTTTTATAGCCGTTTTCATGAGTTGTTTTCCACATTTTTTGGGTTTCAAGCGGATTTTCAAGGCGTGTAAACCCGATACATGTTGGAGAGATATGACCAAAAACTCCTCGTTTTTGAGTTTTATGGCCGTTTTCATGAGCTATTGCCCACTGTTTTGGTGTTCTACGGTGATTTTCAATGACCTTAAGACCCGATACATGTTTGAGAGTTATGACCAAAAACTCGTCATTTTTGTGTTTTTTGCCATTTTCATGAGTTATTTCCCACAGTTTTTGGGCTGCAAGCGCATTAGCAAGGTCTTTAAGACCCGTTACATGTTTGAGAGATATGACTAAAAACTTGTCGTTTTCGCGTTTGATGGCTGTTTTCATGAGCTATTTCCCATAGTTTTTGGCGTTCCAGGGCGATTTACAAAGACCTTAAGACCCGATACATGTTGGAGAGATATGACCCAAGACTCGTAGTTTTCGCGTTTTATGGCCGTTTTCATGAGCTATTGCCCATGGTTTTATGGTTCCAAGGTGACTTACAACAACCTTAATAACCGATACATGTTTGAGAGTTATGACCAAAAACTCGTCGGTTTCGTGTTTTATGGCCGATTTCATGAGCTATTGCCCACATTTTTGGGTTCCATGGCAATTTGCATGGTCCATAAGACCCCTCATATGTCTAAGAGATATGTCAAGAAACTCGTCGTTTTCGCGTTTTATGGTTGTTTTCATGAGCTATTGCCCACAGTTTTGGGGTTCTAGGGTTTTTTACAATGACCTTAAGACCCATTACATGTATGAGATATATGACCAAAAACTCGTCGTTTTCGTGTTTTATAGCCATTTTCATGAGTTGTTTTCCACAGTTTTTGGGTTCCAAGCGGATTTGCAAGGCCTGTAAGACCCGATACATGTTGGAGAGATATGACCAAGTACTCGTAGTTTTCTCATTTTATGGCCGTTTTCATGAGCTATTGCCCACTGTTTTGATGTTCTAGGGTGATTTACAACGACCTTAAGACCCGATACATGTTTGAGAGTTATGACCAAAAACTCGTCGTTTATGTGTTTTTTGTCATTTTCATGAGTTATTTCCCACAGTTTTTGGGCTGCAAGCGCATTCGCAAGACCTTAAGACCCAATACATGTTGGAGAGATATGACCCAAGACTCGTAGCTTTCGCGTTTTATGGCCATTTGATGAGCTATTGCCCATGGTTTTATGGTTCCAAGGTGACTTACAACAACCTTAATAACCGATACATGTTTGAGAGTTATGACCAAAAACTCGTCGGTTTCGTGTTTTATGGCCGATTTCATGAGCTATTGCCCACATATTTAGGTTCCATGGCAATTTGCATGGTCCATAATACCCCTCAAATGTCTAAGATATATGTCAAGAAACTGTCGTTTTCACGTTTTATGGTTGTTTTCATGAGCTATTGCCCACAGTTTTGGGGTTCTAGGGTGATTTACAATGACCTTAAGACCCGTTACATGTATGAGATATATGACCAAAAACTCGTCGTTTTCGTGTTTTATAGCCGTTTTCATGAGTTGTTTTCCACAGTTTTTGGGTTCCAAGCGGATTTGCAAGGCCTGTAAGACCCGATACATGTTGGAGAGATATGACCAAGAACTCGTAGTTTTCGCGTTTTATGGCCGTTTTCATGAGCTATTGCCCACTGTTTTGATGTTCTAGGGTGATTTACAACGACCTTAAGACCCGATACATGTTTGAGAGTTATGACCAAAAAATCGTCGTTTATGTGTTTTTTGTCATTTTCATGAGTTATTTCCCACAGTTTTTGGGCTGCGCATTATAAAAGGCCTTTAAGACCCGTTACATGTTTGAGAGATATGACTAAAAACTTGTCGTTTTCGCGTTTGATGGCTATTTTCATGAGCTATTGCCCACAGTTTTTGGCGTTCCAGGGCGATATACAAAGACCTTAAGACCCGATACATGTTGGAGAGATATGACCAAAAACTCGTCGTTTTCGTGTTTTATAGCCATTTTCATGAGTTGTTTTCCATAGTTGTTGGGTTCCAAGCGGATTTGCAAGGCCTGTAAGACCCGATACTTGTTGGAGAGATATGACCAAGAAATCATCGTTTTTGCGTTTTAGGCCGTTTTCATGAGCTATTGCCCACTGTTTTGGGGTTCTAGGGTGATTTACAACGACCTTAAGACCCGATACATGTTTGAGAGTTATGACCAAAAACTCGTCGTTTTTGTGTTTTTTGTCATTTTCATGAGTTATTTCCCACAGTTTTTGGGCTGCAAGCGCATTCGCAAGGCCTTTAAGACCCGTTACATGTTTGAGAGATATGACTAAAAACTTGTCGTTTTCGCGTTTGATGGCTGTTTTCATGAGCTATTTCCCACAGTTTTTGGCGTTCCAGGGCGATTTAGAAAGACCTTAAGACCCAATACATGTTGGAGAGATATGACCCAAGACTCGTAGCTTTCGCGTTTTATGGCCATTTCATGAGCTATTGCCCATGGTTTTATGGTTCCAAGGTGACTTACAACAACCTTAATAACCAATACATGTTTGAGAGTTATGACCAAAAACTCGTCGGTTTCGTGTTTTATGGCCGATTTCATGAGCTAATGCTGACATTTTTAGGTTCCATGGCAATTTGCATGGTCCATAAGACCCCTCACATGTCTAAGAGATATGTCAAAAAACTCGTCGTTTTCGCGTTTTATGGTTGTTTTCATGACCTTAGGACCTGTTACATGTTTGAGACATATGACCAAAAACTCGTCGTTTTCGTATTTTATAGCCGTTTTCATGAGTTGTTTTCCACATTTTTTGGGTTCCAATCGGATTTTCAAGGCTTGTAAGACCCGATACATGTTGGAGAGATATGACCAAGAACTCGTCGTTTTCGTGTTTTATGGCCATTTTCATGAGCTATTGCCCACTGTTTTGGTGTTCTAGGGTGATTTACAACGACCTTAAGACCCGATACATGTTTGAGAGTTATGACCAAAAACTCGTCGTTTTTGTGTTTTTTGCCATTTTCATGAGTTATTTCCCATAGTTTTTGGGCTGCAAGCGCATTCGCAAGGTCTTTAAGACCCGTTACATGTTTAAGAGATCTAAAAACTTGTCGTTTTCGCGTTTGATGGCTGTTTTCATGAGCTATTGCCCACATTTTTTGGCGTTCTAGGGCGATTTACAAACACCATAGGACCTGATACATGTTGGAGAGATATGACCCGAGACTCGTAGCTTTCGCGTTTAATGGCCGTTTTCATGAGCTATTGCCCATGGTTTTATGGTTCCAAGGTGACTTACAACAACCTTAATAATCGCTACATGTTTGAGAGTTATGACCAAAAACTTCAGTGGTTTTATGACCGATTTCATCAGCTATTGCCCACATTTTTGGGTTCCATGGCAATTTGCATGGTCCATAAGACCCCTCACATGTCTAAGAGATATCTCAAGAAACTCGTTGTTTTCGCGTTTTATGGTTGTTTTCATGAGCTATTGCCCACAGTTTTGGGGGTCTGGGGTGATTTACAATGACCTTAAGACCTATTACATGTTTGAGATATTTGACCAAAAACTCGACGGTTTCGTGTTTTATAGCCGTTTTCATGAGTTGTTTTCCACATTTTTTGGGTTCTAAGCGGATTTTTAAGGCCTGTAAACCCGATACATGTTGGAGAGATATGACCAAAAACTCCTCGTTTTCGCGTTTTATGGCCGTTTTCATGAGCTATTGCCCACTGTTTTGGTGTTCTAGGGTGATTTACAATGACCTTAAGACCCGATACATGATTGAGAGTTATGACCAAAAACTCGTCGTTTTTGTGTTTTTTGCCATTTTCATGAGTTATTTCCCACAGCTTTAATGCAGTTTATTCGCAAGGCCTTTAAGACCCGTTACATGTTTGAGAGATATGACTAAAACTTGTGTCGCTTTTAGCGTTTGATGGCTGTTTTCATGAGCTATTGCCCACAATTTTTGGCGTTCCAGGGCGATATACAAAGACCTTAAGACCCGATACATGTTGGAGATATATGACGAAAAACTCGTCGTTTTCGTGTTTTATAGCCGTTTTCATGAGTTGTTTTCCATAATTTTCAGGTTCCAAGCGGATTTGCAAGGCTTGTAAGACCCGATACATGTTGGAGAGATATGACCAAGAACTCGTTGTTTTCGCGTTTTATGGCTGTTTTCATGAGCTATTGCCCACTATTTTGGTTTTCTAAGGTGATTTACAACGACCTTAAGACCCGATACATGTTTGAAAGTTATGACCAAAAACTCATCGTTATTGTGTTTTTTGTTATTTTGATGAGTTATTTCCTATAGTTTTTGGGCTACAAGCGCATTCGGAAGCCCTTCAAGACCCGTTACATGTTTGAGAGATATGACTAAAAACTTGTCGTTTTCGCGTTTGATGGCTGTTTTCATGAGCTATTGACCACAGTTTTTGGCGTTCCAGGGCGATATACAAAGACCTTAAGACCCGATAAATGTTGGAGAGATATGACCCAAGACTCATAGTTTTCATGTTTTATGGCCGTTTTCATGAGATATTGCCCATGGTTTTATGGTTCCAAGGTGACTTCCAACAACCTTAAGAACCGATACATGTTTGAGAGTTATGACCAAAAACTCGTCGGTTTCGTGTTTTATGGCCGATTTCATGAGCTATTGCTCACATTTTTAGGTTCCATGGAAATTTGCATGGTCCATAAGACCCCTCACATGTCTAAGAGATATGTCAAGAAACTCGTCGTTTTCATGTTTTATGGTTGTTTTCATGAGCTATTGCCCATAGTTTTGGTGGTCTAGGGTGATTTACAATGACCTTAAGACACGTTACATGTTTAAGATATGTGACCAAAAACTCGTCGTTTTCGTGTTTTATAGCCATTTTCATGAGTTGTTTTCCATAGTTTTTGGGTTCCAAGCGGATTTGCAAGGCCTGTAAGACCCGATACATGTTAGAGAGATATGACCAAGAACTCGTTGTTTTCACGTTTTATGGCCATTTTCATGAGCTATTGCACACTGTTTTGGTGTTCTAGGGTGATTTACAACGACCTTAAGACCCGATACATGTTTGAGAGTTATGACCAAAAACTCGTCGTTTTTGTGTTTTTTGCCATTTTCATGAGTTATTTCCCATAGTTTTTGGGCTGCAAGCGCATTCGCAAGGCCTTTAAGACCCATTACATGTTTGAGAGATATGACTAAAAACTTGTCGTTTTCGCGTTTGATGGCTGTTTTCATGAGCTATTTCCCACAGTTTTTGGCGTTGCAGGGCGATATACGAAGACCTTAAGACGCGATACATGTTGGAGAGATATGACCCAAGACTCGTAGCTTTCGCGTTTAATGGCCGTTTTCATGAACTATTGCCCATGGTTTTATGGTTCCAAGGTGACTTACAACAACCTTAATAACCGATACATGTTTGAGAGTTATGACCAAAAACTCGTCGCTTTTGTGTTTTATGACCGATTTCATGAGCTATTGCCCACATTTTTGGGTTCCATGGCAATTTGCATGGTCCATAAGACCCCTCACATGTCTAAGAGATATGTCAAGAAACTCATTGTTTTCGCGTTTTATGGTTGTTTTCATGAGTTATTGCCCAAAGTTTTGGGGGTCTAGGGTGATTTACAATGACCTTAAGACCTGTTACATGTTTGAGATATATAACCAATAACTCGTCGGTTTCGTGTTTTATAGCCGTTTTCATGAGTTGTTTTCCACAATTTTTGGGTTCCAAGCTGATTTTCAAGGCCTGTAAACTCGATACATGTTGGAGAGATATGACCAAAAACTCCTCGTTTTCGCGTTTTATGGCCGTTTTCATGAGCTATTGACCACTGTTTTGGTGTTCTAGGGTGATTTACAATGACCTTAAGACCCGATACATATTTGCGAGTTATGACCAAAAACTCGATGTTTTTGTGTTTTTTGCCATTTTCATGAGTTATTTCCCACAATTTTTGGGCTGCAAGCGCATTCGCAAGGCATTTAAGACCCGTTACATGTTTGAGAGATATGACTAAAAACTTGTCGTTTTCGCGTTTGATGGCTGTTTTCATGAGCTATTGCCCACAGTTTTTATGCCTGTATGCATATACAAAGACCTTAAGACCCGATAAATGTTGGAGAGATATGACCCAAGACTCGTAGTTTTCATGTTTTATGGCCGTTTTCATGAGATATTGCCCATGGTTTTATGGTTCCAAGGTGACTTCCAACAACCTTAAGAACCGATACATGTTTGAGAGTTATGACCAAAAACTCGTCGGTTTCGTGTTTTATGGCCGATTTCATGAGCTATTGCCCACATTTTTAGGTTCCATGGAAATTTGCATGGTCCATAATACCCCTCACATGTCTAAGAGATATGTCAAGAAACTCGTCGTTTTCGCGTTTTATGGTTGTTTTCATAAGCTATTGCCCACAGTTTTGGTGGTCTAGGGTGATTTATAATGACCTTAAGACACGTTACATGTTTAAGATATGTGACCAAAAACTCGTCGTTTTCGTGTTTTATAGCCATTTTCATGAGTTGTTTTCCATAGTTTTTGGGTTCCAAGCGGATTTGCATGGCCTGTAAGACCCGATACATGTTAGAGAGATATGACCAAGAACTCGTCGTTTTCGCGTTTTATGGCCGTTTTCATGAGCTATTGCACACTGTTTTGGTGTTCTAGGGTGATTTACAACGACCTTAAGACCCGATACATGTTTGAGAGTTATGACCAAAAACTCGTCGTTTTTGTGTTTTTTTCCATTTTAAAGTGTTATTTACCAAATTTTTTTGGCTGCAGGCGCATTCGCAAGGCCTTTAAGACCCGTTACATGTTTGAGAGATATGACTAAAACTTGTCGTTTTCGCGTTTGATGGCTGTTTTCATGAGCTATTGCCCACAGTTTTTGGCGTTCCAGGGCGATATACGAAGACCATAAGACGCGATACATGTTGGAGAGATATGACCCAAGACTCGTAGCTTTCGCGTTTAATGGCCGTTTTCATGAGCTATTGCCCATGGTTTTATGGTTCCAAGGTGACTTACAACAACCTTAATAACCGATACATGTTTGAGAGTTATGACCAAAAACTCGTCGCTTTCGTGTTTTATGACCGATTTCATGAGCTATTGCCCACATTTTTGGGTTCCATGGCAATTTGCATGGTCCATAAGACCTCTCACATGTCTAAGAGATATGTCAAGAAACTCGTTGTTTTCGCGTTTTATGGTTGTTTTCATGAGCTATTGCCCAAAGTTTTGGGGGTCTAGGGTGATTTACAATGACCGTAAGACCTGTTACATGTTTGAGATATATAACCAACAACTCGTCGGTTTCATGTTTTAAAGCCGTTTTCATGAGTTGTTTTCCATAGTTTTTGGTTCCAAGCGGATTTGCAAGGGCTGTAAGACCCGATACATGTTAGAGAGATATGACCAAGAACTCGTCGTTTTCGTATTTTATGGCCGTTTTCATGAGCTATTGCACACTGTTTTGGTGTTCTAGGGTGATTTACAACGACCTTAAGACTCGATACATGTTTAAGAGTTATGACCAAAAACTCGTCGTTTTTGTGTTTTTTGCCATTTTCATGAGTTATTTCCCATAGTTTTTGGGCTGCAAGCGCATTTGCAAGGCCTTTAAGACCCGTTACATGTTTGAGAGATATGACTAAACACTTGTCGTTTTCGCGTTTGATGGCTGTTTTCATGAGCTATTGCCCACGCTTTTATGCCTGTATGCGATATACGAAGACCTTAAGACGCGATACATGTTGGAGAGATATGACCCAAGACTCATATTTTTCGCGTTTTATGGCCGTTTTCATGAGCTATTGCCCATGGTTTTATGGTTCCAAGGTGACTTACAACAACCTTAAGAACCGATACAGGTTTGTGTTCTGACCAAAAAGTCGTTGGTTTCGTGTTTTATGGCCAATTTCATGAGCTATTGCCCACATTTTTGGGTTCCATGGCAATTTGCATGGTCCATAAGACCCCTCACATGTCTAAGAGATATGTCATGAAACTCGTTGTTTTCGCGTTTTATGGTTGTTTTCATGAGCTATTGCCCACAGTTTTGGAGGTCTAGGGTGATTTACAATGACCTTAAGACACGTTACATGTTTAAGATATATGACCAAAAACTCGTCGTTTTCGTGTTTTATAGCCATTTTCATGAGTTGTTTTCCATAGTTTTTGGGTTCCAAGCGGATTTGCAAGGCCTGTAAGACCCGATACATGTTAGAGAGATATGACCAAGAACTCGTCATTTTCGCGTTTTATGGCCGTTTTCATGAGCTATTGCACACTGTTTTGGTGTTCTAGGGTCATTTACAACGACCTTAAGACCTGATACATGTTTGAGAGTTATGACCAAAAACTCGTCTTTTTTGTGTTTTTTGCCATTTTCATGAGTTATTTCCCATAGTTTTTGGGCTGCAAGCGCATTCGCAAGGCCTTTAAGACCCGTTACATGTTTGAGAGATATGACTAAAAACTTGTCGTTTTCGCGTTTGATGGCTGTTTTCATGAGCTATTGCCCACATTTTTGGCTGCCTGTATGCATTTACAAAGACCATAAGACCCGATACATGTTGGAGAGATATGACCCAAGACTCGTAGCTTTCGCGTTTAATGGCCGTTTTCATGAGCTATTGCCCATGGTTTTATGGTTCCAAGGTGACTTACAACAACCTTAAGAACCGATACAGGTTTGAGAGTTATGACCAAAAACTCGTCGGTTTCGTGTTTTGTGGCCGATTTCATGAGCTATTGCACACATTTTAGGTTCCATGCAAATTTGCATGGTCCATAAGACCCCTCACATGTCTAAGAGATATGTCAAGAAACTCGTTGTTTTAGCGTTTTATGGTTGTTTTCATGAGCTATTGCCCAAAGTTTTGGGGGTCTAGGGTGATTTACAATGACCTTAAGACCTGTTACATGTTTGAGATATATAACCAACAACTCGTCGGTTTAGTGTTTTATAGCCATTTTCATGAGTTGTTTTCCACATTTTTTGGGTTCCAAGCAGATTTTCAAGGCGTGTAAACCCGATACATGTTGGAGAGATATGACCAAAAACTCCTCGTTTTCGCGTTTTATGGCCGTTTTCATGAGCTATTGACCACTGTTTTGGTGTTCTAGGGTGATTTACAATGACCTTAAGACCCGATACATGTTTGAGAGTTATGACCAAAAACTCGTCGTTTTTGTGTTTTTTGCCATTTTCATGAGTTATTTCCCACAGTTTTTGGGCTGCAAGCGCATTCGCAAGGCATTTAAGACCCGTTACATGTTTGAGAGATATGACTAAAAACTTGTCGTTTTCGCGTTTGATGGCTGTTTTCATGAGCTATTGCCCACAGTTTTTGGCTCTGTATGCGATATACAAAGACCTTAAGACCCGATAAATGTTGGAGAGATATGACCCAAGACTCGTAGTTTTCATGTTTTATGGCCGTTTTCATGAGATATTGCCCATGGTTTTATGGTTCCAAGGTGACTTCCAACAACCTTAAGAACCGATACATGTTTGAGAGTTATGACCAAAAACTCGTCGGTTTCGTGTTTTATGGACGATTTCATGAGCTATTGCCCACATTTTTAGGTTCCATGGAAATTTGCATGGTCCATAAGACCCCTCACATGTCTAAGAGATATGTCAAGAAACTCGTCGTTTTCACGTTTTATGGTTGTTTTCATGAGCTATTGCCCACAGTTTTGGTGGTCTAGGGTGATTTACAATGACCTTAAGACACGTTACATGTTTAAGATATGTGACCAAAAACTCGTCGTTTTCGTGTTTTATAGCCATTTTCATGAGTTGTTTTCCATAGTTTTGGGTTCCAAGCGGATTTGCAAGGCCTGTAAGACCCGATACATGTTAGAGAGATATGACCAAGAACTCGTCGTTTTCGCGTTTTATGGCCGTTTTCATGAGCTATTGCACACTGTTTTGGTGTTCTAGGGTGATTTACAACGACCTTAAGACCCGATACATGTTTGAGAGTTATGACCAAAAACTCGTCGTTTTTGTGTTTTTTGCCATTTTCATGAGTTATTTCCCATAGTTTTTGGGCTGCAAGCGCATTCGCAAGGCCTTTAAGACCCGTTACATGTTTGAGAGATATGACTAAAAACTTGTCGTTTTCGCGTTTGATGGCTGTTTTCATGAGCTATTGCCCACAGTTTTTGGCGTTCGAGTATGTATATACAAGACCTTAAGACGCGATACATGTTGGAGAGATATGACCCAAGACTCGTAGCTTTCGCCATGGCTGTTTTCATGAGCTATTGCCCATGGTTTTATGGTTCCAAGGTGACTTACAACAACCTTAATAACCGATACATGTTTGAGAGTTATGACCAAAAACTCAGCTTTTCGTGTTTTATGACCGATTTAATGAGCTATTGACCACATTATTCGGTTCCATGGCAATTTGCATGGTCCATAAGACCTCTCACATGTCTAAGAGATATGTCAAGAAACTCGTTGTTTTCGCGTTTTATGGTTGTTTTCATGAGCTATTGCCCAAAGTTTTGGGGGTCTAGGGTGATTTACAATGACCTTAAGACCTGTTACATGTTTGAGATATATAACCAACAACTCGTCGGTTTCGTGTTTTATAGCCGTTTTCAGGAGTTGTTTTCCACAATTTTTGGGTTCCAAGCGGATTTTCAAGGCCTGTAAACCCGATACATGTTGGAGAGATATGACCAAAAACTCCTCGTTTTCGCGTTTTATGGCCGGTTTCATGAGCTATTGACCACTGTTTTGGTGTTCTAGGGTGATTTACAATGACCTTAAGACCCGATACATGTTTGCGAGTTATGACCAAAAACTCGTTGTTTTTGTGTTTTTTGCCATTTTCATGAGTTATTTCCCACAGTTTTTGGGCTGCAAGCGCATTCGCAAGGCATTTAAGACCCGTTACATGTTTGAGAGATATGACTAAAAACTTGTCGTTTTCGCGTTTGATGGCTGTTTTCATGAGCTATTGCCCACAGTTTTTGGCGTTGTATGCGATATTAAAAGACCTTAAGACCCGATAAATGTTGGAGAGATATGACCCAAGACTCGTAGTTTTCATGTTTTATGGCCGTTTTCATGAGATATTGCCCATGGTTTTATGGTTCCAAGGTAACTTCCAACAACCTTAAGAACCGATACATGTTTGAGAGTTATGACCAAAAACTCGTCGGTTTCGTGTTTTATGGCCGATTTCATGAGCTATTGCCCACATTTTTAGGTTCCATGGAAATTTGCATGGTCCATAATAATTTCACATGTCTAAGAGATATGTCAAGAAACTCGCTGCTGCTTTTATGGTTGTTTTCAAGCTATCGCCTACGCTTTTGGTGGTCTAGGGTGATTTATAATGACCTTAAGACACGTTACATGTTTAAGATATATGACCAAAACTCGCTGCTTTCGTGTTTTATAGCCATTTTCATGAGTTGTTTTCCATAGTTTTTGGGTTCCAAGCGGATTTGCAAGGCCTGTAAGACCCGATACTGTTAGAGAGATATGACCAAGAACTCGTTGCTGCTGCTTTTATGGCCATTTTCATGAGCTATTGCACACTGTTTTGGTGGTCTAGGGTGATTTTCAACGAACTTAAGACCCGATACATGTTTGAGAGTATGACCAAAAACTCGTCGTTTTTGTGTTTTTTGCCATTTTCATGAGTTATTTCCCATTGTTTTGGCTGCAAGCGCATTCGCAAGGCCTTTAAGACCCGTTACATGTTTGAGAGATATGCCTAAAAACTTGTCGCTTTCGCTTGATGGCTGTTTTCATGAGCTATCGCCCACGCTTTTGGTGCCTGTATGTATATACGAAGACCTTAAGACGCGATACATGTTGGAGAGATATGACCCAAGACTCAGAGCTTTAATGGCCGTTTTCATGAGCTATTGCCCATGGTTTTATGGTTCCAAGGTGACTTACAACAACCTTAATAATCGCTACATGTTTGAGAGTTATGACCAAAAACTCGTCGCTTTCGTGTTTTATGACCGATTTCATCAGCTATTGCCCACATTTTTGGGTTCCATGGCAATTTGCATGGTCCATAAGACCCCTCACATGTCTAAGAGATATCTCAAGAAACTCGTTGTTTTTGCGTTTTATGGTTGTTTTCATGAGCTATTGCCCACAGTTTTGGGGGTCTAGGGTGATTTACAATGACCTTAAGACCTGTTACATGTTTGAGATATATAACCAACAACTCGGTTTCGTGTTTTATAGCCGCTTCATGAGTTGTTTTCCACAATTTTTGGGTTCCAAGCGGATTTTCAAGGCCTGTAAACCCGATACATGTTGAGAGATATGACCAAAACTCCTCGCTGCTTTTATGGCCGCTTTTCATGAGCTATCGACTGCTTTGGTGTTCTAGGGTGATTTACAATGACCTTAAGACCCGATACATGTTTGAGCTTTATGACCAAAAATTCGTTGTTTTTGTGTTTTTTGCCATTTTCATGAGTTATTTCCCACAGTTTTTGGGTTGCAAGCGCATTCGCAAGGCATTTAAGACCCGTTACATGTTTGAGAGATATGACTAAAAACTTGTCGTTTTCGCGTTTGATGGCTGTTTTCATGAGCTATTGCCCACGCTTTTGGCGCCTGTATGTATATTAAAAGACCTTAAGACCCGATAAATGTTGGAGAGATATGACCCAAGATTCGTAGTTTTCATGTTTTATGGCTGTTTTCATGAGATATTGCCCATGGTTTTATGGTTCCAAGGTGACTTCCAACAACCTTAAGAACCGATACATGTTTGAGAGTTATGACCAAAAACTCGTCGGTTTCGTGTTTTATCGCCGATTTCATGAGCTATTGCCCACATTTTTAGGTTCCATGGAAATTTGCATGGTCCATAATACCCCTCACATGTCTAAGAGATATGTCAAGAAACTCGCTGCTTTCGCTTTTATGGTTGTTTTCATGAGCTATTGCCTACAGTTTTGGTGGTCTAGGTGATTTACAATGACCTTAAGACACGTTACATGTTTAAGATATGTGACCAAAAACTCGTCGTTTTCGTGTTTTATAGCCATTTTCATGAGTTGTTTTCCATAGTTTTTGGGTTCCAAGCGGATTTGCATGGCCTGTAAGACCCGATACATGTTAGAGAGATATGACCAAGAACTCGCTGCTGCTGCTTTTATGGCCGTTTTCATGAGCTATTGCACACTGTTTTGGTGTTCTAGGGTGATTTACAACGACCTTAAGACCCGATACATGTTTGAGAGTTATGACCAAAAACTCGTCGTTTTTGTGTTTTTTGCCATTTTCATGAGTTATTTCCCATAGTTTTTGGGCTGCAAGCGCATTCGCAAGGCCTTTAAGACCCGTTACATGTTTGAGAGATATGACTAAAAACTTGTCGTTTTCGCGTTTGATGGCTGTTTTCATGAGCTATTGCCTACGCTTTTATGCTCTGTATATATATACAAGACCTTAAGACGCGATACATGTTGGAGAGATATGACCCAAGACTCGTAGCTTTCGCGTTTAATGGCCGTTTTCATGAGCTATTGCCCATGGTTTTATGGTTCCAAGGTGACTTACAACAACCTTAATAACCGATACATGTTTGAGAGTTATGACCAAAAACTCGTCGCTTTCGTGTTTTATGACCGATTTCATGAGCTATTGCCCACATTTTTGGGTTCCATGGCAATTTGCATGGTCCATAAGACCTCTCACATGTCTAAGAGATATGTCAAGAAACTCGTTGTTTTCGCGTTTTATGGTTGTTTTCATGAGCTATTGCCCAAAGTTTTGGGGGTCTAGGGTGATTTACAATGACCTTAAGACCTGTTACATGTTTGAGATATATAACCAACAACTCGGCTTTCGTGTTTTATAGCCGTTTTCAGGAGTTGTTTTCCACAATTTTTGGGTTCCAAGCGGATTTTCAAGGCCTGTAAACCCGATACATGTTGGAGAGATATGACCAAAAACTCCTCGTTTTCGCGTTTTATGGCCGGTTTCATGAGCTATTGACCACTGTTTTGGTGTTCTAGGGTGATTTACAATGACCTTAAGACCCGATACATGTTTGCGAGTTATGACCAAAAACTCGTTGTTTTTGTGTTTTTTGCCATTTTCATGAGTTATTTCCCACAGTTTTTGGGCTGTATTCGCAAGGCATTTAAGACCCGTTACATGTTTGAGAGATATGACTAAAAACTTGTCGTTTTCGCGTTTGATGGCTGTTTTCATGAGCTATTGCCCACAGTTTTTGGCGTTCCAGGGCGATATTAAAAGACCTTAAGACCCGATAAATGTTGGAGAGATATGACCCAAGACTCGTAGTTTTCATGTTTTATGGCCGTTTTCATGAGATATTGCCCATGGTTTTATGGTTCCAAGGTAACTTCCAACAACCTTAAGAACCGATACATGTTTGAGAGTTATGACCAAAAACTCGTCGGTTTCGTGTTTTATGGCCGATTTCATGAGCTATTGCCCACATTTTTAGGTTCCATGGAAATTTGCATGGTCCATAATACCCCTCACATGTCTAAGAGATATGTCAAGAAACTCGTCGTTTTCGCGTTTTATGGTTGTTTTCATAAGCTATTGCCCACAGTTTTGGTGGTCTAGGGTGATTTATAATGACCTTAAGACACGTTACATGTTTAAGATATATGACCAAAAACTCGTCGTTTTCGTGTTTTATAGCCATTTTCATGAGTTGTTTTCCATAGTTTTTGGGTTCCAAGCGGATTTGCAAGGCCTGTAAGACCCGATACATGTTAGAGAGATATGACCAAGAACTCGTCGTTTTCGCGTTTTATGGCCATTTTCATGAGCTATTGCACACTGTTTTGGTGTTCTAGGGTGATTTACAACGACCTTAAGACCCGATACATGTTTGAGAGTATGACCAAAAACTCGTCGTTTTTGTGTTTTTTGCCATTTTCATGAGTTATTTCCCATAGTTTTTGGGCTGCAAGCGCATTCGCAAGGCCTTTAAGACCCGTTACATGTTTGAGAGATATGACTAAAAACTTGTCGTTTTCGCGTTTGATGGCTGTTTTCATGAGCTATTGCCCACAGTTTTTGGCGTTCCAGGGCGATATACGAAGACCTTAAGACGCGATACATGTTGGAGAGATATGACCCAAGACTCGTAGCTTTCGCGTTTAATGGCCGTTTTCATGAGCTATTGCCCATGGTTTTATGGTTCCAAGGTGACTTACAACAACCTTAATAACCGATACATGTCTGAGAGTTATGACCAAAAACTCGTCGCTTTCGTGTTTTATGACCGATTTCATGAGCTATTGCCCACATTTTTGGGTTCCATGGCAATTTGCATGGTCCATAAGACCTCTCACATGTCTAAGAGATATGTCAAGAAACTCGTTGTTTTCGCGTTTTATGGTTGTTTTCATGAGCTATTGCCCAAAGTTTTGGGGGTCTAGGGTGATTTACAATGACCTTAAGACCTGTTACATGTTTGAGATATATAACCAACAACTCGTCGGTTTCGTGTTTTATAGCCGTTTTCATGAGTTGTTTTCCACAATTTTTGGGTTCCAAGCGGATTTTCAAGGCCTGTAAACCCGATACATGTTGGAGAGATATGACCAAAAACTCCTCGTTTTCGCGTTTTATGGCCGTTTTCATGAGCTATTGACCACTGTTTTGGTGTTCTAGGGTGATTTACAATGACCTTAAGACCCGATACATGTTTGAGCTTTATGACCAAAAATTCGTTGTTTTTGTGTTTTTTGCCATTTTCATGAGTTATTTCCCACAGTTTTTGGGTTGCAAGCGCATTCGCAAGGCATTTAAGACCCGTTACATGTTTGAGAGATATGACTAAAAACTTGTCGTTTTCGCGTTTGATGGCTGTTTTCATGAGCTATTGCCCACAGTTTTTGGCGTTCCAGGGCGATATTAAAAGACCTTAAGACCCGATAAATGTTGGAGAGATATGACCCAAGATTCGTAGTTTTCATGTTTTATGGCTGTTTTCATGAGATATTGCCCATGGTTTTATGGTTCCAAGGTGACTTCCAACAACCTTAAGAACCGATACATGTTTGAGAGTTATGACCAAAAACTCGTCGGTTTCGTGTTTTATCGCCGATTTCATGAGCTATTGCCCACATTTTTAGGTTCCATGGAAATTTGCATGGTCCATAATACCCCTCACATGTCTAAGAGATATGTCAAGAAACTCGTCGTTTTCGCGTTTTATGGTTGTTTTCATGAGCTATTGCCCACAGTTTTGGTGGTCTAGGGTGATTTACAATGACCTTAAGACACGTTACATGTTTAAGATATGTGACCAAAAACTCGTCGTTTTCGTGTTTTATAGCCATTTTCATGAGTTGTTTTCCATAGTTTTTGGGTTCCAAGCGGATTTGCATGGCCTGTAAGACCCGATACATGTTAGAGAGATATGACCAAGAACTCGTCGTTTTCGCGTTTTATGGCCGTTTTCATGAGCTATTGCACACTGTTTTGGTGTTCTAGGGTGATTTACAACGACCTTAAGACACGATACATGTTTGAGAGTTATGACCAAAAACTCGTCGTTTTTGTGTTTTTTGCCATTTTCATGAGTTATTTCCCATAGTTTTTGGGCTGCAGGCGCATTCGCAAGGCCTTTAAGACCCGTTACATGTTTGAGAGATATGACTAAAACTTGTCGTTTTCGCGTTTGATGGCTGTTTTCATGAGCTATTGCCCACAGTTTTTGGCGTTCCAGGGCGATATACGAAGACCATAAGACGCGATACATGTTGGAGAGATATGACCCAAGACTCGTAGCTTTCGCGTTTAATGGCCGTTTTCATGAGCTATTGCCCATGGTTTTATGGTTCCAAGGTGACTTACAACAACCTTAATAACCGATACATGTTTGAGAGTTATGACCAAAAACTCGTCGCTTTCGTGTTTTATGACCGATTTCATGAGCTATTGCCCACATTTTTGGGTTCCATGGCAATTTGCATGGTCCATAAGACCTCTCACATGTCTAAGAGATATGTCAAGAAACTCGTTGTTTTCGCGTTTTATGGTTGTTTTCATGAGCTATTGCCCAAAGTTTTGGGGGTCTAGGGTGATTTACAATGACCGTAAGACCTGTTACATGTTTGAGATATATAACCAACAACTCGTCGGTTTCGTGTTTTAAAGCCGTTTTCATGAGTTGTTTTCCATAGTTTTTGGTTCCAAGCGTATTCGCAAGGCCTTTAAGACCCGTTACATGTTTGAGAGATATGACTAAAAACTTGTCGTTTTCGCGTTTGATGGCTGTTTCATGAGCTATTGCCCACAGTTTTTGGCGTTCCAAGGCGATATACGAAGACCTTAAGACGCGATACATGTTGGAGATATATGACCCAAGACTCATAGTTTTCGCGTTTTATGGCCGTTTTCATGAGCTATTGCCCATGGTTTTATGGTTCCAAGGTGACTTCCAACAACCTTAAGAACCGATACATGTTTGAGTTATGACCAAAAACTCGTCGGTTTCGTGTTTTATGGCCGATTTCATGAGCTATTGCCCACATTTTTAGGTTCCATGGAAATTTGCATGGTCCATAAGACCCCTCACATGTCTAAGAGATATGTCAAGAAACTCGTCGTTTTCGCGTTTTATGATTGTTTTCATGAGCTATTGCCCACAGTTTTGGTGGTCTAGGGTGATTTACAATGACCTTAAGACACATTACATGTTTATGATATATGACCAAAAACTCGTCGTTTTCGTGTTTTATAGCCGTTTTCATGAGTTGTTTTCCACATTTTTTGGGTTCCAAGCGGATTTTCAAGGCCTGTAAACCCGATACATGTTAGAGAGATATGACCAAAAACTCCTCGTTTTCGCGTTTTATGGCCGTTTTCATGAGCTATTGACCACTGTTTTGGTGTTCTAGGGTGATTTACAATGACCTTAAGACCCGATACATGTTTGAGAGTTATGACCAAAAACTCATCGTTTTTGTGTTTTTTTGCCATTTTCATGAGTTATTTCCCACAGTTTTTGGGCTGCAAGCGCATCCGCAAGGCATTTAAGACTCGTTACATGTTTGAGAGATATGACTAAAAACTTGTCGTTTTCGCGTTTGATGGTTGTTTTCATGAGCTATTGCCCACAGTTTTTGGCGTTCCAGGGCGATATACAAAGACCTTAAGACCCGATAAATGTTGGAGAGATATGACCGAAGACTCGTAGTTTTCATGTTTTATGGCCGTTTTCATGAGATATTGCCCATGGTTTTATGGTTCCAAGGTGACTTCCAACAACCTTAAGAACCGATACATGTTTGAGAGTTATGACCAAAAACTCGTCGGTTTCGTGTTTTATGGCCGATTTCATGAGCTATTACCCACATTTTTAGGTTCCATGGAAATTTGCATGGTCCATAATACCCCTCACATGTCTAAGAGATATGTCCAGAAACTCGTCGTTTTCGCGTTTTATGGTTGTTTTCATGAGCTATTGCCCACAGTTTTGGTGGTCTAGGGTGATTTACAATGACCTTAAGACACGTTACATGTTTAAGATATATGACCAAAAAGTCATCGTTTTCATGTTTGATAGCCATTTTCTTGAGTTGTTTTCCATAGTTTTTTGGTTCCAAGCGGATTTGCAAGGCCTGTAAGACCCGATACATTATAGAGAGATATGACCAAGAACTCGTCGTTTTCGCGTTTTATGGCCGTTTTCATGAGCTATTGCACACTGTTTTGGTGTTCTAGGTGATTTACAACGACCTTAAGACCCGATACATGTTTAAGAGTTATGACCAAAAACTCGTCGTTTTTGTGTTTTTTGCCATTTTCATGAGTTATTTCCCATAGTTTTTGGGCTGCAAGCGCATTCGCAAGGCCTTTAAGACCCGTTACATGTTTGAGAGATATGACTAAAAACTTGTCGTTTTCGCGTTTGATGGCTGTTTTCATGAGCTATTGCCCACAGTTTTTGGCGTTCCAGGGCGATATACGAAGACCTTAAGACGCGATACATGTTGGAGAGATATGACCCAAGACTCATAGTTTTCGCGTTTTATGGCCGTTTTCATGAGCTATTGCCCATGGTTTTATGGTTCCAAGGTGACTTCCAACAACCTTAAGAACCGATACATGTTTGAGAGTTATGACCAAAACTCGTCGGTTTCGTGTTTTATGGCCGATTTCATGAGCTATTGCCCACATTTTTAGGTTCCATGGAAATTTGCATGGTCCATAATACCCCTCACATGTCTAAGAGATATGTCAAGAAACTCGTCGTGGTCTAGGGTTTTATGGTTGTTTTCATGAGCTATTGCCCACAGTTTTGGTGGTCTAGGGTGATTTACAATGACCTTAAGACACGTTACATGTTTAAGATATATGACCAAAAACTCGTCGTTTTCATGTTTTATAGCCATTTTCTTGAGTTGTTTTCCATAGTTTTTTTGGTTCCAAGCGGATTTGCAAGGCCTGTAAGACCCGATACATTATAGAGAGATATGACCAAGAACTCGTCGTTTTCGCGTTTTATGGCCGTTTTCATGAGCTATTGCAGACTGTTTTGGTGTTCTAGGTGATTTACAACGACCTTAAGACTCGATACATGTTTAAGAGTTATGACCAAAAACTCGTCGTTTTTGTGTTTTTTGCCATTTTCATGAGTTATTTCCCATAGTTTTTGGGCTGCAAGCGCATTTGCAAGGCCTTTAAGACCCGTTACATGTTTGAGAGATATGACTAAAAAATTGTCATTTTCGCGTTTGATGGCTGTTTTCATGACCTATTGCCCACATTTTTTGGCGTTCCAGGGCTATTGCCCATGGTTTTATGGTTCCAAGGTGACTTCCAACAACCTTAAGAACCGATAAAGGCCTGTAAACCCGATACATTACAAGTTTAAGATATATGACCAAAAACTCGTCGTTTTCGTGTTTTATAGCCGTTTTCATGAGTTGTTTTCCACATTTTTTGGGTTCCAAGCGGATTTTCAAGGCCTGTAAACCCGATACATGTTAGAGAGGTATGACCAAAAACTCCTCGTTTTCGCGTTTTATGGTCGTTTTCATGAGCTATTGCCCACTGTTTTGGTGTTCTAGGGTGATTTACAATGACCTTAAGACCCGATACATGTTTGAGAGTTATGACAAAAAACTCATCGTTTTTGTGTTTTTTGCCATTTTCATGAGTTATTTCCCATAGTTTTTGGACTGCAAGCGCATTCGCAAGGCCTTTAAGACCCGTTACATGTTTGAGAGATATGCCAAAAAACTTGTCGTTTTCGCGTTTGATGGCTGTTTTCATGAGCTATTGCCCACATTTTTTGGCGTTCTAGGGCGATATACAAAGACCTTAAGACCCGATAAATGTTGGAGAGATATGACCCAAGACTCGTACTTTTCATGTTTTATGGCCGTTTTCATGATCTATTGCCCATGGTTTTATGGTTCCAAGGTGACTTACAACAACCTTAATAACCGATTCATGTTTGAGAGTTATGACCAAAAACTCGTCGCTTTCGTGTTTTATGACCGATTTCATGAGCTATTGCCCACATTTTTGGGTTCCATGGCAATTTGCATGGTCCACAAGACCCCACACATGTCTAAGGGATATGTCAAGAAAGTCGTTGTTTTTGCGTTTTATGGTTGTTTTCATGAGCTATTGCCCACAGTTTTGGGGGTCTAGGGTGATTTACAATGAACTTAATACCTGTTACATGTTTGAGATATATGACCAAAAACTCGTCGGTTTCATGTTTTATAGCCATTTTCATGAGTTGTTTTCCACATTTTTTGGGTTCCAAGCGGATTTTCAAGGCGTGTAAACCCGATACATGTTGGAGAGATATGACCAAAAACTCCTCGTTTTCGCATTTTATGGCCATTTTCGTAAGCTATTGCCCACTATTCTGGTGTTCTAGGGTGATTTACAATGACCTTAAGACACGATACATGTTTGAGAATTATGACCAAAAACTCGTCTTTTTTGTGTTTTTTCCATTTTCATTAGTTATTTCCCACAGTTTTTGGGCTGCAAGCGCATTCGCAAGGCCTTTAAGACCCGTTACATGTTTGAGAGATATGACTAAAAACATGTCGTTTTCGCGTTTGATGGCTGTTTTCATGAGCTATTGCCCACAGCTTTTATGCCTGTATGTATATACAAAGACCTAAAGACCCGATAAATGTTGGAGAGATTTGACCCAAGACACGTAGTTTTCATGTTTTATGGCCGTTTTCATGAGCTATTGCCCATGGTTTTAATGATCCAAGGTGACTTCCAACAACCTTAAGAACCGATACATGTTTGAGAGTTATGACCAAAAACTCGTCGGATTCGTGTTTTATGGCCGATTTCATGAGCTATTGCCCACATTTTAGGTTCCATGGCAATTTGCATGGTCCATAAGACCCCTCACATGTCTAAGAGATATGTCAAGAAACCTCGCTGCTGCTTTTATGGTTGTTTTCATGAGCTATTGCCCACAGTTTGGGGGGTCTAGGGTGATTTACAATGACCTGAAGACCCGTTACATGTTTGAGACATATAACCAAAATCTCGTCGTTTTCGTGTTTTATAGCCATTTTCATGAGTTGTTTTCCACAGCTTTTGGGTTCCAAGCGGATTTGCAAGGCCTGTAAGACCCGATACATGTTGGAGAGATATGACCCAAGACTCATAGTTTTCGCATTTTATAGCCGTTTTCATGAGCTATTGCCCATGGTTTTATGGTTCCAAGGTCACTTACAAAAACCTTAAGAACCGATACAGGTTTGAGAGTTCTGACCAAAAACGCGCCGGTTTCGTGTTTTATGGCCGATTTCATGAGCTACTGCCCAAATTTTTAGATTCCATGGCAATTTGCATGGTCCATAAGACCCCTCACATGTCTAAGAGATATGTCAAGAAACTCATCGTTTTCGCGTTTTATGGTTGTTTTCATGAGCTATTGCCCACAGTTTTGGTGGTCTAGGGTGCTTTACAATGACCTTAAGACTCGTTACATGTTTAAGATATATGACCAAAAACTCGTCGTTTTCGTGTTTTATAGCCATTTTCATGAGTTGTTTTCCATAGTTTTTGGATTCCAAGCGGATTTGCAAGGCCTGTAAGACCCGATACTGTTAGAGAGATATGACCAAGAACTCGTCGTTTTCGCATTTTATGGCCGTTTTCATGAGATATCGCCCACTGTTTTGGTGTTCTAGGGTGATTTACAACGACCTTTAGACCCGATACATGTTTGAAAGTTATGACCAAAAACTCGTCGATTTTGTTTTTTTTGTTATTTTGATGAGTTATTTGCCACAGTTTTTGGGCTGCAAGCGCATTCGCAAGCCCTTTAAGACCCGTTACATGTTTGAGAGATATGACTAAAAACTTGTTGTTTTCGCGTTTGATGGCTGTTTTCATGAGCTATTGACCATAGTTTTTGGCGTTCCAGGGCGATATACAAGACCTTAAGACCCGATACATGTTGGAGAGATATGACCCAAGACTCGTAGTTTTCGCGTTTAATGGCCGTTTTCATGATCTATTGCCCATGGTTTTATGGTTCCAAGGTGACTTACAATAACCTTAAGAACCGATACAGGTTTGAGAGTTCTGACCAAAAACTCGTCGGTTTCGTTTTTTATGGCCAATTTCATGAGCTAACGCCCACATTTTTGGGTTCCATGGCAATTTGCATGGTCCCTAAGACCCCTCACATGTCTAAGATATATGTCAAGAAACTCATCGTTTTCGCGTTTTATGGTTGTTATCATGAGCTATTGCCCACAATTTTGGGTTCTAGGGTGATTTACAATGACGTTAAGACCCGTTACATGTTTGAGATATATGACGAAAAAATCGTCGTTTTCGTGTTTTATAGCCGTTTTCATGAGTTGTTTTCCAAAGTTTTTGGGTTCCAAGTGGATTTGCAAGGCCTGTAAGACCCGATACATGTTGGAGAGATATGACCCAAGACTCGTAGTTTTCGCGTTTTATGGCTGTTTTCAAGAGCTATTGCCCATGGTTTTATGGTTCCAAGGTCACTTACAACAACCTTAAGAACCGATACAGGTTTGAGAGTTCTGACCAAAAACGCGTCGGTTTCGTGTTTTATGGCCAATTTCATGAGCTATTGCCCACATTTTTGGGTTCCATGGCAATTTGCATGGTTCATAAGACCCCTCACATGTCTAAGAGATATGTCAAGAAACTTGTTGTTTTCGCGTTTTATGGTTGTTTTCATGAGCTATTGCCCACAGTTTTGGGGGTCTAGGGTGATTTACAATGACCTTAAGACGTGTTACATTTTTGAGATATATGACCAAAAACTCGTCATTTTCGTGTTTTCTAGCCGTTTTCATGAGTTGTTTTCCACATTTTTTGGGTTCCAAGCGGATTTTCAAGGCCTGTAAACCCGATACATGTTGCAGAGATATGACCAAAAACTCGTCGTTTTTGTGTTTTTTGTCATTTTCATGAGTTATTTCCCACAGTTTTTGGGCTGCAAGCGCATTCGCAAGGCCTTTAAGACCCGTTACATGTTTGAGAGATATGACTAAAAACTTGTCGTTTTCGCGTTTGATGGCTGTTTTCATGAGCTATTTCCCATAGTTTTTGGCGTTCCAGGGCGATTTACAAAGACCTTAAGACCCGATACATGTTGGAGAGATATGACCCAAGACTCGTAGTTTTCGCGTTTTATGGCCATTTTCATGAACTATTGCCCATGGTTTTATGGTTCCAAGGTCACTTACAACAACCTTAAGAACCGATACTGGTTTGAGAGTTCTGACCAAAAACGCGTCGGTTTCGTGTTTTATGGCCAATTTCATGAGATATTGCCCACATTTTTGGGTTCCATGGCAATTTGCATGGTCCATAAGACCCCTCACATGTCTAAGAGATATGTCAAGAAACTTGTCGTTTTCGCGTTTTATGGTTGTTTTCATGAGCTATTGCCCATTGTTTTGGGGGTCTAGGGTGATTTACTAGGACCTTAAGACCTGTTACATGTTTGAGATATATGACCAAAAACTCGTCGTTTTCGTGTTTTATAGCCATTTTCATCAGTTGTTTTCCATAGTTTTTGGGTTCCAAGCGGATTTTCAAGGCCTGTTAACCCGATACATGTTAGAGAGATATGACCAAGAACTCGTCGTTTTCGCGTTTTATGGCCGTTTTCATGAGCTATTGCCCACTGTTTTGGTGTTCTAGGGTGATTTACAACGACATTAAAACCCGATACATATTTGAGAGTGATGACCAAAAACTCGTTGTTTTTGTGTTTTTTGCCATTTGCATGAGTTATTTCCCACAGTTTTTGGGCTGCAAGCACATTCGCAAGGCCTTTAAGACCCGTTACATGTTTGAGAGATATGACTAAAAACTTGTCGTTTTCGCGTTTGATGGCTGTTTTTATGAGCTATTGCCCATAGTTTTTGGCGTTCTAGGGCGATATACAATGACCTTAAGACCCGATAAATGTTGGAGAGATATGACCCAAGACTCGTACTTTTCAAGTTTTATGGCCGTTTTCATGAGCTATTGCCCATGGTTTTATGGTTCCAAGGTGACTTCCAACAACCTTAAGAACCGATACATGTTTGAGAGTTATGACCAAAAACTCGTCGGTTTCGTGTTTTATGGCCGATTTCATGAGCTATTGCCCAAATTTTTAGGTTCCATGGCAATTTGCATGGTCCATAAGACCAATCACATGTCTAAGAGATATGTCAAGAAACTCGTCGTTTTCGTGTTTTATGGTTGTTTTCATGAGCTATTGCCCACAGTTTTGGTGGTCTAGGGTGATTTACAATGACCTTAAGACCCGTTACATGTTTAAGATATATGACCAAAAACTCGTCGTTTTCGTGTTTTATAGCCGTTTTCATGAGTTGTTTTCCATAGTTTTTGGGTTCCAAGCGAATTTGCAAGGCCTGTAAGACCCGATACTGTTAGAGAGATATGACCAAGAACTCGTCATTTTCGCGTTTTATGGCCGTTTTCATGAGATATTGCCAACCGTTTTGGTGTTCTAGGGTGATTTACAACGACCTTAATACCCGATACATGTTTGAAAGTTACGACCAAAAACTCGTCGTTTTTGTGTTTTTTGTTATTTTGATGAGTTATTTCCCACAGTTTGTGGGCTGCAAGTGCATTCGCAAGCCCTTTAAGACCCGTTACATGTTTGAGAGATATGATTAAAAACTTGTTGTTTTCGCGTTTGATGGCTGTTTTCATGAGCTATTGACCACAGTTTTTGGCGTTCCAGGGCGATATACAAGACCTTAAGACCCGATACATGTTGGAGAGATATGACCCAAGACTCGTAGTTTTCGCGTTTAATGGCCGTTTTCATGATCTATTGCCCATGACTTTATGGTTCCAAGGTGACTTACAATAACCTTAAGAACCGATACAGGTTTGAGAGTTCTGACCAAAAACTCGTCGGTTTCGTGTTTTATGGCCAACTTCATGAGCTATTGCCCACATTTTTTGGGTTCCATGGCAATTTGCATGGTCCATCAAACCCCTCACATGTCTAAGAGATATGTCAAGAAACTCGTTGTTTTCGCGTTTGATGGCCGTTTTCATGAGCTATTGCCCACTGTTTTGGTGTTCTAGGGTGATTAACAACGACCTTAAGACCCGATACATGTTTGAGAGTTATGACCAAAATCTCGTCGTTTTTGTGTTTTTTGCCATTTTCATGAGTTATTTACCACAGTTTTTTGGCTGCAAGCGCATTCGCAAGGCCTTTAAGACCCGTTACATGTTTGAGAGATATGACTAAAAACTTGTCGTTTTCGCGTTTGATGGCTGTTTTCATGAGCTATTGCCCATAGTTTTTGGCGTTCTAGGGCGATATACAATGACCTTAAGACCCGATAAATGTTGGAGAGATATGACCCAAGACTCGTACTTTTCAAGTTTTATGGCCGTTTTCATGAGCTATTGCCCATGGTTTTATGGTTCCAAGGTGACTTCCAACAACCTTAAGAACCGATACATGTTTGAGAGTTATGACCAAAAACTCGTCGGTTTCGTGTTTTATGGCCGATTTCATGAGCTATTGCCCACATTTTTAGGTTCCATGGAAATTTGCATGGTCGATAAGACCCCTCACATGTCTAAGATATATGTCAAGAAACTCGTCGTTTTCAAGTTTTATGGTTGTTATCATGAGCTATTGCCCACAGTTTTGGGGTTCTAGGGTGATTTACAATGACGTTAAGACCCGTTACATGTTTGAGTTATATGACGAAAAAATCGTCGTTTTCGTGTTTTATAGCCGTTTTCATGAGTTGTTTTCCAAAGTTTTTGGGTTCCAAGCGGATTTGCAAGGCCTGTAAGACCCGATACATGTTGGAGAGATATGACCCAAGACTCGTAGTTTTCGCGTTTTATGGCTATTTTCATGAGCTATTGCCCATGGTTTTATGGTTCCAAGGTCACTTACAAAACCTTAAGAACCGTCAGTTTGAGAGTTCGACCAAAACGCTGCTTTTGTGTTTTATGGCCTATTTCATGAGCTATTGCCCACATTTTTGGGTTCCATGGCAATTTGCATGGTCCATAAGACCCCTCACATGTCTAAGAGATATGTCAAGAAACTCGTTGTTTTCGTGTTTTATGGTTGTTTTCATGAGCTATTGCCCACAGTTTTGGGGGTCTAGGGTGATTTACAATGACCTTAAGACCTGTTACATGTTTGAGATATATGACCAAAAACTCGTCATTTTCGTGTTTTCTAGCCATTTTCATGAGTTGTTTTCCACATTTTTTGGGTTCCAAGCGGATTTTCAAGGCCTGTAAACCCGATACATGTTGCAGAGGAATGACCAAAAACTCGTCGTTTTTGTGTTTTTTGTCATTTTCATGAGTTATTTCCCACAGTTTTTGGGCTGCAAGCGCATTCGCAAGGCCTTTAAGACCCGTTACATGTTTGAGAGATATGACTAAAAACTTGTCGTTTTCGCGTTTGATGGCTATTTTCATGAGCTATTTCCCATAGTTTTTATGCGTGTATGCATTTACAAAGACCTTAAGACCCGATACATGTTGGAGAGATATGACCCAAGACTCGTAGTTTTCGCGTTTTATGGCCGTTTTCATGAACTATTGCCCATGGTTTTATGGTTCCAAGGTCACTTACAACAACCTTAAGAACCGTCTGAGTTTGAGAGTTCGACCAAAACGCTGCTTGCTTGTGTTTTATGGCCAATTTCATGAGCTACTGCCCACATTTTTGGGTTCCATGGCAATTTGCATGGTCCATAAGACCCCTCACATGTCTAAGAGATATGTCAAGAAACTTGTCGTTTTCGCGTTTTATGGTTGTTTTCATGAGCTATTGCCCACAGTTTTGGGGGTCTAGGGTGATTTACTATGACCTTAAGACCTGTTACATGTTTGAGATATATGACCAAAAACTCGTCGTTTTCGTGTTTTATAGCCATTTTCATCAGTTGTTTTCCATAGTTTTTGGGTTCCAAGCGGATTTTCAAGGCCTGTTAACCCGATACATGTTAGAGAGATATGACCAAGAACTCGTCGTTTTCGCGTTTTATGGCCGTTTTCATGAGCTATTGCCCACTGTTTTGGTGTTCCAGGGTGATTTACAACGACCTTAAAACCCGATACATATTTGAGGGTGATGACCAAAAACTCGTTGTTTTTGTGTTTTTTGCCATTTTCATGAGTTATTTCCCACAGTTTTTGGGCTGCAAGCACATTCGCAAGGCCTTCAAGACCCGTTACATGTTTGAGAGATATGACTAAAAACTTGTCGTTTTCGCGTTTGATGGCTGTTTTCATGAGCTATTGCCCAAATTTTTGGCGTTCCAGGGTGATATACAAAGACCTTAAGACCCGATAAATGTTGGAGAGATATGACCCAAGACTCGTACTTTTCATGTTTTATGGCCGTTTTCATGAGCTATTGCCCATGGTTTTATGGTTCCAAGGTGACTTCCAACAACCTTAAGAACCGATACATGTTTGAGAGTTATGACCAAAAACTCGTCGGTTTCGTGTTTTATGGCCGATTTCATGAGCTATTGCCCAAATTTTTAGGTTCCATGGCAATTTGCATGGTCCATAAGACCCCTCACATGTCTATGTCAAGAAACTCGTCGTTTTTGTGTTTTATGGTTGTTTTCATGAGCTATTGCCCACAGTTTTGGTGGTCTAGGGTTATTTACAATGACCTTAAGACCTGTTACATGTTTAAGATATATGACCAAAAACTCGTCATTTTCGTGTTTTATAGCCGTTTTCATGAGTTGTTTTCCATAGTTTTTGGGTTCCAAGCGAATTTGCAAGGCCTGTAAGACCCGATACTGTTAGAGAGATATGACCAAGAACTCGTCGTTTTCGCGTTTTATGGCCGTTTTCATGAGATATTGCCCACTGTTTTGGTGTTCTAGGGTGATTTACAACGACCTTAATACCCGATACATGTTTGAAAGTTACGACCAAAAACTCGTCGTTTTTGTGTTTTTTGTTATTTTGATGAGTTATTTCCCACAGTTTGTGGGCTGCAAGTGCATTCGCAAGCCCTTTAAGACCCGTTACATGTTTGAGAGATATGACTAAAAACTTGTTGTTTTCGCGTTTGATGGCTGTTTTCATGAGCTATTGACCTCAGTTTTTGGCGTTCCAGGGCGATATACAAGACCTTAAGACCCGATACATGTTGGAGAGATATGACCCAAGACTCGTAGTTTTCGCGTTTAATGGCCGTTTTCATGATCTATTGCCCATGGTTTTATGGTTCCAAGGTGACTTACAATAACCTTAAGAACCGTCTGAGTTTGAGAGTTGACCAAAACTCGCTTCGTTTTTTATGGCCAATTTCATGAGCTATTGCCCAAATTTTTGGGTTCCATGGCAATTTGCATGGTGCCTAAGACCCCTCACATGTCTAAGAGATATGTGAAGAAACTCGTCGTTTTCGCTTTTTATGGTTGTTATCATGAGCTATTGCCCACAGTTTTGGGGGTCTAGGGTGATTTACAATGACCTTAAGACCCGTTACATGTTTGAGATATATGACCAAAATATCGTCGTTTTCGTGTTTTATAGCCGTTTTAATGAGTTGTTTTCCAAAGTTTTTGGGTTCCAAGCGGATTTGCAAGGCCTGTAAGACCCGATACATGTTGGAGAGATATGACCCAAGACTCGTAGTTTTCGTGTTTTATGGCTGTTTTCATGAGCTATTACCCATGGTTTTATGGTTCCAAGGTCACTTACAAAACCTTAAGAGCCGATACAGGTTTGAGAGTTCTGACCAAAAACGCGTCGGTTTCGTGTTTTATGGCCAATTTCATGAGCTATTGCCCACATTTTTGGGTTCCATGGCAATTTGCATGGTCCATAAGACCCCTCACATGTCTAAGAGATATGTCAAGAAACTCGTTGTTTTCGCGTTTTATGGTTGTTTTCATGAGCTATTGCCCACAGTTTGGGGGGTCTAGGGTGATTTACAATGACCTTAAGACCTGTTACATGTTTGAGATATATGACCAAAAACTCGTCATTTTCGTGTTTTCTAGCCGTTTTCATGAGTTGTTTTCCACATTTTTTGGGTTCCAAGCGGATTTTCAAGGCCTGTAAACCCGATACATGTTGAAGAGATATGACCAAAAACTCGTCGTTTTTGTGTTTTTTGTCATTTTCATGAGTTATGTCCCACGGTTTTTGGGCTTCAAGCGCATTCGCAAGGCCTTTAAGACCCGTTACATGTTTGAGAGATATGACTAAAAACTTGTCGTTTTCGCGTTTGATGGCTATTTTCATGAGCTATTTCCCATAGTTTTTGGCGTTCCAGGTTGATTTACAAAGACCTTAAGACCCGATACATGTTGGAGAGATATGACCCAAGACTCGTCGTTTTCGCGTTTTATGGCCGTTTTCATGAGCTATTGCCCATGGTTTTATGGTTCCAAGGTGACTTCCAACAACCTTAAGAACCGATACATGTTTCAGAGTTATGACCAAAAACTCGTCGTTTTCGTGTTTTATGGCCAATTTCATGAGCTATTGCCCAAATTTTTAGGTTCCATGGCAATTTGCATGGTCCATAAGACCCCTCACATATCTAAGAGATATGTCAAGAAACACGTCGTTTTCGTGTTTATGGTTGTTTTCATGAGCTATTGCCCACAGTTTTGGTGGTCTAGGGTGATTTACAATGACCTTAAGACCCGTTACATGTTTAAGATATATGACCAAAAACTCGTCGTTTTTGTGTTTTATAGCCGTTTTCATGAGTTGTTTTCCATAGTTTTTGGGTTCCAAGCGAATTTGCAAGGCCTGTAAGACACTACTAGAAAAACGTCTGTTCGTGGCGCACCTGAAAAGGCCTTCTGTGGCGCACTAGCAGTGCGCCACGAGCCTCACGCCATCTCAGTGGTGCACTGCATGGTGCGCCACGGTTGTGTTGAGATAGGCGCATGCTGGTAGTGCGCCTGTAAGGCCTTTTTCAAAAGGCCACGGATGTGTTTTTCAAAAAACAAAAAAAATGCAAAAAACACCCTCTTTTTGAATTGCAAAAGCAATCGGGTCCGTGTATCGCCGCCGCAGTCGTGTCACCTCGCCGGAGCATGGTCGTGGCAGGGAGGTGCGGGAGGGGTCGTGGTTGGAGAAAGGAAGGTAGGAAGAGAGGGAGGAAGGAAGAGATGGAGAAAGAGAGGGAGGAAGGAAGAGATGGAGGAAGAGAGGAAGGTAGGAAGAGATGGAGGAAGATAGGGAGGAAGGGAGGTCGGTGAGGAGAAGGATGCCGCCGCCTGCTGTCACCGCGAGGAGGAGGAGAAGGAGGCCACTCACAGCACCGTGCCGCCTGTCATCCTGCGAGGAGGAGGAGAAGGAGGTCGACGTCATGGCCACTCCAAGGAGAGGAGAAGGAAGGAGGAGAAGGAAGAAGGGAGAAGGAAGAAGGAGAAGGGAAAAGGGAGAGGAAGAGGGAAAGTGGAAGGAAGGGGGGAGAAAAGGAGGGCGGGGTGGGGATTCAAATTTGAATCCCGCCCAAGCTTATCCGTGGCGCACTAGGTGGTGGTGCGCTACGGGTAAGTCGCCCTCTATTTTTTTTTCCTGCAGGAAAAAACGGTCTTTTGACGGTAACTTTTTACTCTTTTTGAATTTTGAAAATCTAAAAAATCGCTAAACTAATTATAGGTCGCTATGAAGCGGATGTAAATCTCGTTCTCGTCATTTTGGTATATTATACGATTTTTTCGACATCGTATGCAAAAGTTACAGCCATTTTACCATGCCATGACTTTTTTTTGCAGAAAAAGTCAAATCTCATGTTTGTTAATTTTCCTAGAAACTATACCACATTATCTTCCTAAATGTGAAAGGATTTAATTTTTTGAAGTGTTTATCATTTTCTTTTATTTTTTGCAAAGCCTATAAAGGCGATCCACGGGGGGGGGGGGGTGGAGTTGGTGCAGGATAGTTAGGCATAGGGCACTAGGGAAAGGTGCCCTACTACTAAGTTTATACATCCGTGGCGCACAAGGCATAGTGCGCCACGTAATCTACAACCGTGGCGCACATGGCATAGGCGCCATAATCTTTGTTACAACCGTAGCGCACCTACCCCATGTGCGCGCCACGCACGTGGCATGCGGTCATGGCAGCATCGCCCATACATATCTGTGGCGCACATACCCCATGTGCGCCACGGTTGTTCTAGTTACTAGTAGGGCACTACCCATAGGTGAGTCACGCCTATTTTACCCGTGGGGCACTTCAACCATGTGAGCCACAGATGTGCGGATTACCTATAGCCCTTTTCCTAGTAGTGAGACCCGATACTGTTAGAGAGATATGACCAAGAACTCGTCGTTTTCGCGTTTTATGGCCGTTTTCATGAGATATTGCCCACTGTTTTGGTGTTCTAGGGTGATTTACAACGACCTTAATACCCGATACATGTTTGAAAGTTATGACTAAAAACTCGTCGTTTTTGTGTTTTTTTTTATTTTTATGAGTTATTTCCCACAGTTTTTGGTGTTTATCTGCAAGCCCTTTAAGACCCGTTACATGTTTGAGAGATATGACTAAAAACTTGTCGTTTTCGCGTTTGATGGCTGTTTTCATGAGCTATTGACCTCAGTTTTTGGCCATGGTTTTATGGTTCCAAGGTGACTTACAACAACCTTAAGAACTGATACATCTTTGAGAGTTATGACCAAAAACTCGTCTCTTTCGTGTTTTATGACCGATTTCATGAGCTATTGCCCACATTTTTGGGTTCCATGGCAATTTGCATGGTCCATAAGACCCCTCACATGTCTAAGAGATATGTCAAGAAACTCGTTGTTTTCGCGTTTTATGGTTGTTTTCATGAGCTATTGCCCACAGTTTTGGGGGTCTAGGGTGATTTACAATGACCTTAAGACCTGTTACATGTTTGAGATATATGACCAAAAACTCGCCGTTTTCGTGTTTTATAGCCGTTTTCATGAGTTGTTTTCCACATTTTTGGGTTTCAAGCGGATTTTCAAGGCGTGTAAACCCGATACATGTTGGAGAGATATGACCAAAAACTCCTCGTTTTCGTGTTTTATGGCCGTTTTCATGAGCTAGTGCCCACTGTTTTGGTGTTCTAGGGTGATTTACAACGACCTTAAGACCCGATACATGTTTGAGAGTTATGACCAAAAACTCGTCGTTTTTGTGTTTTTTGCCATTTTCATGAGTTATTTCCCACAGTTTTTGGGCTGCAAGCGCATTCGCAAGGTCTTTAAGACCCGTTACATGTTTGAGAGATATGACTAAAAACTTGTCGTTTTCGCGTTTGATGGCTGTTTTCATGAGCTATTGCCCATATTTTTTGGCGTTCCAGGGCGATATACAAAGACCTTAAGACCCGATACATGTTGGAGAGATATGACCCAAGACTCGTAGCTTTCGCGTTTAATGGTCGTTTTCATGAGCTATTGCCCATGGTTTTATGGTTCCAAGGTGACTTACAACAACCTTAATAACCGATACATGTTTGAGAGTTATGTCCAAAAACTCGTTGCTTTCGTGTTTTATGACCGATTTCATGAGCTATTGCCCACATTTTTGGGTTCCATGGCAATTTGCATGGTCCACAAGACCCCTCACATGTATAAGGGATATGTCAAGAAATTCGTTGTTTTTGCGTTTTATGGTTGTTTTCATGAGCTATTGTCCACATTTTTGGGGGTCTAGGGTGATTTACAATGACCTTAATACCTGTTACATGTTTGAGATATATGACAAAAAACTCGTCGGTTTCGTGTTTTATAGCCATTTTCATGAGTTGTTTTCCACATTTTTTGGGTTCCAAGCGGATTTTCAAGGCGTGTAAACCCGATACATGTTGGAGAGATATGACCAAAAACTCCTCGCTGAAGTTTTATGGCCGTTTTCATGAGCTATTGCCCACTATTTTGGTGTTCTAGGGTGATTTACAATTACCTTAAGACCCGATACATGTTTGAGAGTTATGACCAAAAACTCGTCGTTTTTGTGTTTTTTCCATTTTCATTAGTTATTTCCCACAGTTTTTGGGCTGCAAGCGCATTCGCAAGGCCTTTAAGACCCGTTACATGTTTGAGAGATATGACTAAAAACTTGTCGTTTTCGCGTTTGATGGCTGTTTTCATGAGCTATTGCCCATAGTTTTTATGCTCTGTATGTATATACAATGACCTTAAGACCCGATAAATGTTGGAGAGATATGACCGAAGACTCGTACTTTTCATGTTTTATGGCTGTTTTCATGAGCTATTGTCCATGGTTTTATGGTTCCAAGGTGACTTCCAACAACCTTAAGAACCGATACATGTTTGAGAGTTATGATCAAAAACTCGTCGGTTTCGTGTTTTATGGCCGATTTCATGAGCTATTGCCCAAATTTTTAGGTTCCATGGCAATTTGCATGGTCCATAATACCCCTCACATGTCTAAGAGATATGTCAAGAAACACGCTGCTGCTGCTTTTATGGTTGTTTTCATGAGCTATTGCACAGCTTTTGGTGGTCTAGGGTGATTTACAATGACCTTAAGACCTGCTACATGTTTGAGATATATGACCAAAACTCGTCGTTTTCGTGTTTTATAGCCGTTTTCATGAGTTGTTTTCCATAGTTTTTGGGTTTCAAGCGGATTTTCAAGCCGTGTAAACCCGATACATGTTGGAGAGATATGACCAAAAACTCCTCGTTTTCGTGTTTTATGGCCGTTTTCATGAGCTAGTGCCCACTGTTTTGGTGTTCTAGGGCGATTTACAACGACCTTAAGACCCAATACATGTTTGAGAGTTATGACCAAAAACTCGTCGTTTTTGTGTTTTTTGCCATTTTGATGAGTTATTTCCCACAGTTTTTGGGCTGCAAACGCATTCGCAAGGTCTTTAAGACCCATTACATGTTTGAGAGATATGACTAAAAACTTGTCGTTTTCGCGTTTGATGGCTGTTTTCATGAGCTATTGCCCACAGTTTTTGGCGTTCCAGGGCGATATACAAAGACCTTAAGACCCGATAAATGTTGGAGAGATATGACCCAAGACTCGTAGCTTTCGCGTTTAATGGTCGTTTTCATGAGCTATTGCCCATGGTTTTATGGTTCCAAGGTGACTTACAACAACCTTAATAACTGATACATGTTTGAGAGTTATGACCAAAAACTCGTTGCTTTCGTGTTTTATGACCGATTTCATGAGCTATTGCCCACATTTTTGGGTTCCATGGCAATTTGCATGGTCCACAAGACCCCTCACATGTCTAAGGGATATGTCAAGAAATCCGTTGTTTTTGCGTTTTATGGTTGTTTTCATGAGCTATTGCCCACAGTTTTGGGGGTCTAGGGTGATTTACAATGACCTTAAGACCTGTTACATGTTTGAGATATATGACAAAAAATTCGTCGGTTTCGTGTTTTATAGCCGTTTTCATGAGTTGTTTTCCACATTTTTTGGGTTCCAAGCGGATTTTCAAGGCGTGTAAACCCGATACATGTTGGAGAGATATGACCAAAAACTCCTCGTTTTCGAGTTTTATGGCCGTTTTCATGAGCTATTGCCCACTATTTTGGTGTTCTAGGGTGATTTACAATTACCTTAAGACCCGATACATGTTTGAGAGTTATGACCAAAAACTCGTCGTTTTTGTGTTTTTTCCATTTTCATTAGTTATTTCCCACAGTTTTTGGGCTGCAAGCGCATTCGCAAGGCCTTTAAGACCCGTTACATGTTTGAGAGATATGACTAAAAACTTGTTGTTTTCGCGTTTGATGGTTGTTTTCATGAGCTATTGCCCACGCTTTTATGCTCGTATGTATATACAATGACCTTAAGACCCGATAAATGTTGGAGAGATATGACCGAAGACTCGTACTTTTCATGTTTTATGGCTGTTTTCATGAGCTATTGTCCATGGTTTTATGGTTCCAAGGTGACTTCCAACAACCTTAAGAACCGATACATGTTTGAGAGTTATGACCAAAAACTCGTCGGTTTCGTGTTTTATGGCCGATTTCATGAGCTATTGCCCAAATTTTTAGGTTCCATGGCAATTTGCATGGTCCATAAGACCCCTCACATGTCTAAGAGATATGTCAAGAAACTCGTCGTTTTCGCGTTTTATGGTTGTTTTCATGAGCTATTGCCCACAGTTTTGGTGGTCTAGGGTGATTTACAATGACCTTAAGACCCGTTACATGTTTGAGATATATGACCAAAAACTCGTCGTTTTCGTGTTTTATAGCCGTTTTCATGAGTTGTTTTCCATAGTTTTTGGGTTTCAAGCGGATTTTCAAGCCGTGTAAACCCGATACATGTTGGAGAGATATGACCAAAAACTCCTCGTTTTCGCGTTTTATGGCCATTTTCATGAGCTAGTGCCCACTGTTTTGGTGTTCTAGGGTGATTTACAACGACCTTAAGACCCGATACATGTTTGAGAGTTATGACCAAAAACTCGTCGTTTTTGTGTTTTTTGCCATTTTGATGAGTTATTTCCCACAGTTTTTGGGCTGCAAGCGCATTCGCAAGGTCTTTAAGACCCATTACATGTTTGAGAGATATGACTAAAAACTTGTCGTTTTCGCGTTTGATGGCTGTTTTCATGAGCTATTGCCCACAGTTTTTGGCGTTCCAGGGCGATATACAAAGACCTTAAGACCCGATAAATGTTGGAGAGATATGACCCAAGACTCGTAGCTTTCGCGTTTAATGGTCGTTTTCATGAGCTATTGCCCATGGTTTTATGGTTCCAAGGTGACTTACAACAACCTTAATAACTGATACATGTTTGAGAGTTATGACCAAAAACTCGTTGCTTTCGTGTTTTATGACCGATTTCATGAGCTATTGCCCACATTTTTGGGTTCCATGGCAATTTGCATGGTCCACAAGACCCCTCACATGTCTAAGGGATATGTCAAGAAATTCGTTGTTTTTGCGTTTTATGGTTGTTTTCATGAGCTATTGCCCACAGTTTTGGGGGTCTAGGGTGATTTACAATGACCTTAAGACCTGTTACATGTTTGAGATATATGACAAAAAATTCGTCGGTTTCGTGTTTTATAGCCGTTTTCATGAGTTGTTTTCCACATTTTTTGGGTTCCAAGCGGATTTTCAAGGCGTGTAAACCCGATACATGTTGGAGAGATATGACCAAAAACTCCTCGTTTTCGAGTTTTATGGCCGTTTTCATGACCTATTGCCCACTATTTTGGTGTTCTAGGGTGATTTACAATTACCTTAAGACCCGATACATGTTTGAGAGTTATGACCAAAAACTCGTCGTTTTTGTGTTTTTTCCATTTTCATTAGTTATTTCCAGCTTTTTGGGCTGCAAGCGCATTCGCAAGGCCTTTAAGACCCGTTACATGTTTGAGAGATATGACTAAAAACTTGTTGTTTTCGCGTTTGATGGTTGTTTTCATGAGCTATTGCCCACAGTTTTTGGCGTTCCAGGGCGATATACAATGACCTTAAGACCTGATAAATGTTGGAGAGATATGACCCAAGACTCGTACTTTTCATGTTTTATGGCCGTTTTCATGAGCTATTGCCCATGGTTTTATGGTTCCAAGGTGACTTCCAACAACCTTAAGAACCGATACATGTTTGAGAGTTATGACCAAAAACTCGTCGGTTTCGTGTTTTATGGCCGATTTCATGAGCTATTGCCCAAATTTTTAGGTTCCATGGCAATTTGCATGGTCCATAAGACCCCTCACATGTCTAAGAGATATGTCAAGAAACTCGTTGTTTTCGCGTTTTATGGTTGTTTTCATGAGCTATTGCCCACAGTTTTGGTGGTGTAGGGTGATTTACAATGACCTTAAGACCCGTTACATGTTTGAGATATATGACCAAAAACTCGTCGTTTTCGTGTTTTATAGCCGTTTTCATGAGTTGTTTTCCATAGTTTTTGGGTTTCAAGCGGATTTTCAAGCCGTGTAAACCCGATACATGTTGGAGAGATATGACCAAAAACTCCTCGTTTTCGCATTTTATGGCCATTTTCATGAGCTAGTGCCCACTGTTTTGGTGTTCTAGGGTGATTTACAACGACCTTAAGACCCGATACATGTTTGAGAGTTATGACCAAAAACTCGTCGTTTTTGTGTTTTTTGCCATTTTGATGAGTTATTTCCCACAGTTTTTGGGCTGCAAGCGCATTCGCAAGGTCTTTAAGACCCTTTACATGTTTGAGAGATATGACTAAAAACTTGTCGTTTTCGCGTTTGATGGCTATTTTCATGAGCTATTGCCCACAGTTTTTGGCGTTCCAGGGCGATTTACAAAGACCTTAATACCCGATAAATGTTGGAGAGATATGACCCAAGACTCGTAGCTTTTGCGTTTAATGGCCGTTTTCATGAGCTATTGCCCATGGTTTTATGGTTCCAAGGTGACTTACAACAATGTAAATAAACGATACATGTTTGAGAGTTATGACCAAAAACTCGTCGCTTTCGTGTTTTATGGCTGATTTCATGAGCTATTGCCCAAATTTTTAGGTTCCATGGCAATTTGCATGGTCCATAAGACCCCTCACATGTCTAAGAGATATGTCAAGAAACACGTCGTTTTCGCGTTTTATGGTTGTTTTCATGAGCTATTGCCCACAGTTTTGGTGGTCTAGGGTGATTTACAATGACCTTAAGACCCGTTACATGTTTGAGATATATGACCAAAAACTCGTCGTTTTCGTGTTTTATAGCCGTTTTCATGAGTTGTTTTCCATAGTTTTTGGGTTTCAAGCGGATTTTCAAGGCGTGTAAATCCGATACATGTTGGAGAGATATGACCAAAAACTCCTCGTTTTCGTGTTTTATGGCCGTTTTCATGAGCTAGTGCCCACTGTTTTGGTGTTCTAGGGTGATTTACAACAACCTTAAGACCCGATACATGTTTGAGAGTTATGACCAAAACTGCTTTTTGTGTTTTTTTCCATTTTGATGAGTTATTTCACAGTTTTTGTAAGCGCATTCGCAAGGTCTTTAAGACCTGTTACATGTTTGAGAGATATGACTAAAAACTTGTCGCTTTCGCTTGATGGCTGTTTTCATGAGCTATTGCCCACGCTTTTAGCTGCCTGTATGTATATACAAAGACCTTAAGACCCGATAAATGTTGGAGAGATATGACCCAAGACTCGTAGCTTCCGCGTTTAATGGTCGTTTTCATGAGCTATTGCCCATGGTTTTATGGTTCCAAGGTGACTTACAACAACCTTAATAACCGATACATGTTTGAGAGTTATGACCAAAAACTCGTTGCTTTCGTGTTTTATGACCGATTTCATGAGCTATTGCCCACATTTTTAGGTTCCATGGCAATTTGTAGGGTCCATAAGACGTCTCACATGTCTAAGAGATATGTCAAGAAACTCGTCGTTTTCGCGTTTTATGGTTGTTTTCATGAGCTATTGCCCACAGTTTTGGGGGTCTAGGGTGATTTACAACGACCTTAAGACCCGTTACATGTTTGAGATATATGACCAAAATCTCGTCGGTTTCGTGTTTTATAGCCGTTTTCATGAGTTGTTTTCCACATTTTTTGGGTTCCAAGCGGATTTTCAAGGCGTGTAACCCCGATACATGTTGGAGAGATATGACCAAGAACTCCTCGTTTTCGAGTTTTATGGCCGTTTTCATGAGCTATTGCCCACTATTTTGGTGTTCTAGGGTGATTTACACTTACCTTCAGACCCGATACATGTTTGAGAGTTATGACCAAAAACTCGTCGTTTTTGTGTTTTTTCCATTTTCATTAGTTATTTCCCACAGTTTTTGGGCTGCAAGCGCATTCGCAAGGCCTTTAAGACCCGTTACATGTTTGAGAGATATGACTAAAAACTTGTCGTTTTCGCGTTTGATGGCTGTTTTCATGAGCTATTGCCCACAGTTTTTGGCGTTCCAGTGCGATATACAATGACCTTAAGACCCGATAAATGTAGTGAGATATGACCCAAGACTCGTACTTTTCATGTTTTATGGCCGTTTTCATGAGCTATTGCCCATGGTTTTATGGTTCCAAGGTGACTTCCAACAACCTTAAGAACCGATACATGTTTGAGAGTTATGACCAAAAACTCGTCGGTTTCGTGTTTTATGGCCGATTTCATGAGCTATTGCCCAAATTTTTAGGTTCCATGGCAATTTGCATGGTCCATAAGACCCCTCACATGTCTAAGAGATATGTCAAGAAACACGTCGTTGCTGCTTTTATGGTTGTTTTCATGAGCTATTTACAGTTTTGGTGGTCTAGGGTGATTTACAATGACCTTAAGACCCGTTACATGTTTGAGATATATGACCAAAAACTCGTCGTTTTCGTATTTTATAGCCGTTTTCATGAGTTGTTTTCCATAGTTTTTGGGTTTCAAGCGGATTTTCAAGGCGTGTAAACCCGATACATGTTGGAGAGATATGACCAAAAACTCCTCGTTTTCGCGTTTTATGGCCGTTTTCATGAGCTAGTGCCCACTGTTTTGGTGTTCTAGGGTGATTTACAACGACCTTAAGACCCGATACATGTTTGAGAGTTATGACCAAAACTCGCTGCTTTTTGTGTTTTTTGCCATTTTGATGAGTTATTTCCCACAGTTTTTGGGCTGCAAGCGCATTCGCAAGGTCTTTAAGACCCGTTACATGTTTGAGAGATATGACTAAAAACTTGTCGTTTTCGCGTTTGATGGCTGTTTTCATGAGCTATTGCCCACGCTTTTATGCCTGTATGTATATACAAAGACCTTAAGACCCGATAAATGTTGGAGCGATATGACCCAAGACTCGTAGCATTCACGTTTAATGGCCGTTTTTACGAGCTATTGCCCATGGTTTTTTGGTTCCAAGGTGACTTACAACAATCTTAATAACCGATACATGTTTGAGAGTTATGACCAAAAACTCGTCGTTTTCGTGTTTTATGACCGATTTCATGAGCTATTGCCCATATTTTTGGGTTCCATGGCAATTTGCATGGTCCACAAGACCCCTCACATGTCTAAGTGATATGTCAAGAAATTCGTTGTTTTTGCGTTTTATGGCCGTTTTCATGAGCTATTGCCCACAGTTTTGGGGGTCTAGGGTGATTTACAACGACCTTAAGACCCAATACATGTTTGAGATATATGACCAAAAACTCGTCGGTTTCGTGTTTTATAGCCGTTTTCAAGAGTTGTTTTCCACATTTTTTGGGTTCCAAGCGGATTTTCAAGGCGTGTAAACCCGATACATGTTGGAGAGATATGACCAAAAACTCCTCGTTTTCACGTTTTATGGCCGTTTTCATCAGCTATTGCCCAGTATTTTGGTGTTCTAGGGTGATTTACAATGACCTCAAGACCCGATACATGTTTGAGAGTTATGACCAAAAACTCGTCGTTTTTGTGTTTTTTCCATTTTCATTAGTTATTTACCACAGTTTTTTGGCTGCAAGCGCATTAGCAAGGCCTTTAAGACCCGTTACATGTTTGAGAGATATGACAAAAACTTGTCGCTTTCGCTCGATGGCTGTTTTCATGAGCTATTGCCCATGTGTTTATGCCTGTATATATACAAAGACCTAAAGACCCGATAAATGTTGGAGAGATTTGACCCAAGACTCGTAGTTTTCATGTTTTATGGCTGTTTTCATGAGCTATTGCCCATGGTTTTATGCTTCCAAGGTGACTTCCAACAACCTTAAGAACCGATACATGTTTGAGAGTTATGACCAAAAACTCGTCGGTTTCGTGTTTTATGGCCGATTTCATGAGCTATTGCCCACATTTTAGGTTCCATGGCAATTTGCATGGTCCATAAGACCCCTCACATGTCTAAGAGATATGTCAAGAAACTCGTCGTTTTCGCGTTTTATGGTTGTTTTCATGAGATATTGCCCACAGTTTTGGGGGTCTAGGGTGATTTACAATGACCTTAAGACCCGTTACATGTTTGAGATATATGACCAAAATCTCGTCGTTTTCGTGTTTTATAGCCATTTTCATGAGTTGTTTTCCATAGTTTTTGGGTTTCAAGCAGATTTTCAAGGCGCGTAAACCCGATACATGTTGGAGAGATATGACCAAAAACTCCTCGTTTCGCGTTTTATGGCCGTTTTCATGAGCTAGTGCCCACTGTTTTGGTGTTCTAGGGTGATTTACAACGACCTTAAGACCCGATACATGTTTGAGAGTTATGACCAAAACTCGCTGCTTTTGTGTTTTTGCCATTTTGATGAGTTATTTCACGCTTTTTGGGTCAAGCGCATTCGCAAGGTCTTTAAGACCCGTTACATGTTTGAGAGATATGACTAAAACTTGTCGTTTTCGCGTTTGATGCTGTTTTCATGAGCTATTGCCCACATTTTTTGGCGTTCTAGGGCGATTTACAAAGACCATAAGACCTGATACATGTTGGAGAGATATGACCCAGACTCAGAAGCTTTCAAGAATGGCGTTTCATGAGCTATTGCCCATGGTTTTATGGTTCCAAGGTGACTTAGAACAACCTTAATAACCGGTACATGTTTGAGAGTTATGACCAAAAACTCATCGCTTTCGTGTTTTATGACCGATTTCATGAGCTATTGCCCACATTTTTGGGTTCCATGGCAATTTGCATGGTGCACAAGACCCCTCACATGTCTAAGGGATATGTCAAAAACTTCGTTGTTTTTGCGTTTTATGGCCGTTTTCATGAGCTATTGCCCACAGTTTTGGGGGTCTAGGGTGATTTACAACGACCTTAAGACCCAATACATGTTTGAGATATATGACCAAAAACTCGTCGCTTTCGTGTTTTATGACCGATTTCATGAGCTATTGCCCATATTTTTGGGTTCCATGGCAATTTGCATGGTCCACAAGACCCCTCACATGTCTAAGTGATATGTCAAGAAATTCGTTGTTTTTGCGTTTTATGGCCGTTTTCATGAGCTATTGCCCACAGTTTTGGGGGTCTAGGGTGATTTACAACGACCTTAAGACCCAATACATGTTTGAGATATATGACCAAAAACTCGTCGGTTTCGTGTTTTATAGCCGTTTTCAAGAGTTTTTTTCCACATTTTTTGGGTTCCAAGCGGATTTTCAAGGCGTGTAAACCCGATACATGTTGGAGAGATATGACCAAAAACTCCTCGATTTCACGTTTTATGGCCGTTTTCATTAGCTATTGCCCAGTATTTTGGTGTTCTAGGGTGATTTACAATGACCTTAAGACCCGATACATGTTTGAGAGTTATGCACAAAACTCGTCATTTTTGTGTTTTTTCCATTTTCATTAGTTATTTCCCACAGTTTTTGGGCTGCAAGCGCATTCGCAAGGCCTTTAAGACCCGTTACATGTTTGAGAGATATGACTAAAAACTTGTCGTTTTCGCGTTCGATGGCTGTTTTCATGAGCTATTGCCCACAGTTTTTGGCGTTCCAGGGCGATATACAAAGACCTAAAGACCCGATAAATGTTGGAGAGATTTGACCCAAGACTCGTAGTTTTCATGTTTTATGGCCGTTTTCATGAGCTATTGCCCATGGTTTTATGGTTCCAAGGTGACTTCCAACAACCTTAAGAACCGATACATGTTTGAGAGTTATGACCAGAAACTCGTCGGTTTCGTGTTTTATGGCCGATTTCATGAGCTATTGCCCACATTTTAGGTTCCATGGCAATTTGCATGGTCCATAAGACCCCTCACATGTCTAAGAGATATGTCAAGAAACTCGTCGTTTTCGCGTTTTATGGTTGTTTTCATGAGATATTGCCCACAGTTTTGGGGGTCTAGGGTGATTTACAATGACCTTAAGACCCGTTACATGTTTGAGATATATAACCAAAATCTCGTCGTTTTCGTGTTTTATAGCCATTTTCATGAGTTGTTTTCCATAGTTTTTGGGTTTCAAGCAGATTTTCAAGGCGTGTAAACCCGATACATGTTGGAGAGATATGACCAAAAACTCCTCGTTTTTGCGTTTTATGGCCGTTTTCATGAGCTAGTGCCCACTGTTTTGGTGTTCTAGGGTGATTTACAACGACCTTAAGACCCGATACATGTTTGAGAGTTATGACCAAAAACTCGTAGTTTTTGTGTTTTTTGCCATTTTGATGAGTTATTTCCCACAGTTTTTGGGCTGCAAGCGCATTCGGAAGGTCTTTAAGACCCGTTACATGTTTGAGAGATATGACTAAAAACTTGTCGTTTTCGCGTTTGATGCTGTTTTCATGAGCTATTGCCCATATTTTTTGGCGTTCTAGGGCGATTTACAAAGACCATAAGACCTGATACATGTTGGAGAGATATGACCCAGGACTCGTAGCTTTCGCGTTAAATGGCCGTTTCATGAGCTATTGCCCATGGTTTTATGGTTCCAAGGTGACTTAGAACAACCTTAATAACCGATACATGTTTGAGAGTTATGACCAAAAACTCATCGCTTTCGTGTTTTATGACCGATTTCATGAGCTATTGCCCACATTTTTGGGTTCCATCGCAATTTGCATGGTCCACAAGACCCCTCACATGTCTAAGGGATATGTCAAAAAATTCGTTGTTTTTGCGTTTTATGGCCGTTTTCATGAGCTATTGCCCACAGTTTTGGGGGTCTAGGGTGATTTACAACGACCTTAAGACCCAATACATGTTTGAGATATATGACCAAAAACTCGTCGGTTTCGTGTTTTATAGCCGTTTTCAAGAGTTGTTTTCCACATTTTTTGGGTTCCAAGCGGATTTTCAATGCGTGTAAACCCGATACATGTTGGAGAGATATGACCAAAAACTCCTCGTTTTCACGTTTTATGGCCGTTTTCATTAGCTATTGCCCAGTATTTTGGTGTTCTAGGGTGATTTACAATGACCTTAAGACCCGATACATGTTTGAGAGTTATGACCAAAAACTCGTCGTTTTTGTGTTTTTTCCATTTTCATTAGTTATTTCCCACAGTTTTTGGGCTGCAAGCGCATTCGCAAGGCCTTTAAGACCCGTTACATGTTTGAGAGATATGACTAAAAACTTGTCGTTTTCGCGTTCGATGGCTGTTTTCATGAGCTATTGCCCACAGTTTTTGGCGTTCCAGGGCGATATACAAAGACCTAAAGACCCGATAAATGTTGGAGAGATTTGACCCAAGACTCGTAGTTTTCATGTTTTATGGCCGTTTTCATGAACTATTGCCCATGGTTTTATGGTTCCAAGGTGACTTCCAATAACCTTAAGAACCGATACATGTTTGAGAGTTATGACCAAAAACTCGTCGGTTTCGTGTTTTATGGCCGATTTCATGAGCTACTGCCCACATTTTAGGTTCCATGGCAATTTGCATGGTCCATAAGACCCCTCACATGTCTAAGAGATATGTCAAGAAACTCGTCGTTTTCACGTTTTATGGTTGTTTTCATGAGATATTGCCCACAGTTTTGGGGGTCTAGGGTGATTTACAATGACCTTAAGACCCGTTACATGTTTGAGATATATAACCAAAATCTCGTCGTTTTCGTGTTTTATAGCCATTTTCATGAGTTGTTTTCCACAGTTTTTGGGTTCCAAGCGGATTTGCAAGGCCTGTAAGACCCGATACATGTTGGAGAGATATGACCCAAGACTCGTAGTTTTCGCGTTTTATAGCCGTTTTCATGAGCTATTGCCCATGGTTTTATGGTTCCAAGGTCACTTACAACAACCTTAAGAACTGATACAGGTTTGAGAGTTCTGACCAAAAACTCGTCTCTTTCGTGTTTTATGGCCGATTTCATGAGCTATTGCCCACATTTTTGGGTTCCATGGCAATTTGCGTGGTCCATAAGACCCCTCACATGTCTAAGAGATATGTCAAGAAACTCGTTGTTTTCACGTTTTATGGTTGTTTTCATGAGCTATTGCCCACAGTTTTGGTGGTCTAGGGTGATTTACAATGACCTTAAGACCCGTTACATGTTTGAGATATATGACCAAAAACTCGTCGTTTTCGTGTTTTATAGCCGTTTTCATGAGTTGTTTTCCATAGTTTTTGGGTTTCAAGCGGATTTTCAAGGCGTATAAACCCGATACATATTGGAGAGATATGACGAAAAACTCCTCGTTTTCGCGTTTTATGGCCGTTTTCATGAGCTAGTGCCCACTGTTTTGCTGTTCTATGGTGATTTACAACGACCTTAAGACCCGATACATGTTTGAGAGTTATGACCAAAAACTCGTTGTTTTTGTGTTTTTTGCCATTTTGATGAGTTATTTCACGCTTTTGGGTAATGCATTATTCAAGGTCTTTAAGACCCATTACATGTTTGAGAGATATGACTAAAAACTTGTCGTTTTCGCGTTTGATGGCTGTTTTCATGGGCTATTGCCCACCGTTTTTGGCGTTCCAGGGCGATATACAAAGACCTTAAGACCCGATAAATGTTGGACAGATATGACCCAAGACTCGTAGCATTCGCGTTTAATGGCCGTTTTCATGAGCTATTGCCCATGCTTTTATGGTTCCAAGGTGACTTACAACAATCTTAATAACCGATACATGTTTGAGAGTTATGACCAAAAACTCGTCGCTTTCGTGTTTTATGACCGATTTCATGAGCTATTGCCCACATTTTTGGGTTCCATGGCAATTTGCATGGTCCACAAGACCCCTCACATGTCTAAGGGATATGTCAAGAAATTCGTTGTTTTTGCGTTTTATGGTCGTTTTCATGAGCTATTGCCCACAGTTTTGGGGGTCTAGGGTGATTTACAACGACCTTAAGACCCGATACATGTTTGAGATATATGACCAAAAACTCGTCGGTTTCGTGTTTTATAGCCGTTTTCAAGAGTTGTTTTCCACATTTTTTGGGTTCCAAGTGGATTTTCAAGGCGTGTAAACCCGATACATGTTGGAGAGATATGATTAAAAACTCCTCGTTTTCACGTTTTATGGCCGTTTTCATGACCTATTGCCCACTATTTTGGTGTTCTAGGGTGATTTACAATGACCTTAAGACCCGATACATGTTTGAGAGTTATGACCAAAAACTCGTCGTTTTTGTGTTTTTTCCATTTTCATTAGTTTTTTCCCACAGTTTTTGGGTCGCATTATCTGCAAGGCATTTAAGACCCGTTACATGTTTGAGAGATATGACTAAAAACTTGTCGTTTTCGCGTTTGATGGCTGTTTTCATGAGCTATTGCCCACAGTTTTGTGGGTCTAGGGTGATTTACAATGACCTTAAGACCCGTTACATGTTTGAGATATATGACCAAAATCTCGTCGTTTTCGTGTTTTATAGCCATTTTCATGAGTTGTTTTCCATAGTTTTTGGGTTCCAAGCGGATTTGCAAGGCCTGTAAGACCCGATACATGTTGGAGAGATATGACCCAAGACTCGTAGTTTTCGCGTTTTATAGCCGTTTTCATGAGCTATTGCCCATGGTTTTATGGTTCCAAGGTCACTTACAACAACCTTAAGAACCGATACATGTTTGAGAGTTCTGACCAAAATTTCGTCTCTTTCGTGTTTTATGACCGATTTCATGAGCTATTGCCCATGGATTTATGGTTCCAAGGTCACTTACAAAACCTTAAGAACCGATACAGGTTTGAGAGTTCTGACCAAAAACGCATCGGTTTCGTGTTTTATGGCCAATTTCATGAGCTATTGCCCACATTTTTTGGTTCCATGGCAATTTGCGTGGTCCATAAGACCCCTCACATGTCTAAGAGATATGTCAAGAAACTCGTTGTTTTCGCGTTTTATGGTTGTTTTCATGAGCTATTGCCCACAGTTTTGGTGGTCTAGGGTGATTTACAATGACCTTAAGACCCATTACATTTTTGAGATATATGACCAAAAACTCGTCGTTTTCGTGTTTATAGCCGTTTTCATGAGTTGTTTTCCATAGTTTTTGGGTTTCAAGCGGATTTTCAAGGCGTGTAAACCCGATACATATTGGAGAGATATGACCAAAAACTCCTCGTTTTCGCGTTTTATGGCCGTTTTCATGAGCTAGTGCCCACTGTTTTGCTGTTCTAGGGTGATTTACAACGACCTTAAGACCCGATACATGTTTGAGAGTTATGACCAAAAACTCGTCGTTTTTGTGTTTTTTGCCATTTTGATGAGTTATTTCCCACGGTTTTTGGGCTACAAGTGCATTCGCCAGGTCTTTAAGACCCGTTACATGTTTGAGAGATATGACTAAAATCTTGTCGTTTTCGCGTTTGATGGCTGTTTTCATGAGCTATTGCCCACAGTTTTTGGCGTTCCAGGGCGATATACAAAGACCTTAAGACCCGATAAATGTTGGAGAGATATGACCCAAGACTCGTAGCATTCACGTTTAATGGCCGTTTTCATGAGCTATTGCCCATGCTTTTATGGTTCCAAGGTGACTTACAACAATCTTAATAACCGATACATGTTTGAGAGTTATGACCAAAAACTCGTCGCTTTCGTGCTTTATGACCGATTTCATGAGCTATTGCCCACATTTTTGGGTTCCATGGCAATTTGCATGGTCCACAAGACCCCTCACATGTCTAAGGGATATGTCAAGAATTTCGTTGTTTTTGCGTTTTATGGTCGTTTTCATGAGCTATTGCCCACAGTTTTGGGGGTCTAGGGTGATTTACAACGACCTTAAGACCCGATACATGTTTGAGATATATGACCAAAAACTCGTCGGTTTCGTGTTTTATAGCCGTTTTCAAGAGTTGTTTTCCACATTTTTTGGGTTTCAAGTGGATTTTCAAGGCGTGTAAACCCGATACATGTTGGAGAGATATGACTAAAAACTCCTCGTTTTCACATTTTATGGCCGTTTTCATGAGCTATTGCCCACTATTTTGGTGTTCTAGGGTGATTTACAATGACCTTAAGACCCGATATATGTTTGAGAGTTATGACCAAAAACTCGTCGTTTTTGTGTTTTTTCCATTTTCATTAGTTATTTCCCACAGTTTTTGGGCTGCAAGCGCATTCACAAGGCCTTTAAGACCCGTTACATGTTTGAGAGATATGACTAAAAACTTGTTGTTTTCGCGTTTGATGGCTGTTTTCATGAGCTATTGCCCACAGTTTTGGGGGTCTAGGGTGATTTACAATGACCTTAAGACCCGTTACATGTTTGAGATATATGACCAAAATCTCATCGTTTTCGAGTTTTATAGCCATTTTCATGAGTTGTTTTCCACAGTTTTTGGGTTCCAAGCGGATTTGCAAGGCCTATAAGACCCGATACATGTTGGAGAGATATGACCCAAGACTCGTAGTTTTCGCGTTTTATAGCCGTTTTCATGAGCTATTGCCCATGGTTTTATGGTTCCAAGGTCACTTACAACAACCTTAAGAACCGATACAAGTTTGACAGTTTTGACCAAAAACTCGTCTCTTTCGTGTTTTATGGCCGATTTCATGAGCTATTGCCCACATTTTTGGGTTCCATGGCAATTTGCGTGGTCCATAAGACCCCTCACATGTCTAAGAGATATGTCAAGAAACTCGTTGTTTTCGCGTTTTATGGTTGTTTTCATGAGCTATTGCCCACAGTTTTGGTGGTCTAGGGTGATTTACAATGACCTTAAGACCCGTTACATGCTTGAGATATATGACCAAAAACTCGTCGTTTTCGTATTTTATAGCCGTTTTCATGAGTTGTTTTCCATAGTTTTTGGGTTTCAAGCGGATTTTCAAGGCGTGTAAACCCGATACATATTGGAGAGATATGACCAAAAACTCCTCGTTTTCGCGTTTTATGGCCGTTTTCATGAGCTAGTGCCCACTGTTTTGCTGTTCTAGGGTGATTTACAACGACCTTAAGACCCGATACATGTTTGAGAGTTATGACCAAAAACTCGTCGTTTTTGTGTTTTTTGCCATTTTGATGACTTATTTCCCACAGTTTTTGGGCTGCAAGCGCATTCGCAAGGTCTTTAAGACCCGTTACATGTTTGAGAGATATGACTAAAAACTTGTCGTTTTCGCGTTTGATGGCTGTTTTCATGAGCTATTGCCCACCGTTTTTGGCGTTCAGTATATATACAAAGACCTTAAGACCCGATAAATGTTGGAGAGATATGACCCAAGACTCGTAGCATTCGCGTTTAATGGCCGTTTTCATGAGCTATTGCCCATGCTTTTATGGTTCCAAGGTGACTTACAACAATCTTAATAACCGATACATTTTTGAGGGTTATGACCAAAAACTCGTCGGTTTCGTGTTTTATGGCCGATTTCATGAGCTATTGCCCACATTTTAGGTTCCATGGCAATTTGCATGGTCCATAAGACCCCTCACATGTCTAAGAGATATGTCAAGAAACTCGTCGTTTTCGCGTTTTATGGTTGTTTTCATGAGCTATTGCCCACAGTTTTGGGGGTCTAGGGTGATTTACAATGACCTTAAGACCCGTTACATGTTTGAGATATATGACCAAAATCTCGTCGTTTTCGTGTTTTATAGCCATTTTCATGAGTTGTTTTCCACAGTTTTTGGGTTCCAAGCGGATTTGCAAGGCCTGTAAGACCCGATACATGTTGGAGAGATATGACCCAAGACTCGTAGTTTTCGCGTTTTATAGCCATTTTCATGAGCTATTGCCCATGGTTTTATGGTTCCAAGGTCACTTACAACAACCTTAAGAACCGATACAGGTTTGAGAGTTCTGACCAAAAACGCGTCGGTTTCGTGTTTTATGGCCAATTTCATGAGCTATTGCCCACATTTTTGGGTTCCATGGCAATTTGCATGGTCCACAAGACCCCTCACATGTCTAAGGGATATGTCAAGAAATTCGTTGTTTTTGCGTTTTATGGTCGTTGTCATGAGCTATTGCCCACAGTTTTGGGGGTCTAGGGTGATTTACAACGACCTTAAGACCCGATACATGTTTGAGCTATATGACCAAAAACTCGTCGGTTTCGTGTTTTATAGCCGTTTTCAAGAGTTGTTTTCCACATTTTTTGGGTTCCAAGCGGATTTTCAAGGCGTGTAAACCCGATACATGTTGGAGAGATATGACTAAAAACTCCTCGTTTTCGCGTTTTATGGTCGTTTTCATGAGCTATTGCCCACTGTTTTGGTGTTCTAGGGTGATTTACAATGACCTTAAGACCCGATACATGTTTGAGAGTTATGACCAAAAACTCGTCGTTTTTGTGTTTTTTGCCATTTTCATGAGTTATTTCCCATAGTTTTTGGGCTGCAAGCACATTCGCAAGGCCTTTAAGATCCGTTACATGTTTGAGAGATATGCCTAAAAACTTGTCGTTTTCGTGTTTGATGGCTGTTTTCATGAGCTATTGCCCACAGTTTTTGGCATTCCAGGGCGATATACAAAGACCTTAAGACCTGATAAATGTTTGAGAGATATGACCCAAGACTCGTACTTTTCATGTTTTATGGCCGTTTTCAGGAGCTATTGCCCATGGTTTTATGGTTCCAAGGTGACTTACAACAATCTTAATAACCGATACATGTTTGAGAGTTATGACCAAAACTGCCGCTTTTGTGGTTTTATGACCGATTTCATGAGCTATTGCCCACATTTTGGGTTCCATGGCAATTTGCATGGTCCACAAGACCCCTCACATGTCTAAGGGATATGTCAAGAAATTCGTTGTTTTTGCGTTTTATGGTCGTTTTCATAAGCTATTGCCCACAGTTTTGGGGGTCTAGGGTGATTTACAACGACCTTAAGACCCGATACATGTTTGAGATATATGACCAAAAACTCGTCGGTTTCGTGTTTTATAGCCGTTTTCAAGAGTTGTTTTCCACATTTTTTGGGTCCAAGCGGATTTTCAAGGCGTGTAAACCCGATACATGTTGGAGAGATATGACTAAAAACTCCTCGTTTTCACGTTTTATGGCCGTTTTCATGAGCTATTGCCCACTATTTTGGTGTTCTAGGGTGATTTACAATGACCTTAAGACCCGATACATCTTTGAGAGTTATGACCAAAAACTCGTCGTTTTTGTGTTTTTTCCATTTTCATTAGTTATTTCCACGCTTTTAATGTAAGCGCATTTATCTGCAAGGCCTTTAAGACCCGTTACATGTTTGAGAGATATGACTAAAACTTGTCGCTTTTCGCTGCTTGATGGTTGTTTTCATGAGCTATTGCCCACGCTTTTATGCCTGTTCGATGTATATACAAAGACCTAAAGACCCGATAAATGTTGGAGAGATTTGACCCAAGACTCGTAGTTTTTATGTTTTATGGCCGTTTTCATGAGCTATTGCCCATGGTTTTATGGTTCCAAGGTGACTTCCAACAACCTTAAGAACCGATACATGTTTGAGAGTTATGACCAAAACTCGCTTGCTTGTGTTTTATGGCCGATTTCATGAGCTATTTACATTTTAGGTTCCATGGCAATTTGCATGGTCCATAAGACCCTCACATGTCTAAGAGATATGTCAAGAAACCTGCTGCTTTCGCTGCTTTTATGGTTGTTTTCATGAGCTATTGCCCACAGTTTTGGGGGTCTACGGTGATATACAATGACCTTAAGACCCGTTACATGTTTGAGATATATGACCAAAATCTCGTCGTTTTCGTGTTTTATAGGCATTTTCATGAGTTGTTTTCCACAGTTTTGGGTTCCAAGCGGATTTGCAAGGCCTGTAAGACCCGATACATGTTGGAGAGATATGACCCAAGACTCGTAGTTTTCGCGTTTTATAGCCATTTTCATGAGCTATTGCCCATGGTTTTATGGTTCCAAGGTCACTTACAACAACCTTAAGAACCGATACAGGTTTGAGAGTTCTGACCAAAACGCTTGGTTTCGTGTTTTATGGCCAATTTCATGAGCTATTGCCCACATTTTTGGGTTCCATGGCAATTTGCATGGTCCATAAGACCCCTCACATGTCTAAGAGATATGTCAAGAAACTCGTTGTTTTCGCGTTTTATGGTTGTTTTCATGAGCTATTGCCCACAGTTTTGGGGGTCTAGGGTGATTTACAATGTCCTTAAGACCTGTTACATGTTTGAGATATATGACCAAAAACTCGTCATTTTCGTGTTTTCTAGCCGTTTTCATGAGTTGTTTTCCACATTTTTTGGGTTCCAAGCGGATTTTCGAGGCCTGTAAACCCGATACATGTTGGAGAGATATGACCAAAACTCCTGCTGCTTTTATGGTCGTTTTCATGAGCTATTGCCCACTGTTTTGGTGTTCTAGGGTGATTTACAATGACCTTAAGACCCGATACATGTTTGAGAGTTATGACCAAAAACTTGTCGTTTTTGTGTTTTTTGCCATTTTCATGAGTTATTTCCCATTGTTTTTGGGCTGCAAGCGCATTCGCAAGGCCTTTAAGACCCGTTACATGTTTGAGAGATATGCCTAAAAACTTGTCATTTTCGCGTTTGATGGCTGTTTTCATGAGCTATTGCCTACGCTTTTTATGCTCAAGGCGATATATACAAAGACCTTAAGACCCGATAAATGTTGGAGAGATATGACCCAAGACTCGTACCATTCACGTTTAATGGCCATTTTCATGAGCTATTGCCCATGGTTTTATGGTTCCAAGGTGACTTACAACAATCTTAATAACCGATACATGTTTGAGAGTTATAACCAAAAACTCGTCGCTTTCGTGTTTTATGACCGATTTCATGAGCTATTGCCCACATTTTTGGGTTCCATGGCAATTTGCATGGTCCACAAGACCCCTCACATGTCTAAGGGATATGTCAAGAAATTCGTTGTTTTTGCGTTTTATGGTCGTTTTCATGAGCTATTGCCCACAGTTTTGGGGGTCTAGGGTGATTTACAACGACCTTAAGACCCGATACATGTTTGAGATATATGACCAAAAACTCGTCGGTTTCGTGTTTTAGCCGTTTTCAAGAGTTGTTTTCCACATTTTTTGGGTCCAAGCGGATTTTCAAGGCGTGTAAACCCGATACATGTTGGAGAGATATGACTAAAAACTCCTCGTTTTCACGTTTTATGGCCGTTTTCATGAGCTATTGCCCACTATTTTGGTGTTCTAGGGTGATTTACAATGACCTTAAGACCCGATACATCTTTGAGAGTTATGACCAAAAACTCGTCGTTTTTGTGTTTATTCCATTTTCATTAGTTATTTCCACGCTTTTGGGTGCAAGCGTATTCGCAAGCCCTTTAAGACCTGCTATGTTTGAGAGATATGACTAAAAACTTGTCGTTTCGCTTGATGGTTGTTTTCATGAGCTATTGCCTACAGTTTTTATGCTCGAGTATGTATATACAAAGACCTAAAGACCCGATAAATGTTGGAGAGATTTGACCCAAGACTCGTAGTTTTCATGTTTTATGGCCGTTTTCATGAGCTATTGCCCATGGTTTTATGGTTCCAAGGTGACTTCCAACAACCTTAAGAACCGATACATGTTTGAGAGTTATGACCAAAAACTCGTCGGTTTCGTGTTTTATGGCCGATTTCATGAGCTATTGCCCACATTTTAGGTTCCATGGCAATTTGCATGGTCTATAAGACCCCTCACATGTCTAAGAGATATGTCAAGAAACTCGCTGCTTGCTGCTTTATGGTTGTTTTCATGAGCTATTGCCCACAGTTTTGGGGGTCTAGGGTGATTTACAATGACCTTAAGACCCGTTACATGTTGGAGATATATGACCAAAATCTCGTCGTTTTCGTGTTTTATAGCCATTTTCATGAGTTGTTTTCCACAGTTTTTGGGTTCCAAGCGGATTTGCAAGGCCTGTAAGACCCGATACATGTTGGAGAGATATGACCCAAGACTCGTAGTTTTCGCGTTTTATAGCCGTTTTCATGAGCTATTGGCCAGCGTTTTATGGTTCCAAGGTCACTTACAAAAACCTTAAGAACCGATACAGGTTTGAGAGTTCTGACCAAAAACGCGTCGGTTTCGTGTTTTATGGCCAATTTCATGAACTATTGCCCACATTTTTGGGTTCCATGGCAATTTGCATGGTCCATAAGACCCCTCACATGTCTAAGAGATATGTCAAGAAACTCGTTGTTTTCGCGTTTTATGGTTGTTTTCATGAGCTATTGCCCACAGTTTTGGGGGTCTATGGTGATTTACAATGACCTTAAGACCTGTTACAGGTTTGAGATATATGACCAAAAACTCGTCATTTTCGTGTTTTCTAGCCGTTTTCATGAGTTGTTTTCCACATTTTTTGGGTTCCAAGCGGATTTTCAAGGCCTGTAAACCCGATACATGTTGGAGAGATATGACCAAAAACTCCTCGTTTTCGCGTTTTATGGTTGTTTTCATGAGCTATCGCTTCATGCTTTGGTGTTCTAGGGTGATTTACAATGACCTTAAGACCCGATACATGTTTGAGAGTTATGACCAAAAACTCGTCGTTTTTGTGTTTTTTGCCATTTTCATGAGTTATTTCCCACAGTTTTTGGGCTGCAAGCGCATTCGCAAGGCCTTTAAGACCCGTTACATTTTTGAGAGATATGCCTAAAAACTTTTCGTTTTCGCGTTTGATGGCTGTTTTCATGAGCTATTGCCCACCGTTTTTGGCGTTCCAGGGCGATATACAAAGACCTTAAGACCCAATAAATGTTGGAGAGATATGACCCAAGACTCGTACTTTTCATGTTTTATGGCCGTTTTCATGAGCTATTGCCCATGGCTTTATGGTTCCAAGGTGACTTCCAACAACCTTAAGAACCGATACATGTTTGAGAGTTATGACCAAAAACTCGTCGGTTTCGTGTTTTATGGCCGATTTCATGTGCTATTGCCCGCATTTTTAGGTTCCATGGCAATTTGCATGGTCCGTAAGACCCCTCACATGTCTAAGAGATATGTCAAGAAACTCGTCGTTTTCGCGTTTTATGGTTGTTTTCATGAGCTATTGCCCACAGTTTTGGTGGTCTAGGGTGATTTACAATGACCTTAAGACCCGTTACATGTTTAAGATATATGAACAAAAACTCGTCGTTTTCGTGTTTTATAGCCATTTTCATGAGTTGTTTTCCATAGTTTTTGGGTTCCAAGCGGATTTGCAAGGCCTGTAAGACCCGATACTGGTAGAGAGATATGACCAAGAACTCGTTGTTTTCGTGTTTTATGGCCGTTTTCATGAGATATCGCCCACTGTTTGGGTGTTCTAGGGTGATTTAAAACGACCTTAAGACCCGATACATGTTTGAAAGTTATCACCAAAAACTCGTCGATTTTGTGTTTTTTGTTATTTTGATGAGTTATTTGCCACAATTTTTGGGCTGCAAGCGCATTCGCAAGCCCTTTAAGACCCGTTACATGTTTGAGAGATATGACTAAAAACTTGTTGTTTTCGCGTTTGATGGTTGTTTTCATGAGCTATTGACCACAGTTTTTGGCGTTCCAGGGCGATATACAAGACCTTAAGACCCGATACATGTTGGAGAGATATGACCCAAGACTCGTAGTTTTTGCGTTTTATGTCCGTTTTCATGAGCTATTGCCCATGGTTTTATAGTTCCAAGGTGACTTCCAACAACCTTAAGAACCGATACATGTTTGAGAGTTATGACCAAAAACTCGTCGGTTTCGTGTTTTATGGCCGATTTCATGAGCTATTGCCCACATTTTTAGGTTCCATGGCAATTTGCATGGTCCATAAGACCCCTCACATGTTTAAGAGATATGTCAAGAAACTCGTCGTTTTCGCGTTTTATGGTTGTTTTCATGAGCTATTGCCCACAGTTTTGGTGGTCTAGGGTGATTTACAATGACCTTAAGACACGTTACATGTTTAAGATATATGACCAAAAACTCGTCGTTTTTGTGTTTTATAGCCATTTTCATGAGTTGTTTTCCATAATTTTTGGGTTCCAAGAGGATTTGCAAGGCCTGTAAGACCCGATACATGTTAGAGAGATATGACCAAGAACTCGTCATTTTCGCATTTTACGGCCTTTTTCATGAGCTATTGCCCACTGTTTTGGTGTTCTAGGGTGATTTACAACGACCTTAGGACCCAATACATGTTTGAGAGTTATGACCAAAACTCGTCGTTTTTGTGTTTTTTTCCATTTTCATGAGTTATTTACCACAGTTTTTGGGGTGCAAACGCATTCGCAAGGCCTTTAAGACCCGTTACATGTTTGAGAGATATGACTAAAAACTTGTAGTTTTCGCGTTTGATGGCGTTCCAGGGCGATATACAAAGACCTTAAGACCCGATACATGTTGGAGAGATATGACCCAAGACTCATAGTTTTTGCGTTTTATGGCCGTTTTCATGAGCTATTGCCCATGGTTTTATGGTTCCAAGGTGACTTCCAACAACCTTAAGTACCGATACATGTTTGAGAGTTATGACCAAAAACTCGTCAGTTTCGTGTTTTATGGCCGATTTCATGAGCTATTGCCCACATTTTTAGGTTCCATGGCAATTTGCAGGGTCCATAAGACGTCTCACATGTCTAAGAGATATGTCAAGAAACTCGCTGTTTTCTGCTTTTATGGTTGTTTTCATGAGCTATTGCCCACAGTTTTGGGGGTCTAGGGTGATTTACAACGACCTTAAGACCCGTTACATGTTTGAGATATATGACCAAAATCTCGTCGTTTTCGTGTTTTATAGCTATTTTGATGAGTTGTTTTCCACAGTTTTTGGGTTCCAAGCGGATTTGCAAGGCCTGTAAGACCCGATACATGTTGGACAGATATGACCCAAGACTTGTAGTTTTCGCGTTTTATGGCCATTTTTATGAGCTATTGCCCATGGTTTTATGGTTCCAAGGTCACATACAACAACCTTAATAACCGATACAGGTTTGAGAGTTCTGACCAAAAACTCGTCGGTTTCGTGTTTTATGGCCAATTTCATGAGCTATTGCCCACATTTTTGGGTTCCATGGCAATTTGCATGGTCCATAAGACCCCTCACATGTCTAAGAGATATGTCAAGAAACTCGTTGTTTTCGCGTTTTATGGTCGTTTTCATGAACTATTGCCCACAGTTTTGGGGGTCTAGGGTGATTTACAATTACCTTAAGACCTGTTACATGTTTGAGATATATGACCAAAAACTCGTCGTTTTCGTGTTTTATAGCCGTTTTCATGAATTGTTTTCCACATTTTTTGGGTTCCAAGCGGATTTTCAAGGCCTGTAAACCCGATACATGTTGGAGAGATATGAGCAAAAACTCCTCGTTTTCGCGTTTTATGGTCGTTTTCATGAGCTATTGCCCACTGTTTTGGTGTTCTAGGGTGATTTACAATGACCTTAAGACCCGATACATGTTTGAGAGTTATGACCAAAACTCGTGCTTTTGTGTTTTTTGCCATTTTCATGAGTTATTTCCCATAGTTTTTAATGCAAGCGCATTGAGAGGCCTTTAAGACCGTTACATGTTTGAGAGATATGCCTAAAACTTGTCGCTTTCGTTTGATGGCTGTTTTCATGAGCTATTGCCCACAGTTTTATGCGTTCTGTATGTATATACAAAGACCTTAAGACCCGATAAATGTTGGAGAGATATGACCCAAGACTCAGACTTTTCATGTTTTATGCTTTCATGAGCTATTGCCCATGGTTTTATGGTTCCAAGGTGACTTCCAACAACCTTAAGAACCGATACATGTTTTCGAGTTATGACCAAAACTCGCTTGCTTGTGTTTTATGGCCGATTTCATGAGCTATTGCCCACATTTTTAGGTTCCATGCCAATTTGCATGGTCCATAAGACCCCTCACATGTCTAAGAGATATGTCAAGAAACTCGTCGTTTTCGTGTTTTATGGTTGTTTTCATGAGCTATTGCCCACAGTTTTGGTGGTCTAGGGTGATTTTCAATGACCTTAAGACCCGTTACATGTTTAAGATATATGACCAAAAACTCGTCGTTTTCGTGTTTTATAGCCATTTTCATGAGTTGTTTTCCATAGTTTTTGGGTTCCAAGCGGATTTGCAAGGCCTGTAAGACCCGATACTGTTAGAGAGATATGACCAAAAACTCCTCGTTTTCGCGTTTTATGGTCGTTTTCATGAGATATTGCCCACTGTTTTGGTGTTCTAGGGTTATTTACAATGACCTTAAGACCCGATACATGTTTGAGAGTTATGACCAAAAACTCGTCGTTTTTGTGTTTTTTGCCATTTTCATGAGTTATTTCCCACAGTTTTTGGGCTGCAAGCGCATTCGCAAGGCCTTTAAGACCCGTTACATGTTTGAGAGATATGCCTAAAACCTTGTCGTTTTCGCGTTTGATGGCTGTTTTCATGAGCTATTGCCCACAGTTTTTGGCGTTCCAGGGCGATATACAAAGACCTTAAGACCCGATAAATGTTGGTTTGATATGACCCAAGACTCGTACTTTTCATGTTTTATGGCCGTTTTCATGAGCTATTGCCCATGGTTTTTATGTTCCAAGGTGACTTCCAACAACCTTAAGAACCGATACATGTTTGAGAGTTATGACCAAAAACTCGTCGGTTTCGTTTTTTATGGCCAATTTCATGAGCTATTGCCCACATTTTTGGGTTCCATGGAAATTTGCATGGTCCCTAAGACCCCTCACATGTCTAAGAGATATGTCAAGAAACTCGTCGTTTTCGCGTTTTATGGTTGTTATCATGAGCTATTGCCCACAGTTTTGGGGGTCTAGGGTGATTTACAATGACCTTAAGACCCGTTACATGTTTGAGATATATGACCAAAATCTCGTCGTTTTCGTGTTTTATAGCCATTTTCATGAGTTGTTTTCCACGGTTTTTGGGTTCCAAGCGGATTTGCAAGGCCTCTAAGACTCGATACATGTTGGAGAGATATGACCCAAGACTCGTAGTTTTCGCGTTTTATGGCTGTTTTCATGAGCTATTGCCCATGGTTTTATGGTTCCAAGGTCACTTACAACAACCTTAAGAACCGATACAGGTTTGAGAGTTCTGACCAAAAACGCGTCGGTTTCGTGTTTTATGGCCAATTTCATGAGCTATTGCCCACATTTTTGGGTTCCATGGCAATTTGCATGGTCCATAAGACCCCTCACATGTCTAAGAGATATGTCAAGAAACTCGTTGTTTTCGCGTTTTATGGTTGTTTTCATGAGCTATTGCCCACAGTTTTGGGGGTCAAGGGTGATTTACAATGACCTTAAGACCTGTTACATGTTTGAGATATATGACCAAAAACTCGTCCTTTTCGTGTTTTCTAGCCGTTTTCATGAGTTGTTTTCCACATTTTTTGGGTTCCAAGCGGATTTGCAAGGCCTGTAAACCCGATACATGTTGGAGAGATATGACCAAGAACTCCTCATTTTCGCGTTTTATGGCCGTTTTCATGAGCTATTGCCCACTATTTTGGTGTTCTAGGGTGATTTACAATGACCTTAAGACCTTATACATGTTTGAGAGTTATGACCAAAAACTCGTCGTTTTTGTGTTTTTTGCCATTTTCATGAGTTATTTCACGCTTTTGGGTGCAAGCGCATTCGCAAGGCCTTTAAGACCCGTTACATGTTTGAGAGATATGCCTAAAACTTGTCGTTTCGCGTTAGATGGCTGTTTTCATGAGCTATTGCCCATAGTTTTTTGCGTGTATGTATATACAAAGACCTTAAGACCCGATAAATGTTGGAGAGATATGACCCAAGACTCGTACTTTTCATGTTTTATGGCCGTTTTCATGAGCTATTGCCCATGGTTTTATGGTTCCAAGGTGACTTCCAACAACCTTAAGAACCGATACATGTTTGAGAGTTATGACCAAAAACTCGTCGGTTTCGTGTTTTATGGCCGATTTCATGAGCTATTGCCCACATATTTAGGTTCCATGGCAATTTGCATGGTCCATAAGACCCCTCACATGTCTAAGAGATATGTCAAGAAACTCGTCGTTTTCGCGTTTTATGCTTGTTTTCATGAGCTATTGCCCACAGTTTTGGTAGTCTAGGGTGATTTACAATGACCTTAAGACCCGTTACATGTTTAAGATATATGACCAAAAACTCGTCGGTTTCGTGTTTTATAGCCATTTTCATGAGTTGTTTTCCATAGTTTTTGGGTTCCAAGTGGATTTGCAAGGCCTGTAAGACCCGATACATGTTAGAGAGATATGACCAAGAACTCGTCGTTTTCGCGTTTTATGGCCGTTTTCATGAGATATCGCCCACTGTTTTGGTGTTCTAGGGTGATTTACAACGACCTTAAGACCCGATACATGTTTGCAAGTTATGACCAAAAACTCGTCGATTTTGTGTTTTTTGTTATTTTGATGAGTTATTTGCCACAGTTTTTGGGCTGCAAGCGCATTCGCAAGCCCTTTAAGACCCGTTACATGTTTGAGAGATATGACTAAAAACTTGTGGTTTTCGCGTTTGATGGCCGTTTTCATGAGCTATTGACCACAGTTTTTGGCGTTCCAGGGCGATATACAAGACCTTAAGACCCGATACATGTTGGAGAGATATGACCCAAGACTCGTAGTTTTCGCGTTTTATGGCCGTTTTCATGAGCTATTGCCCATGGCTTTATGGTTCCAAGGTGACTTACAATAACCTTAAGAACTGATACAGGTTTGAGAGTTCAGACCAAAAACTCGTCGGTTTCATTTTTAAGGCCAATTTCATGAGCTATTGCCCACATTTTTGGGTTCCATGGCAATTTGCATGGTCCCTAAGACCCCTCACATGTCTAAGAGATATGTCAAGAAACTCGTCGTTTTCGCGTTGTATGGTTGTTATCATGAGCTATTGCCCACAGTTTTGGGGTTCTAGGGTGATTTACAATGACCCTAAGACCCGTTACATGTTTGAGATATATGACGAAAAACTCGTCGTTTTCGTGTTTTGTAGCCGTTTTCATGAGTTGTTTTCCAAAGTTTTTGTGTTCCAAGCGGATTCGCAAGGCCTGTAAGACCCGATACATTGTTGGAGAGATATGACCAAGAACTCATCGTTTTCGCGTTTTATGGCTGTTTTCATGAGCTATTGCCCACTATTTTGGTGTTCTAGGGTGATTTACAACGGCCTTAAGAACCGATACATGTTTGAAAGTTATGACCAAAAACTCGTCGTTTTTGTGTTTTTTGTTATTTAGATGAGTTATTTCCCACAGTTTTTGGGCTGCAAGCGCATTCGCAACCCCTTTAAGACCCGTTACATGTTTGAGAGATATCACTAAAAACTTGTCGTTTTCGCATTTGATGGCTGTTTCATGAGCTATTGACCATAGTTTTTGGCCTTCCAGGGCGATACACAAAGACCTTAAGACACGATACATGTTGGAGAGATATGACCCAAGACTCATAGTTTTCGCTTTTTATCGCCGTTTTCATGAGCTATTGCCCATGGTTTTATGGTTCCAAGGTGACTTACATTAACCTTAATAACCGATACAGGTTTGAGAGTTCTGACCAAAAACTCGTCGGTTTCGTGTTTTATGGCCAATTTCATGAGCTATTGCCCACATATTTGGGTTCCATGGAAATTTGCATGGTCCATAAGACCCCTCACATGTCTAAGAGATATGTCAAGAAACTCGTCGTTTTCGCGTTTTATGGTTGTTTTCATGAGCTATTGTCCACAGTTTTGGGGGTCTAGGGTGATTTACAATGACCTTAAGACCTGTTACATGTTTGAGATATATGACCAAAAACTCGTCGTTTTCGTGTTTTATAGCCGTTTTCATGAGTTGTTTTCCACATTTTTTGGGTTTCAAGCGGATTTTCAAGGCGTGTAAACCCGATACATGTTGGAGAGATATGACCAAAAACTCCTCGTTTTCGCGTTTTATGGTCGTTTTCATGAGCTATTGCCCACTGTTTTGGTGTTCTAGGGTGATTTACAACGACCTTAAGACCCGATACATGTTTGAGAGTTATGACCAAAAACTCGTCGTTTTTGTGTTTTTTGCCATTTTCATGAGTTATTTCCCACAGTGTTTGGGCTGCAAGCGCATTCGCAAGGTCTTTAAGACCCGTTACATGTTTGAGAGATATCACTAAAAACTTGTCGTTTTCGCAATTGATGGCTGTTTTCATGAGCTATTGACCACAGTTTTTGGCGTTCCAGAGCGATATACAAAGACCTTAAGACCCGATACATGTTGGAGATATATGACCCAAGGCTCGTAGTTTTCGCGTTTTATGGCCGTTTTCATGAGCTATTGCCCATGGTTTTATGGTTCCAAGGTGACTTACAACAACCTTAAGAACCGATACAGGTTTGAGAGTTCTGACCAAAAACTCGTCGGTTTCGTGTTTTATGACCGATTTCATGAGCTATTGCCCACATTTTTGGGTTCCATGGTAATTTGCATGGTCCATAAGACCCCTCACATGTCTAAGAGATATGTCAAGAAACTCGTCGTTTTCGCGTTTTGTGGTTGTTTTCATGAGCTATTGCCCACAGTTTTGGGGTTCTAGGATGATTTACAATGACCTTAAGACCCGTTACATGTTTGAGATATTTGACCAAAAACTCGTCGTTTTCGTGTTTTATAGCCGTTTTCATGAGTTCTTTTCCATAGTTTTCGGGTTCCAAGCGGATTTGCAAGGCCTGTAAGACCCGATACATGTTGGAGAGATATGACCAAGAACTCGTCGTTTTCGCGTTTTATGGCTGTTTTCATGAGCTATTGCCCACTATTTTGGTGTTCTAGGGTGATTTACAACGGCCTTAAGACCCGATACATGTTTGAAAGTTATGACCAAAAACTCGTCGTTTTTGTGTTTTTGTTATTTTGATGAGTTATTTCCCACAGTTTTTGGGCTGCAAGCGCATTCGCAAGGCCTTTAAGACCCGTTACATGTTTGAGAGATATGACTAAAAACTTGTCGTTTTCGCGTTTGATGCTGTTTTCAAGAGCTATTGCCCACATTTTTTGGCGTTCTAGGGCGATTTACAAAGACCATAAGACCTGATACATGTTGGAGAGATATGACCCAGGACTCGTAGCTTTCGCGTTAAATGGCCGTTTCATGAGCTACTGCCCATGGTTTTATGGTTCCAAGGAGACTTAGAACAACCTTAATAACCGATACATGTTTGAGAGTTATGACCAAAAACTCATCGCTTTCGTGTTTTATGACCGATTTCATGAGCTATTGCCCACATTTTTGGGTTCCATGGCAATTTGCATGGTCCATAAGACCCCTCACATGTCTAAGAGATATGTCAAGAAACTCGTTGTTTTCGTGTTTTATTGTTGTTTTGATGAGCTATTGCCCACAGTTTTGGGGGTCTAGGGTGATTTACAATGACCTTAAGACCTGTTACATGTTTGAGATATATGACCAAAAACTCGTCGGTTTCGTGTTTTATAGCCGTTTTCATGAGTTTTTTTCCACATTTTTGGGGTTCCAAGCGGATTTTCAAGGCGTGTAAACCCGATACATGTTGGAGAGATATGACCAAAAACTCCTCGTTTTCGCGTTTTATGGCCGTTTTCATGAGCTATTTCCCACTGTTTTGGTGTTCTAGGGTGATTTACAATGACCTTAAGACCCGATACATGTTTGAGAGTTATGACCAAAAACTCGTCGTTTTTGTTTTTTTCGCCATTTTCATGAGTTATTTCCCACAGTTTTTGGGCTGCAAACGCATTCGCAAGGCCTTTAAGACCCGTTACATGTTTGAGAGATATCACTAAAAACTTGTCGTTTTCGCGTTTCATGGCTGTTTTCATGAGCTATTGACTATAGTTTTTGGCGTTCCAGGGCATTATACAAAGACCTTACGACCCGATAAATGTTGGAGAGATATGACCCAAGACTCGTAGTTTTCATGTTTTATGTCCGTTTTCATGAGCTATTGCCCATGGTTTTATGGTTCCAAGGTGACTTACAACAACCTTAAGAACCGATACATGTTTGAGAGTTATGAACAAAAACTCGTCGGATTCGTGTTTTATGGCCGATTTCATGAGCTATTGCCCACATTTTTAGGTTCCATGGCAATTTGCATGGTCCATAAGACCCCTCACATGTCTAAGAGATATGTCAAGAAACTCGTCGTTTTCGCATTTTATGGTTGTTTTCATGAGCTATTGCCCACAGTTTTGGTGGTCTAGGGTGATTTACAATGACCTTAAGACACGTTACATGTTTAAGATATATGACCAAAAACTCGTCGTTTTTGTTTTTATAGCCATTTTCATGAGTTGTTTTCTATAGTTTTTGGGTTCCAAGCGGATTTGCAAGGCCTGTAAGACCCGATACATGTTAGAGAGATATGACCAAGAACTCGTCGTTTTCGCATTTTATGGCCTTTTTCATGATCTATTGCCCACTGTTTAAGTGTTCTAGGGTGATTTACAACGACCTTAAGACCCGATACATGTTTGAGAGTTATGACCAAAATATCATCGTTTTTGTGTTTTCTGCCATTTTCATGAGTTATTTCCCATAGTTTCTATGCTGCAAGCGCATTTGCAAGGCCTTTAAGACCCGTTACATGTTTGAGAGATATGACTAAAAACTTGTCGTTTTCGCGTTTGATGGCTGTTTTCATGAGCTATTGCCCACAGTTTTTGGCGTTCCAGGGCGATATACAAAGACCTTAAGACCCGATACATGTTGGAGAGATATGACCCAAGACTCATAGTTTTCGCGTTTTATGGCCGTTTTCATGAGCTATTGCCCATGGTTTTATGGTTCCAAGGTGACTTCCAACAACCTTAAGAACCGATACATGTTTGAGAGTTATGACCAAAAACTCGTCGGTTTCATGTTTTATGGCCGATTTCATGAGCTATTGCCCACATTTTTAGGTTCCATGGCAATTTGCATGGTCCATAAGACCCCTCACATGTCTAAGAGATATGTCAAGAAATTCGTCGTTTTCACGTTTTATGGTTGTTTTCATGACCTATTGCTGATTACGGGGGTCTAGGGTGATTTACCATGACCTTAAGACCCGTTACATGTTTGAGATATATGACCAAAATCTCGTCGTTTTCTTGTTTTATAGCCGTTTTCATGAGTTCTTTTCCACATCTTTTGGGTTTCAAGCGGATTTTCAAGGCCTGTAAACCCGATACATGTTGGAGAGATATGACCAAAAAATACTCGTTTTCGCGTTTTATGGCCGTTTTCATGAGCTATTGCCCACTGTTTCGGTGTTCTAGGGTGATTTACAATGACCTTAAGACCCCATACATGTTTGAGAGTTATGACCAAAAACTCGTCGTTTTTGTGTTTTTGCCATTTTCATGAGTTATTTCTCACAATTTTTGGGTTCCAAGCGGATTTGCAAGGCCTGTAAGACCCGATACATGTTGGAGAGATATCACCCAAGACTCGTATTGTTCGTGTTTTATGGCCGTTTTCATGAGCTATTGCCCATGGTTTTATGGTTCCAAGGTCACTTAAGAACCAATACAGGTTTGAGAGTTCTGACCAAACACTCGTTGGTTTCATGTTTTATGGCCAATTTCATGAGCTATTGCCCACATTTTTGGGTTCCATGGCAATTTGCATGGTCCATAAGACCCCTCACATGTCTAACAGATATGTCAAGAAACTCGTTGTTTTCGCGTTTTATGGTTATTTTCATGAGCTATTGCCCACAGTTTTGGGGGTCTAGGGTGATTTACAATGACCTTAAGACATGTTACATGTTTGAGATATATGACCAAAAACTCGTCGTTTTCGTGTTTTATAGCCGTTATCATGAGTTGTTTTCCACATCTTTTGGGTTTCAAGCGGATTTTCAAGGCCTGTAAACCCAATACATGTTGGAGAGATATGACCAAGAACTACTCATCTTCGCGTTTTATGGCCGTATTCATGAGCTATTGCCCACTGTTTCGGTGTTCTAGGGTGATTTACAATGACCTTAAGACCCGATACATGTTTGAGAGTAATGACCAAAAACTCGTCGTTTTTGTGTTTTTTCCCATTTTCATGAGTTATTTCCCACAATTTTAGGGCTGCAAGCGCATTTGCAAAGCCTTTAAGACCCGTTACATGTTTAAGAGATATGACTAAAAACTTGTCGTTTCGCGTTTGATGGCTGTTTTCATGAGCTATTGCCCAAAGTTTTTGGCGTTCCAGGGCGATATACAAAGACCTTAAGACCCGATAAATGTTGGAGAGATATGACCCAAGACTCGTAGTTTTCATGTTTTATGGCCGTTTTCATGAGCTATTGCCCATGGTTTTATGGTTCCAAGGTGACTTGCAACAACCTTAAGAACCGATACATGTTTGAGAGTTATGACCAAAAACTCGTCGGTTTCGTGTTTTATGGCCGATTTCATGAGCTATTGACCACATTTTTAGGTTCCATGGAAATTTGCATGGTCCATAAGATCCCTCACATTTCTAAGATATATGTCTAGAAACTCGTCGTTTTCGCGTTTTATGGTTGTTTTCATGAGCTATTGCCCATAGTTTTGGTGGTCTAGGGTGATTTACAATGACCTTAAGACCCATTACATGTTTAAGATATATGACCAAAAACTCGTCGTTTTCGTGTTTTATAGCCATTTTCATGAGTTGTTTTCCATAGTTTTTGGGTTCCAAGAGGGTTTGCAAGGCCTGTAAGACCCGATACATGTTAGAGAGATATGACCAAGAACTCATCGTTTTCGCGATTTATGGCCGTTTTCATGAGCTATTGCCCACTGTTTTGGTGTTCTAGGGTGATTTACAACGACCTTAAGACCCGATACATGTTTGAGAGTTATGACCAAAAACTCGTCGTTTTTGTGTTTTTTGCCATTTTCATGAGTTATTTCCCACAGTTTTTGGCCTGCAAGCGCATTCGCAAGGCCTTTAAGACCCGTTACATGTTTGAGAGATATGACTAAAAACTTGTCGTTTTGGCGTTTGATGCCTGTTTTCATGAGCTATTGCCCACAGTTTTTGGCGTTCCAGGGCGATTTACAAAGCCATAAGACCCGAAACATGTTGGAGAGATATGACCCAAGACTCGTAGATTTCTTGTTTTATGGATGTTTTCATGAGCTATTGCCCATGGTATTATGGTTCCAATGTGACTTACAACAACCTTAATAACCGATACATGTTTGAGAGTTATGACCAAAAACTCGTCGCTTTCGTGTTTTATGACCGATTTCATGAGCTATTGCCCACATTTTTGGGGTCCATGGCAATTTGCATGGTCCATAAGAGCCCTCACGTGTCTAAGAGATATGTCAAGAAACTCGTCGTTTTCACGTTTTATGGTTGTTTTCATGAGCTATTGCCCACGGTTTTGGGGTTCTAGGGTGATTTACAATGACCTTAAGACCCGTTACATGTTTGAGATATATGACGAAAAACTCGTCGTTTTCATGTTTTATAGCCGTTTTCATGAGTTGTTTTCCATAGTTTTTGGGTTCCAAGCAGATTTGCAAGGCATGTAAGACCCGATACATGTTGGAGAGATATGACCAAGAACTCACCGTTTTCGCGTTTTATGGCTGTTTTCATGAGCTATTGCCCACTATTTTGGTGTTCTAGGGTGATTTACAACGACCTTAAGACCCGATACATGTTTGAAAGGTATGACGAAAAACTTGTCATTTTTGTGTTTTTTGTTATTTTGATGAGTTATTTCCCACAGTTTTTGGGCTCCAAGCGGATTTGCAAGCCCTTTAAGACATGTTACATGTTTGAGAGATATGACTAAAAACTTGTCGTTTTCGCGTTTGATGGCTGTTTTCATGAGCTATTGACCACAGTTTTTGGCGTTCCAGAGCGATATACAAAGACCTTAAGACCCGATACATGTTGGAGAGATATGACCCAAGACTCGTAGTTTTTGCTTTTTATGGCCGTTTTCATGAGCTATTCCCCATGGTTTTATGGTTCCAAGGTGACTTACAACAACCTTAAGAACCGTCTGAGTTTGAGAGTTCACCAAAACTCGCTTGCTTGTTTTTATGGCCAATTTCATAAGCTATTGCCCAAATTTTTGGGTTCCATAGCAATTTGGATGGTCCATAAGACCCCTCACATGTCTAAGAGATATGTCAAGAAACTCGTTGTTTTCGCGTTTTATGGTTGTTTTCATGAGATATTGCCCACAGTTTTGGGGTTCTAGGGTGATTTACAATGACCTTAAGACCTGTTACATGTTTGAGATATATGACCAAAAACTCGTCGTTTTCGTGTTTTATGGCCGTTTCATGAGTTATTTTCCACTGTTTTTGGGTTCCAAGCTGATTTGCAAGGCACTAAAACCCGATACATGTTCTAGAGATATGACTAAAAACTCCTCGTTTTCGCGTTTTATGGCCGTTTTCATGAGCTATTGCCCACTATTTTGGTGTCCTAGGGTGATTTACAATGACCTTAAGACTCGATACATGTTTGAGAGTTATGACCAAAAACTCATCGTTTTTGTGTTTTTTGCCATTTTCATGAGTTATTTCCCACGGTTTTTGGGCTGCAAGCGCAGTCGCAAGGCCTTTAAGACCCGTTACATGTTTGAGAGATATGACTAAAAACTTGTCGTTTTCGCGTTTGATGGCTGTTTTGATGAGCTATTGCCCACAGTTTTTGGCGTTCCAGGGCGATATACAAAGACCTTAAGACCCGATACATGTTGGAGAGATATGACCCAAGACTCATAGTTTTCGCGTTTTATGGCCGTTTTCATGAGCTATTGCCCATGGTTTTAAGGTTCCAAGGTGACTTCCAACAACCTTAAGAACCGATACATGTTTGAGAGTTATGACCAAAACTCGCTTGGTTTCGTGTGTTTTATGGCCGATTTCATGAGCTATTGCCCACATTTTTAGGATCCATGGCAATTTGCATGGTCCATAAGACCCCTCACATGTCTAAGAGATATGTCAAGAAACTCGTCGTTTTCACGTTTTATGGTTGTTTTCATGACCTATTGCCCACAGTTCTGGGGGTCTAGGGTGATTTACCATGACCTTAAGACCCGTTACATGTTTGAGATATATGACCAAAATCTCGTCGTTTTCTTGTTTTATAGCCGTTTTCATGAGTTCTTTTCCACATCTTTTGGGTTTCAAACGGATTTTCAAGGCCTGTAAACCCGATACATGTTGGAGAGATATGACCAAAAACTACTCGTTTTCTCGTTTTATGGCCGTTTTCATGAGCTATTGCCCACTGTTTCGGTGTTCCAGGGTGATTTACAATAACCTTAAGACCCGATACATGTTTGAGAGTTATGACCAAAAACTCGTCGTTTTTGTGTTTTTTGCCATTTTCATGAGTTATTTCCCACGGTTTTTGGGCTGCAAGCGCAGTCGCAAGGCCTTTAATACCCGTTACATGTTTGAGAGATATGACTAAAAACTTGTCGTTTTCGCGTTTGATGGCTGTTTTCATGAGCTATTGCCCACAGTTTTTGGCGTTCCAGGGCGATATACAAAGACCTTAAGACCCGATACATGTTGGAGAGATATGACCCAAGACTCATAGTTTTCGCGTTTTATGGCCGTTTTCATGAGCTATTGCCCATGGTTTTATGGTTCCAAGGTGACTTCCAACAACCTTAAGAACCGATACATGTTTGAGAGTTATGACCAAAAACTCGTCGGTTTCGTGTTTTATGGCCGATTTCATGAGCTATTGCCCACATTTTTAGGATCCATGGCAATTTGCATGGTCCATAAGACCCCTCACATGTCTAAGAGATATGTCAAGAAACCTTCTGCTTTTCACGTTTTATGGTTGTTTTCATGACCTATTGCCCACAGTTCTGGGGGTCTAGGGTGATTTACCATGACCTTAAGACCCGTTACATGTTTGAGATATATGACCAAAATCTCGTCGTTTTCTTGTTTTATAGCCGTTTTCATGAGTTCTTTTCCACATCTTTTGGGTTTCAAGCGGATTTTCAAGGCCTGTAAACCCGATACATGTTGGAGAGATATGACCAAAAACTACTCGTTTTCTCGTTTTATGGCCGTTTTCATGAGCTATTGCCCACTGTTTCGGTGTTCCAGGGTGATTTACAATGACCTTAAGACCCGATACATGTTTGAGAGTTATGACCAAAAACTCGTCGTTTTTGTGTTTTTTGCCATTTTCATGAGTTATTTCCCACGGTTTTTGGGCTGCAAGCGCAGTCGCAAGGCCTTTAAGACCCGTTACATGTTTGAGAGATATGACTAAAAACTTGTCGTTTTCGCGTTTGATGGCTGTTTTCATGAGCTATTGCCCACAGTTTTTGGCGTTCCAGGGCGATATACAAAGACCTTAAGACCCGATACATGTTGGAGAGATATGACCCAAGACTCATAGTTTTCGCGTTTTATGGCCGTTTTCATGAGCTATTGCCCATGGTTTTATGGTTCCAAGGTGACTTCCAACAACCTTAAGAACCGATACATGTTTGAGAGTTATGACCAAAAACTCGTCGGTTTCGTGTTTTATGGCCGATTTCATGAGCTATTGCCCACATTTTTAGGTTCCATGGCAATTTGCATGGTCCATAAGACCCCTCACATGTCTAAGAGATATGTCAAGAAACTCGTCGTTTTCACGTTTTATGGTTGTTTTCATGACCTATTGCCCACAGTTCTGGGGGTCTAGGGTGATTTACCATGACCTTAAGACCCGTTACATGTTTGAGATATATGACCAAAATCTCGTCGTTTTCTTGTTTTATAGCCGTTTTCATGAGTTCTTTTCCACATCTTTTGGGTTTCAAGCGGATTTTCAAGGCACAAACCCGATACATGTTGGAGAGATATGACCAAAACTACCTGCTTTTCGTTTTATGGCCGTTTATGAGCTATTGCTTTGTTTTGTTCTAGGGTGATTTACAATGACCTTAAGACCCGATACATGTTTGAGAGTTATGACCAAAAACTCGTCGTTTTTGTGTTTTTTGCCATTTTCATGAGTTATTTCCCACAATTTTTGGGATGCAAGCGCATTCGCAAAGCCTTTAAGACTCGTTACATGTTTGAGAGATATGACTAAAAACTTGTCGTTTCGCGTTTGATGGCTGTTTTCATGAGCTATTGCCCAAAGTTTTTGGCGTTCCAGGGCGATATCAAAGACCTTAAGACCCGATAAATGTTGGAGAGATATGACCCAAGACTTGTAGTTTTCATGTTTTATGGCCGTTTTCATGAGCTATTGCCCATGGTTTTATGGTTCCAAGGTGACTTGCAACAACCTTAAGAACCGATACATGTTTGAGTGTTATGACCAAAAACTCGTCGGTTTCGTGTTTTATGGCCGATTTCATGAGCTATTGCCCACATTTTTAAGTTCCATGGCAATTTGCATGGTCCATAAGATCCCTCACATGTCTAAGATATATGTCAAGAAACTCGTCGTTTTCACGTTTTATGGTTGTTTTCATGAGCTATTGCCCATAGTTTTGGTGGTCTAGGGTGATTTACAATGACCTTAAGACCCATTACATGTTTAAGATATATGACCAAAAACTCGTCGTTTTCATGTTGTATAGCCATTTTCATGAGTTGTTTTCCATAGTTTTTGGGTTCCAAGAGGATTTGCAAGGCCTGTAAGACCCGATACATGTTAGAGAGATATGACCAAGAACTCATCGTTTTCACGATTTATGGCCGTTTTCATGAGCTATTGCCCACTGTTTTGGTGTTCTGGGGTGATTTACAACGACCTTAAGACCCGATACATGTTTGAGAGTTATGACCAAAAACTCGTCGTTTTTATGTTTTTTGCCATTTTCATGAGTTATTTCCCACAGTTTTTGGGCTGCAAGCGCATTCGCAAGGCCTTTAAGACCCGTTACATGTTTGAGAGATATGACTAAAAACTTGTCGTTTTGGCGTTTGATGCCTGTTTTCATGAGCTATTGCCCACAGTTTTTGGCGTTCCAGGGCGATTTACAAAGACCATAAGACCCGAAACATGTTGGAGAGATATGACCCAAGACTCGTTGATTTCGCGTTTTATGGATGTTTTCATGAGCTATTGCCCATGGTTTTATGGTTCCAAGGTGACTTACAACAACCTTAATAACCGATACATGTTTGAGAGTTATGACCAAAAACTCGTCGCTTTCGTGTTTTATGACCGATTTCATGAGCTATTGCCCACATTTTTGGGGTCCATGGCAATTTGCATGGTCCATAAGACCCCTCACATGTCTAAGAGATATGTCAAGAAACTCATCGTTTTCACGTTTTATGGTTGTTTTCATGAGCTATTGCCCACGGTTTTGGGGTTCTAGGGTGATTTACAATGACCTTAAGACCCGTTACATGTTTGAGATATATGAAAAACTTCTGTTTTCGTGTTTTATAGCCGTTTTCATGAGTTGTTTTCCATAGTTTTTGGGTTCCAAGCAGATTTGCAAGGCATGTAAGACCCGATACATGTTGGAGAGATATGACCAAGAACTCGTCGTTTTCGCGTTTTATGGCTGTTTTCATGAGCTATTGCCCACTATTTTGTGTTCTATGGTGATTTACAACGACCTTAAGACCCGATACATGTTTGAGAGTTATGACCAAAAACTCGTCGTTTTTGTGTTTTTTGTTATTTTGATGAGTTATTTCCCACAGTTTTTGGGCTGCAAGCGGATTCGCAAGCCCTTTAAGACATGTTACATGTTTGAGAGATATGACTAAAAACTTGTCGTTTTCGCGTTTGATGGCTGTTTTCATGAGCTATTGACCACAGTTTTTGGCGTTCCAGAGCGATATACAAAGACCTTAAGACCCGATACATGTTGGAGAGATATGACCCAAGACTCGTAGTTTTTGCTTTTTATGGCCGTTTTCATGAGCTATTGCCCATGGTTTTATGGTTCCAAGGTGACTTACAACAACCTTATGAACCGATACAGGTTTGAGAGTTTTGACCAAAAACTCGTCGTATTCGTGTTTTATGGCCAATTTCATGAGCTATTGCCCACATTTTTGGGTTCCATGGCAATTTGCATGGTCCATATGACCCCTCACATGTCTAAGAGATATGTCAAGAAACTCGTTGTTTTCGCGTTTTATGGTTGTTTTCATGAGCTATTGCCCATAGTTTTGGGGGTCTAGGGTGATTTACAATGACCTTAAGACCTGTTACATGTTTGAGATATATGACCAAAAACTCGTCGTTTTCGTGTTTTATAGCCGTTTTCATGAGTTTCTTTCCACATTTTTGGGTTTCGAGCGGATTTTCAAGGCCTGTAAACCCGATACATGTTGGAGAGATATGACCAAAAACTCCTCGTTTTCGCGTTTTATGGCCGTTTTCATGAGCTATTGCCCACTGTTTTGGTGATCTAGGGTGATTTACAATGACCTTAAGACCCGATACATGTTTGAGAGTTATGACCAAAAACTCGTCGTTTTTGTGTTTTTTGCCATTTTCATGAGTTATTTCCCACAGTTTTTAGGCTGTAAGCGCATTCGCAAGGTCTTTAATACCCGTTACATGTTTGAGAGATATGACTAAAAATTTGTCGTTTTCGCGTTTGATGGCTGTTTTCATGAGCTATTGCCCACATTTTTTGGCGTTCCAGGGCGATTTACAAAGACCATAAAACCCGATACATGTTGGAGAGATATGACCCAAGACTCGTAGCTTTCGCGTTTAATGGCCGTTTTCATGAGCTATTTCCCATGGTTTTATGGTTCCAAGGTGACTTACAACAACCTTAATAACTGATACATGTTTGAGAGTTATGACCAAAAACTCGTCGCTTTCGTGTTTTACGACCGATTTCATGAGCTATTGCCCACATTTTTGGGTTCCATGGCAATTTGCATGGTCCATAAGACCCCTCACATGTCTAAGAGATATATCAAGAAACTCGTCGTTTTCGCGTTTTATGGTTGTTATCCTGAGCTATTGCCCACAGTTTTAGGGTTCTAGGGTGATTTACAATGACCTTAAGACCCGTTACATGTTTGAGACATATGACGAAAAACTCGTCGTTTTCGTGTTTTATAGCCGTTTTCATGAGTTGTTTTCGATAGTTTTTGGGTTCCAAGCGGATTTGCAAGGCCTGTAAGACCCGATACATGTTGGAGAGATATGACCAAGAACTCGTCGTTTTCGCGTTTTATGGCTGTTTTCATGAGCTACGCCCACTATTTTGGTGTTCTAGGGTGATTTACAACGACCTTAAGACCCGATAAATGTTTGAAAGTTATGACGAAAAACTCATCGTTTTTGTGTTTTTTGTTATTTTGATGAGTTATTTCCCACAGTTTTTGGGCTGCAAGCGCATTCGCAAGCCCTTTAAGACCCGTTACATGTTTGAGAGATATGACTAAAAACTTGTCGTTTTCGCGTTTGATGGCTGTTTTCATGAGCTATTGACCACAGTTTTTGGCGTTCCAGGGCGATATACAAAGACCTTAAGACCCGATACATGTTGGAGAGATATGACCCATGACTCGTAGCTTTCGCGTTTTATTGCTGTTTTCATGAGCTATTGCCCATGGTTTTATGGTTCCAAGGTGACTTACAACAACCTTAAGAACCGATACAGGTTTGAGAGTTCTAACCAAAAACTCGTCGTATTCGTGTTTTATGGCCAATTTCATGAGCTATTGCCCACATTTTTGGGTTCCATGGCAATTTGCATGGTCCATATGACCCCTCACATGTCTAAGAGATATGTCAAGAAACTCGTTGTTTTCGCGTTTTATGGTTGTTTTCATGAGCTATTGCCCATAGTATTGGGGGTCTAGGGTGATTTACAATGACCTTAAGACCTGTTACATGTTTGAGATATATGACCAAAAACTCGTCGTTTTCGTGTTTTTTAGCCGTTTTCATGAGTTTCTTTCCACATTTTTTGGGTTTCAAGCGGATTTTCAAGGCCTGTAAACCCGATACATGTTGGAGAGATATGACCAAAAACTCCTCGTTTTCGCGTTTTATGGCCGTTTTCATGAGCTATTGCCCACTGTTTTGGTGTTCTAGGGTGATTTACAATGACCTTAAGACTCGATACATGTTTGAGAGTTATGACCAAAAACTCGTCGTTTTTGTGTTTTTTGCCATTTTCATGAGTTATTTCCCACGGTTTTTGGGCTGCAAGCGCATTCGCAAGGCCTTTAAGACCCTTTACATGTTTGAGAGATATGACTAAAAACTTGTCGTTTTCGTGTTTGATGGCTGTTTTCATGAGCTATTGCCCACATTTTTTGGCATTCCAGGGCGATTTACAAAGACCATAAAACTCGATACATGTTGGAGAGATAAGACCCAAGACTCGTAGCTTTCGCGTTTAATGGCCGTTTTCATGAGCTATTGCCCATGGTTTTATGGGTCCAAGGTGACTTACAACAACCTTAAGAACCGATACATGTTTGAGAGTTATGACCAAAACTGTCGCTTTGTTTTACTTAACCGATTTCATGAGCTATTGCCCACATTTTTGGGTTCCATGGCAATTTGCATGGTCCATAAGACCCCTCACATGTCTAAGAGATATGTCAAGAAACTCGTCGTTTTCGCGTTTTATGGTTGTTATCCTGAGCTATTGCCCACAGTTTTAGGGTTCTAGGGTGATTTACAATGACCTTAAGACCCGTTACATGTTTGAGACATATGACGAAAAACTCGTCGTTTTCGTGTTTTATAGCCGTTTTCATGAGTTGTTTTCGATAGTTTTTGGGTTCCAAGCGGATTTGCAAGGCCTGTAAGACCCGATACATGTTGGAGAGATATGACCAAGAACTCGTCGTTTTCGCGTTTTATGGCTGTTTTCATGAGCTACGCCCACTATTTTGGTGTTCTAGGGTGATTTACAACGACCTTAAGACCCGATACATGTTTGAAAGTTATGACGAAAAACTCGTCGTTTTTGTGTTTTTTGTTATTTTGATGAGTTATTTCCCACAGTTTTGGGCTGCAAGTGCATTCGCAAGCCCTTTAAGACCCGTTACATGTTTGAGAGATATGACTAAAAACTTGTCGTTTTCGCGTTTGATGGCTGTTTTCATGAGCTATTGACCATAGTTTTTGGCGTTCCAGGGCGATATACAAAGACCTTAAGACCCGATACATGTTGGAGAGATATGACCCAAGACTCGTAGCTTTCGCGTTTTATTGCTGTTTTCATCAGCTATTGCCCATGGTTTTATGGTTCCAAGGTGACTTACAACAACCTTAAGAACCGATACAGGTTTGAGAGTTCTAACCAAAAACTCATCGTATTCGTGTTTTATGGCCAATTTCATGAGCTATTGCCCACATTTTTGGGTTCCATGGCAATTTGCATGGTCCATATGACCCCTCACATGTCTAAGAGATATGTCAAGAAACTCGTTGTTTTCGCGTTTTATGGTTGTTTTCATGAGCTATTGCCCATAGTATTGGGGGTCTAGGGTGATTTACAATGACATTAAGACCTGTTACATGTTTGAGATATATGACCAAAAACTCGTCGTTTTCGTGTTTTTTAGCCGTTTTCATGAGTTTCTTTCCACATTTTTGGGTTTCAAGCGGATTTTCAAGGCCTGTAAACCCGATACATGTTGGAGAGATATGACCAAAAACTCCTCGTTTTCGCGTTTTATGGCCGTTTTCATGAGCTATTGCCCATTGTTTTGGTGTTCTAGGGTGATTTACAATGACCTTAAGACTCGATACATGTTTGAGAGTTCTGACCAAAAACTCATCGTTTTTGTGTTTTTTGCCATTTTCATGAGTTATTTCCCACGGTTTTTGGGCTGCAAGCGCATTCGCAAGGCCTTTAAGACCCTTTACATGTTTGAGAGATATGACTAAAAACTTGTCGTTTTCGCGTTTGATGGCTGTTTTCATGAGCTATTGCCCACATTTTTTGGCGTTCCAGGGCGATTTACAAAGACCATAAAACCCGATACATGTTGGAGAGATATGACCCAAGACTCGTAGCTTTCGCGTTTAATGGCCGTTTTCATGAGCTATTGCCCATGGTTTTATGGTTCCAAGGTGACTTACAACAACCTTAATAACCGATACATGTTTGAGAGTTATGACCAAAAACTCGTCGCTTTCGTGTTTTACGACCGATTTCATGAGCTATTGCCCACATTTTTGGGTTCCATGGCAATTTGCATGGTCCATAAGACCCCTCACATGTCTAAGAGATATGTCAAGAAACTCGTCGTTTTCGCGTTTTATGGTTGTTATCCTGAGCTATTGCCCACAGTTTTAGGGTTCTAGGGTGATTTACAATGACCTTAAGACCCGTTACATGTTTGAGACATATGACGAAAAACTCGTCGTTTTCGTGTTTTATAGCGGTTTTCATGAGTTGTTTTCGATAGTTTTTGGGTTCCAAGCGGATTTGCAAGGCCTGTAAGACCCGATACATGTTGGAGAGATATGACCTAGAACTCGTCGTTTTCGCGTTTTATGGCTGTTTTCATGAGCTACGCCCACTATTTTGGTGTTCTAGGGTGATTTACAACGACCTTAAGACCCGATACATGTTTGAAAGTTATGACGAAAAACTCATCGTTTTTGTGTTTTTTGTTATTTTGATGAGTTATTTCCCATAGTTTTTGGGCTGCAAGCGCATTCGCAAGCCCTTTAAGACCCGTTACATGTTTGAGAGATATGACTAAAAACTTGTCGTTTTCGCGTTTGATGGCTGTTTTCATGAGCTATTGACCACAGTTTTTGGCGTTCCAGGGCGATATACAAAGACCTTAAGACCCGATACATGTTGGAGAGATATGACCGAAGACTCGTAGCTTTCGCTTTTTATTGTTGTTTTCATGAGCTATTGCCCATGGTTTTATGGTTCCAAGGTGACTTACAACAACCTTAAGAACCGATACAGGTTTGAGAGTTCTAACCAAAAACTCGTCGTATTCGTGTTTTATGGCCAATTTCATGAGCTATTGCCCACATTTTTGGGTTCCATGGCAATTTGCATGGTCCATATGACCCCTCACATGTCTAAGAGATATGTCAAGAAACTCGTTGTTTCGCGTTTTATGGTTGTTTTCATGAGCTATTGCCCATAGTATTGGGGGTCTAGGGTGATTTACAATGACCTTAAGACCTGTTACATGTTTGAGATATATGACCAAAAACTCGTCGTTTTCGTGTTTTTAGCCGTTTTCATGAGTTTCTTTCCACATTTTTTGGGTTTCAAGCGGATTTTCAAGGCCTGTAAACCCGATACATGTTGGACAGATATGACCAAAAACTCCTCGTTTTCGCGTTTTATGGCCGTTTTCATGAGCTATTGCCCACTGTTTTGGTGTTCTAGGGTGATTTACAATGACCTTAAGACCCGATACATGTTTGAGAGTTATGACCAAAACTCTGCTGCTTTTGTGTTTTTTGCCATTTTCATGAGTTATTTCCCACAAATTTTGGGCTGTAAGCGCATTCGCAAGGTCTTTAATACCCGTTACATGTTTGAGAGATATGACTAAAAATTTGTCGTTTTCGCGTTTGATGGCTGTTTTCATGAGCTATTGCCCACAGTTTTTGGCGTTCCAGGGCGATATACAAAGACCTTAAGACCCGATAAATGTTGGAGAGATATGACCCAAGACTCGTAGTTATCATGTTTTACGGCCGTTTTCATGAGCTATTGCCCATGGTTTTATGGTTCCAAGGTGACTTCCAACAACCTTAAGAACCGATACATGTTTGAGAGTTATGACCAAAAACTCGTCGGTTTCGTGTTTTATGGCCTATTTCATGAGCTATTGCCCACATTTTTAGGTTCCATGGCAATTTGCATGGTCCATAAGACCCCTCACATGTCTAAGAGATATGTCAAGAAACTTCGCTGCTTTCGCGTTTTATGGTTGTTTTCATGAGCTATTGCCCACAGTTTTGGTGGTCTAGGGTGATTTACAATGACCTTAAGACCCGTTACATGTTTCAGATATTTGACCAAAAACTCGTCGTTTTCATGTTTTATAGCCATTTTCATGAGTTGTTTTCCATAGTTTTTTGGTTACAAGCGGATTTGCAAGGCCTGTAAGAACCGATACAAGTTGGAGAGATATGAACCAGAACTCGTTTTGCTGCTTTTGTGGCTGTTTTCATGAGCTATTGCCCACTATTTTGGTGTTCCAAGGTGATTTACAACGACCTTAAGACCCGATACATGTTTGAAAGTTATGACGAAAAACTCGTCGTTTTTGTGTTTTTTGTTATTTTGATGAGTTATTTCCCATAGTTTTTGGGCTGCAAGCGCATTCGCAAGCCCTTTAAGACCCGTTACATGTTTGAGAGATATGACTAAAAACTTGTCGTTTTCGCGTTTGATGGCTGTTTTCATGAGCTATTGACCACAGTTTTTGGCGTTCCAGGGCGATATACAAAGACCTTAAGACCCGATACATGTTGGAGAGATATGACCGAAGACTCGTAGCTTTCGCTTTTTATTGTTGTTTTCATGAGCTATTGCCCATGGTTTTATGGTTCCAAGGTGACTTACAACAACCTTAAGAACCGATACAGGTTTGAGAGTTCTAACCAAAAACTCGTCGTATTCGTGTTTTATGGCCAATTTCATGAGCTATTGCCCACATTTTTGGGTTCCATGGCAATTTGCATGGTCCATATGACCCCTCACATGTCTAAGAGATATGTCAAGAAACTCGTTGTTTTCGCGTTTTATGGTTGTTTTCATGAGCTATTGCCCATAGTATTGGGGGTCTAGGGTGATTTACAATGACCTTAAGACCTGTTACATGTTTGAGATATATGACCAAAAACTCGTCGTTTTCGTGTTTTTAGCCGTTTTCATGAGTTTCTTTCCACATTTTTTGGGTTTCAAGCGGATTTTCAAGGCCTGTAAACCCGATACATGTTGGATGATATGACCAAAACTCCTCGTTTCTGCTTTTATGGCCGTTTTCATGAGCTATTGCCCACTGTTTTGGTGTTCTAGGGTGATTTACAATGACCTTAAGACCCGATACATGTTTGAGAGTTATGACCAAAAACTCGTCGTTTTTGTGTTTTTTGCCATTTTCATGAGTTATTTCCCACAAATTTTGGGCTGTAAGCGCATTCGCAAGGTCTTTAATACCCGTTACATGTTTGAGAGATATGACTAAAAATTTGTCGTTTTCGCGTTTGATGGCTGTTTTCATGAGCTATTGCCCACAGTTTTTGGCGTTCCAGGGCGATATACAAAGACCTTAAGACCCGATAAATGTTGGAGAGATATGACCCAAGACTCGTAGTTATCATGTTTTACGGCCGTTTTCATGAGCTATTGCCCATGGTTTTATGGTTCCAAGGTGACTTCCAACAACCTTAAGAACCGATACATGTTTGAGAGTTATGACCAAAAACTCGTCGGTTTCGTGTTTTATGGCCTATTTCATGAGCTATTGCCCACATTTTTAGGTTCCATGGCAATTTGCATGGTCCATAAGACCCCTCACATGTCTAAGAGATATGTCAAGAAACTCGTCGTTTTCGCGTTTTATGGTTGTTTTCATGAGCTATTGCCCACAGTTTTGGTGGTCTAGGGTGATTTACAATGACCTTAAGACCCGTTACATGTTTCAGATATTTGACCAAAAACTCGTCGTTTTCATGTTTTATAGCCATTTTCATGAGTTGTTTTCCATAGTTTTTGGGTTCCAAGCGGATTTGCAAGGCCTGTAAGACCCGATACATGTTGGAGAGATATGACCAAGAACTCGTCGTTTTCGCGTTTTGTGGCTGTTTTCATGAGCTATTGCCCACTATTTTGGTGTTCCAAGGTGATTTACAACGACCTTAAGACCCGATACATGTTTGAAAGTTATGACGAAAAACTCGTCGTTTTTGTGTTTTTTGTTATTTTGATGTGTTATTTCCCACAGTTTTTGGGCTGCAAGCGCATTCGCAAGCCCTTTAAGACCCGTTACATGTTTGAGAGATATGACTAAAAACTTGTCGTTTTCGCGTTTGATGGCTGTTTTCATGAGCTATTGACCACAGTTTTTGGCGTTCCAGGGCGATATACAAAGACCTTAAGACCCGATACATGTTGGAGAGATATGACCGAAGACTCGTAGCTTTCGCTTTTTATTGTTGTTTTCATGAGCTATTGCCCATGGTTTTATGGTTCCAAGGTGACTTACAACAACCTTAAGAACCGATACAGGTTTGAGAGTTCTAACCAAAAACTCGTCGTATTCGTGTTTTATGGCCAATTTCATGAGCTATTGCCCACATTTTTGGGTTCCATGGCAATTTGCATGGTCCATATGACCCCTCACATGTCTAAGAGATATGTCAAGAAACTCGTTGTTTTCGCGTTTTATGGTTGTTTTCATGAGCTATTGCCCATAGTATTGGGGGTCTAGGGTGATTTACAATGACCTTAAGACCTGTTACATGTTTGAGATATATGACCAAAGACTCTTAGTTTTCGTGTTTTATTGCCGTTTTCATGAGTTTCTTTCCACATTTTTTGGGTTTCAAGCGGATTTTCAAGGCCTGTAAACCCGATACATGTTGGACAGATATGACCAAAAACTCCTCGTTTTCGCGTTTTATGGCCGTTTTCATGAGCTATTGCCCACTGTTTTGGTGTTCTAGGGTGATTTACAATGACCTTAAGACCCGATACATGTTTGAGAGTTATGACCAAAACTCTGCTTTTGTGTTTTTGCCATTTTCATGAGTTATTTCCCACAAATTTTTGGGCTGTAGTTTATCTGCAAGGTCTTTAATACCCGTTACATGTTTGAGAGATATGACTAAAAATTTGTCGTTTTCGCGTTTGATGGCTGTTTTCATGAGCTATTGCCCACAGTTTTTGGCGTTCCAGGGCGATATACAAAGACCTTAAGACCCGATAAATGTTGGAGAGATATGACCCAAGACTCGTAGTTATCATGTTTTACGGCCGTTTTCATGAGCTATTGCCCAAGGTTTTTTTGTTACAAGGTGAATTACAACAACCTTAATAAACGATACATGTTTGAAAGTTATTACCAAAACTCGCTTGCTTCGTGTTTTATGGCCGTTTTCATGAGCTATTGCCCACATTTTTAGGTTCCATGGCAATTTGCATGGTCCATAAGACCCCTCACATGTCTAAGAGATATGTCAAGAAACGTCGTTTCTGCGTTTTATGGTTGTTTTCATGAGCTATTGCCACGATTTTGGTGGTCTAGGGTGATTTACAATGACCTTAAGACCAGTTACATGTTTCAGATATTTGACCAAAAACTCGTCGTTTTCATGTTTTATAGCCATTTTAATGAGTTGTTTTCCATAGTTTTTGGGTTCCAAGCGGATTTGCAAGGCCTGTAAGACCCGATACATGTTGGAGAGATATGACCAAGAACTCGTCGTTTTCGCGTTTTGTGGCTGTTTTCATGAGCTATTGCCCACTATTTTGGTGTTCCAAGGTGATTTACAACGACCTTAAGACCCGATACATGTTTGAAAGTTATGACGAAAAACTCGTCGTTTTTGTGTTTTTTGTTATTTTGATGTGTTATTTCCCACAGTTTTTGGGCTGCAAGCGCATTCGCAAGCCCTTTAAGACCCGCTACATGTTTGAGAGATATGACTAAAAACTTGTCGTTTTCGCGTTTGATGGCTGTTTTCATGAGCTATTGACCATAGTTTTTATGCGTTCGAGCGATATACAAAGACCTTAAGACCCGATACATGTTGGAGAGATATGACCCAAGACTCATAGTTTTCGCGTTTTATGGCCGTTTTCATGAGCTATTGCCCATGGTTTTATGGTTCCAAGGTGACTTACAACAACCTTAAGAACCGATACAGGTTTGAGAGTTCTGACCAAAAACTTGTCGGTTTCGTGTTTTATGGCCAATTTCATGAGCTATTGCCCACATTTTTAGGTTCCATGGCAATTTGCATGGTCCATAAGACCCCTCAAAAGTCTAAGATATATGTCAAGAAACTCGTCGTTTTCAAGTTTTATGGTTGTTTTCATGAGCTATTGCCCATAGTTTTGGGGGTCTAGGGTGATTTACAATGACCTTAAGACCTGTTACATGTTTGAGATATATGACCAAAAACTCGTCGTTTTCGTGTTTTATAGCCGTTTTCATGAGTTTCTTTCCACATTTTTGGGTTTCAAGCGGATTTTCAAGGCCTGTAAACCCGATACATGTTGGAGAGATATGACCAAAAACTCCTCGTTTTCGCGTTTTATGGCCGTTTTCATGAGCTATTGCCCACTGTTTTGGTGATCTAGGGTGATTTACAATGACCTTAAGACCCGATACATGTTTGAGAGTTATGACCAAAAACTCGTCGTTTTTGTGTTTTTTGCCATTTTCATGAGTTATTTCCCATAGTTTTTGGGCTGTAAGCGCATTCGCAAGGTCTTTAATACCTGTTACATGTTTGAGAGATATGACTAAAAATTTGTCGTTTTCGCGTTTGATGGCTGTTTTCATGAGCTATTGCCCACGGTTTTTGGCGTTGCCGGGCGATATACAAAGACCTTAAGACCGGATAGAGAGATATGACCCAAGACTCGTAGTTTTCATGTTTTACGTCCGTTTTCATGAGATATTGCCCATGGTTTTATGGTTCCAAGGTGACTTCCAACAACCTTAAGAACCGATACATGTTTGAGAGTTATGACCAAAAACTCGTCGGTTTCGTGTTTTATGGTCGATTTCATGAGCTATTGCCCACATTTTTAGGTTCCATGGCAATTTGCATGGTCCATAAGACCCCTCACATGTCTAAGAGATATGTCAAGAAACACGTCGTTTTCGCGTTTTATGGTTGTTTTCATGAGCTATTGCCCACAGTTTTGGTGGTCTAGGGTGATTTACAATGACCTTAAGACCCGTTACATGTTTCAGATATTTGACCAAAAACTCGTCGTTTTCGTGTTTTATAGCCATTTTCATGAGTTGTTTTCCATAGTTTTTGGGTTCCAAGCGGATTTGCAAGGCCTGTAAGACCCGATACATGTTGGAGAGATATGACCAAGAACTCGTCGTTTTCGCGTTTTGTGGCTGTTTTCATGAGCTATTGCCCACTATTTTCGTGTTCCAAGGTGATTTACAACGACCTTAAGACCCGATACATGTTTGAAAGTTATGACGAAAAACTCGTCGTTTTTGTGTTTTTTGTTATTTTGATGTGTTATTTACCACAGTTTTGGTCTGTGCGCATTCGCAAGCCCTTTAAGACCCGCTACATGTTTGAGAGATATGACTAAAAACTTGTCGTTTTCGCGTTTGATGGCTGTTTTCATGAGCTATTGAGCACAGTTTTTGGCGTTCCAGAGCGATATACAAAGACCTTAAGACCCGATACATGTTGGAGAGATATGACCCAAGACTCATAGTTTTCGCGTTTTATGGCCGTTTTCATGAGCTATTGCCCATGGTTTTATGGTTCCAAGGTGACTTACAACAACCTTAAGAACCGATACAGGTTTGAGAGTTCTGACCAAAAACTTGTCGGTTTCGTGTTAAATGGCCAATTTCATGAGCTATTGCCCACATTTTTAGGTTCCATGGCAATTTGCATGGTCCATAAGACCCCTCAAAAGTCTAAGATATATGTCAAGAAACTCGTCGTTTTCAAGTTTTATGGTTGTTTTCATGAGCTATTGCCCATAGTTTTGGGGGTATAGGGTGATTTACAATGACCTTAAGACCTGTTACATGTTTGAGATATATGACCAAAAACTCGTCGTTTTCGTGTTTTATAGCCGTTTTCATGAGTTTCTTTCCACATTTTTGGGTTTCAAGCGGATTTTCAAGGCCTGTAAACCCGATACATGTTGGAGAGATATGACCAAAAACTCCTCGTTTTCGCGTTTTATGGCCGTTTTCATGAGCTATTGCCTTTGTTTTGGTGATCTAGGGTGATTTACAATGACCTTAAGACCCGATACATGTTTGAGAGTTATGACCAAAACTCGTGCTTTTGTGTTTTTGCCATTTTCATGAGTTATTTCACAGTTTTGGGCTGTAAAGTTTATCTGCAAGGTCTTTAATACCTGTTACATGTTTGAGAGATATGACTAAAAATTTGTCGTTTTCGCGTTTGATGGCTGTTTTCATGAGCTATTGCCCACGGTTTTTGGTGTTGCAGGGCGATATACAAAGATCTTAAGACCCGATAGAGAGATATGACCCAAGACTCGTAGTTTTCATGTTTTACGGCCGTTTTCATGAGCTATTGCCCATGGTTTTATGGTTCCAAGGTGACTTCCAACAACCTTAAGAACCGATACATGTTTGAGAGTTATGACCAAAAACTCGTCGGTTTCGTGTTTTATGGTCGATTTCATGAGCTATTGCCCACATTTTTAGGTTCCATGGCAATTTGCATGGTCCATAAGACCCCTCACATGTCTAAGAGATATGTCAAGAAACTCGTCGTTTTCGCGTTTTATGGTTGTTTTCATGAGCTATTGCCCACAGTTTTGGTGGTCTAGGGTGATTTACAATGACCTTAAGACCAGTTACATGTTTCAGATATTTGACCAAAAACTCGTCGTTTTCATGTTTTATAGCCATTTTCATGAGTTGTTTTCCATAGTTTTTGGGTTCCAAGCGGATTTGCAAGGCCTGTAAGACCCGATACATGTTGGAGAGATATGACCAAGAACTCGTCGTTTTCACGTTTTGTGGCTGTTTTCATGAGCTATTGCCCACTATTTTGGTGTTCCAAGGTGATTTACAACGACCTTAAGACCCGATACATGTTTGAAAGTTATGACGAAAAACTCGTCGTTTTTGTGTTTTTTGTTATTTTGATGTGTTATTTCCCACAGTTTTTGGGCTGCAAGCGCATTCGCAAGCCCTTTAAGACCCGTTACATGTTTGAGAGATATGACTAAAAACTTGTCGTTTTCGCGTTTGATGGCTGTTTTCATGAGCTATTGACCACAGTTTTTGGCGTTCCAGAGCGATATACAAAGACCTTAAGACCCGATACATGTTGGAGAGATATGACCCAAGACTCATAGTTTTCGCGTTTGATGGCCGTTTTCATGAGCTATTGCCCATGGTTTTATGGTTCCAAGGTGACTTACAACAACCTTAAGAACCGTCAGGTTTTGAGAGTTCGACCAAAACTTGTTTTTCGTGTTTTATGGCCAATTTCATGAGCTATTGCCCACATTTTTAGGTTCCATGGCAATTTGCATGGTCCATAAGACCCCTCAAAAGTCTAAGATATATGTCAAGAAACTCGTCGTTTTCAAGTTTTATGGTTGTTTTCATGAGCTATTACCCATAGTTTTTGGGGTCTATGGTGATTTACAATGACCTTAAGACCTATTACATGTTTGAGATATATGACCAAAAACTCGTCGTTTTCGTGTTTTATAGCCGTTTTCATGAGTTGTTTTCCATAGTTTTTGGGTTCCAAGCCGATTTGCAAGGCCTATAAGACCTGATACATGTTGGAGAGATATCACCAAGAACTCGTCGTTTTCGTGTTTTTTGTTATTTTGATGAGTTATTTCCCACAGTTTTTGGGCTGCAAGCGCATTCGGAAGCCCTTTAAGACCCGATACATGTTGGAGAGATATGACCCAAGACTCGTAGTTTTCGCGTTTTATGGCCGTTTTTATGAGCTATTGCCCATGGTTTTATGGTTCCAAGGTGACTTACTACAACCTTAAGAACCGATACAGGTTTGAGAGTTCTGACCAAAAACTCGTCTGACGAGGTTTAATCTCGTCAATGCCCATTGTTATGGACTTGGGTTTTGGAGAAGATGGGGACGCCGGAGATCATGGCATGGTTAATAGACAAGCAACCAGGGGACATGAGATTTACCCAGGTTCATGCCCCCGGAGGGAAAACCCTACTCCTACTTGTTTGATCTTGATTACGGCGGAACCGAAGGTTACAGGGTGCGCAGATTCGATCTGGCGAGGAGGCGTGTGCGAAAGTATGAGTCGAGAGATCTAGGACGTGCCATCCTGGCCTTTATATAGACTTAGGCAGGTCCCGAGCATAGTCCTAGTCGGTTACAAGTTCTAGGCTTTTACCCCTTTGAATTTCCTATCTGCACTAGTCTTGCTCCCCAAGGATCCGAAGACGTCATGGGCTTTGGCCACCCGAAAATCTTCATGGGCCAGCGTATGTCTGCTGTGGGCCTTCCTTGGGCTGGACCAGGTATGCTGAAGTAAGGTACCCGTAGGGTATAACCATGTCAGTAGCCCCCGAGTGATCAGTCGAATTGTAGATTCGGCTGAGGACTCTTTAATCCTTCGGGTGCAACTAAGCAGTAACAGTATTTGTGCGTAGGGATTGTTGATGCGCGTGCCTGACTCACCCGACGGATCAGGGCCAGTTAACTATCTTAGGACGAAACAACACGATCTTCATCAGGTTCGAGTCCCTTAACTTGAACCCGGAACATATGCTGGCGTAATTCGACTCAGGCCGTGGAGGACTTACAGGAGTGGAATTCCAGTGTTTTTAATTGATGTACCCAACGCGTCCGTCGGGATTTTTCATCACGCCTGTTGGCATGGATTTATACTAGCAGAGCGCAGTCATGTGCGTTGCCAGGCCATCAGATGATATCTGCAGGTCTTATCTTTGCGTCGGAGACGCAGCATCCGAACATTTATCACCACGGAGGTGCTTCGGGTGGCCTAGGAGATTGTCGCTCACTCGGCCGTTTTGTTGGGGCAAAGTTGCCAAAAAGTTTTTGCGTGCTGATCCGAAAGATCGCAGTCGAAGATTTCATAGGGTGCGCGACCAGCGCTCCCTATGGGAGTAGCCCCCGAGTGTCTGTTCGGTCGTGAGACTCGGCAGACTTTAGATCAAGCATTGTTCAGTTGTTAAGTCTGTAGGACACGAAAATTTTCGGATGCTTAAATTCATCCTCCCTATGGGAGTAGCCCTCGAGTCCGTAGTGGAGCCGTAGACTCGACGTAGGACTCGAAGAAATACTTTGTCTTTATTCATCTTCTGGGTGCGCGGCCAGCGCTCCTGATAGGAGTAGCCCCCGAGTATTTAGTCGAATCGAAGATTCGAGTGAGTACTCTTAGCTGTGGAGCCGAAGAATTGTAGTTGGTGCTAGTATAGCTTTTGATGACGTCAGTGCTGACGATCGATGACCTCAAGCGTCTGCTATGCCAGAGATGACTTGACTGGACGAAGCGTGGGTCCCACTTGCTGACTTTGAATTGACCGGTCACGCGCGGCGTGGAGATAATTATGGCGTCTCCTCGATTTCCGCGCGTAGTGGACGGCGTGGTAACGAAGGTTCGTTGTGATGCTGACACGTGTACGGCCGGATCTACCGTTGGCATTAGGTCTTATGGATGGACGGCTGCCGTGCGTCGTCTTCGCTGTTATAATCATTGAGGAGAGCAGCGGTTTGTTTTCACCGCACCAGTTCTTGTTTTCACTGCTTCCTTGTTCTCTAGCGATTCTTGCTGCGCGCTGGGATTTCCTTCCACATTTCCGTCGTTGTTTCTGCGTTTTCACCACCGGCGCCGCCGTAGCGCAATGGGGAAGTCGAAGAAGTCCTCGTCTGCCGTTGGGACCAGCGCCGCCGGAGGACAGAAAGGCACCGCCGCTACCCGTGTCACCGACGGTGGCTGGCGGCGATCAGAGACGCGGGAGAGCGATCTCCGCAAGCTTCGCGAGCAGGGACTGATCCCGCAAGATAGGGAGGCTGTGAAACTTCCTGGCAATGAGGTAATCCCCCGTCCCCCATCTGGGTATCAGGTTATGTTTCTCGCATTCGTTATGCGTGGGTTCTCTTTTCCAGTCCACAATTTCCTCCGTGGACTGCTCTTCTTTTATGGGATCCAGCTTCATCATCTGTCTCCCAATTCTCTTCTCCACATTGCGTGTTTTGTCACTTTTTGCGAGTGCTGGCTTGGCATTGAGCCGCACTTCGCTCTCTTCCGGAAGCTCTATTCCGTGAAGAGGCAATCCGGTTCGGATGGTGTGTATCCCATTGGGGGTTGCATCATTTCCCTTAGTCCCAATCTTCTGTTCTTTTCTTTTTCCATGTCCGAATCTCAAGATCTTGGCGGAGGCGATGGTTTTATATCCGCGACTCCGTAGTGCCCGGGCAAGATTTTGGTCTTGTTCCCTTTGACCCCTCCCAAATGATTGAGCCGAAAAGGTCTTGGAAAAACCAAATCTTGGACGGTGAGAAGGCGGAGATAGAGGCCCTTTACCATCGGGTGGAGGATCTCCAGCTGATTCCGGAGAAGGAGGTGAACGGCGTGGACATCATCCGGACTTTTCTTGAGTGTCGGGTGCAACCTCTCCAAGCGAGGGCGCACCCGATGTTTCTTTATTCTGGGCGCCGTGATCCAACAAGGGTTTCGGCTGAGAAAATCTCTGAGGGGGATCTTGACAGGGCCCTTCGTGCGCTGCTGAAGTTCAAGGTCGGAGAAGAAATCCCGGGGAAGTCGCTAACTCCTCCATTTTCTTCGACGTTGGCCGTACCGCAGGTGTAGATTTGTGCACGTAGTGCTTTTTGTAGGCTGTGTATTTATTTCCTTTGTTTGCTAACGAAGTTCCTTCATATTTTGCAGAGCTTCAAAGTGTCGGGCATGGTACCTCCATTGCCCGAATTATTTCCGGCTGCCCCGGATAATGAAGTGGTTGAGTCCGTGTCCGAGCTGCCGTCGGTGCGATCTTCGGCGGAGGATGCCGACGAGTCGAGTGAGGACCATATGCGCAAGCGGGCACGGAGCTCCAGCGAGTCTTCGGATGCCTCAACTCCTCCGACTCCCAGAAACCCTCTGGGCCTTGAGCGTCATAGTGACGGTCAAGGAGGTTCTTCCTCTCCCCTTCCTGCCATTCCTGTGCGGGCTGTAGCCCCGCACCCGCCAGCGAAGCGGAAGAAGGAAGAGAAAACGGAGGAGGAGAAGGAAGAGAAGAAAGAGGAGAAGAGAGTCCGAAGGACTCCTCCTGTCTTCGACCTAAGCTCGCTTGGCTCGTAAGTTTTCTTGTTGTACTATTGTCCTTTTTCCTTCATGATTTTTGCGCTTGTACTGATTGATTAAATGCAGCATTCCTCCCATGATTCCTCCAGTGATGGTGCGCGGGAGATGATGGGGAGTCAAGATTGCGTCTCCTCCTCCTCAAGCAGTGGCGACTTGGGCGCTCCGGATCCTCCTGTGCAGGAGGCGCAGGTGGTTGCGCCTCAGAATTTTGCAGGCGGGCCTTCGGAGTCGCCATCAGAGCATGTAAGTTCCTTTATTTTATGTCACAGGGGGAGCCCCTGAGTATCTTCGTGTGCGAATTTTGTTTTTACTCCTTTGTGTTGGGCGTAGCCCCCAAGTCCTTTTCTTACTGCTATTGCTTTTTCCTCAGCCTTTTGTGCAGGAGGCCAAGCGGCTGGTGCAAGAGCGCCTGGCACTGGAGGCGAACCTTCGGCAGCTTCAAGGTATCCATCTGTCTTCCAATGCCTCTCTTATGTATCCTGGTTCTGTTGTTTGACACTTGTTTATCTTGAATGCAGAGGAGCATAACGATTCTCTCCGTAAGGTCGACGCTCTCAAGAAGAGCATGTAAGACCCGATACATGTTAGAGAGATATGACCAAGAACTCATCGTTTTCGCGATTTATGGCCGTTTTCATGAGCTATTGCCCACTGTTTTGGTGTTCTAGGGTGATTTACAACGACCTTAAGACCCGATACATGTTTGAGAGTTATGACCAAAAACTCGTCGTTTTTGTGTTTTTGCCATTTTCATGAGTTATTTCCCACAGTTTTTGCAAGTTTATTCGCAAGGCCTTTAAGACCCGTTACATGTTTGAGAGATATGACTAAAAACTTGTCGTTTTGGCGTTTGATGCCTGTTTTCATGAGCTATTGCCCACAGTTTTTGGCGTTCCAGGGCGATTTACAAAGACCATAAGACCCGAAACATGTTGGAGAGATATGACCCAAGACTCGTAGATTTCGCGTTTTATGGATGTTTTCATGAGCTATTGCCCATGGTTTTATGGTTCCAAGGTGACTTACAACAACCTTAATAACCGATACATGTTTGAGAGTTATGACAAAAACTCGTCGCTTTCGTGTTTTATGACCGATTTCATGAGCTATTGCCCACATTTTTGGGGTCCATGGCAATTTGCATGGTCCATAAGACCCCTCACATGTCTAAGAGATATGTCAAGAAACTCGTCGTTTTCACGTTTTATGGTTGTTTTCATGAGCTATTGCCCACGGTTTTGGGGTTCTAGGGTGATTTACAATGACCTTAAGACCCGTTACATGTTTGAGATATATGACGAAAAACTCGTCGTTTTCGTGTTTTATAGCCGTTTTCATGAGTTGTTTTCCATAGTTTTTGGGTTCCAAGCAGATTTGCAAGGCATGTAAGACCCGATACATGTTGGAGAGATATGACCAAGAACTCGTCGTTTTCGCTTTTGATGGCTGTTTTCATGAGCTATTGCCCACTATTTTTTGTTCTAGGGTGATTTACAACGACCTTAAGACCCGATACATGTTTGAAAGGTATGACGGAAAACTTGTCATTTTTGTGTTTTTTGTTATTTTGATGAGTTATTTCCCACAGTTTCTGGGCTCCAAGCGGATTCGCAAGCCCTTTAAGACATGTTACATGTTTGAGAGATATGACTAAAAACTTGTCGTTTTCGCGTTTGATGGCTGTTTTCATGAGCTATTGACCACAGTTTTTGGCGTTCTAGAGCGATATACAAAGATCTTAAGACCCGATACATGTTGGAGAGATATGACCCAAGACTCGTAGTTTTTGCTTTTTATGGCCGTTTTCATGAGCTATTGCCCATGGTTTTATGGTTCCAAGGTGACTTACAACAACCTTAAGAACCGATATAGGTTTGAGAGTTCTGACCAAAAACTCGTCGGTTTCATGTTTTATGGCCAATTTCATGAGCTATTGCCCACATTTTTGGGTTCCATGGCAATTTGGATGGTCCATAAGACCCCTCACATGTCTAAGAGATATGTCAAGAAACTCGTTGTTTTCGCGTTTTATGGTTGTTTTCATGAGATATTGCCCATAGTTTTGGGGGTCTAGGGTGATTTACAATGACCTTAAGACCTGTTACATGTTTGAGATATATGACCAAAAACTCGTCGTTTTCGTGTTTTATAGCCGTTTTCATGAGTTGTTTTCCATATTTTTTGGGTTTCGAGCAGATTTTCAAGGCCTGTAAACCCGATACATGTTCTAGAGATATGACCAGAAACTCCTCGTTTTCGTGTTTTATGGCCGTTTTCATGAGCTATTGCCCACTGTTTTGGTGTCCTAGGGTGATTTACAATGACCTTAAGACTCGATACATGTTTGAGAGTTATGACCAAAAACTCATCGTTTTTGTGTTTTTTGCCATTTTCATGAGTTATTTCCCACGGTTTTTGGGCTGCAAGCGCATTCGCAAGGCCTTTAAGACCCGTTACATGTTTGAGAGATATGACTAAAAACTTGTCGTTTTCGCGTTTGATGGCTGTTTTCATGAGCTATTGCCCACAGTTTTTGGCGTTCCAAGGCGATTTACAAAGACCATAAGACCCGAAACATGTTGGAGAGATATGACCCAAGACTCGTAGATTTCGCGTTTTATGGATGTTTTCATGAGATATTGCCCATGGTTTTATGGTTCCAAGGTGACTTACAACAACCTTAATAACCGATACATGTTTGAGAGTTATGACCAAAAACTCGTCGCTTTCGTGTTTTATGAACGATTTCATGAGCTATTGCCCACATTTTTGGGGTCCATGGCAATTTGCATGGTCCATAAGACCCCTCACATGTCTAAGAGATATGTCAAGAAACTCGTCGTTTTCACGTTTTATGGTTGTTTTCATGAGCTATTGCCCACGGTTTTGGGGTTCTAGGGTGATTTACAATGACCTTAAGACCCGTTACATGTTTGAGATATATGACGAAAAACTCGTCGTTTTCGTGTTTTATAGCCGTTTTCATGAGTTGTTTTCCATAGTTTTTGGGTTCCAAGCAGATTTGCAAGGCATGTAAGACCCGATACATGTTGGAGAGATATGACCAAGAACTCGTCGTTTTCGCGTTTTATGGCTGTTTTCATGAGCTATTGCCCACTTTTTTGTGTTCTAGGGTGATTTACAACGACCTTAAGACCCGATACATGTTTGAAAGGTATGACGAAAAACTTGTCATTTTTGTGTTTTTTGTTATTTTGATGAGTTATTTCCCTCAGTTTTTGGGATCCAAGCGGATTCGCAAGCCCTTTAAGACATGTTACATGTTTGAGAGATATGACTAAAAACTTGTCGTTTTCGCGTTTGATGGCCGTTTTCATGAGCTATTGCCCATGGTTTTATGGTTCCAAGGTCACTTACAACAACCTTAAGAACCAAGACAGGTTTGAGAGTTCTGACCAAAAACTCGTCGGTTTCATGTTTTATGGCCGATTTCATGAGCTATTGCCCACATTTTTGGGTTCCATGGCAATTTGCATGGTCCATAAGACCCCTCACATGTCTCAGAGATATGTCAAGAAACTCGTTGTTTTCGCGTTTTATGGTTGTTATCCTGAGCTATTGCCCACAGTTTTAGGGTTCTAGGGTGATTTACAATGACCTTAAGACCCGTTACATGTTTGAGACATATGACGAAAAACTCGTCGTTTTCGTGTTTTATAGCCGTTTTCATGAGTTGTTTTCGATAGTTTTTGGGTTCCAAGCGGATTTGCAAGGCCTGTAAGACCCGATACATGTTGGAGAGATATGACCAAAAACTACTCGTTTTCGCGTTTTATGGCCGTATTCATGAGCTATTGCCCACTGTTTCGGTGTTCTAGGGTGATTTACAATGACCTTAAGACCCGATACATGTTTGAGAGTTATGACCAAAAACTCGTCGATTTTGTGTTTTTTGCCATTTTCATGAGTTATTTCCCACAATTTTTGGGCTGCAAGCGCATTCGCAAAGCCTTTAAGACTCGTTACATGTTTGAGAGATATGACTAAAAACTTGTCGTTTCGCGTTTGATGGCTGTTTTCATGAGCTATTGCCCAAAGTTTTTGGCGTTCCAGGGCGATATACAAAGACCTTAAGACCCGATAAATGTTGGAGAGATATGACCCAAGACTCGTAGTTTTAATGTTTTATGGCCGTTTTCATGAGCTATTGCCCATGGTTTTATGGTTCCAAGGTGACTTGCAACAACCTTAAGAACCGATACATGTTTGAGAGTTCTAACCAAAAACTCGTCGTATTCGTGTTTTATGGCCAATTTCATGAGCTATTGCCCACATTTTTGGGTTCCATGGCAATTTGCATGGTCCATATGACCCCTCACATGTCTAAGAGATATGTCAAGAAACTCGTTGTTTTCGCGTTTTATGGTTGTTTTCATGAGCTATTGCCCTTAGTTTTGGGGGTCTAGGGTGATTTACAATGACCTTAAGACCTGTTACATGTTTGAGATATATGACCAAAAACTCGTCGTTTTCGTGTTTTTTAGCCGTTTTCATGAGTTTCTTTCCACATTTTTTGGGTTTCAAGCGGATTTTCAAGGCCTGTAAACCCGATACATGTTGGAGAGATATGACCAAAAACTCCTCGTTTTCGCGTTTTATGGCCGTTTTCATGAGCTATTGCCCACTGTTTTGGTGTTCTAGGGTGATTTACAATGACCTTAAGACCCGATACATGTTTGAGAGTTATGACCAAAAACTCGTCGTTTTTGTGTTTTTTGCCATTTTCATGAGTTATTTCCCACAGTTTTTGGGCTGTAAGCGCATTCGCAAGGTCTTTAATACCCGTTACATGTTTGAGAGATATGACTAAAAATTTGTCGTTTTCGTGTTTGATGGCTGTTTTCATGAGCTATTGCCCACAGTTTTTGGCGTTCTACGGCGATATACAAAGACCTTAAGACCCGATAAATGTTGGAGAGATATGACCCAAGACTCGTAGTTTTCATGTTTTATGGCTGTTTTCATGAGCTATTGCCCATGGTTTTATGGTTCCAAGGTGACTTCCAACAACCTTAAGAACCGATACATGTTTGAGAGTTATGACCAAAAACTCGTCGGTTTCGTGTTTTATGGCCAATTTCATGAGCTATTGCCCACATTTTTAGGTTCCATGGCAATTTGCATGGTCCATAAGACCCCTCACATGTCTAAGAGATATGTCAAGAAACTCGTCGTTTTCGCGTTTTATGGTTGTTTTCATGAGCTATTGCCCACAGTTTTGGTGGTCTAGGGTGATTTACAATGACCTTAAGACCAGTTACATGTTTAAGATATTTGACCACAAACTCGTCGTTTTCTTGTTTTATAGCCATTTTCATGAGTTGTTTTCCATAGTTTTTGGGTTCCAAGCGGATTTGCAAGGCCTGTAAGACCCGATACATGTTGGAGAGATATGACCAAGAACTCGTCGTTTTCACGTTTTATGGCTATTTTCATGAGCTATTGCCCACTATTTTGGTGTTCTAGGGTGATTTACAACGACCTTAAGACCCGATACATGTTTGAAAGTTATGACGAAAAACTCGTCGTTTTTGTGTTTTTTGTTATTTTGATGAGTTATTTCCCACAGTTTTTGGGCTGCAAGCGCATTCGCAAGCCCTTTAAGACCCGTTACATGTTTGAGAGATATGACTAAAAACTTGTCGTTTTCGCGTTTGATGGTTGTTTTCATGAGCTATTGACCACAGTTTTTGGCGTTCCAGGGCGATATACAAAGACCTTAAGACCCGATACATGTTGGAGAGATATGACCCAAGACTCGTAGCTTTCGCGTTTTATTGCTGTTTTCATGAGCTATTGCCCATGGTTTTATGGTTCCAAGGTGACTTACAACAACCTTATGAACCGATACAGGTTTGAGAGTTCTGACCAAAAACTCGTCGTATTCGTGTTTTATGGCCAATTTCATGAGCTATTGCCCACATTTTTGGGTTCCATGGCAATTTGCATGGTCCATATGACCCCTCACATGTCTAAGAGATATGTCAAGAAACTCGTTGTTTTCGCGTTTTATGGTTGTTTTCATGAGCTATTGCCCATAGTTTTGGGGGTCTAGGGTGATTTACAATGACCTTAAGACCTGTTACATGTTTGAGATATATGACCAAAAACTCGTCGTTTTCGTGTTTTATAGCCGTTTTCATGAGTTTCTTTCCACATTTTTGGGTTTCAAGCGGAGTTTCAAGGCCTGTAAACCCGATACATGTTGGAGAGATATAACCAAAAACTCCTCGTTTTCGCGTTTTATGGCCGTTTTCATGAGCTATTGCCTTGTTTTGGTGATCTAGGGTGATTTACAATGACCTTAAGAACCGATACATGTTTGAGAGTTATGACCAAAAACTCGTCGTTTTTGTGTTTTTTGCCATTTTCACGAGTTATTTCCCACAGTTTTTGGGCTGTAAGCGCATTCGCAAGGTCTTTAATACCCGTTACATGTTTGAGAGATATGACTAAAAATTTGTTGTTATCGCGTTTGATGGCTGTTTTCATGAGCTATTGCCCACAGTTTTTGGCGTTCCAGGGCGATATACAAAGACCTTAAGACCCGATAGAGAGATATGACCCAAGACTCGTAGTTTTCATGTTTTACGGCCGTTTTCATGAGCTATTGCCCATGGTTTTATGATACCAAGGTGACTTCCAACAACCTTAAGAACCGATACATGTTTGAGAGTTATGACTAAAAACTCGTCGGTTTCGTGTTTTCTGGTCGATTTCATGAGCTATTGCCCACATTTTTAGGTTCCATGGCAATTTGCATGGTCCATAAGACCCCTCATATGTCTAAGAGATATGTCAAGAAACTCGTCGTTTTCGCGTTTTATGGTTGTTTTCATGAGATATTGCCCACAGTTTTGGTGGTCTAGGGTGATTTACAATAACCTTAAGACCCGTTACATGTTTCAGCTATTTGACCAAAAACTCGTTGTTTTCGTGTTTTATAGCCATTTTCATGAGTTGTTTTCCATAGTTTTTGGGTTCCAAGCGGATTTGCAAGGCCTGTAAGACCCGATACATGTTGGAGAGATATGACCAAGAACTCGTCGTTTTCACGTTTTGTGGCTGTTTTCATGAGCTATTGCCCACTATTTTGGTGTTCCAAGGTGATTTACAACGACCTTAAGACCCGATACATGTTTGAAAGTTATGACGAAAAACTCGTCGTTTTTGTGTTTTTTGTTATTTCGATGAGTTATTTCCCACAGTTTTGGGCCAAGCGCATTCATAAACCCTTTAAGACCCGTTACATGTTTGAGAGATATGACTAAAAACTTGTCGTTTTCGCGTTTGATGGCTGTTTTCATGAGCTATTGACCATAGTTTTTGGCGTTCCAGAGCGATATACAAAGACCTTAAGACCCGATACATGTTGGAGAGATATGACCCAAGAATCATAGTTTTCGCGTTTTATGGTCGTTTTCATGAGCTATTGCCCATGGTTTTATGGTTCCTAGGTGACTTACAACAACCTTAAGAACCGATACAGGTTTGAGAGTTCTGACCAAAAACTTGTCGGTTTCGTGTTTTATGGCCAATTTCATGAGCTATTGCCCACATTTTTAGGTTCCATGGCAATTTGCATGGTCCATAAGACCCCTGAAAAGTCTAAGAGATATGTCAAGAAACTCTTCGTTTTCAAGTTTTATGGTTGTTTTCATGAGCTATTGCCCATAGTTTTGGGGGTCTAGGGTGATTTACAATGACCTTAAGACCTGTTACATGTTTGAGATATATGACCAAAAACTCGTCGTTTTCGTGTTTTATAGCCGTTTTCATGAGTTGTTTTCCATAGTTTTTGGGTTCCAAGCGGATTTGCAAGGCATGTAAGACCCGATACATGTTGGAGAGATATGACCAAGAACTCGTCGTTTTCGCGTTTTATGGCTGTTTTCATGAGCTATTGCCCACTTTTTTGTGTTCTAGGGTGATTTACAACGACCTTAAGACCCGATACATGTTTGAAAGGTATGACGAAAAACTTGTCATTTTTGTGTTTTTTGTTATTTTGATGAGTTATTTCCCTCAGTTTTTGGGATCCAAGCGGATTCGCAAGCCCTTTAAGACATGTTACATGTTTGAGAGATATGACTAAAAACTTGTCGTTTTCGCGTTTGATGGCCGTTTTCATGAGCTATTGCCCATGGTTTTATGGTTCCAAGGTCACTTACAACAACCTTAAGAACCAATACAGGTTTGAGAGTTCTGACCAAAAACTCGTCGGTTTCATGTTTTATGGCCGATTTCATGAGCTATTGCCCACATTTTTGGGTTCCATGGCAATTTGCATGGTCCATAAGACCCCTCACATGTCTCAGAGATATGTCAAGAAACTCGTTGTTTTCGTGTTTTATGGTTGTTATCCTGAGCTATTGCCCACAGTTTTAGGGTTCTAGGGTGATTTACAATGACCTTAAGACCCGTTACATGTTTGAGACATATGACGAAAAAACTGCGTTTCGTGTTTATAGCCGTTTTCATGAGTTTATTTCTATAGTTTTTGGGTTCCAAGCGGATTTGCAAGGCCTGTAAGACCCGATACATGTTGGAGAGATATGACCAAAAACTACTCGTTTTCGCGTTTTATGGCCGTATTCATGAGCTATTGCCCACTGTTTCGGTGTTCTAGGGTGATTTACAATGACCTTAAGACCCGATACATGTTTGAGAGTTATGACCAAAAACTCGTCAATTTTGTGTTTTTTGCCATTTTCATGAGTTATTTCCCACAATTTTTGGGCTGCAAGCGCATTCGCAAAGCCTTTAAGACTCGTTACATGTTTGAGAGATATGACTAAAAACTTGTCGTTTCGCGTTTGATGGCTGTTTTCATGAGCTATTGCCCAAAGTTTTTGGCGTTCCAGGGCGATATACAAAGACCTTAAGACCCGATAAAGGTTGGATATATATGACACAATAATCTTAGTTTTAATGTTTTATGGCAGTTTTCATGAGCTGTGCCCATGGTTTTATGGTTCCAAGGTGACTTGCAACAACCTTAAGAACCGATACATGTTTGAGAGTTCTAACCAAAAACTCGTCGTATTCGTGTTTTATGGCCAATTTCATGAGCTATTGCCCACATTTTTGGGTTCCATGGCAATTTGCATGGTCCATATGACCCCTCACATGTCTAAGAGATATGTCAAGAAACTCGTTGTTTTCGCGTTTTATGGTTGTTTTCATGAGCTATTGCCCTTAGTTTTGGGGGTCTAGGGTGATTTACAATGACCTTAAGACCTGTTACATGTTTGAGATATATGACCAAAAACTCGTCGTTTTCGTGTTTTATAGCCGTTTTCATGAATTGTTTTCCACATTTTTTGGGTTCCAAGCGGATTTTCAAGGCCTGTAAACCCGATACATGTTGGAGAGATATGACCAAAAACTCCTCGTTTTCGCGTTTTATGGTCGTTTTCATGAGCTATTGCCCACTGTTTTGGTGTTCTAGGGTGATTTACAATGACCTTAAGACCCGATACATGTTTGAGAGTTATGACCAAAAACTCGTCGTTTTTGTGTTTTTTGCCATTTTCATGAGTTATTTCCCACAGTTTTTGGGCTGTAGCGCATTATAAGGTCTTTAAGACCCGTTACATGTTTGAGAGATATGACTAAAAACTTGTCGTTTTCGCGTTTGATGGCTGTTTTCATGAGCTATTGCCCACAGTTTTTGGCGTTCCAGGGCGATATACAAAGACCTTAAGACCCGATAAATGTTGGAGAGATATGACCCAAGACTCGTACTTTTCATGTTTTATGGCCGTTTTCATGAGCTATTGCCCATGGTTTTATGGTTCCAAGGTGACTTCCAACAACCTTAAGAACCGATACATGTTTGAGAGTTATGACCAAAAACTCGTCGGTTTCGTGTTTTATGGCCAATTTCATGAGCTATTGCCCACATTTTTAGGTTCCATGGCAATTTGCATGGTCCATAAGACCCCTCACATGTCTAAGAGATATGTCAAGAAACTCGTCGTTTTCGCGTTTTATGGTTGTTTTCATGAGCTATTGCCCACAGTTTTGGTGGTCTAGGGTGATTTACAATGACCTTAAGACCAGTTACATGTTTAAGATATTTGACCACAAACTCGTCGTTTTCGTGTTTTATAGCCATTTTCATGAGTTGTTTTCCATAGTTTTTGGGTTCCAAGCGGATTTGCAAGGCCTGTAAGACCCGATACATGTTGGAGAGATATGACCAAGAACTCGTCGTTTTCACGTTTTATGGCTATTTTCATGAGCTATTGCCCACTATTTTGGTGTTCTAGGGTGATTTACAACGACCTTAAGACCCGATACATGTTTGAAAGTTATGACGAAAAACTCGTCGTTTTTGTGTTTTTTGTTATTTTGATGAGTTATTTACCACAGTTTTTGGGCTGCAAGCGCATTCGCAAGCCCTTTAAGACCCGTTACATGTTTGAGAGATATGACTAAAAACTTGTCGTTTTCGCGTTTGATGGTTGTTTTCATGAGCTATTGACCACAGTTTTTGGCGTTCCAGGGCGATATACAAAGACCTTAAGACCCGATACATGTTGGAGAGATATGACCCAAGACTCGTAGCTTTCGCGTTTTATTGCTGTTTTCATGAGCTATTGCCCATGGTTTTATGGTTCCAAGGTGACTTACAACAACCTTATGAACCGATACAGGTTTGAGAGTTCTGACCAAAAACTCGTCGTATTCGTGTTTTATGGCCAATTTCATGAGCTATTGCCCACATTTTTGGGTTCCATGGCAATTTGCATGGTCCATATGACCCCTCACATGTCTAAGAGATATGTCAAGAAACTCGTTGTTTTCGCGTTTTATGGTTGTTTTCATGAGCTATTGCCCATAGTTTTGGGGGTCTAGGGTGATTTACAATGACCTTAAGACCTGTTACATGTTTGAGATATATGACCAAAAACTCGTCGTTTTCGTGTTTTATAGCCGTTTTCATGAGTTTCTTTCCACATTTTTGGGTTTCAAGCGGAGTTTCAAGGCCTGTAAACCCGATACATGTTGGAGAGATATAACCAAAAACTCCTCGTTTTCGCGTTTTATGGCCGTTTTCATGAGCTATTGCCCACTGTTTTGGTGATCTAGGGTGATTTACAATGACCTTAAGAACCGATACATGTTTGAGAGTTATGACCAAAAACTCGTCGTTTTTGTGTTTTTTGCCATTTTCACGAGTTATTTCCCACAGTTTTTGGGCTGTAAGCGCATTCGCAAGGTCTTTAATACCCGTTACATGTTTGAGAGATATGACTAAAAATTTGTTGTTATCGCGTTTGATGGCTGTTTTCATGAGCTATTGCCCACAGTTTTTGGCGTTCCAGGGCGATATACAAAGACCTTAAGACCCGATAGAGAGATATGACCCAAGACTCGTAGTTTTCATGTTTTACGGCCGTTTTCATGAGCTATTGCCCATGGTTTTATGGTTCCAAGGTGACTTCCAACAACCTTAAGAACCGATACATGTTTGAGAGTTATGACTAAAAACTCGTCGGTTTCGTGTTTTCTGGTCGATTTCATGAGCTATTGCCCACATTTTTAGGTTCCATGGCAATTTGCATGGTCCATAAGACCCCTCACATGTCTAAGAGATATGTCAAGAAACTCGTCGTTTTCGCGTTTTATGGTTGTTTTCATGAGATATTGCCCACAGTTTTGGTGGTCTAGGGTGATTTACAATAACCTTAAGACCCGTTACATGTTTCAGATATTTGACCAAAAACTCGTTGTTTTCGTGTTTTATAGCCATTTTCATGAGTTGTTTTCCATAGTTTTTGGGTTCCAAGCGGATTTGCAAGGCCTGTAAGACCCGATACATGTTGGAGAGATATGACCAAGAACTCGTCGTTTTCACGTTTTGTGGCTATTTCATGAGCTATTGCCCACTATTTTGGTGTTCCAAGGTTATTTACAACGACCTTAAGACCCGATACATGTTTGAAAGTTATGACGAAAAACTCGTCGTTTTTGTGTTTTTTGTTATTTTGATGAGTTATTTCCCACAGTTTTTAGGCTGCAAGCGCATTCGCAAGCCCTTTAAGACCCGTTACATGTTTGAGAGATATGACTAAAAACTTGTCGTTTTCGCGTTTGATGGCTGTTTTCATGAGCTATTGACCATAGTTTTTGGCGTTCCAGAGCGATATACAAAGACCTTAAGACCCGATACATGTTGGAGAGATATGACCCAAGAATCATAGTTTTCGCGTTTTATGGTCGTTTTCATGAGCTATTGCCCATGGTTTTATGGTTCCTAGGTGACTTACAACAACCTTAAGAACCGATACAGGTTTGAGAGTTCTGACCAAAAACTTGTCGGTTTCGTGTTTTATGGCCAATTTCATGAGCTATTGCCCACATTTTTAGGTTCCATGGCAATTTGCATGGTCCATAAGACCCCTGAAAAGTCTAAGAGATATGTCAAGAAACTCTTCGTTTTCAAGTTTTATGGTTGTTTTCATGAGCTATTGCCCATAGTTTTGGGGGTCTAGGGTGATTTACAATGACCTTAAGACCTGTTACATGTTTGAGATATATGACCAAAAACTCGTCGTTTTCGTGTTTTATAGCCGTTTTCATGAGTTGTTTTCCATAGTTTTTGGGTTCCAAGCGGATTTGCAAGGCATTTAAGACCCGATACATGTTGGAGAGATATGACCAAGAACTCGTCGTTTTCGCGTTTTATGGCTGTTTTCATGAGCTATTGCCCACTTTTTTGTGTTATATGGTGAATTACAAAGACCATAATAACCGATACATGTTTGAAAGGTATTACGAAAAACTTGTCATTTTGTGTTTTTGTTATTTTGATTATTTATTTCCCTCAGTTTTTGGGATCCAAGCGGATTCGCAAGCCCTTTAAGACATGTTACATGTTTGAGAGATATGACTAAAAACTTGTCGTTTTCGCGTTTGATGGCCGTTTTCATGAGCTATTGCCCATGGTTTTATGGTTCCAAGGTCACTTACAACAACCTTAAGAACCAATACAGGTTTGACAGTTTTTGGGGTCTATGGTGATTTACAATGACCTTAAGACCTGTTACATGTTTGAGATATATGACCAAAAACTCGTCGTTTTCGTGTTTTATGGCCGTTTCATGAGTTATTTTCCATTGTTTTTGGGTTCCAAGCTGATTTGCAAGGCCTATAAGACCTGATACATGTTGGAGAGATATCACCAAGAACTCGTCGTTTTCGTGTTTTTTGTTATTTTGATGAGTTATTTCCCACAGTTTTTGGGCTGCAAGCGCATTCGGAAGCCCTTTAAGACCCAATACATGTTGGAGAGATATGACCCAAGACTCGTAGTTTTCGTGTTTTATGGCCGTTTTTATGAGCTATTGCCCATGGTTTTATGGTTCCAAGGTGACTTACAACAACCTTAAGGACCGATACAGGTTTGAGAGTTCTGACCAAAAACTCGTCTGATGAGGTTTAATCTCGTCAATGCCCATTATTATGGACTTGGGTTTTGGATAAGATGGGGATGCTGGAGATCGTGGCACGGTTACTAGACAAGTAACCAGTCGACACGAGATTTACCCAGGTTCAGGCCCCCGGAGGGAAAACCCTACTCCTACTTGTCTGATCTTGATTACGGCGGAACCGAAGGTTACATGGTGCGCAGATTCGATCTGGCGAGGAGGCGTGTTCGAAAGTATGAGTCGAGAGATCTAGGACGTGCCATCCTGGCCTTTATATAGACTTAGGCAGGTCCCGAGCATAGTCCTAGTCGGTTACAAGTTCTAGGGTTTTACCCCTTTGAATTTCCTATCTGCACTAGTCTTGCTCTCCAAGGATCCGAAGACGTCATGGGCTTTGGCCACCCGAAAATCTTCATGGGCCAGTCTGCTGTGGGCCTTCCTTGGGTTGGACCAGGTATGCTGAAGTAAGGTACCCATAGGGTATAACCATGTCAATAGCCCCCGAGTGATCAGTCGAATTGTAGATTCGGCTGAGGACTCTTTAATCCTTCGGGTGAAACTAAGCAGTAACAGTATTTGTGCGTAGGGATTGTTGATGCGGGTGCCTGACTCACCCAACGGATCAGGGCCAGTTAACTGTCTTAGGACGAAACAACACGATCTTCATCAGGTTCGAGTCCCTTAACTTGAACCCGGAACATATGCTGGCGTAATTAGACTCAGGCCGCGGAGGACTTACAGGAGTGGAATTCCAGTGTTTTTAATTGATGTACCCAACGCGTCCGTCGGGATTTTTCATCACGCCTGTTGGCATGGATTTATACTAGCGAGCGCCTTGATCATGCGTTGTCAGGCCATCAGATGATATCTGCAGGTCTTATCTTTGCGTCGGAGACGCAGCATCCGAACATTTATCACCACGGAGGTGCTTCGGGTGTCCTAGAAGATTGTCGCTCCCTCGGCCGTTTTGTTGGGGCAAAGTTGCCAAAAAGTTTTTGCGTGCTGATCCGAAAGATCGCCAGTCGAAGATTTCATAGGGTGCGCGACCAGTGCTCCCTATGGGAGTAGCCCCCGAGTGTCTGTTCGAGTCGTAGACTCGAGCAGAGACTTTAGATCAAGCATTGTTCAGTTGTTAAGTCCGTAGGACACGAAAATTTTCGGATGCTTAAATTCATCCTCCCTATGGGAGTAGCCCTCGAGTCCGTAGTGGAGTCGTAGACTCGACGTAGGACTCGAAGAAATACTTTGTCTTTATTCATCTTCTGGGTGCGCGGCCTCGATAAAGGTAGCCCGAGTATTTAGTCGAATCGAAGATTCGAGTGAGTACTCTTAGCTGTGGAGCCGAAGAATTGTAGTTGGTGCTAGTATAACTTTTGATGACCTCAGTGCTGACGATCGATGACCTCAAGCGTCTGCTATGCCAGAGATGACTTGACTGGACGAAGCGTGGGTCCCACTTGCTGACTTTGAATTGACCGATCACGCCTGGCCTGGAGATAATTACGGCGTCTCCTCGATTTCCGCGCGTAGTGGATGGCGTGGTAACGAAGGTTCGTTGTGATGCTGACACGTGTACGGCCGGATCTACCGTTGGCGTTAGGTCTTCTGGATGGACGGCTGTCGTGCGTCGTCTTCGCTGTTATAATCATTGAGGAGAGCAGCGGTTTGTTTTCACCGCACCAGTTCTTGTTTTCACTGCTTCCTTGTTCTCTAGCGATTCTTGCTGCGCGCTGGGATTTCCTTCCACATTTCCGTTGTTGTTTCTGCGTTTTCACCACCGGCACCACCGTAGCGCAATGGGGAAGTCGAAGAAGTCCTCGTCTGCCGTTGGGACCAGCGCCACCGGAGGACAGAAAGGCACCGCCGCTACCCGTGTCACCGATGGTTGCTGGCGGTGATCAGAGACGCGGGAGAGCGATCTCCGCAAGCTTCGCGAGAGGGGCCTGATCCCGCAAGATAGGGAGGCTGTGAAACTTCCTGGCAATGAGGTAATCCCCCGTCCCCCATCTGGGTATCGGGTTATGTTTCTCGCATTCGTTATGCGTGGGTTCTCTTTTCCAGTCCACAATTTCCTTCGTGGACTGCTCTTCTTTTATGGGATTCAGCTTCATCATCTGTCTCCCAATTCTCTTCTCCACATTGCGTGTTTTGTCACTTTTTGCGAGTGCTGGCTTGGCATTGAGCCGCACTTCGGTCTCTTCCGGAAGCTCTATTCCGTGAAGAGGCAATCCGGTTCAGATGGTGTGTATCCCATTGGGGGTTGCATCATTTCCCTTAGTCCCAATCTTCTGTTCTTTTCTTTTTCCATGTCCGAATCTGTAAGATCTTGGCGAGGCGATGGTTTTATATCCGCGACTCCGTAGTGCCCGGGCAAGATTTTGGTCTTGTTCCCTTTGACCCCTCCCAAATGATTGAGCCGAAAATGTCTTGGAAAAACCAAATCTTGGACAGTGAGAAGGCGGAGATAGAGGCCCTTTACCATCGGGTGGAGGATCTCCAGCTGATTCCGGAGAAGGAGGTGAACGGCGTGGACATCATCCGGACTTTTGTTGAGCGTCGGGTGCAACCTCTCCAAGCGAGGGCACACCCGATGTTTCTTTATTCTAGGCGCCGTGATCCAACAAGGGTTTCGGCTCAGAAAATCTCCGAGGGGGATCTTGACAGGGCCCTTCGTGCGCTGCTAAAGTTCAAGGTCGGAGAAGAAATCCCGGGGAAGTCGCTAACTCCTCCATTTTCTTCGACGTTGGTCGTACCGCAGGTGTAGATTTGTGCACGTAGTGCTTTTTGTAGGCTGTGTATTTATTTCCTTTGTTTGCTAACGAAGTTCCTTCTGATTTTGCAGAGCTTCAAAGTGTCGGGCATGGTACCTCCATTGCCCGAATTATTCGGCTGCCGGATAATGAAGTGGTTGAGTCCGTGTCGAGCTGCGTCGGCGCGATCTCCGGCGGAGGATGCCGGAGTCGAGTGAGGACCATACGCTGCAGCTGGCAGAGCTCCAGCGAGTCTTGGATGCCTCGACTCCTCCGACTCCCGAAACCCTCTGGGCCTTGGCGTCATAGTGGCGGTCATGGAGTTCTTCCTCTCCCTTCTGACATTCCTGTGCGGGCTGTGGCCCGCCCGCCAGCGGAAGAAGGAAGAGAAAAGGAGGAGAAGAAGGAAGAGAAGAAAGAGGAGAAGAGAGTCCTGAGGACTCCTCCATCTTCGACTGAGCTCGCTTGGCTCGTAAGTTTCTTGTTGTACTATTGTCCTTTTTCCTTCATGATTTTTGCGCTTGTCTTGATTGATTAGACGCAGGCATTCCTCCCATGATTCCTCCGGTGATGGTGCGCGGAGATGATGGGGAGTCAAGATGCGTCTCCTCCTCCTCAAGCGGTGGCGACTTGAGGCGCGCTCGGATCCTCTGCAGGAGGCGCAGTGGTGGTTCGCCTCGAAATTTCGTGAGCGGGCCTTCGGAGTCGCCATCAGAGCATGTAAGTTCCTTTATTTTATGTCACAGGGGGAGCCCCCGAGTATCTTCATGTGCGAATTTTTTTTTTACTCCTTGGTGTTGGGCGTAGCCCCCAAGTCCTTTTCTTACTGCTATTGCTTTTTCCTCAGCCTTTTGTGCAGGAGGCCAAGCGGCTGGTGCAAGAGCGCCTGGCGCTGGAGGCGAACCTTCGGCAGCTTCAAGGTATCCATCTGTCTTTCAATGCCTCTCTTATGTATCCTGGTTCTGTTGTTTGACACTTGTTTATCTTGAATGCAGAGGAGCATAACGATTCTCTCCGTAAGGTCGACGCTCTCAAGAAGAGCCTTGGTCAGTCGGAGCAGAAGGCAGAAGCCGCCATTAGCCGAAGAGCTCGAGCTAAAGCTGACTAAGGCAGCCGAAGCGAAGGAGCGTCTGCAGCAGGAGGCCGCGGATCGTGAGGAGCAGCTGGCCACTGTTGCGGCTGCTCGTGAAAAAGAGGTAGCAACAAAGCTCATGGCTGCTGCCAAGGCTCTTTCGGGTGAGTGCTAATTTTGTACTTGTTTCTTTTTCTTCGGGTCTTCTTCTGTGCTGATTTTCTTCATGCTTACCTTCTTATTTTTTGTCTCAGATGCCGCAGGCAACGAGTTCGACCGCGGTGCTCTAGAGCACGGGAGTGCCCTAGATGATGCCACTGTGGCGGTCGAAGACCGCTGCAGCACCGTCGTCAGCTCCCTTGCCAAGGCGAAAGATGTCCTTGGTCGCTTCTACAAGGAGCTTGTCCCGAAGGGCGCAGCCCTTGATGATGTGGATGCTCTGGCGGAGGCTCACAATAGCGCTGCGGCGTCTGGCTAAGCAGAAGGGCATCGGCACATCCGTCGGGCTGGCGATGGCCTTGGCGGCTGGAGCGGAGCTGGATCTGCCCCAGATCACCTCTCGGATGCCGAGGGCTGCGGATGGGCCCAAGCTCATTGATTTGCTGTCTGAGTATGCACTGCGGCAGCAAGGCGGGGCCAAAGCTAGGCAGTCTAGCTCCGAGGCGACTCAGGGTCCTACATCTTAGGCGTAGTAGACGTAGGGTAGTTTGTAGTCTACTTTTGTTGTAAATATCTTGAAGAAATACCATCCTTGTGCCACGTAGTGGCCTTATATATTTAATGAATTCCTCTGAGTTGCGCTCTATCCTTGGTTGAATGTCTGTGTTCCTTTCTTTTTCTGCTGCTATAGGTTCCTTCGGGTGCTGACCCAGTTGACACCTCATCCGCAATGCCATTGCGACCATCGTTGGATGATTCCTCGCAGCTCACTTTCCTTCGGGATCGCGTGCGTAGTCTGGAGAGGGAGTTGCTCGGGTTCTGTGATCCGACGCGTTTAGAAGTCCAAGGCGGATCGTGGTGCAGCCAGAGAGGAGTACTTGATGACGGAGCTGGTTCGGCTGTCCGAGCAGCTGCAATGTAAGTTGTTCTTGGTTCGAGCTGTATCTCAGTTCTTCGGATGAGCCTGCTGGCCTTATTCTTGTTCTGTGCAATTGTCGCGGGTGCGAATCTTGCTCCGAGGGAAGAAAAAGAGCATGTCGCTATTCGGGTCAATTGCTTGACTCAACAGGACATGGAGGCTGGCGGCTTCTTCTGGATGGATCGCGATCGCGCCATGGCTCTGGCGACGGTGCAGGATCGTGTTTATCAAGTTTCACGGGTGTTCCGGCAAGTGTAGACATCACTTTCCTTGGTGCTGCATGTCATGTTTCCTTTAGATGCCGTATCGACGACCCTTGCGGGTCTTCTGTCGAAGTTTCGGAGTGTGAGCAATGTCAAGGAGTTGGTGCAGCAGCAGCTCGTCGTGGGAGTGAAGGTTGCTTTGTCTCTTGTGAGGGTGCACCGTCCTGACGTAGATTTGGCTGCTGTGGTAGCTGGGCCACCTCCTCGGCCGGACGGCGGTGAGTGGGACATGCGCCCGCATTACACAGCTGTAAGGCAGTATGCCGAACAGGTCGTATATTTGTTTGAGCAGCGTGCTCGGGTTATTCTTCAGAATAGGTAGGACCTAAAAATAAACAGATAGATGTAAAATTTGTATATTTCGGCTGGGCGTGTTGTGCCCTTTGTTATAAAGGTTCGTTTGTTGTTAGCACGCAGTGCTTTGATTGAGTACGTGTCCTTTTCGTTTGCCTGACGTTGTCAGCTACTCAGGTGTACACGTTTGATCCTCAGTCGATGAAATCGTGAGGTGGGGGGAGCCCCCGAGTGCTTATGTAGCATGTAGTAAAGTTGCGAGAATAGCGAACTGAAGTTTTGGGGCGAGACACTTAGCTTCATTTATATCGTAATGGAGGAGGTACATTGTTTGGCTGAATAGCCTTGGCTGAAAGCCTTATTGAAAGTAAAAGGGGGTAGGTTGCTACGGATAGAATCGTCGCAGGTGCGCGATGTTCCATGGGTTGGAGTATGCGACTCCAGACTCCACGTGCTTGAGGCGATAGGCGCCACCTGGGATGACTTCGGTGATGACGTAGGGTCCTTCCCATGGTGACTCGAATTTATTCGGTCGCTTTTGCTTGAGTCGCAAGACGAGGTCTCCTACGACGAAGGACCTTGGGCCCAGCCGGCGGCTGTGGTAGTTGCGGAGACTCTGCTGGTACACCGCTGATCGAGCTGCTGCTATATCCCGTGCTTCGTCGAGTGTGTCGACGGCATCTTCGAGTGCAGCCGTGGATTCGGCTTCGCTGTAAGAGACGACTCGTGGGGCCTGGTGGCGTACTTCGGCTGGTAGCACGGCCTCAGCTCCGTGCACCATGAAGAACGGTGTGTAGCCGGTGGAGCTGTTTGGCGTAGTCTGTAAGCTCCATAGGACAGATGGTAGCTCTTTCGTCCAGTTTCCAGCTTTTTGTTCGAGTGAGCAGATGAGGCGCTTCTTGATGACGGCGCCGATTAGGCCGTTGACCTTTTCCACTTGCCCGTTTGTTTGCGGGTGTGCCACTGAGGCATACGTGATGTTGATCCCAAGGCCTTCGCAGAAGTCCTGGAATTTTTCGGAGATGAAGTTTGATCCGTTGTCGGTAATGATGTTGTGTGGTACGCCGAACCTGTAGACAATGGACTCGAAGAACTTGACGGCAGTTTTGCCTTTCTGGTTGGTGACCGGCATGGCCTCGATCCACTTGGTGAATTTGTCGACTGCAACCAGGAGGAAGACGTGTCCCCCTTTCGATGATTTTGGCAGTTTGCCGATCATGTCAAGGCCCCATTGAGCAAAAGGCCAGGCTATGGGTATGGGTCTGAGCTCGGACCCGGGTGCGTGCGGTTTGTCGGCGAACCGTTGACATCCGTTGCATCTTTGGAAGATGTCCTTTGCGTCGCTCATGGCCGTTGGCCAGTAGAATCCTGCTCGTAGAGCTTTGGCGATAAGGGAGCGGCTGCCTGCGTGGTGGCCGCAGATGCCCTCATGGATGTCTTGAAGTATGGCTTTGCCGTCGTCGATGGTGACGCACCGTTGTAGTACACCCGTGATGATGCGTTTGTACAGCTCGCCGTTGATGATGGTGAAGGCTTTTGACCGACGAGATATGCGCCGGGCATCTGTCGGGCTGTCAGGCAGTTCTCCGTTTATCAAGAACTGGAGGTATGGTCGCGTCCAAGTTTCTTCGACTGCCATGACCTGCATTAGGTTGACCGTGGCTACCTCTGTGTCCAGTTTTTGGGTCGCCGTGTCGCCGGGTAGCGTAGCTCCCGAGTGTTCTGCTTCTTCGGGTGATCCCTTGGGGAATTTCCGCTTGATGGATGGCACGCAGATCTGTTCAAGGAACACACCTAGTGGCACCTTTACGCAGGTGGAGCCGATGTTGGCGAGTCTGTCGGCTTCCTCGTTGCTTTCTCGTCCAACGTGTCGAAGCTCGCAGCCGTCGAATTCTCCTTCGAGTGCGTTGTAGAGCGCGCGATACGCGATCATGTTTTCGGCGTGTGCGTCGCACTCATTCATCGTCTGCTGGACGACGAGGTTGGAGTCACCATAGATGACCAGGCGCGTTGCGCCGCATATCTTTGCCATCCTCATGCCATGGATGGGGGCTTCGTATTCGGCCTCGTTATTGGAGGCTCGGAATTTCATCCGGAGAACGTACTTCATCTTGTCTCCTTGCGGGGAGGTCAGTATGACCCCTGCTCCTGATCCAGCTTCTCTCTTGGAGCCGTCGAAGTGCATCGTCCATGATTGCGACATGTCCGGGGTGTCTGGCAGCTGCAGTTCCATCCAATGTACCAGGAAGTCTGGAAGGACTTGAGATTTGATTGCGAGTCGTTTCTCATAGACGATGTCCAGAGGTGACAGTTCGATGCCCCACAGGGCCACGCGTCCTGTGGCCTCTGGATTATTTAGGATGCTGTTTAGGGGTGCCTCGTTGACGACCATCACTTGGTGCTCCTGGAAGTAATGGCTCAGCCGTAGAGCCGTCATGAACATGCTGTAGGCTAGCTTCTGGTAGTGAGGGTACCTCTGCTTTGTTGGTGTCAGTACCTCGCTGAGGTAGTAAATTGGGCGCTGGACCCCGTGGGTCTTGCCTTCTTCGGCTCGTTCGACCACGAGTACGGTGCTGACCACCTGGTGTGTGGCTGCTATGTACAGCAGTAGGGGCTCGTGCTCCTTTGGCGTGACCAAAACGGGCGAGGTGGAGAGGAGCCGCTTGAGGCTTTCGAATGCGTCATTGGCTTCTGGTGTCCACTCGAACTTGTCTGTCTTACACAGTAGCTGGTAGAATGGTAGGGCCTTCTCGCCCATGCGGCTGATGAACCTGCTTAGCGCCGCTATTCGTCCTGCGAGCTGCTGGACGCCTTTGAGGTTTTTTGGCTTCTCCATGGCCATGATGGCTCTGATTTTCTTCGGCTTCGCCTCGATCCCTCGTTGAGAGATGAAGTATCCGAGCAGTTGACCCGATGGGATGCCGAAGGCGCACTTTTCGGGGTTAAGCTTGATCCTGTAGCGATCAAGATTGTCGAACGTCTCGCGGAGATCGTCGATAAGTGTTCTTGCCTCCTTGGTTTTTATTACTATGTCGTCGACATAGACTTGGACGTTGCGACCGATCTGGTCCTTGAGGCAGGCCTGCATGCATCGCTGGTACGTGGCACCCGCGTTCTTTAGCCCGAAGGGCATTGTGTTGTAGCAGAATACTCCGAACGGTGTGATAAACGCCGTTTTCTCTTGATCTTCGACCTTGAGTCGAATCTGGTTATAGCCTGAGTAGGCGTCAAGGAAGGAGAGTTTCTCACAACCTGCAGTTGAATCGATGATTTGAACGATTCGAGGAAGAGGGAAGTGGTCCTTTGGGCAATGCTTGTTTAGTGACGTGAAGTCCACACACATCCGCAGGATGTCCGTGTCCTTCTTCGGGACCATCACCGTGTTTGCAAGCCATTCGCTTTCTTTGATTTCCCTAATGAAGTCTGCAGCGAGTAGTCTATTGATTTCCTTGCCGATAGCTTCGGCTCGTGGCTCCAACAGTCTTCGGATGGACTGCTTGACTGGCTTGGTGTCTGGAAAGACATTGAGTGTGTGCTCGGCAAATTCCCTGGGAACTCCTGGCATGTCCGCAGGACACCAACCAAAGATTTCCCAGCGCTCACGGAGGAATTCGACGAGCGCGCCTTCCTATGCGGCACTGAGGTCGTTGGCGATCAGCGCCGTCTTGGAGGCATCCGTCGGATGGACCTGCACTTTCTTGGTGTTGATGGTGGAGTCGAAGGATATGTCGGGTGCGTTTTGCCTTGTGACTGGGGGTGCCCCGTTGTCCGTCACCTCGCGAAGCCTTACAAGCTCGTCTTGCATGCCGAAAGACTGGGAGATTTTGTTGAAATCCCTGTCGCATTGGTCCGATCGGGTGAAGCTCCTATGGACTGTGATGAATCCCCTTGGTCCTGGCACCTTGAGTAGTAGGTATGCGTAGTGCGGGACGGCCAGGAATCTTGCGAATGCTACACACCCTAGGATGGCGTGGTATTGCGACGGCCAGTCCACCACTTCGAATCCAAGGCGCTCCTGCCGAAAGTTGTCCGGCTTCCCGAAGATGACGTCGAGCCCTATTTTGCCCAGGGGGAATATGCCCTTTCCTGGGACAATGCCGTGGAACGTTGTGTCTGATTGTTCCAGGCTGCATTGCGGGATCCGCATAGCTGCTAGAGTGCTTGCGAACATTAGATTGATGCCGCTGCCGCCGTCCATGAAGACGCGACTCATCTCGAAGCCTCCGATCTGCGCCTCCAGCACCAGGGCAGCATGACCTGGGCGAGGGATCTGGCAAGGGTGATCCACGCGAGTGAATGTGATGCAGGACTCCGATCCGCTGAGGTACTCAGGGATTGCAGGCAGAGTTGCCACGACCAAGTTGATTTGTAGGGTGATTTTCTTCTGCACCCTGTTTGTGGGGCGTCCCTTCAGGATCATATTTAGTGCTCCCTTTGGTGGGGGGTACCCGACCCCGGCGTTGTTTTGCGCTGGTGCGACTGGTTGGTTTGGGCCTCCAATAGGTGGCGGTGGAGGAGCTCCGTGTGCTATTTCTCCTGGCGCGGGTGCGTTTCCGAACGCAGGGGTTGGGGCTTGTTGCCTCATCTGCACCATGCTTTCACTGAGTTTCTGGAACTCGCGGCAGTCCTTGAGCATGTGACTGGCTTTCTTTTTGCCATCTTGTTTGTCGATGTAGAAGTGGATGGTGCATGGACCCGAAAGTTTGTCGAATGCTGAGGGTCCGTTGTCGCGGTCGCGGCGTTGCCACGACTGTGCTGGTCGTCCGCTGTCGCGGAAATTTCCTCCGCGGTATCCTCCGCTGTTGCGGCTGTTGTCGTTGCGGCGGTCGGCGTAGCCAGCTGCGACCATGTCGGGTCCGTCGCGGTCTTCGTATACACGCGATCTCCTCTTGCTGCGGCGTTCTCGCCTTCGGCCGTAGTCGTCCTCTTCATCTGATTGCGCTCGCTGGATGCAATCTTCGTCGTCTGCCCAACTGTTGGCAATTTCCATGAGGTGGTCGAATGCCTTGGGCTTGACACGCCCAAGTTCCTCCTTGAAATCTTGGCGTTTTACGCCGTCTCTGAAGGCGTCGATGGCCCTCTCCTCGGAGATATGTGCTGCGGAGTTCTTGGTGGTAGACCAGCGTAATATGTACGAGCGAATAGATTCCCCCGTTCTCTGAGTGCAGGCTCGCAACTCTTCAATTGAGGCGGGTCTCTTGCTGGTGCCTTTGAAATTTCGGATGAAGCTGTAAGCTAGCTCCTCCCAACTTCGGATGGATCCTAATGATAGGCTGCTGAGCCAGACCCGCGCCGCGCCTGTCAGCTGCAGCTGGAGGCATTGCATGGCGGTTTCTTTGTTACCACCGTGCAGCTTGACGGTTGACAGATAATCGCTGAGCCAAGATTTTGGATCTTGCGTGCCGTTGAACTTCGGAGTATCCGAAGGAAGCTTGAAATTGCGTGGCATCTGTGTTCACCGAACAGATCTGCTGAAGCATCAAGCTCCACAGAGTTCTCCTTCATCTTCATCCATCTCGGACTCGAACGAGCATGCGCGTTTGGCTCGTGCTTTGTCGATTTTGCGCTGTGTAAGCGCGTCTCTGGCGTCGTAGTCGCGTTTATGGCGATGCGAGCTCTTCTTCCTTCGAGGAAGGTCGTGCTCCTCTTCCTCTTCGGATGAAGGGGTGGGGCTCCGGTCGCGCCTGACCAGAGCTTTCTTTTTCGGCTCCGCAGGAGCGTCTTCGTGGAGCACAGCTCCGACGAGTCCGAGTCCGGTGAGTGCGGACTTATGCATGTCTCTTTTAGGGTCCCCTTCCGGAGTTTGGTGGGCCACGAGATACGCAGTGGATGCCATGATCGCAGCTTGCGGTGTCTTCGGGATGATGTTGCCGTCGGCATCCATATCCATGAACGACGTGTTGAGAGTTCCGGTCACATCACGGCGTTCCTTGGGATCCATGTTCTCCACCCACGAGCGGTGCTTGTTTCCCTGGTTTCCGTTCGTGCTAGAGCCGGGTGCCATGGCGGAGAGCGCAGCTTGTCGCGCGCTGGACTCGGAGGCTGCTTGCTTGCGTTTGTCGAGCGTCTCCAGCATCTTGACTTGCTTCTTGTGCTCCTCGATGAGGAGGTAGTGGTACGCCATCAGTAGGTCACGTGGGGAGTCTACAGGCAGGACTGTGTCGCCTGCGACGGCACGGTGTTCCTGGACCCATCCTTCTTTGCTAAGTTGGATGACGTGGCCGTTGTTTTCCCCTTCGGGTGGGGGTGACTGGCTTCTTCTGTTCCTGCCGTTTCCGCCGTTTCTATCCTGCGGGTTAGGGTTTGTGTTGGGCGGCGGGTTGGGCGTTTGCTGCTCCTGGATGACTGCGGCGCATTGGTAGCGCTCGTAGATTGGTTTGCTGCTACCGCAGCTTTCAGATCCGGAACCATAGGTCCCTTCATCCGAAGGAGGATCGCACAGATCGGAGTTGCAGCTGCTGCTGTTGTAGAACTCATCTGTCGATGGTGATGTGCGTAGCACGGGGTGTGGAGCCCCCGAGGCGGGCCTGATCGATGGCACGGGCACCCGCTCAGGAAGGCGGAGTGTGCCAGTTTGTCCCACATGGAAGAAGAAGCTCCCGAACAAAATTTCGAGTCCGTCGCCTACGGGCTCAAAATCCTTCATGGTGGTCGGCGAGTGGGCGGTGAACTCGAATGTGCCGAAGAGGAGGTGATTCTCCGTCGCCACGGAGTTGTAGATCGATCGGGTCGGGACCGTCACGATCGCACAATCAGCAGCCCCGATTCCCACAGAAAATCTTCATGGGCCAGCATATGCCTGCTGTGGGCCTTCCTTGGACTGGACCAGGTATGCTGAAGTAAGGTACCCGTAGGGATAACCATGTCATCGTCGGTTTCGTGTTTTATGGCCAATTTCATGAGCTATTGCCCACATTTTTGGGTTCCATCGCAATTTGCATGGTCCATAAGACCCCTCACATGTCTAAGAGATATGTCAAGAAACTCGGTGTTTTCGCGTTTTATGGTTGTTTTCATGAGCTATTGCCCATAGTTTTGGGGGTCTAGGGTGATTTACAATGACCTTAAGACCTGTTACATGTTTGAGATATATGACCAAAAACTCGTCGTTTTCATGTTTTATAGCCATTTTCATGAGTTGTTTTCCACATTTTTTGGGTTTCAAGCGGATTTTCAAGGCCTGTAACCAGATACATGTTCTAGAGATATGACCAAAAACTCCTCGTTTTCACGTTTTATGGCCGTTTTCATGAGCTATTGCCCACTGTTTTGGTGTTCTAGGGTGATTTACAATGACCTTAAGACCCGATACATGTTTGAGAGTCATGACCAAAAACTCGTCGTTTTTGTGTTTTTTGCCATTTTCATGAGTTATTTCCCATAGTTTTTGGGCTGCAAGCGCATTCGCAAGGCCTTTAAGACCCGTTACATGTTTGAGAGATATGACTAAAAACTTGTCGTTTTCGCGTTTGATGGCTGTTTTCATGAGCTATTGGCCACATTTTTTGGCGTTCCAGGGCGATTTACAAAGACCATAAGACCCGATACATGTTGGAGAGATATGACCCAAGACTCGTAGCTTTCGCGTTTTATGGATGTTTTCATGAGCTATTGACCATGGTTTTATGGTTCCAAGGTGACTTACAACAACCTTAATAAGCGATACATGTTTGAGAGTTATGACCAAAAACTCGTCGCTTTCGTGTTTTATGACCGATAACATGAGCTATTGCCCACATTTTTGGAGTCCATGGCAATTTGCATGGTCCATAAGACCCCTCACATGTCTAAGAGATATGTCAAGAAACTCGTCGTTTTCGCGTTTTATGGTTGTTTTCATGAGCTATTGCCCACGGTTTTGGGGTTCTAGGGTGATTTACAATGACCTTAAGACCCGTTACATGTTTGAGATATATGACGAAAAACTCGTCGTTTTCGTGTTTTATAGCCGTTTTCATGAGTTGTTTTCCATAGTTTTTGGGTTCCAAGCGGATTTGCAAGGCCTGTAAGAACCGATACATGTTGGAGAGATATGACCAAGAACTCGTCGTTTTCGCGTTTTATGGCTGTTTTCATGAGCTATTGCCCACTATTTTGGTGTTCTAGGGTGACTTACAACGACCTTAAGACCCGATACATGTTTGAAAGTTATGACCAAAAACTCGTCGTTTTTGTGTTTTTTGTCATTTTGATGAGTTATTTCCCACAGTTTTTGGGCTGCAAGCGCATTCCTAAGGCCTTTAAGACCCGTTACATTTTTGAGAGATATGACTAAAAACTTGTCGTTTTCGCGTTTGATGGCTGTTTTCATGAGCTATTGACCACAGTTTTTGGCGTTCCAGGGCTATATACAAAGACCTTAAGACCTGATAAATGTTGGAGAGATATGACCCAAGACTCGTAGTTTTCACGTTTTATGGCCATTTTCATGAGCTATTGCCCATGGTTTTATGGTTCCAAGGTGATGTACAACAACCTTAATAACTGATACATGTTTGAGAGTTATGACCAAAAACTCGTCGGTTTCGTGTTTATGGCCGATTTCATGAGCTATTGCTCACATTTTTAGGTTCCATGGCAATTTGCATGGTCCATAAGACCCCTCAAATGTCTAAGATATATGTCAAGAAACTCGTCGTTTTCGCGTTTTATGGTTGTTTTCATGAGCTATTGCCCACAGTTTTTGGTGTATAGGGTGATTTACAATGACCTTAAGACCTGTTACATGTTTGAGATATATGACCAAAAACTCGTCGTTTTCGTGTTTTATAGCCGTTTTCATGAGTTGTTTTCCACAATTTTTGGGTTCCAAGCGGATTTGCAGGGCCTATAAGACCTGACACATGTTGGAGAGATATGACCAAGAACTCGTCGTTTTTGTGTTTTTTGTTATTTTGATGAGTTATTTCCCACAGTTTTGAAATTTTAGCGCATTCGCAAGCCCTTTAAGACCCGTTACATGTTTGAGAGATATGACCTAAAACTTGTCGTTTTCGTGTTTGATGGATGTTTTCATTAGCTATTGACCACAGTTTTGGTGTTCCAGGGCGATATACAAAGACCTTAAGACCCGATACATGTTGGAGAGATATGACCCAAGACTCGTAGTTTTCGCGTTTTATGGCCGTTTTCATGAGCTATTCCCCATGGTTTTATGGTTCCATGGTGACTTACAACAACATTAAGAACCAATACAGGTTTGAGAGTTCTGACCAAAAACTCATCGGTTTCGTGTTTTATGGCCAATTTCATGAGCTATTGTCCACATTTTTGGGTTCCATGGCAATTTGCATGGTCCATAAGACCCCTCACATGTCTAAGAGATATGTCAAGAAACTCGTTTTTTCTCGTTTTATGGTTGTTTTCATGGGCTATTGCCCATAGTTTTGGGGGTCTAGGGTGATTTACAATGACCTTAAGACCTGTTACATGTTTGAGATATATGACCAAAAACTCGTCGTTTTCGTGTTTTATAGCCATTTTCATGAGTTAATTTCCACATTTTTTGGGTTTCAAGCGGATTTTCAAGGCCTGTAAACCCGATACATGTTCTAGAGATATGACCAAAAACTCCTCGTTTTCGCGTTTTATGGCCGTTTTGATGAGCTATTGCCCACTGTTTTGGTGTTCTAGGGTGATTTACAATGACCTTAAGACCCGATACATGTTTGAGAGTTATGACCAAAAACTCGTCGTTTTTGTGTTTTTTGCCATTTTCATGAGTTATTTCCCACAGTTTTTGGGTTGCAAGCGCATTCGCAAGGCCTTTAAGACCCATTACATGTTTGAGAGATATGACTAAAAACTTGTCGTTTTCGCGTTTGATGGCTGTTTTCATGAGCTATTGCCCACATTTTTTGGCGTTCCAGGGCGATTTAGAAAGACCATAAGACCTGATACATGTTGGAGAGATATGACCCAAGACTCGTAGCTTTCGCGTTTTATGGATGTTTTCATGAGTTATTGCCCATGGTTTTATGGTTCCAAGGTGACTTACAACAACCTTAATAACAGATACATGTTTGAGAGTTATGACCAAAAACTCGTCGCTTTCGTGTTTTATGACCGATTTCATGAGCTATTGCCCACATTTTTGGGATCCATGGCAATTTGCATGGTCCATAAGACCCCTCACATGTCTAAGAGATATGTCAAGAAACTCGTTGTTTTCGTGTTTTATGGTTGTTTTCATGAGCTATTGCCCATAGTTTTGGGGGTCTAGGGTGATTTACAATGACCTTAAGACCTGTTACATGTTTAAGATATATGACCAAAAACTCGTCGTTTTCGTGTTTTATAGCCGTTTTCATGAGTTGATTTCCACATTTTTTGGGTTTCAAGCGGATTTTCAAGGCCTGTAAACCCGATACATGTTAGAGAGATATGACCAAAAACTCATCGTTTTCGCGTTTTATGGCCGTTTTCATGAGCTATTGCCCACTGTTTTGGTGTTCTAGGGTGATTTACAATGACCGTAAGACCCGATACATGTTTGAGAGTTATGACCAAAAACTCGTCGTTTTTGTGTTTTTTGCCATTTTCATGAGTTATTTCCCACAGTTTTTGGGTTGCAAGCGCATTCGCAAGGCCTTTAAGACCCGTTACATGTTTGAGAGATATGACTAAAAACTTGTCGTTTTCGCGTTTGATGGCTGTTTTCATGAGCTATTGCCCACATTTTTTGGCGTTCCAGGGCGATTTAGAAAGACCATAAGACCTGATACATGTTGGAGAGATATGACCCAAGACTCGTAGCTTTCGCGTTTTATGGATGTTTTCATGAGCTATTGCCCATGGTTTTATGGTTCCAAGGTGACTTACAACAACCTTAATAACCGATACATGTTTGAGAGTTATGACCAAAAACTCGTCGCTTTCGTGTTTTATGACCGATTTCATGAGCTATTGCCCACATTTTTGGGGTCCATGGCAATTTGCATGGTCCATAAGACCCCTCACATGTCTAAGAGATATGTCAAGAAACTCGTCGTTTTCGCGTTTTATGGTTGTTTTCATGAGCTATTGCCCACAGTTTTGGGGTTCTAGGGTGATTTACAATGACCTTAAGACCCGTTACATGTTTGAGATATATGACGAAAAACTCGTCATTTTCGTCTTTTATAGCCGTTTTCATGAGTTGTTTTCCATAGTTTTTGGGTTCCAAGCGGATTTGCAAGGCCTGTAAGAACCGATACATGTTGGAGAGATATGACCAAGAACTCATCGTTTTCGCGTTTTATGGCTGTTTTCATGAGCTATTGCCCACTATTTTGGTGTTCTAGGGTGACTTACAACGACCTTAAGACCCGATACATGTTTGAAAGTTATGACCAAAAACTCATCGTTTTTGTGTTTTTTGTCATTTTGATGAGTTATTTCCCACAGTTTTTGGGCTGCAAGCGCATTCGCAAGGCCTTTAAGACCCGTTACATGTTTGAGAGATATGACTAAAAACTTGTCGTTTTCGGGTTTGATGGCTGTTTTCATGAGCTATTGACCATAGTTTTTGGCGTTCCAGGGCTATATACAAAGACCTTAAGACCTGATAAATGTTGGAGAGATATGACCCAAGACTCGTAGTTTTCACGTTTTATGGCCATTTTCATGAGCTATTGCCCATGGTTTTATGGTTCCAAGGTGACGTACAACAACCTTAATAACTGATACATGTTTGAGAGTTATGACCAAAAACTCGTCGGTTTCATGTTTATGGCCGATTTCATGTGCTATTGCCCACATTTTTAGGTTCCATGAGAATTTGCATGGTCCATAAGACCCCTCAAATGTCTAAGATATATGTCAAGAAACTCGTCGTTTTCGCGTTTTATGGTTGTTTTCATGAGCTATTGCCCACAGTTTTTCGGGTCTAGGGTGATTTACAATGACCTTAAGACCTGTTACATGTTTGAGATATATGACCAAAAACTCGTCGTTTTCGTGTTTTATAGCCGTTTTCATGAGTTATTTTCCACAATTTTTGGGTTCCAAGCGGATTTGCAAGACCTGTAAGACCTGATACATGTTGGAGAGATATGACCAAGAACTCGTCGTTTTTTTGTTTTTTGTTATTTTGATGAGTTATTTCCCACAGTTTTTCTGCTGCAAGCGCATTCGCAAGCCCTTTAAGACCCGTTACATGTTTGAGAGATATGACAAAAAACTTGTCGTTTTCGCGTTTGATGGCTGATTTCATGAGCTATTGACCACAGTTTTTGGCGTTCCAGGGCGATATACAAAGACCTTAAGACCCGATACATGTTGGAGAGATATGACCCAAGACTCGTAGCTTTCGCGATTTATTGCTGTTTTCATGAGCTATTGCCCATGGTTTTATGGTTCCAAGGTCAGTTACAACAACCTTAAGAACCGTCTGAGTTTGAGAGTTCTGACCAAAAACTCGTCGGTTTCGTGTTTTATGGCCAATTTCATGAGCTAGTGCCCACATTTTTGGGTTCCATGGCAATTTGCATGGTCCATATGACCCCTCACATGTCTAAGAGATATGTCAAGAAACTCATTGTTTTCGCGTTTTATGGTTGTTTTCATGAGCTATTGCCCATAGTTTTGGGGGTCTAGGGTGATTTACAATGACCTTAAGACCTGTTGTATGTTTGATATATATGACCAAAAACTCGTCGTTTTCGTGTTTTATAGCCGTTTTCATGAGTTTCTTTCCACATTTTTTGGGTTTCAAGCGGATTTTCAAGGCCTGTAAACCCGATACATGTTGGAGAGATATGACCAAAAACTCCTCGTTTTCGTGTTTTATGGCCGTTTTCATGAGCTATTGCCCACAGTTTTTGGGGTCTAGGGTGATTTACAATGACCTTAAGACCAGTTACATGTTTGAGATATATGACCAAAAACTCGTCGTTTTCGTGTTTTATAGCCGTTTTCATAAGTTGTTTTCCACAATTTTTGGGTTCCAAGCGGATTTGCAGGGCCTGTAAGACCTGACACATGTTGGAGAGATATGACCAAGAACTCGTCGTTTTTGTGTTTTTTGTTATTTTGATGAGTTATTTCCCACAGTTTTTGGGCTGCAAGCGCATTCGCAAGCCCTTTAAGACCCGTTACATGTTTGAGAGATATGACCTAAAACTTGTCGTTTTCGTGTTTGATGGATGTTTTCATTAGCTATTGACCACAGTTTTGGTGTTCCAGGGCGATATACAAAGACCTTAAGACCCGATACATGTTGGAGAGATATGACCCAAGACTCGTAGTTTTCGCGTTTTATGGCCGTTTTCATGAGCTATTCCCCATGGTTTTATGGTTCCATGGTGACTTACAACAACATTAAGAACCAATACAGGTTTGAGAGTTCTGACCAAAAACTCATCGGTTTCGTGTTTTATGGCCAATTTCATGAGCTATTGTCCACATTTTTGGGTTCCATGGCAATTAGCATGGTCCATAAGACCCCTCACATGTCTAAGAGATATGTCAAGAAACTCGTTTTTTCTCGTTTTATTGTTGTTTTCATGGGCTATTGCCCATAGTTTTGGGGGTCTAGGGTGATTTACAATGACCTTAAGACCTGTTACATGTTTGAGATATATGACCAAAAACTCGTCGTTTTCGTGTTTTATAGCCGTTTTCATGAGTTGTTTTCCACATTTTTTGGGTTTCGAGCGGATTTTCAAGGCCTGTAAACCCGATACATGTTCTAGAGATATGACTAAAAACTCCTCGTTTTCGCGTTTTATGGCCGTTTTCATGAGCTATTGCCCACTGTTTTGGTGTTCTAGGGTGATTTACAATGACCTTAAGACCCGATACATGTTTGAGAGTTATGACCAAAAACTCGTCGTTTTTGTGTTTTTTGCCATTTTCATGAGTTATTTCCCACAGTTTTTGGGCTGCAAGCGCATTCGCAAGGCCTTTAAGACCCGTTACATGTTTGAGAGATATGACTAAAAACTTGTCGTTTTCGCGTTTGATGGCTGTTTTCATGAGCTATTGCCCACATTTTTTGGCGTTCCAGGGCGATTTAGAAAGACCATAAGACCTGATACATGTTGGAGAGATATGACCCAAGACTCGTAGCTTTCGCGTTTTATGGATGTTTTCTTGAGCTATTGCCCATGGTTTTATGGTTCCAAGGTGACTTACAACAACCTTAATAATGATACATGTTTGAGAGTTATGACCAAAAACTCGTCAGCTTTGTGTTTATGACCGATTTCATGAGCTATTCCCCACATTTTTGGGATCCATGGCAATTTGCATGGTCCATAAGACCCCTCACATGTCTAAGAGATATGTCAAGAAACTCGTTGTTTTCGTGTTTTATGGTTGTTTTCATGAGCTATTGCCCATAGTTTTGGGGGTCTAGGGTGATTTACAATGACCTTAAGACCTGTTACATGTTTAAGATATATGACCAAAAACTCGTCGTTTTCGTGTTTTATAGCCGTTTTCATGAGTTGATTTCCACATTTTTTGGGTTTCAAGCGGATTTTCAAGGCCTGTAAACCCGATACATGTTAGAGATATGACCAAAAACTCCTCGTTTTCGCGTTTTATGGCCGTTTTCATGAGCTATTGCCCACTGTTTTGGTGTTCTAGGGTGATTTACAATGACCGTAAGACCCGATACATGTTTGAGTTATGACCAAAAACTCGTCGTTTTGTGTTTTTGCCATTTTCATGAGTTATTTCCCACAGTTTTTGGGTTGCAGCGCATTCAAGGCCTTTAAGACCGTTACATGTTTGAGAGATATGACTAAAAACTTGTCCTTTTAGCGTTTTAAGGCTTTTTTCATGAGCTATTGCCAACATTTTATCGCGTTCCAGGGCGAATTAGAAAGACCAAAAGACCGATACATGTTGGAGATATGACCCAAGACTCGTAGCTTTGCGTTTATGGATGTTTTCATGAGCTATTGCCCATGGTTTTATGGTTCCAAGGTGACTTACAACAACCTTAATAACCGATACATGTTTGAGAGTTATGACCAAAAACTCGTTCGCTTTAGTGTTTTATGAACGATTTCTTGAGCTATTGCCCACATTTTTGGGGTCCATGGCAATTTGCATGGTCCATAAGACCCCTCACATGTCTAAGAGATATGTCAAGAAACTCGTCGTTTTCGCGTTTTATGGTTGTTTTCATGAGCTATTGCCCACAGTTTTGGGGTTCTAGGGTGATTTACAATGACCTTAAGACCCGTTACATGTTTAAGATATATGAAAAAACTTCGTCATTTTTCGTCTTTATAGCCGTTTTCATGAGTTGTTTTCCATAGTTTTGGGTTCCAAGCGGATTTGCAAGGCCTGTAAGAACCGATACATGTTGGAGAGATATGACCAAGAACTCATCGTTTTCGCGTTTTATGGCTGTTTTCATGAGCTATTGCCCACTATTTTGGTGTTCTAGGGTGACTTACAACTACCTTAAGACCCGATACATGTTTGAAAGTTATGACCAAAAACTCATCGTTTTTGTGTTTTTTGTCATTTTGATGAGTTATTTCCCACAGTTTTTGGGCTGCAAGCGCATTCGCAAGGCCTTTAAGACCCGTTACATGTTTGAGAGATATGACTAAAAACTTGTCGTTTTCGGGTTTGATGGCTGTTTTCATGAGCTATTGACCACAGTTTTTGGCGTTCCAGGGCTATATACAAAGACCTTAAGACCTGATAAATGTTGGAGAGATATGACCCAAGACTCGTAGTTTTCACGTTTTATGGCCATTTTCATGAGCTATTGCCCATGGTTTTATGGTTCCAAGGTGACGTACAACAACCTTAATAACTGATACATGTTTGAGAGTTATGACCAAAAACTCGTCGGTTTCATGTTTATGGCCGATTTCATGTGCTATTGCCCACATTTTTAGGTTCCATGAGAATTTGCATGGTCCATAAGACCCCTCAAATGTCTAAGATATATGTCAAGAAACTCGTCGTTTTCGCGTTTTATGGTTGTTTTCATGAGCTATTGCCCACAGTTTTTCGGGTCTAGGGTGATTTACAATGACCTTAAGACCTGTTACATGTTTGAGATATATGACCAAAAACTCGTCGTTTTCGTGTTTTATGGCCGTTTCATGAGTTATTTTCCACAGTTTTTGGGTTCCAAGCGGATTTGCAAGGCCTGTAAGACCTGATACATGTTGGAGAGATATGACCAAGAACTCGTCGTTTTTTTGTTTTTTGTTATTTTGATGAGTTATTTCCCACAGTTTTTGGGCTGCAAGCGCATTCGCAAGCCCTTTAAGACCCGTTACATGTTTGAGAGATATGACAAAAAACTTGTCGTTTTCGCGTTTGATGGCTGATTTCATGAGCTATTGACCACAGTTTTTGGCGTTCCAGGGCGATATACAAAGACCTTAAGACCCGATACATGTTGGAGAGATATGACCCAAGACTCGTAGCTTTCGCGATTTATTGCTGTTTTCATGAGCTATTGCCCATGGTTTTATGGTTCCAAGGTCAGTTACAACAACCTTAAGAAGCGATACAGGTTTGAGAGTTCTGACCAAAAACTCGTCGGTTTCGTGTTTTATGGCCAATTTCATGAGCTAGTGCCCACATTTTTGGGTTCCATGGCAATTTGCATGGTCCATATGACCCCTCACATGTCTAAGAGATATGTCAAGAAACTCATTGTTTTCGCGTTTTATGGTTGTTTTCATGAGCTATTGCCCATAGTTTTGGGGGTCTAGGGTGATTTACAATGACCTTAAGACCTGTTGTATGTTTGATATATATGACCAAAAACTCGTCGTTTTCGTGTTTTATAGCCGTTTTCATGAGTTTCTTTCCACATTTTTTGGGTTTCAAGCGGATTTTCAAGGCCTGTAAACCCGATACATGTTGGAGAGATATGACCAAAAACTCCTCGTTTTCGTGTTTTATGGCCGTTTTCATGAGCTATTGCCCACAGTTTTTGGGGTCTAGGGTGATTTACAATGACCTTAAGACCAGTTACATGTTTGAGATATATGACCAAAAACTCGTCGTTTTCGTGTTTTATAGCCGTTTTCATGAGTTGTTTTCCACAATTTTTGGGTTCCAAGCGGATTTGCAGGGCTTGTAAGACCTGACACATGTTGGAGAGATATGACCAAGAACTCGTCGTTTTTGTGTTTTTTGTTATTTTGATGAGTTATTTCCCACAGTTTTTGGGCTGCAAGCGCATTCGCAAGCCCTTTAAGACCCGTTACATGTTTGAGAGATATGACCTAAAACTTGTCGTTTTCGTGTTTGATGGATGTTTTCATTAGCTATTGACCACAGTTTTGGTGTTCCAGGGCGATATACAAAGACCTTAAGACCCGATACATGTTGGAGAGATATGACCCAAGACTCGTAGTTTTCGCGTTTTATGGCCGTTTTCATGAGCTATTCCCCATGGTTTTATGGTTCCATGGTGACTTACAACAACATTAAGAACCAATACAGGTTTGAGAGTTCTGACCAAAAACTCCTCGGTTTCGTGTTTTATGGCCAATTTCATGAGCTATTGTCCACATTTTTGGGTTCCATGGCAATTTGCATGGTCCATAAGACCCCTCACATGTCTAAGAGATATGTCAAGAAACTCGTTTTTTCTCGTTTTATGGTTGTTTTCATGGGCTATTGCCCATAGTTTTGGGGGTCTAGGGTGATTTACAATGACCTTAAGACCTGTTACATGTTTGAGATATATGACCAAAAACTCGTCGTTTTCGTGTTTTATAGCCGTTTTCATGAGTTGATTTCCACATTTTTTGGGTTTCAAGCGGATTTTCAAGGCCTGTAAGCCCGATACATGTTAGAGAGATATGACCAAAAACTCATCGTTTTCGCGTTTTATGGCCGTTTTCATGAGCTATTGCCCACTGTTTTGGTGTTCTAGGGTGATTTACAATGACCGTAAGACCCGATACATGTTTGAGAGTTATGACCAAAAACTCGTCGTTTTTGTGTTTTTTGCCATTTTCATGAGTTATTTCCCACAGTTTTTGGGTTGCAAGCGCATTCGCAAGGCCTTTAAGACCCGTTACATGTTTGAGAGATATGACTAAAAACTTGTCGTTTTCGCGTTTGATGGTTGTTTTCATGAGCTATTGCCCACATTTTTTGGCGTTCCAGGGCGATTTAGAAAGACCATAAGACCTGATACATGTTGGAGAGATATGACCCAAGACTCGTAGCTTTCGCGTTTTATGGATGTTTTCATGAGCTATTGCCCATGGTTTTATGGTTCCAAGGTGACTTACAACAACCTTAATAACCGATACATGTTTGAGAGTTATGACCAAAAACTCGTCGCTTTCGTGTTTTATGACCGATTTCATGAGCTATTGCCCACATTTTTGGGGTCCATGGCAATTTGCATGGTCCATAAGACCCCTCACATGTCTAAGAGATATGTCAAGAAACTCGTCGTTTTCGCGTTTTATGGTTGTTTTCATGAGCTATTGCCCACAGTTTTGGGGTTCTAGGGTGATTTACAATGACCTTAAGACCCGTTACATGTTTGAGATATATGACGAAAAACTCGTCATTTTCGTCTTTTATAGCCGTTTTCATGAGTTGTTTTCCATAGTTTTTGTGTTCCAAGCGGATTTGCAAGGCCTGTAAGAACCGATACATGTTGGAGAGATATGACCAAGAACTCATCGTTTTCGCGTTTTATGGCTGTTTTCATGAGCTATTGCCCACTATTTTGGTGTTCTAGGGTGACTTACAACGACCTTAAGACCCGATACATGTTTGAAAGTTATGACCAAAAACTCATCGTTTTTGTGTTTTTTGTCATTTTGATGAGTTATTTCCCATAGTTTTTGGGCTGCAAGCGCATTCGCAAGGCCTTTAAGACCCGTTACATGTTTGAGAGATATGACTAAAAACTTGTCGTTTTCGCGTTTGATGGCTGTTTTCATGAGCTATTGACCATAGTTTTTGGCGTTCCAGGGCTATATAGAAAGACATTAAGACCTGATAAATGTTGGAGAGATATGACCCAAGACTCGTAGTTTTCACGTTTTATGGCCATTTTCATGAGCTATTGCCCATGGTTTTATGGTTCCAAGGTGACGTACAACAACCTTAATAACTGATACATGTTTGAGAGTTATGACCAAAAACTCGTCGGTTTCATGTTTATGGCCGATTTCATGTGCTATTGCCCACATTTTTAGGTTCCATGAGAATTTGCATGGTCCATAAGACCCCTCAAACGTCTAAGATATATGTCAAGAAACTCGTCGTTTTCGCGTTTTATGGTTGTTTTCATGAGCTATTGCCCACAGTTTTTCGGGTCTAGGGTGATTTACAATGACCTTAAGACCTGTTACATGTTTGAGATATATGACCAAAAACTCGTCGTTTTCGTGTTTTATAGCCGTTTTCATGAGTTATTTTCCACAATTTTTGGGTTCCAAGCGGATTTGCAAGACCTGTAAGACCTGATACATGTTGGAGAGATATGACCAAGAACTCGTCGTTTTTTTGTTTTTTGTTATTTTGATGAGTTATTTCCCACAGTTTTTGAAATTTAGCGCATTCATAAGCCCTTTAAGACCCGTTACATGTTTGAGAGATATGACAAAAAACTTGTCGTTTTCGCGTTTGATGGCTGATTTCATGAGCTATTGACCACAGTTTTTGGCGTTCCAGGGCGATATACAAAGACCTTAAGACCCGATACATGTTGGAGAGATATGACCCAGGACTCGTAGCTTTCGCGATTTATTGATGTTTTCATGAGCTATTGCCCATGGTTTTATGGTTCCAAGGTCACTTACAACAACCTTAAGAACCGATACAGGTTTGAGAGTTCTGACCAAAAACTCGTCGGTTTCGTGTTTTATGGCCAATTTCATGAGCTAGTGCCCACATTTTTGGGTTCCATGGCAATTTGCATGGTCCATATGACCCCTCACATGTCTAAGAGATATGTCAAGAAACTCATTGTTTTCGCGTTTTATGGTTGTTTTCATGAGCTATTGCCCATAGTTTTGGGGGTCTAGGGTGATTTACAATGACCTTAAGACCTGTTGTATGTTTGATATATATGACCAAAAACTCGTCGTTTTCGTGTTTTATAGCCGTTTTCATGAGTTTCTTTCCACATTTTTTGGGTTTCAAGCGGATTTTCAAGGCCTGTAAACCCGATACATGTTGGAGAGATATGACCAAAAACTCCTCGTTTTCGTGTTTTATGGCCGTTTTCATGAGCTATTGCCCACAGTTTTTGGGGTCTAGGGTGATTTACAATGACCTTAAGACCAGTTACATGTTTGAGATATATGACCAAAAACTCGTCGTTTTCGTGTTTTATAGCCGTTTTCATGAGTTGTTTTCCACAATTTTTGGGTTCCAAGCTGTTTATGTGGCTTGTAAGACTGACACATGTTGGAGAGATATGACCAAGAACTTCGTCGTTTTGTGTTTTTTGTTATTTTGATGAGTTATTTCCCACAGTTTTTGGGCTGCAAGCGCATTCGCAAGCCCTTTAAGACCCGTTACATGTTTGAGAGATATGACCTAAAACTTGTCGTTTTCGTGTTTGATGGATGTTTTCATTAGCTATTGACCACAGTTTTGGTGTTCCAGGGCGATATACAAAGACCTTAAGACCCGATACATGTTGGAGAGATATGACCCAAGACTCGTAGTTTTCGCGTTTTATGGCCGTTTTCATGAGCTATTCCCCATGGTTTTATGGTTCCATGGTGACTTACAACAACATTAAGAACCAATACAGGTTTGAGAGTTCTGACCAAAAACTCCTCGGTTTCGTGTTTTCTGGCCAATTTCATGAGCTATTGTCCACATTTTTGGGTTCCATGGCAATTTGCATGGTCCATAAGACCCCTCACATGTCTAAGAGATATGTCAAGAAACTCGTTTTTTCTCGTTTTATGGTTGTTTTCATGGGCTATTGCCCATAGTTTTGGGGGTCTAGGGTGATTTACAATGACCTTAAGACCTGTTACATGTTTGAGATATATGACCAAAAACTCGTCATTTTCGTGTTTTATAGCCGTTTTCATGAGTTGTTTTCCACATTTTTTGGGTTTCAAGCGGATTTTCAAGGCCTGTAAACCCGATACATGTTGGAGAGATATGACCAAAAACTCCTTGTTTTCACGTTTTATGGCCGTTTTCATGAGCTATTGCCCACTGTTTTGGTGTTCTAGGGTGATTTACAATGACCTTAAGGCCCGATACATGTTTGAGAGTTATGACCAAAAACTCGTCGTTTTTGTGTTTTTTGCCATTTTCATGAGTTATTTCCCACAGTTTTTGGGCTGTAAGCGCATTCGCAAGGTCTTTAATACCCGTTACATGTTTGAGAGATATGACTAAAAATTTGTCGTTTTCGCGTTTGATGGCTGTTTTCATGAGCTATTGCCCACAGTTTTTGGCGTTCTAGGGCGATATACAAAGACCTTAAGACCCGATAAATGTTGGAGAGATATGACCCAAGACTCGTAGTTTTCATATTTTATGGCCGTTTTCATGAGCTATTGCCCATGGTTTTATGATTCCAAGGTGACTTCCAACAACCTTAAGAACCGATACATGTTTGAGAGTTATGACCAAAAACTCGTCGGTTTCGTGTTTTATGGACGATTTCATGAGCTATTGCCCACATTTTTAGGTTCCATGGCAATTTGCATGGTCCATAAGACCCCTCACATGTCTAAGAGATATGTCAAGAAACTCGTCGTTTTCGCGTTTTATGGTTGTTTTCATGAGCTATTGCCCACAGTTTTGGTGGTCTAGGGTGATTTACAATGACCTTAAGACCCGTTACATGTTTAAGATATATGACCAAAAACTCGTCGTTTTCGTGTTTTATATCCATTTTCATCAGTTGTTTTCCATAGTTTTTGGGTTCCAAGCGGATTTGCAAGGCCTGAAAGACCCGATACATGTTAGAGAGATATGACCAAGAACTCATCGTTTTCGCGTTTTATGGCCGTTTTCATGAGCTATTGCCCACTGTTTTGATGTTCTAGGGTGATTTACAATGACCTTAAGACTCGATACATGTTTGAGAGTTATGACCAAAAACTCGTCGTTTTTGTGTTTTTTGCCATTTTAATGAGTTATTTCCCATAGGTTTTGGGCTGCAAGCGCATTCGCAAGGCCTTTAAGACCCGTTACATGTTTGAGAGATATGACTAAAAACTTGTCGTTTTCGCGTTTGATGGCTGTTTTCATGAGCTATTGCCCACATTTTTTGGCGTTCCAGGGCGATTTACAAAGACCATAAGACCCGATACATGTTGGAGAGATATGACCCAAGACTCGTAGCTTTCGCGTTTAATGGCCGTTTTCATGAGCTATTGCCCATGGTTTTATGGTTCCAAGGTGACTTACAATAACCTTAATAACCGATACATGTTTGAGAGTTATGACCAAAAACTTGTCGCTTTCGTGTTTTATGACCGATTTCAAGAGCTATTGCCCACATTTTGGGGTTCCTTGGCAATTTGCATGGTCCATAAGACCCCTCACATCTCTAATAGATATGTCAAGAAACTCGTCGTTTTCGCGTTTTATGGTTGTTATCCAGAGCTATTGCCCACAGTTTTAGGGTTCTAGGGTGATTTACAATGACCTTAAGACCCGTTACATGTTTGAGATATATGACGAAAAACTCGTCGTTTTCGTGTTTTATAGCCGTTTTCATGAGTTGTTTTCCATAGTTTTTGGGTTCCAAGCGGATTTGCAAGGCCTATAAGACCCGATACATGTTGGAGAGATATGACCAAGAACTCGTCGTTTTCGCGTTTTATGGCTGTTTTCATGAGCTATTGCCCACTATGTTGGTGTTCTAGGGTGATTTACAACGACCTTAAGACACGATACATGTTTGAAAGTTATGACGAAAAACTCGTCGTTTTTGTGTTTTTTGTTATTTTGATGAGTTATTTCCCACAGTTTTTGGGCTGCAAGCGCATTCGCAAGCCCTTTAAGACCCGTTACATGTTTGAGAGATATGACTAAAAACTTGTCGTTTTCGCGTTTGATGGCTGTTTTCATGAGCTATTGATCATAGTTTTTGGCTTTCCAGAGCGATATACAAAGACATTAATACCCGATATATGTTGGAGAGATATGACCCAAGACTCGTAGTTTTCGCGTTATATGGCCGTTTTCATGAGCTATTTCCCATGGTTTTATGGTTCGAAGGTGACTTACAACAACCTTAACAACCGATACAGGTTTGAGAGTTCTGACCAAAAACTCGTCGGTTTCGTGTTTTATGGCAAATTTCATGAGCTATTGCCCACATTTTTGTGTTCCATGGCAATTTGCATGGTCCATAAGATCCCTCACATGTCTAAGAGATATGTCAAGAAACTCGTTGTTTTCGCGTTTTATGGTTGTTTTCATGAGCTATTGCCCATAGTTTTGAGGGTCTAGGGTGATTTACAATGACCTTAAGACCTGTTACATGTTTGAGATATATGACCAAAAACTCGTCGTTTTTGTGTTTTATAGCCGTTTTCATGAGTTGATTTCCACATTTTTTGGGTTTCAAGCAGATTTTCAAGGACTGCAAACCCGATACATGTTCTAGAGATATGACCAAAAACTCCTCGTTTTCGCGTTTTATGGCCGTTTTCATGAGCTATTGCCCACTGTTTTGGTGTTCTAGGGTGATTTACAATGACCTTAAGACCCGATACATGTTTGAGAGTTATGACCAAAACCTCGTCGTTTTTGTGTTTTTTGCCATTTTCATGAGTTATTTCCCACAGTTTTTGGGCTGCAAGCGCATTCGCAAGGCCTTTAAGACCCGTTACATGTTTGAGAGATATGACTAAAAACTTGTCGTTTTCGCGTTTGATGGCTGTTTTCATGAGCTATTGCCCACATTTTTTTGGCGTTCCAGGGCGATTTACAAAGACCATAAGACCTGATACATGTTGGAGAGATATGACCCAAGACTCGTAGCTTTCGCGTTTTATGGATGTTTTCATGATCTATTGCCCACGGTTTTATGGTTCCAAGGTGACTTACAACAACCTTAATAACCGATACATGTTTGAGAGTTATGACCAAAAACTCGTCGCTTTCGTGTTTTATGACCGATTTCATGAGCTATTGCCCACATTTTTGGGGTCCATGGCAATTTGCATGGTCCATAAGACCCCTCACATGTCTAAGAGATATGTCAAGAAACTCATCGTTTTCGCGTTTTATGGTTGTTTTCATGAGCTATTGCCCACAGTTTTGGGGTTCTAGGGTGATTTACAATGACCTTAAGACCCGTTACATGTTTGAGATATATGACGAAAAACTCGTCGTTTTCGTGTTTTATAGCCGTTTTCATGAGTTGTTTTCCATAGTTTTTGGGTTCTAAGCGGATTTGCAAGGCCTGTAAGAACCGATACATGTTGGAGAGATATGACCAAGAACTCGTCGTTTTCACGTTTTATGGATGTTTTCATGAGCTATTGCCCACTATTTTGGTGTTCTAGGGTGATTTACAACGACCTTAAGACCCGATACATGTTTGAAAGTTATGACCAAAAACTCGTCGTTTTTGTGTTTTTTGTCATTTTGATGAGTTATTTCCCACAGTTTTTGGGCTGCAAGCGCATTCGCAAGGCCATTAAGACCCGTTACATATTTGAGAGATATGACTAAAAACTTGTCGTTTTCGTGTTTGATGGTTGTTTTCATGAGCTATTGACCACAGTTTTTGGCGTTCCAGGGCTATATACAAAGACCTTAAGACCTCATAAATGTTGGAGAGATATGACCCAAGACTCGTAGTTTTCACGTTTTATGGCCATTTTCATGAGCTATTGCCCATGGTTTTATGGTTCCAAGGTGACGTACAACAACCTTAATAACTGATACATGTTTGAGAGTTATGACCAAAAACTCGTCGGTTTCGTGTTTTATGGCCGATTTCATGAGCTATTGCCCGCATTTTTAGGTTCCATGGCAATTTGCATGGTCCATAAGACCCCTCAAATGTCTAAGATATATGTCAAGAAACTCGTCGTTTTCGCGTTTTATGGTTGTTTTGATGAGCTATTACCCACAGTTTTTCGGGTCTAGGGTGATTTACATTGACCTTAATACATGTTACATGTTTGAGATATATCACCAAAAACTCGTCGTTTTCGTGTTTTATAACCGTTTTCATGAGTTATTTTCCACAATTTTTGGGTTCCAAGCGGATTTGCAAGGCCTCTAAGACCTGATACATGTTGGAGAGATATGACCAAGAACTCGTCGTTTTTGTGTTTTTTGTTATTTTGATGAGTTATTTCCCACAGTTTTTGGGCTGCAAGCGCATTCGCAAGCCCTTTAAGACCCGTTACATGTTTGAGAGATATGACTAAAAACTTGTCGTTTTCGCGTTTGATGGCTGTTTTCATGAGCTATTGACCACAGTTTTTGGCGTTCCAGGGCGATATACAAAGACCTTAAGACCCGATACATGTTGGAGAGATATGACCCAAGACTCGTAGCTTTCGCGTTTTATTGCTGTTTTCATGAGCTATTGCCCATGGTTTTATGGTTCCAAGGTGACTTACAACAACCTTAAGAACCGATACAGGTTTGAGAGTTCTGACCAAAAACTCGTCGGTTTCGTGTTTTATGGCCAATTTCATGAGCTATTGCCCACATTTTTGGGTTCCATGGCAATTTGCATGGTCCATATGACCCCTCACATGTCTAAGAGATATGTCCAGAAACTCGTTTTTTCTCGTTTTATGGTTGTTTTCATGAGCTATTGCCCATAGTTTTGGGGGTCTAGGGTGATTTACAATGACCTTAAGACCTGTTACATGTTTGAGATATATGACCAAAAACTCGTCGTTTTCGTGTTTTATAGCCGTTTTATTGAGTTGTTTTCCACATTTTTTGGGTTTCAAGCGGATTTTCAAGGCCTGTAAACCCGATACATGTTGGAGAGATATGACCAAAAACTCCTCGTTTTGACGTTTTATGGCCGTTTTGATGAGCTATTGCCCACTGTTTTGGTGTGCTAGGGTGATTTACAATGACCTTAAGACCCGATACATGATTGAGAGTTATGACCAAAAACTCGTCGTTTTTGTGTTTTTTGCCATTTTCATGAGTTATTTCCCACAGTTTTTGGGCTGTAAGCGCATTCGCAAGGTCTTTAATACCCGTTACATGTTTGAAAGATATGACTAAAAATTTGTCGTTTTCGCGTTTGATGGCTGTTTTCATGAGCTATTTCCCACAGTTTTTGGCGTTCTAGGGCGATATACAAAGACCTTAAGACCCGATAAATGTTGGAGAGATCTGACCCAAGACTCGTAGTTTTCATATTTTATGGCCGTTTTCATGAGCTATTGCCCATGGTTTTATGGTTCCAAGGTGACTTCCAACAACCTTAAGAACTGATACATGTTTGAGAGTTATGACCAAAAACTCGTCGGTTTCGTGTTTTATGGCCGATTTCATGAGCTATTGCCCACATTTTTAGGTTCCATGGCAATTTGCATGGTCCATAAGACCCCTCACATGTCTAAGAGATATGTCAAGAAACTCGTCGTTTTCGCGTTTTATGGTTGTTTTCATGAGCTATTGCCCACAGTTTTGGTGGTCTAGGGTAATTTACAATGACCTTAAGACCCGTTACATGTTTAAGATATATGACCAAAAACTCGTCGTTTTCGTGTTTTATATCCATTTTCATCAGTTGTTTTCCATAGTTTTTGGGTTCCAAGCGGATTTGCAAGGCCTGAAAGACCCGATACATGTTAGAGAGATATGACCAAGAACTCATCATTTTCGCGTTTTATGGCCGTTTTCATGAGCTATTGCCCACTGTTTTGATGTTCTAGGGTGATTTACAATGACCTTAAGACTCGATACATGTTTGAGAGTTATGACCAAAAACTCGTCGTTTTTGTGTTTTTTGCCATTTTCATGAGTTATTTCCCATAGGTTTTGGGCTGCAAGCGCATTCGCAAGGCCTTTAAGACCTGTTACATCTTTGAGAGATATGACTAAAAACTTGTTGTTTTCGCGTTTGATGGCTATTTTCATGAGCTATTGCCCACATTTTTTGGCGTTCCAGGGCGATTTACAAAGACCATAAGACCCGATACATGTTGGAGAGATATGACCCAAGACTCGTAGCTTTCGCGTTTAATGGCCGTTTTCATGAGCTATTGCCCATGGTTTTATGGTTCCAAGGTGACTTACAATAACCTTAATAACCGATACATGTTTGAGAGTTATGACCAAAAACTTGTCGCTTTCGTGTTTTATGACCGATTTCATGAGCTATTGCCCACATTTTTGGGTTCCTTGGCAATTTGCATGGTCCATAAGACCCCTCACATCTCTAATAGATATGTCAAGAAACTCGTCGTTTTCGCGTTTTATGGTTGTTATCCAGAGCTATTGCCCACAGTTTTAGGGTTCTAGGGTGATTTACAATGACCTTAAGACCCGTTACATGTTTGAGATATATGACGAAAAACTCGTCGTTTTCGTGTTTTATAGCCGTTTTCATGAGTTGTTTTCCATAGTTTTTGGGTTCCAAGCGAATTTGCAAGGCCTGTAAGACCCGATACATGTTGGAGAGATATGACCAAGAACTCGTCGTTTCCGTGTTTTATGGCTGTTTTCATGAGCTATTGCCCACTATTTTGGTGTTCTAGGGTGATTTACAACGACCTTAAGACCCGATACATGTTTGAAAGTTATGACGAAAAACTCGTCGTTTTTGTGTTTTTGTTATTTTGATGAGTTATTTCCCACAGTTTTTGGGCTGCAAGCGCATTCGCAAGCCCTTTAAGACCCGTTACATGTTTGAGAGATATGACTAAAAACTTGTCGTTTTCGCGTTTGATGGCTGTTTTCATGAGCTATTGATCATAGTTTTTGGCTTTCCAGAGCGATATACAAAGACATTAAGACCCGATATATGTTGGAGAGATATGACCCAAGACTCGTAGTTTTCGCGTTTTATGGCCGTTTTCATGAGCTATTGCCCATGTTTTTATGGTTCGAAGGTGACTTACAACAACCTTAACAACCGATACAGGTTTGAGAGTTCTGACCAAAAACTCGTCGGTTTCGTGTTTTATGGCCAATTTCATGAGCTATTGCCCACATTTTTGGGTTCCATGGAAATTTGCATGGTCCATAAGACCCCTCACATGTCAAGAAACTCGTTGTTTTCGCGTTTTATGGTTGTTTTCATGAGCTGTTGCCCATAGTTTTGGGGGTCTAGGGTGATTTACAATGACCTTAAGACCTGTTACATGTTTGAGATATATGACCAAAAACTCGTCGTTTTCGTGTTTTATAGCCGTTTTCATGAGTTGATTTCCACATTTTTTGGGTTTCAAGCAGATTTTCAAGGCCTGCAAACCCGATACATGTTCTAGAGATATGACCAAAAACTCCTCGTTTTCGCGTTTTATGGCCGTTTTCATGAGCTATTGCCCACTGTTTTGGTGTTCTAGGGTGATTTACAATGACCTTAAGACCCGATACATGTTTGAGAGTTATGACCAAAAACTCGTCGTTTTTGTGTTTTTTGCCATTTTCATGAGTTATTTCCCATAGTTTTTGGGCTGCAAGCGCATTCGCAAGGCCTTTAATACCCGTTACATGTTTGAGAGATATGACTAAAAACTTGTCGTTTTCGCGTTTGATGGCTGTTTTCATGAGCTATTGCCCACATTTTTTGGCGTTCCAGGGCGATTTACAAAGACCATAAGACCTGATACATGTTGGAGAGATATGACCCAAGACTCGTAGCTTTCGCGTTTTATGGATGTTTTCATGAGCTATTGCCCATGGTTTTATGGTTCCAAGGTGACTTACAACAACCTTAATAACCGATACATGTTTGAGAGTTATGACCAAAAACTCGTCGCTTTCGTGTTTTATGACCGATTTCATGAGCTATTGCCCACATTTTTGGGGTCCATGGCAATTTGCATGGTCCATAAGACCCCTCACATGTCTAAGAGATATGTCAAGAAACTCGTCGTTTTCGCGTTTTATGGTTGTTTTCATGAGCTATTGCCCACAGTTTTGGGGTTCTAGGGTGATTTACAATGACCTTAAGACCCGTTACATGTTTGAGATATATGACGAAAAACTCGTCGTTTTCTTGTTTTATAGCCATTTTCATGAGTTGTTTTCCATAGTTTTTGGGTTCCAAGCGGATTTGCAAGGCCTGTAAGAACCGATACATGTTGGAGAGATTTGACCAAGAACTCGTCGTTTTCACGTTTTATGGCTGTTTTCATGAGCTATTGCCCACTATTTTGGTGTTCTAGGGTGATTTACAACGACCTTAAGACCTGATACATGTTTGAAAGTTATGACCAAAAACTCGTCGTTTTTGTGTTTTTTGTCATTTTGATGAGTTATTTCCCACAGTTTTTGGGCTGCAAGCGCATTCGCAAGGCCTTTAAGACCCGTTACATATTTGAGAGATATGACTAAAAACTTGTCGTTTTCGTGTTTGATGGCTGTTTTCATGAGCTATTGACCATAGTTGTTGGTGTTCCAGGGCTATATACAAAGACCTTAAGACCTGATAAATGTTGGAGAGATATGACCCAAGACTCGTAGTTTTCACGTTTTATGGCCATTTTCATGAGCTATTGCCCATGGTTTTATGGTTCCAAGGTGACGTACAACAACCTTAATAACTGATACATGTTTGAGAGTTATGACCAAAAACTCGTCGGTTTCGTGTTTATGGCCGATTTCATGAGCAATTGCCCACATTTTTAGGTTCCTTGGCAATTTGCATGGTCCATAAGACCCCTCAAATGTCTAAGATATATGTCAAGAAACTCGTCATTTTCGCGTTTTATGGTTGTTTTCATGAGCTATTGCCCACAGTTTTTGGGGTCTAGGGTGATTTACAATGACCTTATGACCTGTTACATGTTTGAGATATATGACCAAAAACTCGTCGTTTTCGTGTTTTATAGCCGTTTTCATGAGTTATTTTTCACAATTTTTGGGTTCCAAGCGGATTTCCAAGGCCTGTAAGACCTGATACATGTTGGAGAGATATGACCAAGAACTCGTCGTTTTTGTGTTTTTTGTTATTTTGATGAGTTATTTCCCACAGTTTTTTGGGTCGCAAGCATTCGCAAGCCCTTTAAGACCCATTACATGTTTGAGAGATATGACTAACAACTTGTCGTTTTCGCGTTTGATGGCTGTTTTCATGAGCTATTGACCACAGTTTTTGGCGTTCCAGGGCGATATACAAAGACCTTAAGACCCGATACATGTTGGAGAGATATGACACAAGACTCGTAGCTTTCGCGTTTTATTGCTGTTTTCATGAGCTATTGCCCATGGTTTTATGGTTCCAAGGTGACTTATTACAACCTTAAGATCCGATACAGGTTTGAGAGTTCTGACCAAAAACTCGTCGGTTTCGTGTTTTATGGCCAATTTCATGAGCTATTGCCCACATTTTTGGGTTCCATAGCAATTTGCATGGTCCATATGGCCCCTCACATGTCTAAGAGATATGTCAAGAAACTCGTTGTTTCGCGTTTTATGGTTGTTGTCATGAGCTATTGCCCATAGTTTTGGGGGTCTAGGGTGATTTACAATGACCCTAAGACCTGTTACATGTTTGAGATATATGACCAAAAACTCGTCGTTTTCGTGTTTTACTGCCATTTTCCAGAGTTGTTTTCCACAGTTTTTGGGTTCCATGGCAATTTGCATGGTCCATATGACCCCTCACATGTCTAAGAGATATGTCAAGAAACTCGTTGTTTTCGCGTTTTATGGTTGTTTTCATGAGCTATTGCCCATAGTTTTGGGGGTCTAGGGTGATTTACAATGACCTTAAGACATGTTACATGTTTGAGATATATGACCAAAAACTCGTCGTTTTCGTGTTTTATAGCCGTTTTCATGAGTTGTTTTCCACATTTTTTGGGTTTCAAGCAGATTTTCAAGGCCTGTAAACCCGATACATGTTCTAGAGATATGACCAAAAACTCCTCGTTTTCGCGTTTTATGGCCGTTTTCATGATCTATTGCCCACTGTTTTGGTGTTCTAGGGCGATTTACAATGACCTTAAGACCCGATACATGTTTGAGAGTTATGTCCAAAAACTCGTCGTTTTTGTGTTTTTTGCCATTTTCATGAGTTATTTCCCACAGTTTTTGGGCTGCAAGCGCATTCGCAAGGCCTTTAAGACTTGTTACATGTTTGAGAGATATGACTAAAAACTTATCGTTTTCGTGTTTGATGGCTGTTTTCATGAGCTATTGCCCACATTTTTTGGCGTTCCAGGGCGATTTACAAAGACCATAAGACCCGATACATGTTGGAGAGATATGACCCAAGACTCGTAGATTTCGTGTTTTATGGATGTTTTCATGAGCTATTGCCCATGGTTTACCGGTTCCAAGGTGACTTACAACAACCTTAATAACCGATACATGTTTGAGAGTTATGACCAAAAACTCGTCGCTTTCGTGTTTTATGACCGATTTCATGAGCTATTGCCCACATTTTTGGGGTCCATGGCAATTTCCATGGTCCATAAGACCCCTCACATGTCTAAGAGATATGTCAAGAAACTCGTCGTTTTCGCGTTTTATGGTTGTTTTCATGAGCTATTGCCCACAGTTTTGGGGTTCTAGGGTGATTTACAATGACCTTAAGACCCGTTACATGTTTGAGATATATCACAAAAAACTCGTCGTTTTCGTGTTTTATAGCCGTTTTCATGAGTTGTTTTCCATAGTTTTTGGGTTCCAAGCGGATTTGCAAGGCCTGTAAGAACCGATACATGTTGGAGAGATATGACCAAGAACTCGTCGTTTTCGCGTTTTATGGCTGTTTTCATGAGCTATTACCCACTATTTTGGTGTTCTAGGGTGATTTACAACGACCTTAAGACCCGATACATGTTTGAATGTTATGACCAAAAACTCGTCGTTTTTGTGTTTTTTGTCATTTTGATGAGTTATTTCCCACAGTTTTTGGGCTGCAAGCGCATTCGCAAGGCCTTTAAGACCCGTTACATGTTTGAGAGATATGACTAAAAACTTGTCGTTTTCGCGTTTGATGGCTGCTTTCATGAGCTATTGACCACAGTTTTTGGCGTTCCATGGCTATATATAAAGACCTTAAGACCTGATAAATGTTGGAGAGATATGACCCAAGACTCGTAGTTTTCACGTTTTATGGCCATTTTCATGAGCTATTGCCCATGGTTTTATGGTTCCAAGGTGACTTACAATAACCTTAATAACTGATACATGTTTGAGAGTTATGACCAAAACCTCGTCGGTTTCGTGTTTATGGCCGATTTCATGAGCTATTGCCCACATTTTTAGGTTCCATGGCAATTTGCATGGTCCATAAGATCCCTCAAATGTCTAAGAGATATGTCAAGAAACTCGTCGTTTTCGCGTTTTATGGTTGTTTTCATGAGCTATTGCCCACAGTTTTTGGGGTCTAGGGTGATTTACAATGACCTTAAGACCTGTTACATGTCTGAGATATATGACCAAAAACTCGTCGTTTTCGTGTTTTATAGCCGTTTTCATGAGTTGTTTTCCACAGTTTTTGGGTTCCAAGCGGATTTGCAAGGCCTGTAAGACGTGATACATGTTGGAGAGATATGACCAAGAACTCGTCGTTTTTGTGTTTTTTGTTATTTTGATGAGTTATTTCCCACAGTTTTTGGGCTGCAAGAGCATTCGCAAGCCCTTTAAGACCCGTTACATGTTTGAGAGATATGACTAAAAACTTGTCGTTTTCGCGTTTGATGCACAGTTTTTGGCGTTCCAGGGCGATATACAAAGACCTTAAGACCCGATACATGTTGGAAAGATATGACCCAAGACTCGTAGTTTTTGCGTTTTATGGCCGTTTTCATGAGCTATTGCCCATGGTTTTATGGTTCCAAGGTGACTTACAACAACCTTAAGAACTGATACAGGTTTCAGAGTTCTGACCAAAAACTCGTCGGTTTCGTGTTTTATGGCCAATTTCATGAGCTATTGCCCACATTTTTGGGTTCCATGGCAATTTGCATGGTCCATAAGACCCCTCACATGTCTAAGAGATATGTCAAGAAACTCGTTGTTTTCGCGTTTTATGGTTGTTTTCATGAGCTATTGCCCATAGTTTTGGGGGTCTAGGGTGATTTACAATGACCTTAAGACCTGTTACATGTTTGAGATATATGACCAAAAACTCGTCGTTTTCGTGTTTTATAGCCATTTTCATGAGTTGTTTTCCACAGTTTTTGGGTTCCAAGCGGATTTGCAAGGCCTGTAAGACCCGATACATGTTGGAGAGATATGACCAAGAACTCGTCGTTTTCGCGTTTTATAGACATTTTCATGAGCTATTGCCCACTATTTTGGTGTTCTAGGGTGATTTACAACGACCTTAAGACCCGATACATGTTTGAGAGTTATGACCAAAAACTCGTTGTTTTTGTGTTTTTTGCCATTTTCATGAGTTATTTCCCATAGTTTTTGGGCTGCAAGCGCATTCGCAAGGCCTTTAAGACCCGTTACATCTTTGAGAGATATGACTAAAAACTTGTCGTTTTCGCGTTTGATGGCTGTTTTCATGAGCTATTGCCCACGCTTTAGGCTCTGTATGCGATTTACAAAGACCTTAAGACCCGATACATGTTGGAGAGATATGACCCAAGACTCGTAGCTTTCGCGTTTTATGGCCGTTTTCATGAGCTATTGCCCATGGTTTTATGGTTCCAAGGTGACTTACTACAACCTTAATAACCGATACATGTTTGCGAGTTATGACCAAAAACTCGTCGCTTTCGTGTTTTATGGTCGATTTCATGAGCTATTGCCCACATTTTTGGGTTCCATGACAATTTGCATGGTCCATAAGACCCCTCACATGTCTAAGAGATATGTCAAGAAACTCGTCATTTTTGCGTTTTATGGATGTTTTCATGAGCTATTGCCCATAGTTTTGGGGTTCTAGGGTGATTTACAATGACCTTAAGACCCGTTACATGTTTGAGATATATGACCAAAAACTCGTCGTTTTCGTGTTCTATAGCCGTTTTCATGAGTTGTTTTCCACAGTTTTTGGGTTCCAAGCGGATTTGCAAGGCCTGTAAGACCCGATACATGTTGGAGAGATATGACCAAGAACTCGTCGTTTTCGCGTTTTATGGCCGTTTTCATGAGCTATTTCCCACTGTTTTTGGTGTTCTAAGGTGATTTACAACGACCTTAAGACCCGATACATGTTTGAGACTTATGACCAAAAACTTGTCGTTTTTTGTGTTTTTTGTCATTTTCATGAATTATTTCCCATAGTTTTTGGGCTGCAAGCGCATTCGCAAGGCCTTTAAGACCCGTTACATGTTTGAGAGATATGACTAAAAACTTGTCGTTTTCACGTTTGATGGCTGTTTTCATGAGCTATTGCCCATAGTTTTTGGCGTCCTAGGGCGATTTACAAAGACCTTAAGACCCGATACATGTTGGAGAGATATGACCCAAGACTCGTAGTTTTCGTGTTTTATGGCCGTTTTCATGAGCTATTGCCCATGGTTTTATGGTTCCAAGGTGACTTACAACAACCTTAATAACCGATACATGTTTGAGAGTTATGACCAAAAACTCGTCGGTTTGGTGTTTTATGGCCGATTTCATGAGCTATTGCCCACATATTTAGGTTCCATGGCAATTTGCATGGTCCATAAGACCCCTCAAATGTCTAAGAGATATGTCAAGAAACTCGTCGTTTTCGCGTTTTATGGTTGTTTTGATGAGCTATTGCCCAAAGTTTTGGGGGTCTAAGGTGATTTACAATGACCTTAAGACATGTTACATGTTTGAGATATATGACCAAAAACTCGTCGTTTTCGTGTTTTATAGCCGTTTTCATGAGTTGTTTTCCACAGTTTTGGGGTTCCAAGTGGATTTGCAAGGCCTGTAAGACCCGATACATGTTGGAGAGATATGACCAAAAACTCCTCGTTTTCGTGTTTTATGGCCGTTTTCATGAGCTATTGCCCACTGTTTTGGTGTTCTATGGTGATTTACAACGACCTTAAGACCCGATACATGTTTGAGAGTTATGACCAAAAACTCGTTGTTTTTGTTTTTTTCTCATTTTCATGAGTTATTTCCCATAGTTTTTGGGCTCCAAGTGCATTCGCAAGGCCTTTAAGACCTGTTACATGTTTGAGAGATATGACTAAAACCTTGTCGTTTTCGCGTTTGATGGCTGTTTTCATGAGCTATTGCCCATAGCTTTTGGCGTTCCAGGACGATTTACAAAGACCTTAAGACCCGATACATGTTGGAGAGATATGACCCAAGTCTCGTTGTTTTCGTGTTTTATGGTCGTTTTCATGAGCTATTGCCCATGGTTTTATGGTTCCAAGGTGACTTACAACAACTTTAATAACCGATATTGGTTTGAGAGTTATGACCAAAAACTCGTCGGTTTCGTGTTTTATGGCCGATTTCATGAGCTATTGCCCATGTATTTAGGTTCCATGGCAATTTGCATGGTCCATAAGACCCCTCAAATGTCTACGAGATATGTCAAGAAACTCGTCGTTTTCGCATTTTATGGTTGTTTTCATGAGCTATTGCCCACAGTTTTGGGGGTCTAGGGTGATTTACAATGACCTTAAGACCCGTTACATGTTTGAGATATATGACCAAAAACGCGTCGTTTTCGTGTTTTATAGCCATTTTCATGAGTTGTTTTCCACATTTTTTGGGTTCCAAGCGGATTTGCAAGGTATGTAAGACCCGATACATGTTGGAGAGATATGACCAAGAACTCGTGGTTTTCGCTTTTTATGGCCGTTTTCATGAGATATTGCCCACTGTTTTGGTGTTCTAGGGTTATTTACAACGACCTTAAGACCCGATACATGTTTGAGAGTTATGACCAAAAACTTGTCGTTTTTGTGTTTTTTGCCATTTTCATGAGTTATTTCCCATAGTTTTTGGACTGCAAGCGGATTCGCAAGGCCTTTAAGACCCATTACATGTATGAGAGATATGACTAAAACTTGTCGTTTTTGCGGTTGATCGTTGTTTTCATGAGCTATTGCACACAGTTTTTGGCGTTCGAGGGCGATTTACAAAGATCTTAAGACCCGATACATGTTGGAGAGATATGACCCAAGACTCGTAGTTTTCGCGTTTTATGGCCGTTTTCATGAGCTATTGCCCATGGTTTTATGCTTCCAAGGTGACTTACAACAACCTTAAGAACCGATACAGGTTTGAGAGTTCTGACCAAAAACTCGTCAGTTTCGTGTTTTATGGCCGATTTCATGAGCTATTGCCCACACTTTTGGGTTCCATGGAAATTTGCATGGTCCATAAGACCCCTCACATGTCTAAGATATATGTCAAGAAACTCGTTGTTTTCGCGTTTTATGGTTGTTTTCATGAGCTATTGCCCACAGTTTTGGGGGTCTAGGGTAATTTAAAATGACCTTAAGACCCGTTACATGTTTGAGATATATGACCAAAAACTTGTCGTTTTCGTGTTTTATAGCCGTTTTCATGTGTTGTTTTTCACATTTTTTGGGTTCCAAGCGGATTTTCAAGGCCTGTAAGACCCGATACATGTTGGAGTGATATGACCAAAAACTCGTCGTTTTCGCGTTTTATGGCCGTTTTCATGAGCTATTGCCCACTGTTTTGGTGTTCTAGGGTGATTTACAACGACCTTAAGACCCGATACATGTTTGAGAGTTATGACCAAAAACTCGTCGTTTTTGTGTTTTTTGCCATTTTCATGAGTTATTTCCCACAGTTTTTGGGCTGCAAGCGGATTCGCAAGGCCTTTAAGACCCGTTACATGTTTGAGAGATATGACTAAAACTTGTCGTTTTCGCGTTTGATGGCTGTTTTTATGAGCTATTGCCCATAGTTTTTATGCTCCAAATATGATTTACAAAGACCTTAAGACCCGATACATGTTGGAGAGATATGACCCAAGACTCGTAGTTTTCACGTTTTATGGCCGTTTTCATGAGCTATTGCCCATGGTTTTATGGTTCCAAGGTGACTTCCAACAACCTTAAGAACCGATACAGGTTTGAGAGTTATGTCCAAAAACTCGTCGGTTTCGTGTTTTATGGCCGATTTCATGTGCTATTGCCCACATTTTTGGGTTCCATGGCAATTTGCATGGTCCATAAGACCCCTCACATGTCTGAGAGATATGTCAAGAAACTCGTCGTTTTCGCGTTTTATGGTTGTTTTCATGTGCTAGTGCCAACAGTTTTGGGGTTCTAGGGTGATTTACAATGACCTTAAGACCCGTTACATGTTTGAGGTATATAACCAAAAACTCGTCGTTTTTGTGTTTTATAGCCGTATTCATGAGTTGTTTTCACAGTTTTTGGGTTCCAAGCGGATTTGCAAGACTTGTAAGACCCGATACATGTTGGAGAGATATGACCAAAAACTCGTCGTTTTTGTGTTTTTTGCCATTTTTATGAGTTATTTCCCACAGTTTTTGGACTGCAAGCGGATTCGCAAGGCCTTTAAGACCCGTTACATGTTTCAGAGCTATGACTAAAAACTCGTCGTTTTTGTGTTTGATAGCTGTTTTCATCGAATCGATAGTCTAGGTTACGAACAGTTTGATTTTCTCCTAATATGGCTTCCTCTTCCCCCTCTCTATATTTAGCCGTAGAGTTCTACTTTCATTTATTCTTGAAGCATCCTCTTTCGGAAAGCCCATAATCCTGACTTGGGTGTGCCTGTGAGACAGACCAAGATAGGTGTTTGTGGGTCCGGACAGCCGAGGGAGATGTATGTGATGACCACGGAAGAGGTGTACACGAGACATGATGACATAGAGGAGGCAAAATATATTTGTATGTTACAATGGGAGAAAAATCTACATAGTTTAGTTGTAGAAAGTAACTTCTCATTGATATAATAGCTGCTAGTCAATAGAAACCAGTTAATTAGATTAAGGAAAAAAGTAAGCACATGCATCTACGTTTCAATATTGGGTCTAAACCTATTTTCTTTAGAATGTAATCCCTGTTGAATTTTTTTCCGTGAGAGACCACATACTAGGCCAAAGTTGTCTTGGTCAGGCCCAGTTCCAGTCCCGCACGCGGACACGACCTGAGTGGCTGGACGACTCCCCTTCTTCCTTCCTCGCTCGCGCCATCACAGCTCCGTTTTTCTCTCCCTCTCAGCCCCGATTCTGTTGGACCATCTTCTCTCTCCTCGCACCAAATACGCCGTTGCCATAGCTCTGATTTTCTATCCATATCGGGCCTGATCGAGAGCTCCTTGTTGAGGGCACTTTTCGCTTTCACTCCGTGATCCCTCCTTTCTTAAGTTCCATTTTATCTCATCGAGCTCTTGTTGCTTGGCTTGTTGATAGCAATTTTTTGGAAGTATATAAATCGGTAGGATTTGGTGTAAATAAGCAAGGTGGGATTATTCAATACGCATAGCGAGAATTCGATCGATGGTTGACTACAAATGCCTTTGTGGATTTCTATTACACAAACTACTCACGGAGACTAATAGGCCGACCATGAGGAGGCCGAAAAATATCAGATCTCAGGTTTCGTTTGAGGCTAGGATATAAAAATAATTCGACGAACCGTGTATTGATTTATGGGTGACACAGGTGGGTATTCGGTTTAGTGGGAGAGAAAAACAGTCCAAAAAAATATTGGACCGGAAGAAACACTTCGTCCTTTATTATTAGGTATAGATAGATAATTATCGTGTGCAAGGACGAAGCAGAGAAAATCCAAAGTTAAAACCACAGCCAACCCTAATCGACCTGCCGGCCTAGGTTTTCCTTGGTCGTTCCCCATCCCCACAAGAAAGCAGAGAGGCGGCGGCGGCGAACCTGCACTACCGGTATGGTAGGGATGGATTCAGCGTGTGGCGAGTCTTGGACGACGCGGAAGCAGGAAGCCGAGGAGGAGGAGTCGGGAAAGAGATCTAAGATGCAGTACTACGAATGGATGAAGCGACCAGAAGAGAGCGAGTCCAACTATGTGAAGCGACTCAAGGACTCCATGACATCGGCCGGAAGCGGTTCTGAAGAGAAAGCCAGGAGGAAACCACCTAATAAGGTGGAGGTGAAGGATGATGCACAAGCTAGGAAAGCTAAACCTCCTATGATGACTGACGCTGCTGGGAAACCTCAAGAATCTGCAATAGATCAAGCTGGGAAAGCTCAAGACTCTGTGATTATTGTTGGGGGCAGCCTCAAATGGTATGATTCCAACAGGCTGACCGAACCTGCAGCAGAGCCTAATTCGTCGGCAGCCATCCAAGATGATGATCACGTCCGAGGTGTCGCGGCATGCGGAGGAGAGACGAAAGATGAAGTTGAAGCAGGTCTCCGTCAATAGGAATTTTACAGGTAATGATGTCCCTCTGATAACATCATGTGTGGATTTAGTTGGCGGCGTCGAGTATTGGACGACGCGGAAGCAGGATGCCGAGGAGGAGTCAGGGAAGAGAGTTCAGATGTAGTACGAATGCATGAAGCCACCAGAAGAGAGCGAGTCCAGCTATGTGAAGCGACTCAAGGACTCCATGAGATCAGCCAGAGGTTCTAAAGAGAAAGCTAGGACGAAACCACCTAAGGTGGAGGTGAAGAAGGATGCACAAGCCAGCAAAGCTAAACCTCCTGATGTGACTGACGCTGCTGGGAAACCTGCAACAGAAGCTGGGAAAGCTCAAGACTTTGTGATTGTTGGGGGCAGCCTCAAATGCTCTGATTCTTCCAACAGGCTGACCCAACCTGCAGTAGAGCCCAATTCGTCGTTGACCATCCAAGCAGATGGTCACGTCGACAAAGACAAATCAGCAGCATTATGGCCAGCAAGACGATGGAAGAAGAGGAGGCCAAGGCCTTCCGTAGTTACTAGGAACGTAATAATGATTGTTGCGACAACTCTGATAACTTTCAATAGGTAACCGTGTTGAGTCCAATGCTGTATACACACTGCACGACCGCAATGCTCCCATTCAACGTTGCGAAAACCTTGGAGATATTCTCCATGGAACTCAAACTCGCACACGATAACAGTGCTGGTGGTGGTTTTGAGTTTCCCTTGTCTGTGTAAGACACCCTGGATTACAAGAGAAACATCCTCTTTTCTCGCGGTAGGATCGTGGCCCAGGAACTGACACAGGATGATCCTCTTTTGCTCCTGACTGGCCTGACCCGAGCGGTCCTGTCCATGGACGACAAGGTCGATTTTGAGATCTATCTGAATGTGAAAGGTGCAGGAGCCTCTCAAGGCAAAACCTTGATCACTTCCGTGCGCGGTTACCACGCCGGAGAATGCCGCACAGCCCTGTGCTTCGAGAACTGCTTGTGTATGCTAGAGGTGTGCTTGGGGACAGTTAAACACGCGTTTCAGGCCACTATCGTGGGTCTCCAGATTGTCAGCAAGAAAGACTTATGCCCTTCAAATTTTAGATATGGTGACCTGGTTACTTGCACTCCATGGACAGCCGCCGATGATAGCGGTAGCAACCGGCCGAAGATTGTGCTGATTAAGTCGATAGGTAGAAAAATGCCGCAAGGTGATTTCGGTTTTGTACGTCTGTGGAGACAGGTTGTTTGTGTAGAAGATGGAGGAGGGTTGGACGTTGTCATACAAACCTACACGAAATCTGGTGTTGTTCAATTCAAAAAAAAAAAAATCTGGTGTTGTTGCTGCAGAAGGCAGCGTCTATTTCACGGCCCAAAATTCCCAAGTGAGCCAACATCAATGTATTGTTGGTGAAGCTCAGATAAACGTGGCTGTTGCTTGGTCTGTTGTTCCTACAAACATGGACGATGTGGTGTATAACGTCTGAAGCTGATGGCAGCAGCAGAGTGATGTTGTATCGAACTTTGGTTTTATTTCTGCTAGTATTTTATTTTGTCCAACTGTAATTGTCCTTGGAAATCATAAGGGGGAGGTTATGGGTGGCATGTTTTGTCCCCTCTCTAATGTCCAAGACTCGGCTTCAGCTATAGCTCATGCTCTTTTGAAGGGTTTAAATTACCTGAAATTTTCGAATTTATTGGAATCATCGTCTTGAGCGTAGCATAATTAGCAAGCAGGATTTATTCACCGTGTTACAATTATTTGTGAGATACTGGAATCTCCTCATGTGTAGGGGGGACAAACCGCTTGTTCTGAAGAGGCTAAAAAGCTTGATGATGGCATACAAGAGGTACGACGACTGACGGCTTTATCTGAGGCTTCCGTTGATGAGACAATGAGGTAAATTCCAGTCTAATGTTTTAAACAAGTCTTGATCCGAAACATATTCATTGCGAAGTGGTGCTATACGAATTGATCTGGTATGGATCCTATGATGAATACGCGCACCCAGGACAGACTCATTTTCCGGTTGTTGTGAGATCTTGAAACAATTTTAATTTTGAACAATGCCACGGTCCTTCAAATGAGTGGTTGATTGTTAGTCCATTAATTAAACAAATAAAAATCTTATGAAGATGTTAAGTTGGTTGCCTTTTTTAGCTTATCAGAATTGAACATTTAACCTCCTTGTCCCCGTCTTTCAAGCAGCTATTCAGCAATCATAGGGGAACTATTGTTCTAGAAAAAATAGATTATGCTAAGAAGATAAATTATCATTTGTTCCATCTTACAGTCCATAGGAGAACTACCGTCTAGGAAAAAAATTAGATTACGTCTAGAAGAGAAAATGACATGATACAGAATATAGGGAATTTAACATATCCTAGAAAAAATAGATTAAAATTGCCATGTGTTCCATCTTAAAGACCATTGGAAAACTACTGTCTAGCAAACATTACACCTATAGAATTAATATGTGTTGCATCTGCAAAAGGCAGGAAAAACTCCCATTTGATAGATGTTACTTAGGGAAATTTAGTATTTCTTGCTACAATGTAACGTCTGAACCTGCAGTCCAGAAAAACTCCACGTAGGTAAAGTTTGACAGAAAAACTCCCATCTAAATTGAGAATGATTGCATCTAGAAAAAAGGGGTGGCAACGGCCAAAAGCTTCCATATTCTAACAAATTACATTGTGTACGAAACTTCATGTGCCCTAAGCTCCCTAAAAAGTTCCATCGTCATATACCCATAACAAGAGCACATATGCCTTCACCAGCGGAATTCTGGGTTGAATCAAAAAACCTTGGAGAAAAATAGATACTAGATCGAAAAGTTACACACTAGCATATGGGTTACCTTGCGAAGGGGATGTAACAGGAGATGCAAAAGGCTGCCGTCAGAAATTGTGGGGAAGCTGCCGGAGACATGGGGATGCAGCCGTGCCAGAGATGTCGCCGTCACCACTGGGAATGGAAGCCTTTGATACGTTGCAAACGTATCTATAATTTTTGATGCTCCATGCTTGTTTAGTATCTACTTTGCTTTACTTGTCTACACTTTGAGGTGTTTTTTACATGTTTTTTGGTACTAACCTATTAACAAGTTGCAACAGTGCCAGATGCCTATTTTCTGTTGTTTTTGGTTTCAGAAAGTTAGTAAAGAAATATTCTCGGAATTGGACGGGACGAAGGACAAAGTCAATAACTTTCTGTGGAGAACAAGAAGTCCATAGGAGAGTCCGAGGGGCCAGCCATAGGGGCCAGACCCAGTGGCGGGTGGGCCCTCCCGCCCTAGGGGTTTGGCCCAAGGCGCCTCGATCTCCCCCTTCGCCTATAAGAAGCTCCCGATGCAGAAATTCTCAGAACCCGATCAGAAATCCACGAAATCGTCTGTAGCCGCCGCCACCATCGTCACTAGATCTGGGGGGGTCTGAAGCTCTTCTCGGCACCCTGCCGGAGGGGAGATCATCCTGGAGGCCTTCTCTCCGGTATGATTTGTGAGTAGTTCCACCTTGGACTATGGGTCCATGTAGTAGCTAGATGGTTGTATCTCCTCCTTTGTGCTTTCATGTATATATCTTGTGAGCTTCGTTCATGATCAAGATCTAATCTATTTGTAATCATGCATATTGTGTTCGCGGGGATCCGATAGATATTGAGATTATTATGTTGGTTTGATTAATGGTTCTATCTTTATGATTTTATCATATCTGTATTGTTTGTGATCTTGCATGCTCACCTTTGCTAGTGGTTATCTTGGCCAAGTAGTTGCTAGTGACTCCAAGATGGAGAGTTTATGCTCGATAGTGGATTCATGCCTCTAGTTTCCAAGGGAAGTGACAATAATCTCTTCGGTTGTAGATGTGTTGTTGCTACTAGGGAGAAAACAATGGTCTCTTGTTCATAAAACATGTGAACTGTTAACCTTACACACTTTGCTTAAAGAAGTTGTATGTTGCTTGCAACTTAATACTGGAGGGGGTTCGAATGATAACCTGAAGGTGGACATCTAGTCATAGATGTAGTTGGATTACGGTCTATGTATATTGTTATATTGCCCAATCAACCTCATAGGATCTTTCTGACTAGTAATTGCATTGTTATGCCTTGCTCAGTTCCTGTCAATTGTCCTGCTGTAATTTGTTTACCATTCATGCCATGTTGTTTATCTAAGGAGAGCACCTCTAGTGAACTATGGACCCCGGTCCAACCTTTACCATTGATACATCTTCCACTGTTACTTGTTTACTTGTTGTAAACCAGTACCTTCCACACCATATGTTTAATCCTTTGTTACACCAAACCGGTGAGCTTGACAACCTCACTGATTCGTTGGAACAAAGTCTTAAGTTTGTGTTGTGCAGGTCTCCACGTTGCTTCCAACACCCGTGTGACATTTACTTCCTCCTTCTGGTTTGATAACCTCGGTTTCTACTGAGGGAAATCTTGCTGATGTACTCTTCATATCTTGCTCTTGGGGTTTCCAACAAACCACTTTTCCTCTCTGTTGAATGTAGCATCAAGTAATTTCTGGCGCCGTTGTCGGGGAGGCTAAGGATGTCTTCACTAGGGAAGTCCTTCACTTCCTTTCTCTTTACTTTGTTTTTAGTTTGCTTTGTTTCTTTTGCTTGGTTTTGTTTGCCTCTTTTCAAAAAAAAAACCCAAAAAATAGTCTACCTTGGTTTGCTTGCTTTATTCAAAAACACAAAAAAAATTAGTTCCTACCTTAGTTACTACCATGTCTGGTTTTGATCCAATCTCTGTGACACCTATGGAAAAGATCTTTACTTTTAAACAAAAAAGTGAAGAGAGTTTCAAAGAAGCTTGGTATAGAATCTCTACTTTACAAAGGGAAACTGAGCCTAAGATGAGTATTAGCTTGGTTATTGATAGTTTCTACCGCGGTATTGCTCTTCATTATAGATATGCTTTGGATGCTGTGGCTGAAGAAGATTTTTTTTCTTTGTACTGAGGATGAAGCTTATGATGCTATAAGAAAATTAATCATGATCTATGATACACCTGGCAAGTCTGATTCCTCTTTCACAAGTATTTTTGATAGGTTGAACCATCTTGAGACCAGTATTGCTGCCATCAATAGTTGCTATCACACTCTGAGGGTTTACCATGATTATGTTCCCATAAATTCTGAGCCTTCAAATTGGTTTCCCACAATTAAAGTCTCAATAAACACTACACTCTTTGATGCTCGCTGTGATATCATGTCTGAATTTTGTCTCATGCCCAAATATATTTTTTATTCCTTGAGTCTTTGGGGGCTTATTGAAGTAGGAGAATAAATCTCTCTTACCAACAATGCCACTATATTACCCATTGGAATAGCTAAAGGTGTGTTTACAAAAATCTCAGGGAAAATGGTGTCTACTGATTATCTTGTTATTAAATGTGTAGGCAAAGGACAGATCTCACTTGAAAGATCTCTACTGAAACACCTTGGGGCAGTAATAGACGTGGGAAAAGGCATCATGCACTTTACTCCCCCGGTAAGCAATCATATATTTCCAAAAATGAAAAAGAAAGGTAAGAAAAGAAGGAACAAGAGGGGCAATTCTTCATTTGAAAATACTTGATTCTTCTCGCTTCTTGTGCCTAACTTAAAGGCGTTAAAGAAAAGTACTTGTTAGGAGATAACCCAAGAGTTTCCTTGAGTCTTGGAAGTTATTACTTCTGTAATGACCTCTTCTTATCCTTTTTGTTTGCTTTTTGTGCCAAGAATGACCTCTAATGAGAGGAAAGTAAGATTTGGAAAGTTGCTGTCCCGAAATAGATTTCTGTCCTCCACCAAAAGAATTTGTGAGGAGGCTCTATAACTCGGATTAAGCTAAAAATTTACGAATAAATACTCCAGTGTGTTGGATAACTTTTGTTAGTTCAACACTTTTTGATTTAAGTAACAGAAGATGTTTGAAAAAATTCATTTCTACCTGCTGGTCTGTTTTAATAGATTTCTGCCATTATTTGCATTTGCTTCTCATTGATTCCTTTTTGAGCTCTCTTCAGGTAAATTGTGTTTCTTTGAAGGAGTTATTTCAGTAGCTTATGTTTTTAGTGAAAAGCCTTGCTGTTCCAAAGCTTTGTCAGCGGTCTAATATCTTTTGAATAAGCTAATGTTGCTAATGAAGATTGTGTGAAGTTTTGTATGAAGGAAAAATTTCAGGTGTAAAGAGAGAATGATGCAATGAGATGAAGAATGGACAAAAGCTCAAGCTTGGGGATGCCACCATGGTGTTATACCAAGAAATATCCAAGAGGTACAAGCATCAAAGCTTGGGGATGCCCAAGGAATCTCCTTCTTCATCAATAAAAAACTCAGGTCTGTCTAGACACTTCACTTTTATTGTTTCATGCATAGTTGTGTTGTTCTTGGAGCGTCTTAGTTTTATTTTGCTTTGCTTAGGTTGTTTAGTTTGCTTGAATAAAGAAGTTTGGACCCCCGTTCTCGCTGTGTTGTTTTGCAAATAAGTTTGATTGGTGTTTGAAAAGGAGTAGTAAGTTCTTGCTTGAAGTGCAAGAGGAGCTTGCATTGACTGTGACTTAGAATTTAGCATTACATGCTAGGTGTTGTTTTAGCATTATGCTTAGTGATTATTGCTGTAGAATGTCTTGTTCCAAACAATTGGGATTGCTTAGTGTGCCTTGAAAAAATTATGCGTTGTTTTAGCATGCAAAAGCATAGTATTGTGGTATTCTCCTTTGATGTTTTGCTTGGGTTGACTTGGCGCATGCTTACACCATGTTATGACTATGACAAGTCACCATTAGCCTCTATGATCATTTAGTCCTTGACTTGTAGTACCACTCTTTGCTTTGATTAGTTTGCTTTGTTGTATTGCATAATTATGGCCATTATGCTCTCTTAGTTGGTTGCTCCCAGTTTTTTGCTAGCCTCCACTTGTATGAGTAAGTTCTACTCATGCTTCCAACTCCCAAGAAAACAAGTTATTCCAAAGTGTCCACTATAAACTCCTATGCATGGTGTGTTACACCATTCCAAGTATATTCTTGTTTTCAACTATCTTCCAATTAAAAACTATTTTGTTATGTGAAAACTTAGTGATTAAAGCCCTCACGAACTTGATGGCACATTTTATTATTTGCCCCTAATAAACTTGAACCATTGAGGCAACTTTGTTGTATATGCTTGCACTTATAAGTTGGGATTAGCAGAACCGTGCTGTCACGGGGAACGTTTTCAATATTGCACTTGTACTTTTTGTACTCCGTTCATATCATGCTCTTTTGTCTATGGATGTTACCGGTGTGAAATGAAGTGGGAACTTGTAAGTCCATGGAGTTTGTATTCTGTGTTAGAGAAATGCCTGGGCCGCTAGCCTAAGCCATGCCTGATCATGGTGGAAACTTGCAGCATCACCATGGTGACATCTATGAAGCATTCTTCTTATAAAAAAGAGAGACACATTGAGAAAAGAGGAAAGAGAGAAAAAAGAACCATATTCCCATGGTACATAAGAAGAATTGCTGAGATCTTATTGTCTGTTTGCCTTGTCATTTTGGTTATGAGAAAACTCATGTACCATGTGCAAGGGGTACTCCATTGGCGGTTCTCAATGATATGCAAATACTTGCAGTGACAAGAACTTGCCTGGGCCCTAAGTTGAGTATCCATGAGGTGTAGCCCTCATAGTCAAGGGACTTGAGATTGCCAACTTATACTTTGTCAAGCATATACTCCAGCTTTGCCACTTTAATCTTAACCACTTCAAGATGCTTATGATAGGGGCAATGAGGGCAAAAAGCTAATAAGTACCATAATTTTTGGAAGCTCTTTTTGGAACTTGTAATCCCTGCTTAGGCCTTTCTTCCATCATTATTGAGTCTCCACCTTGTACCTTTAGGCACCATTAAGAGAGCATAGTTGTCATTCTATGTGCAGTGTTTCAAAGCTTATTAGTTGATGCATATTGTATTATTACTTGTTCTTGTGCTACTTGTTTCTAGTCACCCTTGTGAACTTTGAAGGTGTCCTATGCATCTATATTGCTACTCTATAAGGGACAAGATGATTGCCACTATGCTATGTTTTCTATATGTGAAACAAACAAATGTTTTCAATGCATGTTATTCATGATCTTTGTTTGTAGTTTGCCATGTTGCATGCATAGTTACTATGTCCTATTGTTAGAATTCCATTTTTTCATGCACATGTTTAGAGTTCTTTGATCCCAGCTTTCAATGCTTGCAAATGGTTGGATCTTTATTGTGAGGGTGCATGTCACCTCAAAACTTATTCTTTTATCACTTACCTACTTGAGGACGAGCAGGAGTTAAGCTTGGGGATGCTGATACGTTGGAAACGTATCTATAATTTTTGATGCTCCATGTTTGTTTAGTATCTACTTTGCTTTACTTGTCTACACTTTGAGGTGCTTTTTACATGTTTTCTGGTACTAACCTATTAACAAGTTGCAACAGTGTCAGATGCCTGTTTTCTGCTGTTTTTGGTTTCAGAAAAGTTAGTAAAGAAATATTCTCAAAATTGGACGGAACGAAGGACAAAGTCAATAACTTTTTGTGGAGAACAAGAAGTCCAGAGGAGAGCCCGAGGGGCCAGACCCCCCCCTCCCCCAGGAATGGGTGGGCCCTAGCCCACGCTTGGCTAGAGTTTGGCCGCCCTGGCGGCCGCCTCGGTCTCCCCCTTCGCCTATAAGAAGACCCCGATGCAGAAACTCTCAGAACCCGATCAGAAATCCATGAAACCATCTGTAACGGCCGCCACCATCGTCCCTAGATCGGGGGGATATGAAGCTCTTTCCGGCACCCTGCCGGAGAGGAGATCATCCCGGAGGCCTTCTCTCCGGTATGATTTGTGAGTAGTTCCACCTTGGAATATGGGTCCATGTAGTATCTAGATGGTTGTATCTTCTCCTTTGTGCTTTCATGTATAGATCTTGTGAGCTCCGTTTATGATCAAGATCTATTCTATTTGTAATCATGCATGTTGTGTTTGCGGGGATCCGATGGATATTGAGATTATTATGTTGGTTTGATTAATGGTTCTATCTTTATGATTCTATCATGTCTGCATTGTTTGTGATCTTGCATGCTCTCTGTTGCTAGTGGTTATCTTGTCCAAGTAGTTGCTAGTGACTCCAAGAGGAAATATTTATGCTCGATAGTGGGTTCATGCCTCTAGTTTCCAAGGGAAGAGACAATAATCTCTTCGGTTGTAGATGTGGTGTTGCTACTAGGGAGAAAACAACGGTCTCTTGTTCATGGAACATGTTGACGGTTTATCTTACACACTTTGCTTAAAGCAGTTGTCTGTTGCTTGCAACTTAATACTGGAGGGGGTTCGAATGATAACCTGAAGGTGGACTTCTAGTCATAGATGCAGTTGGATTATGGTCTATGTATATTCTTGTATTGCCCAATCAACCTCACAGGATCTTTCTGGCTAGTAATTGCATTGTTATGCCTTGCTCAGTTCTTGTCAATTGCCCCGCTGTAATTTGTTTACCCTTCATGGCATGTTGTTTATCTAAGGAGAGCACCTCTAGTGAACTATGGACCCCGGTCCAATCTTTACCATTGATACATCTTTCATTGTTACTTGTTTACTTGCTGCAAACCATTATCTTCCATACCATACGTTTAATCTTTTGTTACAGCAAACCGGGTGAGCTTGACAACCTCACTGTTTCGTTGGGACGGAGTCTTAAGTTTGTGTTATGCAGGTCTCCACGTTGCTTCCAACACCTGTGTGACGTTTCCTTCCTCCTTCTGGTTCGATAACCTCGGTTTCTACTGAGGAAAATCTTGCTGGTGTACTCTTCATACCTTTCTCTTGAGGTTTCCAACGAAGCACTATTTCTCCCTGTTGAGTGTAGCATCATCCTCCGCCGCTGATATGCATCCCGCCAGCTATAGGATGCAGCAAGCTCCACTCCCCCGGATGTAACCTTCGCCGCCGGGATGCAGCCTCCTCCCTGCGACGATGCAGCCTCCGCCCTCGCAAAGATGTCTTGACGTCTGCGAGGATACATACCACTCGGGATCTAACCTCTGACGCCGGTGAGTAGCCTCGCGGTGCGTAGCTTTTGGATCGATGGCAACCTCGCCGAGGAAGAGGTAGGAATAGGGAACAGGAGGCGTTTGTCTCTCTCATGAAGAAACTCTTCGTGACTGTGCTATGGGAACCCGAGAAAAAACTGGGCCAGGGTGTCGTGAAGCACTGTTACGAGCGCTCCATTGGATCCGGATTGCACATACGCGATAGATGACCTTGCGGTAAGTTAGATCTAGGTCGACTTGGTATTAGATTTTCCGTTTTTCTATACTTACGTTTTTACCTTTTTATACTTCTTTCGGTTCATATTAATTGAATTTGCTAGATTTAGTATATAAATTTATCTAAATTTTAATAAATCAAAGTCAATATAGATCGGAATAGCAAAAAGATGAATGGCAGCACGATAGTTACACGATTTTTATTCTGAAAATACACACACGGGGGCAATCTTGCCGACCATTAATTTTCCTCCCACCGTGTACTATCAGCGATCGGCACCCTAGACGCCACCGTAGCCACTCGCGACATCTTCCACGAACCACTACACTAGACTATTCAATTCAATTCTCGATAACCGACGTCGACGTGGCCGGTGATTCAGCTGCTGACTTGTCTCGATCCCCGAGGAAACTGCCGGCGAGAGAGAAGAAATATTGCATCTGCGCACCGAGATCCCCGCCCAGCGCTCACCAGGCCGTACGCGTGCCCCTTGCCGCCCGGAAGAACGCGCTCGCCGCGTGTGACTCCGCACGCCGGAGCTACTTCTTTACCTGGAACGATGCCGATGGTCGGCGCTGTCGGTAGCGCGTCCCCGCCGGTATTTATACACCGGAGCGTGCCCACTCCAAGTTCAGCAGTCTCCCACACAACCAGGTCAATCTCTAACCAGTACCTCGAATCCACTTGAAAGCTTGAAGATTTGCTAGCTTTGTAGCCAGGCCATGTCGAGCAACGGCCAGAAGCAGGCGCGGAAGCCGCAGGCGGCGTCCCTGCTGTCCGCGGGACACGACGACGCGGAGATCAGGAAGGTGTTCTCCCGCTTCGACGCGGACGGCGACGGGAAGATCTCGCCGTCCGAGCTCGCCGCGGTGTCGCGCGCCATCGCGCCGCCGCCGACCGAGTCCGCGGGGGGCCGCGAGGTGTCGGCGATGATGGACGAGCTGGACGCCGACCGCGACGGCTTCGTGGACCTCGGCGAGTTCGCGGCCTTCCACGCCCGTGGCCGCGCGGAGCGCGACCTGGACGCCGAGCTGCGCGACGCGTTCGACGTCTACGACATCAACGGCGACGGCCGCATCTCCGTGGCCGAGCTCAGCAAGGTGCTGGGCCGGATCGGCGAGGGGTGCAGCACCGAAGAGTGCGAGCGGATGGTCGCCTCAGTCGATGTCGACGGCGACGGATGCGTCGGGTTCGAGGAGTTCAAGAAGATGATGTCCCCTGACACCGACGGCCCTCATCAATCTCAACCCGGCGCCGCCGTCCCTGACAACGGCAAGCCCAAGACGGAGTGATCCCTTGCTTGCTTGTAATGTGACTGTCAGATTCTGTTTACAATCGTGTATGCACTGATCAGTATCTAAGCCAGCTTTCGGTGCTGTTTTCTGTAACATTTGTGACTGATCGAGCTGAAGCATCAACTGTTGCTTGTAATGTGACTGTCAGGGTCTGTTTAGATGTCGTCGAGATGATAGAAACTGAATGGACGAACGTAGTACAATCGTGTACTATTATGCAATGGTCAGTATCCGAGCCAGCTCTCGGTTCTGTCTTTTTTTTCTGTAGCATTTGCGACTTGGCATCTGTGACTGATCGAGATCAAGTATCAACTGCTCTACTGCTACAGTGCTACTGATAATGAATTTCTCTCTGTTTTCCCACAACTAGATCAACTTGCTAAAATATGTTACAAATTTGATTAACGGGACGAAACTTTGAAATTGTATAGACACGCATTCGTGGATGCCCAAGTATTTTATACCCCTTCGGTCCAACAATAGATGTCGCAGATTTGCCAAAAGTTGAGTATTTTATACCCCTTCAGTCCAAAAATAGATGTCGTAGATTTGCCAAAAGTTATATGAATCTAGTTGGATGAATCATACGACTTTTGATAAATCTCGAAACAGGCATACACCCAGCTTTATAAATAAAGCAATATCCATACAACATCCATAGTACACGACAAATGGACAACACCATACAAGCCAGAGTTCACCCACACAACATAACACACACCCAACGCACACAGATACACATGCGCCCAGAGGACACGCTCAACTGCCAGGAGGGGAAGCAAGTTGGCGCGCCGCCACCAGCAGGTGCTCAATCATCCCATCCAACCGCGCCCTGTCCCGCTTCCTACTCAACAGGTACCACTGCTGCAAAAAAGCCAAGAATTTGAAGATCGAGTAAGAGGCACGGCGAAGAAAGACACGCTCGATGACCATCTTGTTACGGATGTTCCATAAAGTCCAGGTCATCCCTGCAAACACAAACCAGAAAAGGCGCCTCCTTCCGGTATGGTTCGCATTGGCTTCCAGGAATTCTCCTAGGTCTGGGGCGTGTCACGACGTCCCCAAAGCCTCCCGGGAGAAGTTCCAAAGGAAACGAGCAGCGGGGCAGGAGAAGAAAATGTGGTGTCCCGTTTTCGGGACCGCACACAGGGGACAAAGCCCATCCCCAGGGCCATGTCGCTTGGCCACCTCCACACCCGAAGGTAGCCGGTCCCGCAGCAACTGCCAAAGGAAAATCTTAATCTTTAGGGGAAGAGAGGCCTTCCACAGGGGGGGCCGTCCAGGGCATGGACAGCCCACTAAACAAGGCCCGATACATGGAGCCCACCGAAAACACGCCCGAAGGAGAGAGGCGCCAGGACATCCTATCTAGGGATTGGGACTGAGACAGCGGGAGGCTGTCTCGCAGTCCCTCCCAAGCAGCCCGCTCGGCCATCCCGAGGTTCCGGCGGAACTCAACTTGCCAGCCCCCGTCCTGGAACGCATCCGCCACCAAGAGCAAAGGGTCTGCGCAAATCGCGAACAGCTCGAGAACCTCAAGGCGCAAGGTCCGCCCACCCACCCAAGGGTCAAGCCAGAAGATGGAATCTCTCCCATTACCTATGGTAATAGAGAGTCCCTTCCCGATTGCCGGCTTGATGTCCTGGATCGATCTCCAAAACTGAGATCCCTCCCGCCGATCACAAGCCAGAAGTGGACGCCCACGCAAATACTTCGCTTTGATTAGTTATAGCCAGAGGCCGCCATCATCCATCAGGATCCGCCAAACCCACCGAAGCATCAAGGCCACATTCATGTGACGAGAGGAAAGGATCCCTATGCCCACATGGTCCTTGGGGGCGCAAATATCCGCCCACTTAACCATATGATACTATTGGTGGCCGTCGTTTACCATCCAAAAGAAGCAGGACAGCTCCTTGTCAAAATTGGTGTGCACGCCCTCCTGAAGGATATATAGCCCCATGATATACATGGGGAGGCTAGAGAGACAGGAATCAATGAGGATAGTCCTACTCCCTTTAGAAGTGAACCTGCCTTGCCATGGCTCGGATTTCGCCTTAACCCGACCCATAAGGGGCTCCAGGTTTCGAGAGAGAATCCTGGTTGTAACATCCCAAAAATACTAAACTTGGATCATCAAACTCTAATCCTCAAAATTAGGGTTAACAAAAACTTTTCTAATTAAAATTATGAATGCATGCATTGATTTTGAAATTATTTTAAACCACCTTGTTTGATTGCTTCATTGCTTGTAAAATGTTTCTTAGGTGAAATAAACATCATCTAAAACATTTCCCACATTTTTCCTAAAGACAAGTAAATCAAAACACATATATAAAAGGAATGGTCATTTTGACCAATTTAACTCCCATGCCTACTTTGGCTGTCTCAAACTTTCAAAACCTAACAGAAACTTTTCTGGATCTTTGCACCCCTTAAATGTACTCATAACAAAGTATCAAGGCCCACTTTGTGATCATCCAGAAACTTTTAAATGCATAGTTTAAATGACAATTCAAAATTGAATCTTTATCATATGGGAAGATCCCACTTTTTCAAAAACCACTCAAACGAGCTCAAATTTCAAAACCCAAGCATCTGCAGACTCACCAACACCAATCTAGCAAACCCACCAAAAATCATTTCAAAATTCAAAACTTGATTTCATGTGGCCATTTCATCAAACAAAGTTGCGTACACAACTCAAACAAACATCAAACACTATTGTGAGCAGTGATTCTTTCCTAACTGGTTCCCCATTTAGCTCACAACCAGCTCAGTAGATCATCTAGCAAGATTAACCAAGCACTAGCACCACTGTGAGCTTGCCATTGCCATCAATGGTGAACAGCCGAGCACACCCTTGCCACCCCATAGTCAACAGCAAGCTAGGAGAAGCAGCAAGCCTAGCCAGCATGTCTGGGAGGCAGCCCACCGTCCACCGCCACTCACTGTCACAGCCGCGAGCGTTGCCAAGCCCTGGACCACGCGCACAAACCGCGCCCAGACCACCAGCGACCATGCCGAGCGTGCGCCAGAGCACCACCCTCGACCGAAGCCCACAGCGCCGTCCCGCCAAGGCATACACAATCCCCACCGACCAGAGACCGCCATCATCCCGTCACGCCTGCGCCCGCAGCCACCACTCGCCATCGAAGACGCCGCCTCTGCCGCGCAGAGCATCGCCCGTTCCAGACCAATCCGCACCGCCCCACGCCTCAAAACCATGTCGTTCAGCATCACCAGGAGACACCGCACCGTCCCCTACCCTTGCCCATGCCAATAGCCACCAGCATAGCTCACCGTGCGCCATCAGGCGTCCCCTCGACTATAAATAGAGGCCACCCGCTCGATTTCTTCACACCATCTCACTCCCTCTCCTCACGATCGTGTCACACCATTCTCGAGCAAAGGCGAGCACCACCTCGCCGAATTTCACCAGCCGCCTGGAGAAGAAGGGAGCCAGCGATTGGAGCCGCCAGAGAAGCCACCGGTGCAGGAGATTCGCCGTTGTCGACTTAAATCGTTCGCCTTCTCGCCGACCTCGCCACACCCGGTGAGCCCCAGCACCCTCACTGGCGCTAGGTTTCGTTCTCGCCGGCGTTGTCTCGCGTCGACGATGACTCCCAGCCGTTGGATTAGAATCAGATCGAACGACCCACGTTGCCCCATACCGCTTCGCCCTGCCCCGTGTCACTGACGAGTGGGGACACCCACTTAAGCATCCCGCGGGAGCACTGCGCTTAGCAGGTCAGCCCTTTAACCTTTCCGCGCATCCCAGTGATTTGAATTAGATCTTTTTCTTTTTAATTCAAACACACTTCTGTACCCATTTTCAAAAATCAATCCAGGTCGATTCCGTGCACCAACTTGAATGAAAACGATTTTGTTGGAAAGGTCTATGAATGCTGAATCCAAGCCCGTTGGATTCAAGTCATTTGGATCTATAGATCACCCATGGTAAAAATAACAAGGCAGAAGCTTTTCTGCATTCAAACATTTTTCAAATTTAAACCATAATAGCTTTTGAGTTGATTCCAACTCTCAAAAATCACATTTAACCATACATTTCAGAATATATAAAAATATATAGGTTTACTTGCAGAAATAATGTTCAAGTAATAAAAGAATGCTACATAGGCATTTCTAGCCACTTTAATTAATTAAAATAAAAGGGTAAAACCTTATTAAATTGTGACACCACTTTAAATCACATTCCCATGGACTACAATATGTGGTGATGACATGTGTCAACATGATCCCATGTTTGGTTTGGAGAATATTAAATCTTAAGTAGTTTTTCAATGAGTAGAAATTACTTTTCTAAAAATAAAAGGAATTAAACCAAGCCTTAACCTTGTAATGTTAGAGATGATGCTAGATCATCTATAGGACCCTTGTGTGTGATGATTGCAAGTAGTTAAGTATTGTTTGGTGAAAGATAAGGTCTCCACAATTCCCCGGTTGGTAAAACTTGCTGTACTTCACGTAAACCTATATATTTACTTGCAGAATAACTCGGGGTGCGGACGCTCTAGAAGTTCTGAAGTTTTACCAGCTTTCGGAACTTCTAGAGCGTCCGCACCCCGAGTTATTCGGAGCTCAGCTCAATGATCAAGGAGGAGAAGATCTGCAGTGGCTAATTGTTGCAAGTCTCCGAGGAAAGATTGAACCTCCCACTGCGGAGGGAATTCAGTTTACCTTGAGGGAAAACAACTGGCTCGATGGACTTGCCAGAGCAATACGGGAAGCTCTTTCCCGTCTGTGTGGGCAGAGCATCAATCAGATCAAGGGTACTCGCTTTGAGTTTTGCCCAAGACGTGATGCAAATGGACAACCACTGGAAGCCCCATACCACCCCGAGATGAAGACTCAATTGTACCACCTTAGCTTCATGATGTACGATCGTCAGCAGGAGTTGGACAACTGCCGTGACTACTCCAACCACAAGTCTGCCATCATCAAGACGAAGGATCAGACCATCGCCATGCTAGCAAAGGATCGCAAGTCTCGCCGCCGTCAGCTCGACAAGAAGGAGCGTATTATTGCCCGTCTTCGCCATCGCATCTCATCTTTGGAGGAGACCATCCACGAGAGAGACATGCAGTTGGAGGAAAGGGAGAATGCCGGAGAGGATCTGCGTGGAGACCCTTACTCCTATCTCAGCGATGACGATGATTTTCTAGAGGATCAGGCCATGGACTTCTTCACCGATGAGGATGATTTCGCCTTCATCGATGATTATGAAGATGATGAAGCCACAGACCCCGAGGAGTACTAGCACTTGAGCACTAGCATAGTGAGTAGTATTCGGTCCCACTGTATCATAGTTTCCAGAATGGTTCTTCAAACCATCTGTTTTTCTTTGTTGTGGTGTGTGTTGTACTGTGTGATATGAATGAATGAATGAATGAATGAATGAAAAAGCAAGTTGCTAGAAAAATCTGAGTCAAACCTTTAAAACTTTTCAAAGTCCCCGAAACCTTAGAAATCCCTCTTCTCTCATGATCTATCTCAATCTTCAGATGCCACGTGGAGAAAGTGGTTCATCCCCGGACCCGATGTTGCAGATACTGCAAATGTTGACTTCTGACCGCGAAGCTGAAAGAGCGGAACGTCAAGCCAACCTAGCCACTCTGCAGCAGATAGCCCAGCTAGCCCACAATAACCAAGGCCACGGAAATCAGGACAACCATGGATCTAAGCTCAAGAACTTCCAGAATACCAACCCACCTGTTTTCACTAAGTTAGAAGAACCCCTAGACGCCGATGATTGGCTGCAAACCATGGAAAATAACTTAGAAGTCGCCGGAGTGGAAGCCAACAAGAAAGTTCTGTTCGCCACCCATTATCTAGCCGAAGATGCCAGGGCATGGTGGAACAGTGTTTGCACAATGACCGGAGGCCAGATGATGACCTGGGAGGAATTCAAGGTCAAGTTTAGCAGAACCCATGTGCCACCGGGTTTGATCAAGAGAATGAGAGACGAGTTCAGAGAGCTGAAGCAAGGAAGGATGACTGTAGTGGAATACCGTGACAAAATTTTGTCATTAGCTAGGTATGCCCCGGATGAGATCGACACGGAGTCCAAGAAGAAAGAAAGATTCCTGAATGGTCTGCATGATGAGATGCAGACAGTGTTAGTCAATATCCCCTTTGCTGATATTGAAGCCCTTGTCGACTCTGCTATCCAGATGGAAGGAAAGATCAACCAAGCCAATGAGAACCGCAAGCGTCGTATGATGCACCAACCAGGAACCCATCAGACCCCAAAGTATCGCTCCAACCCATCTCCAGGATTTGCTCCAAGAACCAACAGACCCCCGATGAACCGTCCGACCTATCCCAACCGTGGAAACCCTAGACCCGGAGGAAATCACAACAACCCCGGTAACTCTAGCAATTTCACCCGTGCCCCACCCAAGTTCAACACCAACAATGTTACCGCCAACCCCAACACTGCCCCGAGGACTGGAAGCAATGATGTGCCTGTCGCAGCCAAGGACAAGTCGCAAGTGACTTGTTATGACTGTGGAAATAAAGGCCACTATTCCAACGAGTGCCCCAACAAGAAGAATGCTACAACCCCCAATGCCAATGCCCCAGCTCAGCAACAACATCGTGTTCAGCCAGGAAGAAAATTTGCCCCAGGGAATTCACTCAACCGCAATGGCCGTCTTTTTCTCATGCATGCTGAAGAAGCTCAGGAAGCGCCAGACGTCGTGTTGATTATGTTTTCTGTTAATTCAGTACTTGCACGAGTGTTGTTTGACTCTGGTGCATCGCATTCAGTTGTCACAGAAGAATTTGCCTGCACTAGTAAAATTCAACCAACCAAACTGAAGCATGTGATGATTGTTCAAATTCCCGGATCAACCACCAAGGCTAGGCAAATTTGCAAAGCCGTCCCTATCCGAATCCATGGCATAGATTTTTATGCTAATCTGATAGTACTCGGAACTAAAGGTTTGGAAGTAGTACTAGGAATGGATTGGATGTCCAAACATAAGGGATTGATTGACTGTGCTAAGAAAGCCATAACCATGACCAGTACAGCCGGAATATCAGTCGAACATATATCTGAAACCTTACCTCGCCAATTCAAATGCAACAAGAGTATAGCCCAACCTACCATTGACCAAGTCCGGATAGTCTGTGAATACCCCGATGTATTCCCAGATGTTTTGCCCGGTATGCCCCCAGATCGGGATATCGAGTTCATCATCGAACTAATCCCCGAAACAGGACCCATAGCCCAGAGACCCTATAGTATGAAGCCGTCAGAGCTCGCAGAACTGAAGAAGCAACTGGATTCCATGTTGGAAATCGGATTGATTCAACCAAGTGCGTCACCATGGAGATCACCTGTCTTATTTGTGGAAAGAAGGATGGAGGTAACCGTTTGTGTACGGATTATCGGAAGTTGAATGATGTCACCATCAAGAACAAGTACCCCTTGCCCAAGATAGAAGATTTGTTTGATCAGTTAACCGGTGCCAAGGTGTTTTCTAAGATTGACCTTAGAACTGGTTATCATCAACTCAAGATTCGTGCAGAGGATATTCCAAAGACTGCATTTACCACCAGATATGGATTGTATGAGTATACAGTCATGTATTTTGGATTAACCAATGCCCCCGCTTATTTCATGAACCTCATGAATAATATTTTTATGGACTTCCTGGATAAGTTTTTCGTTGTTTTCATCGATGATATTTTGATTTATTCCAAATCAGAAGAAGAACATGAGCTACACCTAAGGACCATTCTTGGAACCCTTAGAGAGCATCAGTTGTATGCAAAGTTTAGCAAATGTGAATTCTGGTTATAGGAGGTAGGATTCCTCGGTCACATTGTATCAGCCGGAGGAATTGCCGTTGACCCTGCCAAAGTGAAAGATGTAGAAGATTGGCAAGCCCCAACCACTCAAACCCAAGTTCGTGCATTTCTAGGATTGGCGGGATATTACCGCAAGTTCGTAGAAGGATTCTCGAGTATCGCAAGACCCATGACCCAATTGCTGAAGAAGGACAAGAAGTTTGAATGGACCGACAAATGTGAAGCGAGTTTTCAAGAACTCAAAAGGAGATTAATTTCAGCCCCAATCTTGATCATGCCGGATATCACGAAGCCCTTCGATGTGTATTGTGACGCATCCAAGATTGGTCTCGGATGTGTGCTAATGCAAGAAGGCAAAGTTATATCTTATCTATCTCGACAATTGAAGCAACATGAGCAAAATTACCCAACCCATGACCTCGAGCTCGCAGCCGTAGTTCTAGCCCTGAAGACATGGAGACATTACCTGATGGGAAATCGTTGTGAGATTTATTCGGATCACAAGAGCCTAAAGTATATATTCACTCAGAAGGAGCTGAATATGAGGCAGAGAAGATGGATTGAGCTAATCGAGGATTATGACCTGGACATTCACTATCACCCTGGTAAAGCCAACGTGGTAGCCGATGCCCTTAGCAGATTGCCGTGCCGCTTGAACTCCATGATTTTTAAGGAGCAACCAAGTTTGCACAAAGAGATGGAAGATTTTCGAATGGAATTAGTGAGCGAAGGATTTTTGGCTAGCATAGAACTTCAGCCCACTTTGATCAGTCAGATTAAAGAGGCGCAGAAGGGAAATGCCAATATCAACGGAATCAAGCTTCGTATCGGTACAAGCAAAGTACCCGGATTCACCGAGGACAAAGAAGGAGTTTTGTGGTACAAAGGATGCCTTTGTGTACCATCAGATTCTGAGTTGAAAGAAGTTATCTTGAAGGAGGCTCATGATACTCGTTATTCTATCCATCCCGGAGGAACTAAGATGTATCAAGATTTGAAGGAGCAATTTTGGTGGCATAAGATGAAGAGAGAAATCGGAAGCTATATCGCCAAGTGTGATATATGTCAGCGAGTCAAGGCAGGACATCAAAGACCCGCTGGATTGTTGTAACCTTTGCAGATTCCGGAATGGAAATGGGATTCTGTAGGAATGGACTTTATCACTGGACTACCTACTTCTAGTAGGGGAAATGACTCTATCTGGGTCATAGTGGACAGATTGTCCAAAGTCGCCCATTTCTTGCCCGTCAAAACCACCTATCAGAGTTCGAAACTAGCGGAGTTGTACATCGCTAGAATCGTCAGTTTGCATGGAGTCCCTAAGAACATAGTATCAGATCGAGGAACTCAGTTTACCTTGAGATTCTAGAAGAAAGTTCAAGAAGGTTTAGGAACCCGCCTAGATTTCAGTACCGCGTATCACCCTCAGGCCGATGGACAAAAGGAGCGAGTAAATCAAATACTCGAAGATATGCTGAGAGCCTGTGTGTTAGAATATGGACCCAAGTGGGAAGACTGTCTGCCGTTTGCAGAATTTTCCTACAACAACAGTTACCAAGCCAGTTTGCAAATGGCCCCATTTGAAATCATGTACGGAAGAAAGTGTCGCACCCCTTTGAACTGGTCGGAAGTAGGAGAGAGTCAGATTTTTGGACCCGACATCCTACAAGAAGCACAAGAGAAGGTTCACAAGATTCGTGAGCACCTCAAGACCGCCCAATCACGACAGAAGAGTTACGCCGACAAGAGACGTCGAGACCTCACCTTCAACATAGGAGATTTTGTTTATCTGAAAGTGTCGCCATTGAAGGGAATGCAGCGTTTCCAACTCAAAGGAAAGTTAGCCCCCAGATATATCGGACCTTTCAAAATTCTGAGCCGTCGAGGAGAAGTATCGTATCAATTGGAACTACCTGAAGAGATGTCAGCAGTGCACAATGTGTTCCATATCTCATTACTTCGCAAATGTCTCGAAGTCCCCGAGAAGACCGAAGTGTTCAAGAATATAGACCATCGGACCATAGAGATCAACGATGACCTGATCTATCCCGAAGTACCCATCCGCATTTTGGAAGAAGCTTTTCGAACTACCCGAACCCGAAGCATCAAGTTTCTCAAGATTCAGTGGAGCAACCACACAGAAGAGGAAGCTACCTGGGAACGCGAAGATCACATCAGGACGGAGTTTCCCGATCTCTTCAAGTCCTAGGTAATCTTTTCGTCCTTTTTCAAATCTCAGGACGAGATTTTGTTTAAGGGGGGAAGGTTTGTAACATCCCAAAAATACTAAACTTGGATCATCAAACTCTAATCCTCAAAATTAGGGTTAACAAAAACTTTTCTAATTAAAATTATGAATGCATGCATATGTGTATGCATTGATTTTGAAATTCTTTTAAACCACCTTGTTTGATTGCTTCATTGATTATAAAATGTTTCTTAGGTGAAATAAACATCATCTAAAACATTTCCCACACTTTTCCTAAAGACAAGTAAATCAAAACACATATATAAAAGGAATGGTCATTTTGACCAATTTAACTCCCATGCCTACTTTGGCTGTCTCAAACTTTCAAAACCTAACAGAAACTTTTCTGGATCTTTGCACCCCTTAAATGTACTCATAACAAAGTATCAAGGCCCACTTTGTGATCATCCAGAAACTTTTAAATGCATAGTTTAAATGACAATTCAAAATTGAATCTTTATCATATAGGAAGATCCCACTTTTTCAAAAACCACTCAAACGAGCTCAACTTTCAAAACCCAAGCATCTGCAGACTCACCAGCACCAATCTAGCAAACCCACCAAAAATCATTTCAAAATTCAAAACTTGATTTCATGTGGCCATTTCATCAAACAGGTTGCAGACACAAATCAAACAAACATCAAACACTATTGTGAGCAGTGATTCTTTCCTAACTGGTTCCCCATTTAGCTCACAACCAGCTCAGTAGATCATCTAGCAAGATTAACCAAGCACTAGCACCACTGTGAGCTTGCCATTGCCATCAATGGTGAACAGCCGAGCACACCCTTGCCACCCCATAGTCGACAAGAAGCTAGAGAAGCAAGCCTAGCCGGCATGTCGGGAGGCAACCACCGCCCACCGCCACTCACGCATCACAGCCGCGGCGTTGCCAAGCCACGACCACGCGCACAAACCGCGCCCAGACCACCGCGACCATGCCGAAGCGTGCGCGAGCACCACCCTCGAATCCGACGCCCTCGCCGCGTGCATACACAATCCCCACCGACCCAGGAGACCGCCAGTCATTCCCGTTCGCCGCCCCGTGACGCACAACCACCACTCGCCATCGAAGACGCCGCCTCTGCCGCGCAGAGCATCGCCCGTTCCAGACCAATCCGCACCGCCCCACGCCTCAAAACCATGTCGTTCAGCATCACCAGGAGACACCGCACCGTCCCCTACCCTTGCCCATGCCAATAGCCGCCTGTAGCATAGCCCCCGACGAGCTCACCGTGCGCCCTGACGGTCCCCTCGCTCGACTATAAATAGAGGCCACCCCCGCTCGATTTCTTCACACCATCTCACTCCCCTCTCCTCACTGATCGTGTCACACCATTCTCAGAGCAAGGCGAGCACCACCTCGCCGGAATTTCACCGGAGCCCGCTGCCTCTGGAGAAGAAGGGAGCCGGCGATTGGAGCCGCCCCAGGAGAAGCCACCGGTACCAGGAGATTCGCCGTTGTCGACTTTGTCGTTCGCCCGCCTCGCCGACCCTCGCCAGCACCCCGGTGAGCCCCCAGCACCCCTCACTGGCCGCGCTAGGTTTCGTTCTCGCCGGCGTTGTCTCGCGTCGACGATGACTCCCAGCCATTGGATTAGAATCAGATCAAACGACCCACGTTGCCCCATATCGCTTTGCCTAGCCCCGTGTCACTGATGAGTGGGGACACCCACTTAAGCAGCCCGCGGGAGCACTGCGCTTAGCAGGCCGGCCCGTTAACCTTTCCCGCGCATCCCAGTGATTTGAATTAGATCTTTTTCTTTTTAATTCAAACACACTTCTGTACCCATTTTCAAAAATCAATCCAGGTCGATTCCGTGCACCAACTTGAATGAAAACAATTTTGTTGGAAAGGTCTGTGAATGCTGAATCCAAGCCCGTTGGATTCAAGTCATTTGGATCTATAGATCACCCATGGTAAAAATAACAAGGCAGAAGCTTTTCTGCATTCAAACATTTTTCAAATTTAAACCATAATAGCTTTTGAGTTGATTCCAACTCTCAAAAATCACATTTAATCATACATTTCAGAATATATAAAAATATATAGGTTTACTTGCAGAAATAATGTTCAAGTAATAAAAGAATGCTACATAGGCATTTCTAGCCACTTTAATTAATTAAAATAAAAGGGTAAAACCTTATTAAATTGTGACACCACTTTAAATCACATTCCCATGGACTACAATATGTGGTGATGACATGTGTCAACATGATCCCATGTTTGGTTTGGAGAATATTAAATCTTAAGTAGTTTTTCAATGAGTAGAAATTACTTTTCTAAAAATAAAAGGAATTAAACCAAGCCTTAACCTTGTAATGTTAGAGATGATGCTAGATCATCTATAGGACCCTTGTGTGTGATTATTGCAAGTAGTTAAGTATTGTTTGGTGATTGCGTACCTCGTATTTATTCATAGACGCTAGTACCGACCAAGGATACGAGGAGGAAGGAGGATACTACGAAGAAGAAGCCGAGGAGAACTTCAACCACTGCTCTGCACAAGGCAAGCCTAATGCTACTAGTTGATTGAGCAAGCTGAGACTATACCTATGCAAACCAATACTTGTTACTATGCCTACTATATGCCTTAAGCATATGTGATCATACCCACTTGATAAACCAATCCTAGTTTTATTTGCAAGCTTCTTACTTTATTTCTTTATCAAAGCTTACTTAGAGTTTACTTAAGAGTTTGGTAGATACTAGAAAGTTAGCTAAAGGTTGCATAAAGAGCATAAAATTTGGCCTATGTTAGAAACCTTGATATCATCCTAAGATATAAGGTTGTACTTAGTTGAAACCCCACTAGTTTACCACCCCTCATTAGTGCTTATCCCCACTAGTAGATGCTAGTGCTAAGCATAAAACTTGATCAACTTTTAGGTGGGAATACTTGGTGGAAAAATGGTTATGAAAACCTTGGAATGATGGATCATTCTATTGAAATGTTTTGGACATGTGTTTCCGAACACCTGATGATTTGGTGATGAAAATGATGAGGCATGAGCCTTAGCCCTTTATAAAACTGATGGTTGTCTGGATGCGATACCATTCCAATTTTATCGTACAACCATAATACCCGAAGATTGGGTAGGGCTTGACTGAAAACTTATGTACCTTAGTATTAGCTCCCTCACGGCCAAGGTCTGAGCTGAGGCTACCTTGTGAAGATTGTACACCTGTGCAGTACCCAAGATGACAATTGGTCATGGTTGGGAGGCCAAACTCACAGGAGAGGTGCTTATACTAGGGCGTGTAATTGAAAGGTTAGAATTGATTATCCGCATACTGAGTATGGTAAATTCAGGATTTGTTCCTGACGGATGTATCGAATGTTGTGGTGAAAGTGTACAATCTCTGCAGAGTGTCAAACTATTCGAATAGCCGCGTCCGCGGTTATGGACAGTTGGAGTAGCCATACTGTTCCCCCATCAGACTTTTCAAAATGACCTGTGAAATGAATTGAGACTTTGACTTGACCATAACAGAGTTGTGACATGAGTTACAAGATCCCACTTAGGAGTTATAAAATTGTGACTAGCTTTGGAACTTAGTAGAGATAAATCTGTCTTTTGCAAAACAACCCTAGAGCCTAGTGTCCTATTATCCAAAAACCCCTTTACCTGTTAGTATTAGTTTGTGAGTACTTAAAGAGTACTCATGGCTTTGTCCCTGGCTATTCCCATGGCCAGACTATGAAGAGGAGTACCTGGAAAGGAGTACCTGGAAGATGGACCCCAGGAAGGTTACGACAACTAGGATCATCTCCCATCGTCAGCATTGCCTGTGACCCCGAAGATGGAGCTTCGCCTATGCTACCGTTATTATTACGTATTCCGCTGTCTGAAGTTGTATTAAGAACTGGATCATGAGATCCCTATTTGTGTAAGAACTTATGTACGGTTGTAATGGATGATGTACTATGGTATCCAATTCTGTTATGTCTCGCAAAAATGGTAATCCTGGGATTGCGATGTATGGCATAACAGGCATCCGGATTAAAATCCGGTGTTGACATCGGTGTCCTGACCGCATCCCTGTGTAGTTCATGGGGAATGATGCCAGTCGGCAGTTCAGATTATCAGCAATCCTCTGTTGTTCCTCCAAGGGGTAGCCAAGAACCATCACTTCACTCTTGTCAAAGTTAATTTTTAGGCCGGACATGGCCTCAAAGCACAGCAGCAGGAATTTCAGATTGATGATATCCTGTTCTGAGCCCTCCACCATTAGCATGGTGTCATCTGCATATTGGAGGTGGGTCACACCACCTCCAGGGATAAGGTGCCCCACCACACCCGAAATGTGGCCGGAAATCTTGGCTTTCTCCATGATTTCCGCAAGGGCATCCACCGCAGCATTAAACAGAATTGGCGAGATCGGGTCCCCTTGTCTCACCCCGCACGTGGGCTTCAAATAGGGGCCCACCTCACCATTTATGTTTATTGTCGTGTTCCCACTCATGACGATCTACATGATCCATCCTATCATGCGGTCATCCAGCCCCCTACGCTGAAGGACCTGGCGAAGAAAGGCCCAATTTAGCCTATCATACGCCTTCTGGAAGTCGAGCTTCAGGAAGACACCACGATGGCGCTTAATCTTTACCTCATGGATGATCTCATGGAGAGCCAGGATCCCATCATGGATATATCTGCATTTAAGATAGGCAAACTGGTATGGGCACGTCAGGCGTTCCATGATAGGAGCCAACCTTCGTGCACATACCTTAGACATAATCCCTTGGATTACGTTGATTACCGTAATCGGCCTAAACTGTCGAATATCCGTGGCCCCCACAACCTTGGGAATCAGGGTAATCACGCCAAAGTTAAGCCGCGCCATCACAAGGGTCTCAATGTAGAATTCCTGGAACGTGGGCATCACGACCCCCTGTATATTCTCCCAGAACCTCTAGAAGAAAATAACAGGAAGGCCATCCGGGCCCGTGGCCGAGTTAGCCTTCATCTCCATGATGGCCTGCCCCACCTCGGCTGGCAAGAACGGGAGCGTGAGCTCCAGGTTCTCCGCGTCGGAAACTCTAGCCCCCTCTGGCCAAAAGTCTCCGGCCAACGCGACCCCTGACCCGGGGCCAGCCGAGAAAAGCGCCTTGTAGAAAGAATATATATGGGAGGTGACATCATTGGCCTCCTCCAAGAGCCGCCCCCCTCCCAGAGGCAGGGGATAGAACACTTCCTACGTCTGCCATTCGCAATGGCATGAAAGTAGGCACTATTCGCATCCCCTTTGAGGAGCCAGTTTTGGCGGCTTCGTTGCCGCCAAAATGTCTCCTCGCCCCTATAAATCTCCATGAGAGAATCCTCCAGGGCGTACCTCTGAAGCCAATCCTCCATAGAGATACCAACTATGTCTGCTGCCCTGTCCAGGCCCTGGATGGCTGTCAAGTGGTCACCTTTCTTGCGCCGCAACTCAACACCAAGGTTGGCCCCCCACCCACGCATGAACTGCCAGGCCAACAGAGCACAGACATGCCAAACATCTACCGCAGAACGAGCTCCCTGGACTGACAAAGCCGCTGCGTTCCACTTTGCCTGGACCAACCCCAGCCAGAAGTTCTCAAAGTGGAACCGACTAGGCTTTGGCGGAGAACCGCCACCAGTCGAGAGAAGGAGCGGGCAGTGGTCCGACTTGACCCTCGTCACAGCCCGAAGGGAGCACAAGGGGTAGGCCAGTTCCCACTCCACCGATAGCAAGACCCGATCCAGCACACTCCTGATCGGGTCCGCCCGGTTGTTAGACCAGGTGTATCGGCCCCCTACCCGGGGGATCTCTCGCAAGGCGAGGTCCGCAATGCAGACATTAAACATCCGCATCCTAGAGCAATCTACATTCTCCGAGCTCTTCTCCTCCGGGGAACGAATAAGGTTAAAGTCCTCGGCCACCACCACCGGTCTAGTACATCTCCCCACCTTGGCTGAGAACTCAGCCAAGAAAACATGGGAGCGGCGATGGTCCGCAGGGCCATAGACAATGATCACCTCCCAACTGAGGTTCGATCGTCTATGGGTGAGCTCCATACTCACAAATAATTCCCTGCGGTCCATGTCCAACACCTCGAAGGTATCCTCTTTTGTGCCCAAGAGGATCCCCCAGAGTGGACATTGGCCGGCAGCCAATGCCAGGCAAACCTGTGGCGGCTCAATCCCTGCAGCTCAGGGATCGATAAATCTTGCCTAATCGTCTCCTGTAGACCCACTATATCAACGTTTTTCTGCCTTAAGTAATCCCTCGGCTGTTGCCTGCGACCATCATGCCCAAAACCACAGATGTTCCAATCCAAAAGGAATATCGGGTGACTCATTGGGGCACACTATCGGGGAGAGACCCCTTACGGGGGACAGATCGGGCCCTACCTCCTGTCGAGGGTCTGGACACAGGTTTGGGAGGTCTCCCCCTCCTCCCCCCCCCCCCCCCCCCGCCTGGGGGGTTTGACAAATCTACGACATCTATTTTAATACGGAAGGAGTACGAAGTTTTTGCTTAAATTATTCTATTGTATAATTTTTTTAAACTGTTGGTACTCCATCTGATCAGATTCATTTATCGTTGGTTTAGACAAACATGTGCTGGTTAAATGGATCTAACAAATTTACCACGTGCACGAAATTGGGTACACAAGCATTATTGGAGGCTCGATCCCCGATTCCCAAACTCCCAACGTCGACCCTATGGATGACAACGGGAGACAAAATTGGGAAACAATATGACTTGCCTTTCTATATATAGCAAAAAAAAGAGAGCTCGTGTCCAAACTAAGATAAATCCCAAGCATCACCACACTAAAACCATCAAACTCCATCCACTAATCTCCAAATCTAAGACCATTAGGGTACCATTTAGGACACGGGATATGTTCTAATCGGTCTGTTTGGATCGGACCCCGCAAACACAAGACGAGGCCTTTTTTGGCCTGGTCCATTTGGGGTGCGGAGTGTCCCAGCGGGCCGACCCATTGAACAACCCCACCCGCATCGTCATCGACATTAATGGTACTAATGGTGATCAACGTCCCGTCGATCGCCGCCGGCACGACTTCCCACTCCGCCGGTGGAAAAACTCGTTCCCAATGAGGTTTTCGCTTCCCGCCCGTCGTAGGGGTATAAAGATAACCGTCGCGGCGAGGGGGACGGCCAACCCCAAAGCTGCCCACATACCAACGATGCCTCGCCACAAGATCACCACCTGGGCAAAGACCGGCCACCTGGCTCGCTGCCACTACCCCGACGAGGAGATGGCCTTTGTCACCTCGTTAAAGCGGGAGGAGGAGCTGGTGGAGGAGGAGGAGGAGCTAGGGGCGATTACAGCGGAGGCGGCGAACGCGGAGGTTGCGCGCGAGGTCGACGCTGCGCTGAACACGACACAGGTCGTTGTCGATGCGTGTCGTGGATCGGCCTGGGAGATTCTAGCGGGGGCTCGGGCGGTGGGTGATGCGGCCGCGGCGGCTGTGGAAGTGTCAAACACCAACACGGTTGTCATGATCGACGACGATGATGACTAGCTAGAGGACCTCAATGACAAGGTCGGCGCGCCAGCGACGAGCAACTGGTTTCTTCTCGCCTCCTTTGCCACTGCCAAGTGTGACGCCGAAGGCCGGGAGGTGCTGGAGGTCATCCTCGAGGCTAGGTAGGCCAGACGCGCCGTCGCTATGCGCGTGGCCTAGGCCGAAGTGGAAGCCGTGGAAGAGGAGGAGCAGATGCTAGAGGAGGAGGCCATGATGGAGGATGGGCCAACGGAGGAGGAGGCGGTGCAGGAGTCGAAAATGGAGGACGCGGCGGAGGAGGATGACGCCAACGCCAACGAGGACGGCCCGCTGGTGGCCTTCGCTTTGGCCCAGGCCAAGGCTCATGCAGCAGAGGCGGAGGCTGAGGACGAACGTGCACTGGAGCGGGCTCTCGTGCGTTGGTTCTAGAAGGAGGAGGCAGAGATGAGTACCTTGTCGCAGCGCGTCGCTTCGTCACGTAACTGCGAGAGGAGCCAGCGCCGCATGGTCATCAAGTGGGTGGCCTTGCAGGCGGGGATTGACACGGCATCTGTCGTCATCCGGAGGGCGAGCTACGACATCGCAGACCGCCGCGCCACATCGGGCAGGAAACGATAGCGAGGGTCCCGCCGACTCCGAGCAGTAGATGGCGGCACCTCTGCCATAGGGCATGGCGGAAAGCAAATTTATGGATTGCCGCCTTCATAGGCAGTGTTGAAAATATAAGTAATAATCCATATGATTTAATCTGAATAATAAACTGATAAAGCATGATCATACTAATAGTACTAAAACTAATAATGTAGATCAACAAAGTAGATGAACATATTACATCTAAACAAGATGAATCTATCACATCTACACCAAGCGCTAGAACTAAAAACTCTAACATAATCCGAAAGAAAGTTGAGGATTACGTACGGCGCAGCGACGGCAACAGTAGCCGCAGCGGTAGCAGCAGCAGAGTTATCGCCCATGTTGAGGTTGCCGAAGAGGTCGTAGACGTCCGAAAATAATTCGCCATTCGGGAACTCGTCGTCGATCGATGTCATAGTTGCTAGTAGTCACGCTTGAGTGCTCCAAAAAACTTGATCACCCCTCATTCGTACAAGTTCACGAGAGGCGGGGTTTCGGAGGTCTATTGTCCCGATCTATGGTGCACGCTGCAAGACGGGATGGGGAAGATGAATGTGAAAGGTTCTGAAAGTATATGTGTGTGACAAGTACCGATTGGTTTAGCATATACACTTATATAGTGCAAGTTAGGGGAGGTCGTGGGACACAGCCCACGTTCGAGTCAGTAACAGCTCATGATCCAGAAAATCTGGAAACAGCTGATTGATTAGCACATCTGTTGATGACTAGTAATTAATTAATGATTAATTTTTTTGAATAGCAAAATAAAGCTCGGCTCAATGAGATTCCCGCAACTCACGACGCATGCGCGTCGTGACGAGGTGAGGTGAGATGGCATCGAAGGAGAAGTGCGTGAGAGATGCTCTTCTTTTCACACCTTAGTGAGTGGTAGAACAGTCTAATATATAAGAAGGTGCAACTCCCTCTCAATTGTTGGAGATATGGCCAAGAGACAATAATAAAGTGGTTATTATCATATATTCATGTTTATGATAAATATTTACATCCCATGCTATAATTGTATTAACCGAAAACATTAATACTTGTGTGTTTTGTAAATATAAAAGAGTCCTTAGTAAGCCTCTTGTTAAACTAGCTTGTTGATTAATAGATGATCATGGTTTTCTGATCATGGACATTCGATGTTATTAATAACAAGGTCATATCATTAGAAGAATGATGTGATGGACACACTCCTATAGTAAGCATAGCATAAAATCAAGTCATTAAAGTTCGTTTGCTATAAAGCTTTTAAATACATAATAACCTAATCCTTCGACCATGAGATCATGTTAATCACCATCATCGGATGGATGCTTTGAAGACATCAAACACCACTTCATGGCCGCTGCATGCGGCAGTGGTGGTGGCTACACGCCTGGCCCGTCAAAAGGCGGCCGGGCGGTGAACGCGCCCTCATGGGCCTCATGGGAGGGGACGATCTGGCGGCGTCGGGCTAGGGTGGCGGCGGTGCGCGCCGGCGCATGGCAGAAGGTGTTGTGGCGTTGGCCTCGGGAGGGAATGCTGCCGTGTTGGGAGTGAGGAGCAATGGTGGACCGTGCTGGCGAGGGGCGGCGCGATGAGCCGGATCTGGGCGGCGGCGCGGGCGGCCAGGGGGTTCCTGGCGCGCGCTCAGCCTCCTCCAAGGAGGGCAAGTGGCGAAGCTCGTTGCCGGCGCGGCGAGGAGGTTGGCTTGGTGGCCGTCCGTGATGTCAGATGCTGGCACGGGGGTCTTGATCTGGAGGCGGCAGCGCTGTCGGTCAGAGGCCTGGCGCGCGCTCGGCTCCCTCCCTGGCGGTCCTCGTGGTTCCCTCCTGACGTCGCCGGCGTGGAGACCTGAGGCTGGCTTGGCGGCCGTCAGTGGTGGCAGGGGAGGCTCGGCGGGCCAAGGATTGGAGGTGGCGCGCGCTGGCGGCCAGGAAGGCCTGGAGCGCGTACGGCCCCTCCTTGGCAGGCTTGGTTGTGCCCTCCTGACGACACCGACGTGGTGGGTGTGCAGGTCTCGTCGGTGCAGGCTGAGAGCAGGGCGGCGGGCCTAGGCCTGGTGGCGGCAGCGCTGGCTGCCCGGAGGGCTCCTGGCGCTCGCTCGGCCTCCTCCATGCGGGCTTGCGACGGTTCTCCCATGTCGGTGTCGACGAGGAGCTGGGTGGAGGCATGGGGGCTCGAGCCTGCTCTTGGCAAGGTCTGGGCTTTGCCCGACCTGCGCCTCGGGCCTGAGCTGGGCACGGAGGTGGTCTGCATCCTAGGTTGGAGGTGGTTGGGGGCAGCGTCTTCTCGGTCGTGCGGGGCGGTGGTGGACCAAGCCATGGTGACTCCCTCGGCAAGCTGCTGCGCCGACGGGGTGTATGACAAGGGCACCTGCGGAATTCCCACAGGAAGGGCGGGAGGTGCGTGATTTTCCGGACGAAAGTCTTGGCCGTTTTAGTACATGCGGCGACGCCGCCGCTCAACGCTATTACTCTGTTGGGAGCTTCGTGTTGGAGACACGGCGTGGCGGCCCTAGTTGTGCTCCTCCAGCGTTTAGTCTTTTGCTTGGAGTTGTGGTGGCAGTCTTCGGATTTTCCCGGTGTCGGTGTGTAGAGTTCGAACTGCGCTTGTTGTTTGCAACAACCAAAATCTCTACCTTCTATAAAATTATAGTGTGCCTTTGGCATACTCTAAAAAAAAAAGTCTCCGCCACGGATATTACGGATGCAAGGAAAATCAGAGCTAAAGCTTTGGTTGGACACCCAAAGCTTTTAGCAAATACACTCTGGCATACACCTCTCTGTCTCTGAAACACAGAGAAAACAGAGCTGAAGCTGGTATTCACAAATTGTACAGTACTACATTCATCCTCATTATTCCGGTTTTTAGCATCTGGACATCAAAACAATAGGCTAAGAATACACGCCGCTATACACACTAATAATACACCTCCTTTTGTACTATCCCTGATTACAGGCACAGCGTGGGGAATGGATCACTCCTTGGGCTTGTCGTCGGTGACGCCGGCGGCAGGCTGCGGTTGGGCTTTGGCGCCGGCGGCGTCAGGGGACATCATCTTCTTGAACTCCTCGAAGCCGACGTAGCCGTCGCCCTCGACGCCGACGGAGGCGATCATGCTCTCACACTCCTCGGTGCTGCACCCCTCCCCGATCCGCCCCAGCACCTTGCTCAGCTCCGCGACGGAGATGCGGCCGTCGCCGTTGATGTCGTAGACGTCGAAGGCGTCGCGCAGCTCGGCGTCCAGGTCGCGCTCCCCTTGGCCGCGGGCGTGGAAGGCCTCGAACTCGCCCAGGTCCACGAAGCCGTCGCGGTCGGCGTCCAGCTCCTCCATCATCGCCCCCACCTCGCGGCCCGCCGCGGACTCGGTCGGCGGCGGCGCGATGGCGCGGGACACGGCGGCGAGCTCGGAGGGCGAGATCCTGCCGTCGCCGTCCGCGTCGAAGCGGGAGAACACCTTCCTCATCTCCGCGTTTTCGTGTCCTGCCGCCGGTGGCGCCTGCGGCCTCTGCGGCTGCTTCTGGCTCTGGCCGGCGGTGGTCGACATGGCCACTGAGCTGCTAGCAAAGATTCAATCTTTCAAGTGGCTGTAATGAACTGATGTAATTGGTGATCGACTTGACTGTGCGGGAGACTGTGGGATTGCAGTGGGCACGCTCTGGGGTATTAATACCGGCGAGCACGCGCTACGGACACGCGCCGACCATCGCCATCGTTCCGGATGAATAAAGTTACTACTACTCCTCTGCTTCGCGGGGAGCGCGTTCTTCCGGTGGCGTCGGGCGGCGCGTCGGCCAGGCGTCGCTTCCCGGCAAGGGCCACGCGTACGGCCCGATAAGACAGGGGCTGGGATCTCGGTGTAAAGATGCAATATTTCTTCTCTTTTGCCCGCAGCTTCCTTTCTCCGAGGGTGGAGAGAAGTCAGCAGCGAGAATCACCGGGCGGCCACGTGGACGTCGGGGAATTGATTTGATTAATAATCTGCTGCGGTGGCCCGTGGAGGTTGTCGTGAGTGGCTACCGTGGCGCCGCGCAGCTCGCGTGGATAGAAACATGACGACGGAGCCGCGCACGATCTTTAGCCATAACGTGTACTTCCTCTGTTCGCAAATAAACGAGTATTTCTAGTTTTGTCCTAGTCAAACTTTAATATGTTTGACTAATTTTTTAGGATAACGTATCAACATTTATGACACTAAATTGATATTATTAGATTTATTTTTAAATCTAGTTTCATAATATATCAATTTGATGTAATATATATTTTTATATTTTTTTATAAAGTTAGTCAAATTAGATTATCTTTGACTTAGGCAAAAGCTAAATATACACTTATTTACGGACGCAGGAAGTACTATAGTATTTTTCAGAAAAAGAATGTTGGTTCTGTGATATCATCTTTATATGAACGTAAACTACACGGATCCGGAAAATCTGAAAATACGTGGTACAGCAAACGCTGGATCGTGTACCAAGAATCAGATCGTCGGACCCAATCCCACCTTATCAGAGCACCTCCACTCATTAGGCGAACCCACACCAATATCCAGATTTTTTTTAGCCGGACGAAACTCGTTTTCGGCCTGGGAACGTCGAGTTTCGCACTCGCGTTTCCAGGCGAGTTCGCGCGTCTGGCTAAAATTTACCAAATTTCGGCAAATTTTGAGCGAAATTTAGGTGAATATAAACGGTTTTGGGCAAAATTTGGGCGAATATGGTCGATATGGACGAACTTTGGACGAATATGGACGAATTTGAGCGAATATGGACGAACTTTGGGCGAATATGGTCGAATATAGGCAAATATATGCTGACTGGACGGGTCCACTCGTCGAATTCGCTTCGTCCGGCGTTCGCAGAGCATTCTCGGGATCCTGGGTACGGCATGAGAAGTCCGGACCAAAGTTTGCCCAAATCCGGACGAAAACAGGTTTCTAGGTACGCGACTGGGCGAAATTTCAGCGTCCGGACCTATTTTCGGCATTCGGATCGACGTCCTGGGTAGCCGAGTGTAGATGCTCTTAACCCATTATTGTAAGGGTATCTCCACCGGGTTCGACGCATCCTATCCGAGCGTGTGTCCAAACTCGTTCGCGCGGGACGTGTACGTCATCCAGCGGTCCGATCTATCCAGACAAACATGTACGGCTTGACCTATCCATGCACCAAATCTGGATCTCAATTGGGTCGGTCCGGACAGCACGCTTGTTCCCGCGCGTTCTCCCACTAGTTCGCCGGGCCCTCTCGCCAGTGGTACAACGGACACTCTCCTCCCACAAATCCTCGCCCTTCATATCTCGCGACCAGAGCAGGCGCAACCTTTGCCGCCGCCACCGCCATCGCCGCCGCGATTTCAAGCAAGCGTACCGCGTTATCGGAGTTGTCTGCAGGCCACAGCAATCCATACGCCTCCGTCATGGATCGCAGCGTGACACCCTTTGTGTGACGCACAACTTGCTCGATCCTTTGTATGAGGTATGTTCGTCGGTCTTTTCTAGGTTATCCGGCCCGCTGCTTGAGTTGGCATTGCCATTGACGGCTGTATACTTTACATAAGGATAGCAGTCGAAGGGCAATGAAGTTCTTTTACAAGAATTTTGTGGAGTTGTCGTCCGAGGAGGAGTCAGACGGTGAGACCTAGATTCTGCTGGCAGCTGTACAAATGGTGCACGACCACTACCTCCTATAGCCGCACAGAGGTGGATCGTCCAAGCGGCGCGAAGCCAACCATGAGCACGACCGAGAAGAAGGCCACATACGCCTTTACAAGAACTACTTCCACCCAACTGATCCGGTCTTCAAAGAGAAGGCATTCCGACGCTGCTCTCGGATGTCGAGGAACCTGTTCTTGCACATTCTCAATGGGGTGACGGAGTACGATAACTACTGATGACCCACAAGTATAGGGGGTGTATCATAGTACTTTCGATAAATAGGAGTTTCGATCCCAACGAGGAGCAGAAGGTGCTGAGCAGTGGTATGGAGCAGGAAATTCCTGTGAATACTTAGCAAACGGATTTTTAATGGTTTTATGACAAAGCAACAAAACAAAGAGCAAGTAACAGAAGTAACGAACAAACGGAGCAACTTGCCCAATCCTTTATTAGCAAAGGACAAGCCGGTGGAAATACTTATAAGGACCAAACGTTCTCGAGGACACATGGGAATTCTGTCAAGTGCTTTCGCTTCAAATAGCTGAGTACTCTTCTCTGGTGTTTGTAAGTGTTGTGTGGGTGAACCTGTGCTAACATGCCGTCCTTCCTAGGACTAATACATACTTATGATTAAACCCCCTGCAAACATCCGTAACTACAGGAAAGTAATTAAGATATAAATCTAACCACAGCCTTAAACTCTGAGATCCTACACTCCCTTGTGCAAAGGTATCCTAACAGAGGTTCAGGTTTCTGTCACTCCGACAACCCCACGATTAGTAGCCAAATACACAATGCATTCCCCTAGGCCCATAAATGGTGAAGTGTAATGTAGTCGACGTTCACATGACACCACTAGAAGAATAGCACCACAACTTAAATACTAAACCATTGAATAATAACTCATCACAGATTCACTACTAACAACATGACTTCTCCCATGTCCTCAAGAACTAAACGAACTACTCACAAGACATCATATGGATCAAGATCAAAGATGATATGATAATGGATAACAATCTGAACATAAAAAATAATCCAATGGTTTCACTCACAAGCATCAACTACAATAGTAATTAACACCAGGAAAGTTTCTCCTAATGAACTAAAGCAATATCCAACACAATTGTTATAGCAGGACGGAGTGGTGATGATGGTGCTGGTGGAGATGATGGTGTGGATGATGATGATGATCCCGATGAAGCCTAGCTTGATGACGGTGTTGATGACAACGGTCTCCCCTCTCCGGGAAGGAATTCCCCCGGCAGAAATTTGTCTGCCGGAGAGATCTTTCTCTCTCGGTGTTTTCCGCCCCCCAAAGGCGGCAGAAATCTATTTGTGGTCGCTCCCCTGGTATTAGGGTTCTGTAGGGAAGATATAGGCGAAGGGGCGGAGTCGGAGGCCGGGCAGATGGGCCACACCTGCCCTAGGCGCGTGGTCAGGTGGGCCCGCGCCTATGTGGTGTGGGCCCCCTGAGGCCCATCTCCGTCCGGCCCATCTCCGTCCCTCCTTCTGGCTTCCTTCGTCTTCTGGTAAAATAATATGTTTCCATATTTTTTTGGTATTTTTATGATCTTTGCAAAATTGCACCGGAACGCCTTCTTTTCCATCAGAATCCAGACTCCGGCAGTCCATCCTCCAGGAATCATCGAACATGCATAAACAGATGAAAATCCATAAGTAATACCTCATAATAAGAAAAATATCCATGAATAGAGGTAAATTATGATATAGAAGGGTGATGCAAATTGGGCATATCAACTCCCCCAAGCTTAGACTTCGCTTGTCCCCAAGCGAATACTGAGGTCAATAAACATGTCCACAGGTTTATGGAGTGAAGTGTCGATAAAAGAATACGAACAAGAAGCATCACACTTACCATTGCACAAGTTATAGAAGAAAGCAACTCACCATTATATAACTTAGCTTGCAACCAAGTATAGCAGTCACAATAGAGATGCATAAAGATAAATCATAATTGGAATTGGCAAACTTGTTCTTGGTCAGGGAACACCTGGCAAACAGTTTCACAAAAGATTTTTGTAGAAGTTTCAAAACAGGAGCACTCTTTGCTCAAAAAGGTTTTTCACAAGTGAAGGCTTTCAAAGTAATACTCAATAGATAAGAGTTTTGTGCAAACAAGGAAGATAAAGAACATGATTGAATAAAACACAATATGAATGCTTGAAACACCACAACTCAAATGCTTGCTGGAGATAGAGAGGAAGTAGGTTTACTGACTCAACTGGTAAGTAGGAAGAAGGTCCCTTCTTAGAGGGTAGCAGGGATTACAAGTCATAAAGAGCTTTCAAAAGATTATGGTACTTACTAGCTTTGAGCCCTCATTGCCCCTATCATAAGCATCTTGAGATGATTAAGGTTAAAGTGAAAAAAGATGGAGTATATGCTTGACGAAATATAAGTTGGCAATCTCATGTCCCTTGAATATGAGGGCCACTCCTCATACATACTCAACTATGGGTCCAGGTAAGTTCTTTTCATTATAAGTATTTGCATATCATTGAGAACCACCAACGGGGTACCCCTTGCACATGGTACATGAGCTTTCCCATAACCAAATGACAAGGCAAGCAGACAATGGGCATCTCAGCAATCTTTTTATTTACTATGCGCATAGCTTTTTATTGAGGATGCTTCATAGATGACTCACTATGGTGATGCTGCAAGTTTCCACCACGATTAAGCATGGCTTAGGCTAGCGTCCTAGGCGTTTCTATAACACAGGATACAAACTCCATGGACTTACAAGTTCCCTCTTTATTTTATATCGTTGACATCCATAGACAAAAGAGCACGATATCAACTGTGTACAGAGTACAAGCGCAATGTTGAAAATGTTCTCCGTCACAACACGGTTCTGCTAATTCCAACGTATAGATGCAAGCATATACAACTTTGATGTTCACAATGGTTCAAGTTTATTAGGGGAAAGTAAATAAAGTGTGCCATCAAGTTCGTGAGAGCTTTACTAACTAGTTTTGACATAAAAAATACTTTTTAATTTGAAAGGTAGATGAAAGTTGAGAATTTGCTTCGAATAGCAAAAGCTACTACGTAGATATGGTGGACACAAGTGGCAAAAGTTTTGGTTTGAAGGATTTTGGAAACATGAGAAGTATGCCTTCTCAAAACAGGTTTTTGGCTAGCAAGTCTGGGTAGCAAGCAAGAGAGTTGAAAGAAACAAGCAAACATACCAGTAATAAAGCCAAACATGCAATCTTCCTTGAAGACACAAAAGAATCTTAAATAAAGAATACTAAGCTTATGAGCCAACAAGAAAGAAAACGAATGATACCAAATACCTGTAAGATTTTTCTTTCTTTCTTTTTCTCTTTCAAACTAATGCCACTAACCAGAACTCGTTTTTCCAAAACCAATTTAGATCCACTTGATGATCCCAGAGTGGTGCCAATACTGATCAACAAGATCCATCATATAATAGAGATTGCAAACTAAAAATAAGAAGTGCAAAACATAGAAGATGAGACTTCTCATTAATATTCCAATAACGGCACTCACACTAAGGGATACAAAGATAATCAACTAAAGGAGAGATACTTCCACATGAAAACCAAACTATAAGATAATCTCTCTACCACATATATGAATCCACTAAAAAGGTAAAAGATAAAAGATAATGGTGGTGATATCGCGGCACTCCCCCAATCTTGGAACAAGCCAAGGGGATGCCAAACCTGATGACGAATTACTCCTTCGGTGGTGATGGTGTTCTCTTGATAATCTCCTCAATCAACTTCCTTAGTTCCTCGAACTCAAAAGTAAGAGTATTGATTAGCTCCGAGTTTTGCTCTATACGGTTCATGATCATGTCAGTCTGAGAATCCCAGTTCTTGTTATTTTTCCCCCACTCTTCATCCTTATCATTATCCTTCTCTGCATTGTTAGAATGAGGAAAATCCCAAGTTGAGGGCAAATTCCCTTTGGGCACATGTTGATATTGATATTCATGCATAAGTGCATGGAAGGGTCTCTTGTTACGTGATACATCTAAAATGTATCTACTTTCTCGAACACTTTGCTATTGTTTCTTCTCTAAACTTTTGTGATTTGGATACAACTAACATAGACTGACGTTGTTTTCAGCAAAATTACCTTGGTGTCTTGTTTTTGTGCAGAAAATGAACTATCAGGAAAAATCCCGGAAAATATACCAAAAACTATTTCTCACCAGAAGATCCACGGAGCCGGAAGGGGAGACAAAGGGGAGGCCTGGGGGCCCAGACCCACCCCAGGCGCAGGACCACCTGACCCCGCGCCTAGAGGGGGTTTGGCAACCCCAGGCAGCTCCTCGGCCTCCCTCCGCGCCTATAAGTTGCCTTCTGACCTAAAAACTCAGGGGGTGGTCGATAGTTTTCCAGAAAGAGTTCCGCTCTGCCGCCGCCACCAGAAACCAAGATTCGGATCCAGAAACTCCGTTCTGGCACCCTGCCGGGACGAGGGATTTGGAGAGGATCATCACCATCATCATCACCAACACATCTCCATCAACCATCGATGTTTCCCTCATCCATGAGTGAGTAATCCCCCGTTGTAGGCTTGGGGATGGTAGGGATTGGATGAGTTCTATCATGTAATCGAATAAGATCTGTTAGGGGCATAGTGCCTAGTATCTCTATTAGTGCTATTTGACTTTGTTGCAACATGTTGTGCTTAATGCTTGTCACTAGGTCCCGAGTGCCATGATCTCAGATCTGAACTTATTATTGAATCTATGATAGTATTGTTTGTGATCTTATCTGCAAGTTGTGTACACATATCATTGTCTGGATCCAAAGGCCCGAAAGTGACAATAGTTGGGACAACCGGAGGGGATGGCTGTGATGTGAGGATCACATGTGTTCATGGAGTGTTAATGCTTTGCTCCGGTGCTCTATTAAAAGGGGCACCTTAATTGCCAGTAGTTCCCTAGAGGCCCCGCTGCCACGGGCTGGCTGGACAAAAGATGTTGTGCAAGTTCTCATTGCGAGCATGTATGACTATATTTGGAGCACATGCCTAGGATTGTTTAGTACTTGTATGCTTGTTATTATTTATCTGCAATGCCCTAGTTCTTTGAAGTTACATGTTTAGAGTCGTCCATGCAACACCTGTACATCCATTCCTATGCCTACCGCACTCGAATCCCACTGTTACCGTTACTGTTACTATTGCTATTGTTCCACTGTTGCTGTTGCTGTTGTTGTTTCTTCTACAAACTATTACTACTGATAAACTTCTGTGAGCAACAACTATTTCCAGGTGCAGCTGAACTGACAACTCAATTGTTAAGGCTTGGAAGTATTCTTTGGCTCCCCTTGTGTCAAATCAATAAATTGGGTAATACTATCCGCAAAGACTGTTGCGATCCCCTACACTTGTGGGTCATCAAGACTATTTTATGGCACCGTTCCCGGGGAGCATAGCTTTATTTGTAAGTTCACTTGGATCTATTATTGTTCACTGCTACTTCTTTCATCATGGGGAAGTCTCGTGATGGAAAGTTCCCTATTTTACCATCCACTACAAGAAGAGGTATAGTTCTAAACACCTCTGTTGCTCTTGATTCACCGTCTGTTATAAGTAAGCTTGTCACACCACCACCACCACCACCACCACCACATACACATGCTACACACACTGCTACTACTGCTGAATCTGAAACTGCTTTTGATACTCATGATGTTACTTCTACTATGCTTGATGCGAGTGATTCATTAGGTCCTTTTTCTAGATGCTACTATGGCTAGTCTAGGGAATACCAAAACTCCTAGTGAAGACACTATTACACCTATTAGCTCACCTGAGGCTAGTGAGAGTTATGATATTAATGATGGTTACATTGAGATCACTAATGAATTTGTTGAAGAGTGCCGAAACACACATGGTACTAGTGCTATGAAGAGTCTCCTTGCTAGACATACTATTATGCCTAATTTGTCCTATGATCCTAAGTTTGCCACTTCTCCCATATATATTAAAGATGAAGATTATGATTTCTCTCTTGATTTATATTATTTAGATATTGTTGAGAAAGAACCTTTTTGTGGTACTGAAAATGAGAGTGATGTGGCTCATATGAATAAGCTTTATACTATGAGTGCTTTATTCTCTGATGATTTTAAGATCCGTAAGTACTTTGTTGCTAAGATCTTCCCTTTTTCACTAAAAGGAGAAGCTAGGGATTGGTTTAATAGATTACCTCATGGTTCCATTGATAGCCTTGATTGCTTGATTGTTTCTTTCTTCCATAAATATTTTCCTCCCAGTGCTAGACATGCTGCTTTGCAGAGACTTTTTGATTTTAAACAGGAAGAACAAGAGAAATTGCCTGAGTCATGGAAAATATTCTGTTCCTTGATTCATGCACATCCTAGATGTCCATTACCTAAGAATGAGCTTATTGATATTTATTATAATGGACTAACTGATGATTCTAGGACCTACCTAGATAGCTTTGCTGATTGTGTTATCAGGAAAAGGACTCCAACAGATGCTGAAGAATTAATGACCAAGATAAGTAAGAATTATGATGATTGGACTTCAACTGAGCTGAATACACCTGGGCCTATTACTCCTGAACCAGTTGTTCCTAAACCAGTTCCAACACTAACAACAAAGAAGAGGGGATTTATTGCATTAAATGATGAAGTAATGAAGGAAGCTAAGAAGTGTCTAAAGGAGAAAGGTATTAGAGCTGAAGATATGAAGAATCTACCTCCTATAGAAGAATTATGTAAGCCAATTCCCCACTCATCTACTATTGAAGTACACTCTCTCCAATTTAATGAAGGTGATATTCCTTATGGTAAGCCTCCTGATCAATGCTCAGAGGAACTTCACACATTTATTGTTAAATAAGGTAATTTTAATAAACAAGTTCAGAATCATTTATTGGAAAACTCTAGAGCTATCCATGAGTTAAAAGATATTGTGTAAAGAACTTCTAATGATATTAAAATGCTTTGTAAACACTTTCAAATGGTTCAAACCCAACTTGATCAACTTGCTAAGGTACAAAAGGATATGCTAGTTAATGCTTTAGGAAATAAACATGCTTATGGAATTAGAACTAGGAGTGGTGCAGCTACTCAAGATCCTTTATATCCTGAAGGACACCCTAAAAGAATTGAGCAGGATTCCCAACAAGGTGAATATAGTGGTAGTCCTTGTAAGAGGAAGAAAAAGAAACATAAGAAAGTTGAGGAACCACTTGAACCTGCTATAGATCCTAATATTATATTTGTCTCTGATGCTGAAACTGAGAGTGGTAATATTGATGAGTCTCCTGATAAGGAGGAAGGTGAGGAAGAACCTTAGAAGCACACTAAGAACACTAGGTACACAAAGGAGGATTTTATTGCTAATAAACATGGTAAAGAGAGAGAACCTTGGGTGCAGAAACCTATGCCTTTTCCAGGTAAGAAACACAAGTCAAAGGAGGAAGAACACTACAACAAGTTTTATGAGTGGATGAAGCCTTTATTCTTGCAAATTCCTTTGACTGATGCTATTAAGTTGCCTCCTTATTCAAAGTATATGAAGGATATTGTCTCTAATAAAAGGAAGATTCCTAATGAAGAGATTTCTACTCTACTTGCTAATTATTCCTTCAATGGCAAGGTTCCAAAGAAACTTGGTGATCCAGGTATACCAACTATTCCTTGCTCCATTAAGAATAATTATGTTAGAACTGCTTTGTGTGATTTGAGAGCTGGAGTTAGTGTTATGCCTTTTTCTCTCTATAAGAGACTCCGGCTAGAAAAGTTGATACCAACTGATATTTCTTTGCAAATGGCTGATAAGTCAACTACTATTCATGTTGGTATATGTGAGGATGTTCCTGTTCAAGTTGCTCATAATTGCATGGTCTTAACTAATTTTGTTATGCTTGAAATGCCTGAAGATAATAATATGTCTATTATTCTTGGGAGACCTTTTCTTAATACTGCAGGTGCTGTCATCAATTGCAGTCAAGGAAAAGTAACATTCAATATTAATGACAAAGAGCACACTGTCTATTTCCCCAAGAAGGTTGTTAAGAGCTATTGCCTGAATTCCATTGAAAATATTGAGAGCATCAAGGTTGGAGAAATATATTGTCCCATTCCATAAGAAAATTTTGAAACCATTATGATTGGGACCATTGCTATCAAGTACGAGGTAACATAATCACCTTATGGAATGCAAAGTTTTGTTTCATATAAGATTGTTTTGATAACAAGACTTGATCAACCTTGTTAACAAAAGGATTTTTATGAACAAAATAATGTTTCCACTGTGGTTATACTTGCTTTCTTTTTCCTTTCTCCTTCCTAGTCTTTGATTTAGTTTTAGTTTTGCTAGTTGTTTGCTTGTTTGAGTTTCTTAGAGCTCCTGTAGTTTGGTTTTTGGTTTGCTTTTGCTTCTTCTGAAAAAACTGTTTCTGCGAGAAAATCAATTTTCATACCCTGAAAATTGGCCAAAAATAAAGTTTCCTGAAAAATCCCAGAAATTTCAAAATAAAATTTTCCTCGAAAAAAGGGGCAGAGTGGCACCAGAGGTGACCCAGGGGGACACCCCAAGGCCCCACACCTGTGGAAGGCGCGGGTCCACCATTGGCGGTGCCTGGGGGGTCTGGCCCACCTAGGCCCCTCCAGGTTGCCTCCTCAAAGCCACCTTCTTTCTCTCTCCCGAAAACACCGGAAAACTTGCTCAAGCTCGAGTTCTTGCTGTTCTTGCTAGCGATTTTCGATATCCTTGTTCAGCCCATCTCAAGTGCTGATTTTTGGAGGGATTGCTCCTTGGTATGTGCCTCCTCCACTTGTCCAATTAGATTTGTGATTGGTAGATTGTATCTTGAGTATTTTGCTGCTATAGGTGACAGGTTGTTTGAGCTTGCATGCTTGTTCTATGCTTAGAAACTTTGTTTTGATGCATGTGTATTCCTCTAGCAAGTTCCTATAGTAGTTACTCATCATTTATCAGCTTAGAAATCACTTGGTTTGATGGTTGTTTAAAATTTCAGAATAGTGAAGTCATGGACCACCACACCTTTGGTGACATATTTGAGAATGATGCACCTAGAAGGGAAAGGCTTCCAAGGTCATCCACCAGTTCTAGACCCTCATACAATGAGGATCTCATCACCCGCGGTTTGGTGACGAGGGAGATGAAGGGGATGCGCACCCCACCACCTTTCCTTGTCAAACTTTCTTGCGAGTTGCTGGGATTCTTAACGATTTCATGGCTTTGATTGAGAGGGTTGGTCTAACAAGTTTCATGCAGGATGAGAGTGCACAATATGCTTTACTTACTAAAACATTTGTGGAGAGTTTCTCCTTTACCAATAGTTTGTTCAATCCTTCTCTGTCTTTCAGACTTTATGACAAGGCTCATTCCATGTCTTTGAAGAAATGGGTCACCAAAGAAGATTACAGCTCTTCCAGCTGATCTGTTAGAGCTTTACCGAGGAATAACTAATCATGATGACCGCAGAGCTCAACGAGGGAAGATAAAGAATATTCAACTTCCAGCCATCAGGTACTTTACCTACTATCTTACCACCAGTGTTCTTGGTAGGGAGAACACTAGTAATATATCCAACTATCAATTAGCCTTCTTAGCTGCTGCGCTCTACGATGAGGATAAGTATAATCTTGGTTCCCTCATTGCTCGTCGTTTAGCTGCTAAGGGACTCATTTATGGGGGAATTATTGCTAGTCGTATTGCTGCTACCTTGGACATTGTTGTTGATCCATATGATACAGTTTTGGCTCCCTTGAGGCTTGATCTTGCTGCCATGAAGGCGCACCACTTTGTCACCTCTATCTCTACTCTTGAGAACTTGGTTTATAGAATGTTGTTTACTGACGGGGAAGTGAGAGAGATCCCTCTACCCCAAACCACTTTGCTCAGTATTTCTTAGGGACCTTGGTCACGCACGACGGCGGAGATGGATGACAAGCTTCACTCTCTCAACTTCCACGGGAACTATCAGGAGGAAGCGCCCTCATATGACCCCGCAGTACACTACACAGGGGAGGCCTCGAGCTCGTACCAGGACGAGGGAGCTTCCTCGACATACTATGGAGGTGAATCTACTTGGACACCATGGGATTGAGCCCCACTTAGGCCAAAAGCCTAAGCTTGGGGGGAGGTATACCGCGTCACACGCATATATATATATCATGTTCAGTCGGTTCTTTGTATACCCATTTCGCTTTCTTTTTGGCTCTTGTTGCTTCTTTCTCAAAAACACAAAAATATTTTCGTTGTTTCTTTTGGTTTGTTTCTTTGCTTTGGTTTGCCTTAAAAGAAAAATCCAAAAATATTTTGCTTTGTTTGGTTTGCTTTGTTTTTGTTTGGTTTTTCTTTGTTTGCTTGTTTCCAAAAAATCGAAAACACCAAAAATATTTGTTGTTCTTCTTTGGTTTTGTGATTTCTTTGTAGGGTTCGGCCGTTCTTAGTGGATTTTTGTTTCATGTTAATTATTTAATTCACACAAGTGAAGGCAATAATGGAGATTAAGACAACTTGAGGTGTGGTAAGAGGCTGGTAACAAACTCTATTTGTTTCATTTTTGTACATATACTCATCATTGTGAGCATGCTTAGCCTATTTGTGTAAGGTGTATGTCATTATGGATGCTTAGTAGTTCCTGCTTGTCTATGATTAGCTCCAGCTTGCTAATAGTTTGTAGCATGTCATATGAATGTTTGCTTGCATTGTTTTATTCATACTTTGGTATGACATTGTGGTATCCTCCTCTGACTGTTCATGTGAATCGACTTGGCACATGCTCACGCATGCATATGACTAATCAATCGTCAGTAAGCCTCGATGATTTATTTTGCCTCAGATTTCTTGTATCACTTTCATGCCATAGTCCTGTTTTGTTGCAAGCATGATTATGATAGTTATTGCTCTCTCGTTTGTCGCTCCCTCTCTATTTGCTAGACTTAACTTGCACTGAGTATGTTCTCTACCTGTGCTTACAATTCCCCAAAACCAATATTACCAGTTGTGTCCACCATACCTACCCATTAGCATCGTTTGCTACTTCAGTGCATATTCCATATGCCGTGTTTTCTTCCAAAATAAAATGTTTGTCTGATTTGAGAAAGTTAGTTAGTAAAGCTCTCACGAACTTGATGGCACACTTTATTCCTTGCGCTCAATAATCTTGAACCATTGTGACTAGTTCATGAAAGTTATATGCTTGCTTATTATATACTGGGAGTCAACAGAACCGTGTTGTCACGGGGAACGCTTTCAACACCTGTTGGATATCTCATCTAGTTGATTCCTTGCTCTTTTGTTTATGGATGTCGGCGATGTGAAATAAAAGGGAAGTTGTTAGTTCATGGATTTTATACATTGTGTTAGAGAAACGCCAGGGCCGCTAGCCTAAGCCATGCTTAATCATGGTGCAAACCTGTAGCAACACTATAATGAGCATCTATGAAGCATCCTCAATAAAAAGCTATGCATATGGTAAATAGAAAGATTGCTGAGATGCTCATTGTCTGCTTGGCTTGTCATTTTGGTTATGGGAAAGCTCCTGTACCATGTGCAAGGGGTACCCCGTTGGCGGTTCTCGATGATATGCATATATTTACAATGACAAGAACTTTCAGGTGACCAAAGTTGAGTAGCATGCGGAGCGACCCTCGTACTCAAGGGACTTGGGATTTCCAGTCTATGGTCTGTCCAACATATGATTCAGAGTGGAACTCACTTTCACCTTAACCACATGAAGATGCCTATGATAGGGGCAATGAGAGCTCAAAGCTAATGAGTACCTTCCTTTCAGCATTGGGAAGCCTTTCAAACCTTCACAAACCGTTTTCACAATTTTGTTGAGTCACCACTTATTCTATGAGCACCTTCTTGGGAGCATAGTTGTCATTCTTGTGTTTGTTCCAAAACTTGGTTAATTATGTCATGACTTTGATGCGTGTATCTCTGATATATTTATATCTAGTCTTCATATGAACTTCAGAGGTGCCTAGGCATTTATATTGTGCTCTTCAAACAAAGGCAAGCGAGATACCACTCTATCATACCTTATTATGAGAATTGCAATGTTGCTTATGTTTATGTTTCATGCTACTTATTATTGAGTTGGTTTCTCTTCATAGCTTGCAATAACTATTGAGTATACTTAGTTGAATACTCTTTATTATGAATTGTCTAAGCATCTACTCTTGTGCTAAGAATATATACATCATATGAAGCAAAGTGTTCATGAAAGTTCTTTTATCGCACTCAGTTTTCAACTGAATTGCTTTAGGACAAGCAATAAGCTAAGTTTGGGGGGAGTTGATACGTCCAAAACGTATCTACTTTCTCAAACACTTTGCTATTGTTTCTTCTCTAAACTTGTGTGATTTGTATACAACTAACATAGACTGACGCTGTTTTCAGCAGAATTACCTTGGTGTCTTGTTTTTGTGCAGAAAATGAACTATCAGGAAAAATCCCGGAAAATATGCCAAAAACTATTTCTCACCAGAAGATTCATGGAGCCAGAAGGGGAGACAGAGGGGAGGCCTGGGGCACCCAGACCCACCCCAGGCGTGGGCCCACCTGACCCCGCGCCTGGAGGGGGTTTGGCCACCCCACGCAGCTCCTCGGCCTCCCTCCGCGCCTATAAGTTGCCTCTGACCTAAAAACTCAGGGGGGGTCGATAGTTTTCCAGAAAGAGTTCCGCTCCACCGCCGCCTCCAGAAACCAAGATTCGGATCCAAAAACTCCGTTCTGGCACCCTGCCAGGACGGGGGATTTGGAGAGGATCATCGCCATCGTCATCACCAATGCATCTCCATCAACCATCGATGTTTCCCTCATCCATGAGTGAGTAATCCCCCGCTGTAGGCTTGGGGATGGTAGGGATTGGATGAGTTCTCATTGCAAGCACGTATGACTATATTTGGAGCACATGCCCAGGATTATTTAGTACTTGGATGCTTGTTATTATTTATCTGCAATGCCCTAGTTCTTTGAAGTTACATGTTTAGACTCGTCCATGCAATGCTCGTCCATCCATCCCTATGCCTACACTTTTCGAATCCCCTTGTTACCATTCTTATTACTATTGCTCCAATTGTTCCGTTGTTGTTCTTTGTTGCTTTGCTATTGCTTCTACAAACTGGTACTACTGATAAACTTCTGTGAGCAAGAACTATTTCCGGAGTACTGAGCGACAACTCAGTTGTTAAGGCTTGCAAGTATTCTTTGGCTCCCCTTGTGTCGAATCAATAAATTGGGTAATACTACCCGCGAAGACTGTTGCGATCTCCTACACTTGTGGGTCATCATTACGTGGAGGAGATGACCGTGGATTATAGAAGAGATGTGGAGGTTTCCTTCCCGTGGACATCCGTGTTGTCCTCTTAGGATTGATAGTGGTTGCTACCACTCCAATGCTTGCAACGGTAGCACGAGTGTCCGGTTTCTTATCCTCTTCCATGTCACCTTCATACCCTTCCGGAATCTCCTCCTCCTTGGGAACTTCAGGTTCTTCTTCCTCGGGCTTCTTGCCTTTGTCGTTGGCGGAGGCCATGGTGCTCTAAACTTGAGAAGATTTCCTGACAGAAACAGATCGAAACGGAAACACGACGAGAACACGATGAACGAACCTCGGGGGATCTAGGGGTTATATATTACGAAGTTTCAATGCATAAGGAAGGTTTTGACACAGAAACAAAGCGGAGACGGAGTTCGAGGGTGGCAAACCCCCTCCAGGCGCGGCCAGGCTGGGCCCGCGCCTGAGGTGGGTTTGTCCACCCCGGGCTTCGTTTCCTCTTCAGTTACGTCTTGTAACTTCCCTTATGTATTAAAAACATCAAAAATATAAAAAGATTGGGGTTTCACGAACCTTCTGTTTTCACCACTTTTACCTATTCAAAGACGAACTCTACAGATTCATTTTCTCTTTCTCCTGAGAATTTCCTTCTTACAAAACCCTTGCACAGGCTCAATGACAACATTAGTATAATCCAAAACAATAAACCTTTGGTGCACACTTCAACTGAAAACCCATCAAACAAAAGCTTCTGTAAGAGGCAAATGCAAATGATTGCAGAAATCTGTCAAAACAGACCAGCAGGTAAAGATTTATTTTTTCAAAGACCTTCTGTTGCTCAAATCAAAAAGTGTAGAACTGATGAAAGTTGGGTAACAACTTGAAGAAGAATCACAGAAAAATGCAGCTCCATCCGACGTACTGAGCTCCCTCACTAATTTTTACAATGCAGCACAAAAATCTGTCCCACGACAACCACTTTTCACAACTCCTCTACTTCACAAAAGTAGTTGAACTTGACACAAAAACCAAAACAAAAAGTATAAGGAGCGGTTATTACAGTGGTAATAACTTCCAAGACTCGACAAAACTCTTGGTTTATCTCCCAACAAGTACTTTTCTTTATTGCCTTTAAGTTAGACCTGAAATTTCCAAAGATGCTCACATAGGATATATATATATCTGAAACGAAAGAGAGCATCAAGAAGAAAATAACCAACACACTTGAGTCTAACCCACTTCCTATGCATGGGGATATCATGATAAAACGAATTGTTGAAACAAAAGGCCACAAGCATAGGAAGGCAAAACAAATGCAAATTTGAAGCTTTCAACATAAAACGGGGAAACTTAACATCATTGATATGCATAAAACCATGTTTCCCTCTCTCATAATAACTTTCAATAGCACTTTGAATAAAGTTGACAATATAACTGTCAGGGAAACAACTTTATCATCAGAATAAGCATACTTACAGTCACCAAAAAGAGGTCCAAGGTCATAGACTGGATCAATAGAAGTAAGTTGTTCCATCCTGAAATCTTTATTGGGCAAGCTATTTTCACAAGGAGCTTTAGTAAATTTGGAAAAGTTAAACTCATAAGAATCTCCATCAAACTTAGTTAAAACTCTTTCCTTCTTACAATCAATAATAGCTCCACAAGTGTTCAACAAAGATCTACCAAAAATGATAGGACAAGTTCTGCTAGCTGCTAAATTAAGCACTAGAAAATCAGCAGAATACTTAATCTTACCACAAAGAACCTCCACATCTCTTACAATGCCAATGGGGCAAATGGTCTCCTTATTAGCAAGGTGGATAACCATATCAATGTCCTCAAGCTCACAAGGACCAATCTCATGCATAATTTCCCTGTAAAGCTCATAAGGAATAACACTAGAACTAGCACCAATATCACATAAACCATAGTAGCAATGATCACCAATTTTAACAGAAAGCACATGAACACTAGCTTTTCTAGCTTTACTAGGATGAGAGATAATATTGGAAGCGTCTTCATAGAAGACAATGTGCTCATCCTCTCTATTTCTAGTGATAGGGTCTTTCACAATAGCTACCACAGGTTCAACATTCAATTGCTTACCAGGCTCCACAACTTTCATGGTACCTTTGTTACTTGCACTAACAATCATAGAATACTCCTTTATCTTAGCTGGAAAAGGCATTTTCTCAACATAAGGTTCAGGCACACTGTGAGTAGTACAAACTTGAGTACTTCTAACTGGAACATGACTAACAACATCTTTATACGGAGCATGGTACTTATTCCACTTCTTCTTGGGGATTTCTATGTAAGAGGAAAAGGCCTTAAAACATTTGGCAATACTTTGGGAATCAAGACCAAACTCATTGCGAATATCACGGACATTATCAATACCCATAAAAGATTTAATGCATTCATAATCATAGTTTATACCTGACTTTCTTCCTTTATCATTCTCCCAAGCCTCAGTGTTATCTTGAATACGGTCTAAGAGATCCCATTTAGCTTCTTCCTTCATACGTGTGAATGATCCAGCACAAGATGCATCTAGTAAATCTTTATCATGAAGAGAAAGCCTAGCATAAAAGTTATTAAGAATAATATTGTTAGAGAGTTCATGAATAGGACATTTAAGCATTAGTAACTTTAATATCCCCCATGCTTGAGCTGTACTCTCTCCATCAAGAGGCCAAAAGTTATATATAAGACTTCTATCCTTATAGATTTCACTGGGAGGATAAAATTTAGAATAAAAGAGATATGCCATCTCCTCCCATTCCATGGATTGTCCATTCTTCAGCAGCTTATACCATGCTTCAGCTCTCCCTTTCAAGGATATGGAGAGTAACTTCTTCTTCACCTGTTCAGTTGTGATACCTGCACACTTAAACAACTCACATAATTCATGGATAAAAAGCAAGTGATCACCAGGATGGACAGTTCTATCCCCAAAATAATAATTATCCATAACACGATTAACAATACTCGTAGGTATCTTAAAAGGATCTATTTCAACAGGAGGTGGTTCATCTACTACCATAGCAGTGGTAGTAGTTTTCCCAAACAGAAAACCAAGTGGGTTATCCATATTGGAAACAAAGTAACAAGCAGTAACAAAAGCAATACTCACAGTAAAAGTTTCCCTTACCAGTTCCACTCTTCAATAGCGCTTCACACCCCGGCAACAGCGCCAGAAAATAGTCTTGATGTCCCACAAGTATAGGGGGTGTATCGTAGTACTTTTGATAAATAGGAGTGTCGATCCCAACGAGGAGAAAAAGGTGCTGAATAGTGGTATGGAGCAAGAAATCCCTATGAATACTTAGCAAAAGGATTTTTAGTGGTTTTCTGACAAAGCAACAAAACAAAGAGCAAGTAATGTATAATGTGAAAAGCGAACAACTGGCCCAATCCTTTCTTAGCAAAGGACAAGCCGGTGGAAATACTTATAAGGACCAAACGTTCTCGAGGACACATGGGAATTCCGTCAAGTGCTTTCGCTTCAAATAGCTGAGTACTCTTCTCTGGTGTTTGTAAGTGTTGTGTGGGTGAACCTGTGCTAACATGCCACCCTTCCTAGGACTAATACATACTTGTGATTAAACCCCCCGCAAACATTCGTAACTACAGGAAAGTAATTAAGATATAAATCTAACCACAGCTTCAAACTTTGAGATCCTATGCTCCCTTGTGCAAAGGTGTCCTAACGGGGGTTCAGGTTTCTGTCACTGGCAACCCCATGATTAGTAGCCAAATACACAATGCATTCCCCTAGGCCCATAAATGGTGAAGTGTCATGTAGTCGACGTTCACATGACACCACTAGAAGAATAGCACCACAACTTAAATACTAAACCATTGAATAATAGCTCACCACAGATTCACTACTAACAACATGACTTCTCCCATGTCTGAATCCAATGGTTCCACTCACAAGCATCAACTATGATAGTAATTAATACCGAGAAAGTTTCCCCTAATGAACTAAAGCAATATCCAACACAATTCTTACAGCCGGACGGAGTGGTGATGATGGTGCTGGTGGAGATGATGGTGTGGATGATGATGATGATGATCCCGATGAAGCCTAGCTTGATGACGATGTTGATGGCGATGGTCTCCCCTCTCCGGGAAGAAATTCCCTTGGCAGAAATCTGTCTGCCTGAGAGATCTTTCTCTCTTGGTATTTTCTGCCCCCACAGGCGGCGGAAATCTATCTGTGGTTGCTCCCCGAGGCTTAGGGTTCCGTAGGGAATATATAGGCGAAGGGGCAGAGTCGGAGGCCGGGCAGGTGGGCCACACGTGCCCTAGGCGCGGGTCAGGTGGGCCCACGCCAAGGGGGTGTGGGCCCTCTGCGGCCCCCTCTTTGCTCCTCCTTCTGGATTCCTTCGTCTTCTGGTAAAATAATATGTTTCCATATTCTGGTATTTTTCTGATCTTCGCGAAATTGCACCGGAACGCCTTCTTTTCCATCAGAATCCAGACTCCGGCAGTCCATCCTCCAGGAATCATCCAACATGCATAAACAAATGAAAAGCCATAAGTAATACCTCATAATAAGACAAATATCAATGAATAGAGGTAAATTATTATATAGAAGGGTGATGCAAATTGGGCGTATCAACTACTTCGAGCCAAGTACGATTGTACCAGTAAGATTGGTTTCTCCTCTTACCAGAAATGTTCTGTTGCCATTTGGCAGCTTGCATATGGAGTGCGCGGTGACCTCCTTGACGACTACATGCACATGCGCGAGTCCACATGACATGAGACTATGTACCGGTTTTGGAGCACGGTTATTGCAGTGTTTGGAAAAGTTTACCTGAGAGAACCAAACACCAAAGGCACTGCCCACCTTTTGTCCATCAACGAGAGAAGGGGGTTTCCCGGTATGCTTGGCAGCATTGACTGCATGCATTGGCAGTGGAAGAACTATATCTTTGGTTGGCAAGGGCAGTTCAAAGGGCATGCAGAGGGATGCACCGTCATACTAGAGGTTTTTGCATCATAGGATCTCTAGATTTGGCGCTCATTTTTTGGCATGGCTGGATCAAACAATGATATCAATATGCTACAGCGGTCTCCGGTGTTTGCTAGGCTGGCAGAAGGAAATGACCCACATATTTTCTATCAGATCAATGGCAATCCATATAATATGGGATACTATCTAGCTGACGGTAACTTTCCCTCATGGGCCATCTTTGTGAAGACAATATGGAACCCTATAGATGAGAAGTGCAAGAGGTTTGCGAAAGAGCAAGATGTCGCTAGGTAGGATGTGGAGCGAGTATTTGGTGTGCTTCAGTAAAGATGGGCTATTGTTTGATACCTTGCTAGAACTTGGAGCACAGAAAGAATGTGGGATGTGATGACTACTTGTATGATCATGCACAACATGATCGTCAAGGACGAGCGTGATGAAGGCAACTTGGACTAAGGCTGGGACTTTTAGTGTCAGTTGGTTGATCCAGAGTCAGGTGTAGTGTCTTGGGAAGATTTCATGCAAGTGCATGAAAAATTGCATCACATGCGGACCTATGATCGGCTTCAACTAGATTTGGTTAAGCATATATGGGCTCGTACGGCAAACCTCAATGTTTAATTACTTATTTGTTTTTTGTAATTTGAATGATAGTTTAGTTATTTTCTATCAAACCATGTGATCATGAAGTATTTATATGTAAGCACTATTTTAATTAGATTATCTAATCTAGTTTATTTGTTTGTCAAATTTTATTTTGTGACAAAACCTACAAACACATGAAATTCGTGGCTAGCGCTGGCCAGCGCGGACAAATGGATCGCGCCGCTGTATACGGTCGGCCGGACAGGTCAGACCCCGACCCAAAAGCGAGCGCGGACCGATCAAACGGACAGAAAAGGACCATTTGAATCGACCGAATGCACGGCCCGGTGGATATGCCCTAAGGGACGTATGAAAGGATACGGATATCGCCTAGAGGGGGGTGAATAGGCGATTAAAACTTTTCCTAGAGTGGCTCAACAAAGGCGGAATAAAACTAGTGTTTACTTTGTTAAGCAAAACCTAGAACAACTAAGGTTCACCTATGTGCACCAACAACTTATGCTAAGCAATACAAGCAACAAAGTGATAGCAAGATATATATTACTTCAAGCATGAAGGCTATCACAATGTAAAGTGCATAAGTAAAGAGCTCGGGTATAGAGATAACCGAGGCATGCGGGGACAACGATATTTTACCGAGTTCCTCCCAACATGGTGAAGGGTTTCGCAGCATAGTAAATCAAAATTTTCTACGGAAGCGAACAGAGGGAAAGCCAAGATCTAATCAAGGAGATGCAAACAACGAGAGAGATTGGATTAGATCTTCATACCCTTGAAGATTCGGTGAGAGCGTCGTCAGGCGTGGGTGATGTAGTCGTACTCGCTTCTCCTCCTGGCGATCCGATCCGATCTAGCACCACAAGTGGCGGTGCCTCCGTGAGATGCACACGTGCAGCACCTCGACGTCTCCTCCTTCTTTGGACCAGCAAGTATGGTGGAGAGATGGATTGGATCTACAACAAGACGGCGTGGTGTATTTGGTGGAGAATTTCTGTGAGGGCTTAGCACAAGCAGGGAGGGAGAGAGGGAGGCGGCGGGCTACTAGGGCTTGGAGGGAGATGTGTAGGGAAGAGGCGCCCTCTATATATAGAGGGGAGGCGGCCAGCCTAGCCCTCCTCCAAGCCTATCTCTAGTTTAAACGATTTAAACTCTCCCCTTATCTCGAAATACTATCCCGAGATTTAAACGAGTTAAATCTCTCTAGAATCGGCTGGGCCCTATGGGGCCTTGTGCCCAATGTCGCGCCGGGACACTCCCTCATAGGCCCATGCCCCCTCCCGGAAGGTGGGACCACGTTGGTGTTGGAATTATGCCCTAGAGGCAATAATAAAGATGTTATTATTATAATTCTTGTTCATGATAAAGTTTATATTCCATGCTAGAATTGTATTAAGCGGAAACATTAATACTTGTGTGGTTTGTGAACAACACCGTGTCCCTAGTACGCCTCTATGGACTAGCTCATTGATTAATGATGGTTAAGGTTTCCTAACCATAGACATGAGTTGTCAATTGATAATGAGATCATATCATTGGGAGAATGATATGGTGGACAGACCCAAACTAAGCGAAGCAATTAGATCGTGTCTTTGTGTTCATCTTTGCGAAGCTTTTCCTATGTCAAATATTGTATTCCTTAGACCATGAGATAATGCAACTCCCTAGTATCGGAAGAAAGCTTTGAGGTCATCAAACGTCATCCTATGAGAGGGTGATCATAAAGGTGTCTCTCAGGTGATCGAAAAGTATCTGTTGGGTTGTATGTATCGAGATGGAATTTGTCCTCCCAAGTCGGAGAGATATACTGGGCCCACTCGGTGTCGATATCAACACCGCTTGCAAGCATGTGGTTAAGGAGTTAATCACAAAGTGATATCGGATTACGAACGAGTAAAGTACTTCTGCGTGAGCGATATTGAGCTAGGTATGATGGTACAAACGATCGAATCTCGGCAAGTAAAATATCAGCGAGACGAAGGGAATATATATATGGGATTGATTGAATCGGCATCGTGGTTCATCCGATATGATCATCGATGAATGTGTAGAATCAATATGGGTGCCCGAACCGCTGTTGATTATTGATAGAAGATCATGTCTGCATATTCTCGAACCCGAGGTCACACACTTAACGTGTCTCGACGCTAGGATAGATTGGATAATTGGTTTATGAATTTTTGTTGAGTCTCGGATGGGATCCGGATATCACGAGAGGTTCCGGAATGGTCCGAGAATAAGATTCATATAAGGCGAGCAGTTTTTGGAGTTCGAATTGTTAGGATTAATCGATATTGTGAAGCTTCTAGAACCTTCCGGAAGGGGGCCAACGTGGTCCCACCTTCGGGAGGGGCATGGGCCTATGAGGGAGTGTCCTGCCGCATTGGGCAGGGGCACAAGGCCCCATAGGGCCCAGCCGATTCTAGATAAGTTTAAACTCGTTTAAACTAGAGATAGAATTTCTAGATAAGGGAGAGTTTAAATTGTTTAAACTAGAGATAGGCTTGGAGGAGAGGGGCTGGCCGCACCCTCTATATATAGAGGGCTGGTGCGCCTCCCCCCACACACCTTCCTCCAAACCCTAGTTGCCCTGCTGCCTCTCCTCTCCCTCCCATTTGTTTGTGGCGAAGCCTGCGCAGAAATTCTCTACCATATACACCACGCCGTGTTGTAGATCCAATCCATCTCCACCCTACTTGCTGGTCCGAGGAAGGAGGAGGCCGAGGTGCTGCGTGTGCATCTCACGGAGGCACCGCCACTTGTGGTGCTAGATCGGATCGGATCGCGAGGAGGAGAAGCGAGTACGACTACATCACCCACGCTCCGATGAGCGTTCACGTGTCTTGAATCTTCAAGGGTATGAAGATCTAATCCAATCTCTCTCGTTGTTTGCATCTCCTAGATTATATCTTGGCTTTCCTCTGTTCGCTCGTAGAAAATTTTGATTTACTATGCTGCGAAACCCTTGATTGGTATCGAGCTAGATCTATGCGTAGATGTGATTCACGAGTAGAACGCAACATGGTTGTTCGAGCGTTGATGTTTTCTGTTGCAAGCCTCTTGTTTGTGTTCTTCTTATGGCGCGGATAGTGAGATTGAAGCGGTCCAGCCAACCTTACGCGACGCCGTCATGGAGACCGCTCCGCTTGACGTGTGGCTTGTACCACACATGCAGCTGGTGGATGTTAGTTTCTCTCACTATAGTTGTCATGGATTAACACCGGAGTTTGGCAACCATAATATCACCGTTGTGGCTTTCCGTAGGTAAGAATCGTTCTTAGCATCTACTCCCATAAGCCACGTAAAACATGCAACAACAAAGTAGAGGCATCTAACTTGTTTTTGCAGGAGTGTTTTCGTGATATGGTATGGCCCAAGATGTGATGTGTATATTGTATCGATGATCATGTTTTGTAATGTTTCACGACTTGCATGTCGATGAGTACACAACCGGAAGGAGCCATATGGTTGTCTTTATAATTGTGTATGACCTGCGAGTCAACTTCTTATACGCCATGTAATAGCTTTACTTTATCGCTAAGTAGTTAGCAATAGTTGTAGTTGCTATTCGTGGTGGAGGCAATCATGGTCGAGTGATGGAGATCATGCCGGAACGCACAAGATGGAGATCATTGCGCGAAGATTGGCTATACCATGTCACATAAAGTTATATGCATGTGATGTTTATCCTTTTATGTATCTTATTATGCTTAGATCGCGACGGTAGCATTATAAGATGATTCCTCACTTAAAGATCAAGATAAAACTGTGTTCTCCCAAGTATGCACCGTTATAAAGTTAACGTGTCCAAGCATCACGTGATGATCGGGTGCTATAGACTCTCGCTCACATACAACAGGTGCAAGCCAGTTTTGCACACGCGGAAATACTTGGTCTAACTTGACGAGCCTAGCATGTCTGACATGGCCTCGGAACACAAGAACCGAAAGGTTAAGCATGAGTCATATGAATGATATGATCGACACTTCGCTGTCCACCATTGAAACCACATCTCTTCTCGTGATGATCGGATTAGGTGTGGTGAATTTGGATCGTGTTCACTAAACAACTTGAGGGATGTTGAATTTAGTGGAGTTCATCTAGTAATTTGATTAAGTTGAACTATTTATCATGAACATAGTCTAAATTGTACTTGCAAATCTTGTAGATCCAATGGCCAAGTCCAACTTCAACTTCAACGCTTTTGCTGAGAAAGAAAAGCTTAGAAACAATGGGTCTAACTTCACCAACTGGTTCCGCAATCTAAGAATCATTCTTCATGGACAAAAGGACTATGTCCTTGAGAAAGCGTTAAGTAACCCCCTCCCCTAAGCTGCCGCTGATGAGAAAGCTGTCTATCGGCATAAAGATGATTATGGTGTGATTAAGAGCACCATGTTGTTTGCTATGGAACCGAACTTCAAAATCGTTTTGAAAACTATCCCGGCCCTTTGAGATTCTCGAGGAGCTGAAACCATGTTTCGACTCAGCCCGCTCGAGAGATATGAGATCTCCGAGAAGTTCTTTAACTGCAAGATGGAGGAAGGGAGTTCCGTTAGTGAGCACGCCATTAAGATGTCGGGCTACACTCAACGCCTTGAGCAATCGGATCGCAAGATTCGAGAGGAGCTCAAGATTGACAGGTTCGCAATCACTCCTCCCAGCTACAAAAGTTTTGTAGTGACTCATAATCAGATTGGTTCCACTGATACGATCACCGAGCTCTTCGCAGCTGAAGGCTGCGAGGTGGACATCAAGAAGGATAATCATGTGTTGATGGTCAACAAGCCCTCCTTTAAGAAAGATAAAGGTGCAAAGAAGCCCTTCAAGAAGGGCGGCGTAAGCAATGCCCCCGCTGAGAAGAAGCTCAGTCTGGTCCCAAGCCGAAATCGAGTGCTTCTATTGCAAGGACAAGGGTCATCGAAGCGAATCGTCAAAGTACTTAGCGGACAAGAAGGCTGGCACCATCAAAGGTATATTTGATATACATGTTATTGATGTTTTCCTTACTAGCCCTCGTTGTAGTGCACGGGTATTTGATACCGTTCGGGCTAATATTTGTAACTCGAAACAGGAGCTACGGAATAGACGGAGTTTTGCGAGGGATGAGGTGACTATGCTCGTTGGCAACGGATCAAGAGTTGATGTGATGGCCGTCTTCATGATCTCCTTAGTTTTACCTTCGGGATTAGTTTTAAACCTTAATAAATGTTATTATGTGCCTGCGTTGAGCATGAACATTATTTCGGATCGTGTTTATTGCAAGACGGTTATTCATTTAAATCGGAGAATAATGGTTGTTCTATTTATATGAGTAACATCTTTTATGATCATGCACCTCTTGTGAGTGGTTTATTTCTTCTAAATCTCGAAAGGGATGAAACACACATCCATAACATTGAGGCTAAGAGATGCAAAGTAGATAGTGATAATACTACTTATCTGTGGCACCGCTGCTCAGGTCATATTGGTGTAAAGTGCATGAAGAAACTCCATTACGATGGACTTTTGGAGTCTCTTGATTTTGAATCATTTTGACACATGCAACCATGCCTCATGGGCAAGATGATCAAAACCCCGTTCTCCAGTATGATGGAGCGAAGCAACGGACTTGTTGGAAATCATACATACCGATGTATGCGGACCGATGAGTGTTTCGACGCGGTGGATATCGCTATTTTCTCACTTTTACCGATGACTTAAGTAGATATGGGTATATCTATTTAATGAAACATAAATCTGAAACGTTTGAAAAGTTCAAAGAATTTCAGAATGAAGTGGAGAACCATCGTAATGTAAAGATTAAGTTTCTACGATCCGATCGTGGTAATATTTGAGTTATGATTTTCACGCATCTCAAAGCAAGTGGAATCGTTTCAACTCACGCCACCGGAACACCACAGAATGGTGTGTCTCGAGCGCCGAATCGAACCCTGTTAGATATGGTCCGATCGATGATGTCTCTTACTGATTTGCCGTTATCATTTTGGGGTTATGCATTAGAAACCGCTGCATTCACTTTAAATAGGGCTCCATCTAAACCGTTGAGACGACACCGTATGAACTGTGGTTTGGTGCTAAACCTAAGTTGTGCGTTTCTTAAAGTTTGGGGATGCGAAGCTTCGTCAAGAAGTTGATGCCCGACAAGCTCGAACCCAAAGCGAGAAATGCGTCTTCATAGGATACCCTAAGGAAACTATTGGGTATACCTTCTATCACGTAACTGAAGGCAAAGTGTTTGTCGCGAAGAACGGTTCCTTTCTTGAGAAGGAGTTTCTCTCGAAAGAAGTGAGTGGGAGGAAAGTAGAGCTAGACGAGGTTATTGAACCTTCTCTTGAATTGGAGAGTAGCGCAGACCTGAAATTGTTCCAGGCCTGCACCAACAATAGAGGAAGCTAATGACAAGGATCATGAAGCTTGGACGATCTCACATCGAGCGTCGCAGTCGACAAGGTCGCTGCCCCTCCCGAGTGGTACGGCAACCTGTCTTGACCGTCTTGTTAGTAGAAGACAGGAACCTACGAACTATGAGGAAGCGATGATGAGCCCGGACTCGAGAAATGGCTAGAAGCCATGAAATCCAATTGGGATCCATGAGCGAAAACCAAGTATGGACTTTGGTGGACCTCCTAGCGGCCAAAAGGCCGTTGAGTGCAAATGGATCTTCAAGAAGAAAACGGACGCGATGGTAATGTTACCGCCTATAAAGCACGGCTTGTTGCGAAAGGTTTTCGACAAGTTCAAGGTGTTGACTACGATGAGACTTTCTCTCCGTAGCGATGTTTAAGTCCATTCGATTTTATTAGCAATTGCTGCGTTTCATGATTATGAAATATGGCAAATGGATGTCAAGATCTTTCCTCAATGGCAACATTGATGAAGAGTTGTATATGATGCAACCCAAGGTTTTGTCGATCCTAAGGATGTTGATAAAGTATGCAAACTTCAGCTCCATTTATGGACTGAAGCAAGCATCTCGGAGTTGGAACCTTCATTTTGATCAAGTGATCAAGAGCTTTGGATTTGTTCCAAATTGATCTGAGCTTGCATCTACAAGAAAGTGAGTGGGAGCTCGGTGGCGTTTCGTAATATATGTGGATGACATATTGATTATTGGAAATGACATCAACATGCTTAACGATGTGAAGAGTTATTTGAACAAGTGTTTTTCAATGAAAGACCTAGGTGAAGTGCTTATATATTGGGCATCAAAATCTATAGAGATAGACAAAGATGCACGATAGCTTTAAGCCGAGTACATACCTAGACAAAGTTCGAAAGGTTCAATGGATAAGGCATTGAAAGGTTCAAGGCCTATGTTGTCGTAAGATATTGAGCAAGGCTCAAGGTCCACTACGGTAAATGATAGGAAGCTATGAGCAAAGTGCCTTATGCCTCGCCATAGGTTCCATCATGTATGCCATGTCGTGTACTAGACCGATGTGTCCAATGCTCTTAGTTTGACGGATATCAAAGTGATCCGAGTGGAACACTTTGGACAGCCGTGAAGAATATCCTAAGGTACCTAAATAGGACTAAAGAAATGTTCTTAGTCTATGGGGTGATGAACATGTCAGAAAAGGTTACGTCGATGCTAGTTTCGATAATCGACAAGGATGATTGTAAATCTCGGACGTGATACGTGTATATTTTGAATGGAGGAGCTGTGAGCTGGAGAAGCTGCAAGCAAAGCGTGATCGCGGGATCTACAAGAGAAGCGAATACATGGCTGCCGCAGCGTCAAGTGAAGGAGTTTGGATCAAACTTCATCATCGAAGCGTGGTTCCAAGTGCATTGGACCCACTGGAGATATTGTGTGACAACACTGGCGCCATAGCACTCGCTAAGGAACCAAGATATCATCCAAAGACCAAGCATATAAACCACAAGTTTCATATAATCCGAGATTATATAGCAGATGGAGATCTGAAGATCAGCAAAGTACATACAGATCTGAATGTCGCAGATCCATTGACTAAACCTCTTCCACGTGTAAAACATGATCGCACCTCGCCATGGGTGTGAGATTGTTGCCAAATGTAAACTAGATTATTGACTCTAGTGCAAGTGGGAGACTGTTGGAATTATGCCCTAGAGGCAATAATAAAGATGTTATTATTATAATTCTTGTTCATGATAAAGTTTATATTTCATGCTAGAATTGTATTAAGCGGAAACATTAATACTTGTGTGGTTTGTGAACAACACCGTGTCCCTAGTACGCCTCTATGGACTAGCTCATTGATTAATGATGGTTAAGGTTTCCTAACCATAGACATGAGTTGTCAATTGATAATGAGATCATATCATTGGGAGAATGATATGGTGGACAGACCCAAACTAAGCGAAGCAATTAGATCGTGTCTTTGTGTTCATCTTTTCGAAGCTTTTCATATGTCAAATATTGTATTCCTTAGACCATGAGATAATGCAACTCGGTATCGGAAGAAAGCTTTGAGGTCATCAAACGTCATCCTATGATAGGGTGATCATAAAGGTGTCTCTCGGTGATCGGAAAGTATCTTGGGTTGTATGTATCGAGATGGAATTTGTCCTCCCAAGTCGGAGAGATATACTGGCCCACTCGGTAATCGATATCAACACCGCTTGCAAGCATGTGGTTAAGGAGTTAATCACAAAGTGATATCGGATTACGAAACGAGTAAAGTACTTGTGAACGAGATTGAGCTAGGTATGACGGTACCGACGATCGAATCTCGCAAGTAAAATATCGCGAGACGAAGGGAATATATATATGGGATTGATTGAATCGGCATCGTGGTTCATCCGATATGATCATCGATGAATGTGGGAGTCAATATGGGTGCCTGCACTCATTGTTGATTATTGATAGAAGATCATGTCTCAGATATTCTCGAACCCGAGGTCACACACGTAACGTGTCTCGGCGCTAGGATAGATTGGATAATTGGTTTATGAATTTTGTTCAGAGTCTCGGATGGGATCCGGGATATCACGAGAGGTTCCGAATGGTCCTGAGAATAAGATTCATATAAGGCAAAGGCAGTTTTGGAGTTCGAATTGTTCCGGATTAATCGGTATTGTACCTAAGCTTTAGAACCTTCCGAAGGGGGCCAACGTGGTCCCACCTTCCGGGAGGGGCATGGGCCTATGAGGGAGTGTCCTGGCAGACATTAGGGGCACAAGGCCCCATAGGGCCCAGCCGATTCTAGATAAGTTTAAACTCGTTTAAACTAGAGATAGAATTTCTAGATAAGGGAGAGTTTAAATTGTTTAAACTAGAGATAGGCTTGGAGGAGAGGCAAGGGCTGGCCGCACCCCCCCTCTATATATAGAGGGAGGGTGCGCCTCCCCCACACACCTTCCTCCAAACCCTAGTTGCCCTGCCGCCCCTCTCTCTCCTCCCGATCGCTTGTAGGCGAAGCCCCGCGCAGAAATTCTCTACCATAACACCACGCCTGGGTGTTGTAGATCCAATCCATCTCTCCACCCTACTTGCTGGTCCGAGGAAGGAGGAGACGTCAAGGTGCTGCACGTGTGCATCTCACGGAGGCACCGCCACTTGTGGTGCTAGATCGGATCGGATCGCGAGGAGGAGAAGCGAAACGACTACATCACCCACGCCCGATTTAACGCTCTTGCAGGCGAATCTTCAAGGGTATGAAGATCTAATCCAATCTCTCGTTGTTTGCATCTCCTAGATTAGATCTTGGCTTTTCCCTCTGTTCCCTGTGAAAATTTTGATTTACTATGCTGCTAAACCCTTCAGTTGGCCCCTTCCAAGGTTCTAGAAGCTTAAGACAATACCGATTAATCCTAACAATTCCGAACTCCAAAATTGCATGCCTTATATGAATCTTATTCTCGACCATTCTGGAACCTCTCGTGATATCCCGGATCCCATCCGAGACTCAACAAAAATTCATAAACCAATTATCCAATCTATCCTAGCGTCGAGACACGTTACGTGTGTGACCTCGGGTTCGAGAATATGCGCATATGATCTTCTATCAATAATCAACAGCGGGTTCTGGGCACCCATATTGACTCCTACACATTCATCGATGATCATATCGGATGAACCACGATGCCAGATTCAATCAATCCCATATATATATTCCCTTCGTCTCACGATATTTTACTTGCCCGAGATTCGATCGCTTCGGTATCATCATACCTAGTTCAATCTCGCTCACGAAGTACTTTACTCGTTCGTAATCCGATATCACTTTGTGATTAACTCCTTAACCACATGCTTGCAAGCGGTGTTGATATCGACCGAGTGGGCCCAAGTATATCTCCGACTTGGGAGGGACAAATCCCATCTCGATACATACAACCCAATGATACTTTCCGATTACCGAGAGACACCTTTATGATCACCCTCTCATAGGATGACGCTTGATGACCTCAAAGCTTTCTTCCGATACTGTGGAGTTGTATTATCTCATGGTCTAAGGAATACAATATTTGACATAAGAAAACTTCGCAAAGACGAACACGATGACACGATCTAATTGCTTCGCTTAGTTTGGTCTATCCACCATATCATTCTCCAATGATATGATCTCATTATCAATTGACAAGTCATGTCTATGGTTAGGAAACCTTAACCATCATTGATCAATGAGCTAGTCCATAGAGGCGATTAGGGACACGGTGTTGTTCACAAACCACACAAGTATTAAAGTTTCCGCTAATACAATTCTAGCATGGAATATAAACTTTATCATGAACAAGAATTATAATAATAACATCTTTATTATTGCCTCTAGGGCATAATTCCAACCTCCCACTTGCACTAGAGTCAATAATCTAGTTTACATCCGCAACAATCTCACACCCATGGCAATCGAGGTGCTGATCATGTTTTACACGTGGAAGAGGTTTAGTCAATGGATCTGCGACATTCAGATCTGTATGTACTTTGCTAATCTTCGATCTCCATCGCTATATAATCTCGGATTATATGAAACTTGCGTTGATATGCTTGGTCTTTGGATGATATCTTGGTTCCTTAGCGAGTGCTATGGCGCCAAAGGTTGTCACACAATATCTCCAAAGGGTCTAATGCACTTGAACCACGCCAAGCTCAAAGGATGAAGTTCCTGATCCAAACTCCTTCACTTGACGCTCGGCAGCCATGTATTCCGCTTTCATCAGAGATCCCGCGATCACGCTTTGCTTGCGCTTCTCCAGCTCACAGCTCCTCCATTCAAAATATAAACGTATCATGTCTCAGATTTACAATCATCCTTGTCGAAGTCGAAACAACAATAGACGTAACCTTAAACTACTAGATGATCATCACCCCCATAGACTAAGAACATTTCTTTAGTCCTATTTAGGTACCTTAGGATGTTCTTCACGCTGTCCAGTTGTTCCACTCCTGGATCACTTTGATATCTCCGTCAAACTAAGAGCATTGGACACATCCGTCTAGTACACAAGATGGCATACATGATGGAACCTATGGCCGAGGCATAAGGCACTTTGCTCATAGCTTCCCAATCATTTACCATAGTGGACACCGAGCCTTGCTCAATATCTTACTCGACAACATAGGCACCGAACCTTTCAATGCCTTATCCATTCCGAACCTTTTCGTAACTTTGTCTAGGTATGTACTTTGGCTTAAAGCTATCAGCGCCTTTGTCTATCTCTATAGATTTTGATGCACAATATATAATCAGATTCACCTAGGTCTTTCTTTTTAAAACACTTTTTCAAATAACTCTTAAATTCGTTAAGCATGTTGATGTGATTTCCAATAATCTATATGTCATCCTCATATAGTAACAGAAACGTCACCGAGCTCCCACTCACTTTCTTGTAGATGCAAGCTTCGGAGCAATTTGGAACAAATCCAAAGCTCTTGATCACTTGATCAAAATGAAGGTTCCAACTCCGAGATGCTTGCTTCAGTCCATAAATGGAACGCTAAAGTTTGCATACTTTATCAGATCCTTAGGATCGACAAAACCTTCGGTTGCATCATATACAACTCTTCATCAATGTTGCCATTGAGGAAAGCGCCTTGACATCCATTTGCCATATTTCATAATCATGAAACGCAGCAATTGCTAATAAAATCCGAATGGACTTAAACATCGCCACGGAGAGAAAGTCTCATCGTAGTCAACACCTTGAACTTGTCGAAAACCTTTCGCAACAAGCCGTGCTTTATAGACGGTAACATTACCATCCGCCGTCGCTTTTCTTCTTGAAGATCCATTTGCACTCAACGGCCTTTCTCGCTAGGAGGGTCCACCAAAGTCCATACTTGGTTTTCGCCATGGATCCCAATGGATTTCATGGCTTCTAGCCATTTCTCGTAGTCTGGGCTCATCATCGCTTCCTCATAGTTCGTAGGTTCACCGCTTCTACTAACAAGACAAATAAGACAGGTTGCTGCACCACTCGGGAGGGCACGCGACCTTGTCGACCGCGACGTTCAAGAGCAGATCGTCCAAGCTTCATGATCCTTGTCATTAGCTTCCTCTATTGTTGGTGCAAAGTGACCGAACAATTTCAGGTGCCGCTACTCTCCAATTCAAGAGAAGGTTCAATAACCTCGCCTAGCTCTACTTTCCTCCCACTCACTTCTTTCGAGAGAAACTCCTTCTCAAGAAAGGAACCGTTTTACGACAAACACTTTGCCTTCTGTTCTGGATAGAAGGTATACCCAATAGTTTCCTTAGGGTATCCTATGAAGACGCATTTCTCCGCTTTGGGTTCGAGCTTGTCGGGCATCAACTTCTTGACGAAGCTTCAGATCCCCAAACTTTAAGAAACGACAACTTAGGTTTAGCACCAAACCATAGTTCATACGGTGTCGCCTCAACGGATTTAGATGAAGCCCTATTTAAAGTGAATGCAGCGTTTCTAATGCATAACCCCAAAATGATAACGGCAAATCAAGAAGAGACATCATCGATCGGACCATATCTAATAGGGTTCGATTCCTGCTCGACACACCATTGCGCTGTGGTGTTCCGGTGGCGGAGTTGTGAAACGATTCCACTTGCTTTGAGATGCGTGAGAAAATCATAACTCAAATATTCGCCCCACGATCGGATCGTAGAAACTTATTCTTTCATTACGATGGTTCTCCACTTCATTCTGAAATTCTTGAACTTTTCAAACGTTTCAGATTTATGTTTCATTAAATAGATATACCCATATCTACTTAAGTCATCGGTAAAAGTGAGAAAATAGCGATATCCACCGTCGAAACACTCATCGGTCCGCATACATCGGTATGTATGATTTCCAACAAGTCCGCTGTTCGCTCCATCATACCGGAGAACGGGTTTTGATCATCTTGCCCATGAGGCATGGTTCGCATGTGTCAAATGATTCAAACTCAAGAGACTCCAAAAATCCATCGAATGGAGTTTCTTCATGCGCTTTACACCAATATGACCTAGACGACAAGGCCACAAATAAGTAGTATTATCACTATCTACTTTGCATCTCTTAGCCTCAATGTTATGGATGTGTGTTTCATCCCTTTCGAGATTTAGAAGAAATAAACCACTCACAAGAGGTGCATGACCATAAAGATGTTACTCATATAAATAGAACAACCATTATTCTCCGATTTAAATGAATAACCGTCTTGCAATAAACACGATCGAAATAATGTTCATGCTAAACGCAGCACATAATAACATTTATTAAGGTTTAAAACTAATCCGAAGGTAAAACTAAGGAGAGGCGTCGACGGCCATCACATCAACTCTTGATCCGCTGCCAGCAGATCGTCACCTCATCCCCTCGAAGCCGCCTATTCCGCAGCCTCTGTTTGAGTTACAAATATTAGCAACCGAACCGTATCAAATACCCAGGCACTACAACGAGGGCTAGTAAGGAAAACATCAATAACATGTATATCAAATATACCTTTGATGGTGCCACCTTCTTGTCCGCTAAGTACTTGGACGGTTGCTTCGAGGACCCTTGTCCTTGCAATAGAAGCACTCGGTTCCGGCTTGGGACCAGACTGAGCTTCTTCTCGGCGGGGCATTGCGCTTGCGCCGCTTCTTGAAGGGCTTCTTTGCACCTTACCTTTCTTAAAGGAGGGCTTGTTGACCATCAACACATGATTATCCTTCTTGATGTCCACCTCGACCTTCAGCTGCGAAGAGCTCGGTGATCGTATCAAGGAACCAATCTGATTATGAGTCACTACAAAACTTTTGTAGGCGGGAGGAGTGATTGCGTAACCCTGTCAATCTTGATCTCCTCTGGAATCTTGCGATCCAGTTGCTCAAAGGCGTTGAGTGTAGCCCGACATCTTAATGGCGTGCTCACTAACGGAACTCCTTCCTCCATCTTGCGATTAAAGAACTTCTCGGAGATCTCATATCTCTCGAGCGGGCCTGAGTCTCAAACATGGTTTTCAACTCTTGAGAATCTCAAAGGGCCGGGATAGTTTTCAAAACGATTTTGAAGTTCGGTTCCATAGCAAACAACATGGTGCTCTTAATCACACCATAATCATCTTTCTTGCTCGATAGACAGCTTTCTCATCGAGCAGCGCTTGATTCTGGCGCGTCCTAATGCTTTCTCAAGGACATAGTCCTTTTGACCGCCAGAGAGAATGATTCTCAAATTGCGGAACCAATTGGTGAAGTTAGACCCATTGTTCTTAAGCTTTTCTTTCTCAGCAAAAACGTTGAAGTTGAAGTTGGACTTAGCCATGTGATCTACAATATTTGCAAGTACAAATTAGACTATGTTCATGATAACTAGTTCAACTTTTAATCAAATTACTAGATGAACTCCACTAAATTCAACATCCCTCAAGTTGTTTAGTGAACACGATCCAAATTCACCACACCTTATCCGATCTTCACGAGAAGAGATGTGGTTTCAATGGTGGACAACGAAGTGTCGATCATATCATTCATATGATTCATGCTTAACCTTTCGGTTCTTGTGTTCCGAGGCCATGTCTGTACATGCTAGGCTCGTCAAGCTAGACCCAAGTATTCCGCGTGTGCAAAACTGGCTTGCACCCGTTGTATGTGAGCGTAGAGTCTATAGCACCCGATCATCACGTGATGCTTGGACACGACGAACTTTCATAGCAGTGCATACATTGGGAGAACACGGTTTTATCTTGATCTTTAAGTGAGGAATCATCTTATAATGCTACCGTCGCGATCTAAGCATAATAAGATACATAAAAGGATAAACATCACATGCATATAACTTTATGTGACATGGTATAGCCAATCTTCGCAATGATCTCCATCTTGTGCGTTCCGGCATGATCTCCATCACTTCACCATGATTGCCTCCACCACGAATAGCAACTACAACTATTGCTAACTACTTAGCGATAAAGTAAAGCTATTACATGGCGTATAAGAAGTTGACTTCAGGTCATACACAATTATAAAGACAACCATATGGCTCCTGCGGTTGTGTACTCATCGACATGCAAGTCGTGAAACATCACAAAACATGATCATCGCATACATTATACACATCACATCTTGGGCCATACCATATCACGAAAACACTCCTGCAAAAAGAAGTTAGACGCCTCTACTTTGTTGTTGCATGTTTTACGTGGCTTATGGGAGTAGATGCTAAGAACGATTCTTACCTACGGAAAGCCACAACGGTGATATTATGGTTGCCAAACTCCGGTGTTAATCCCATGACAACTATAGTGAGAAAAACTAACATCCACCAGCCGCATGTGCGGAACAAGCCACACGTCAAGTGCGGAGCGGTCTCATGACGGCGTCGCGTAAGGTTGGCCTGGACCGCTTCAATCTCACTATCCGCGTCATAAGAAGAACACAAACAAGAGGCTTGCAACAGAAAACATCAACGCCGCAACAACCATGTTGCGTTGTACTCGTGAATCACATCTACGCATAGATCTAGCTCGATACCATCAAGGGTTTCGCAGCATAGTAAATCAAAATTTTCTCTGAAGTGAAGCAGAGGAAAGCCAAGATCTAATCAAGGAGATGCAAACAACGAGAGAGATTGGATTAGATCTTCATACCCTTGAAGATTCAAGCAATGAACGTTAAATCGGAACGTGGGTGATGTAGTCGTACTCGCTTCTCCTCCTCGCGATCCGATCCGATCTAGCACCACAAGTGGCGGTGCCTCCGTGAGATGCACGTGCAGCACCTCGACGCCTCCTCCTTCTTTGGACCAGCAAGTATGGTGGAGAGATGGATTGGATCTACAACACGGCGTGGTGTATTTGGTGGAGAATTTCTGCGGAGGCTTCGCCTGCAAAGCGTCGGGAGGGAGAGAGGAGGCGGCGGGGCTACTAGGGCTTGGAGGAGATGTGTGTAGGGGAAGGGCGCACCAGCCCTCTATATATAGAGGGGGGAGGCGGCCAGCCTCCCTCCTCCAAGCCTATCTCTAGTTTAAACGATTTAAACTCTCCCTTATCTAGAAATTCTATCCGAGATTTAAACGAGTTAAATCTCTCTAGAATCGGTGGGCCATATGGGGCCTTGTGCCTCTGCCCAATGCGCCAGGACACTCCCTCATAGGCCCATGCCCCCTCCCGGAAGGTGGGACCACGTTGGCCCCCTTCGGAAGGTTCTAGAAGCTTCGGTACAATACCGATTAATCCTAACAATTCGAACTCCAAAAACTGCATCGCCTTATATGAATCTTATTCTCGGACCATTCCGAACCTCTCGTGATGTCCCGGATCCCATCCGAGACTCGAACAAAAAATTCATAAACCAATTATCCAATCTATCCTAGCGTCGAGACACGTTAAGTGTGTGACCTCGGGTTCGAGAATATGCGCACTGATCTTCTATCAATAATCAACAGCGGGTGCAGGCACCCATATTGACTCCCACACATTCATCGATGATCATATCGGATGAACCACGATGCCAGGATTCAATCAATCCCATATATATTCCCTTCGTCTCACGATATTTTACTTGCCCGAGATTCGATCGTCGGTATCGTCATACCTAGTTCAATCTCGTTCACAGCAAGTACTTTACTCGTTCCGTAATCCGATATCACTTTGTGATTAACTCCTTAACCACATGCTTGCAAGCGGTGTTGATATCGATTACGAGTGGGCCAGTATATCTCCGACTTGGGAGGACAAATCCCATCTCGATACATACAACCCAGATACTTTCCGATTACAGAGACACCTTTATGATCACCCTCTCATAGGATGATGTTTGATGACCTCAAAGCTTTCTTCCGATACTAGGGAGTTGTATTATCTCATGGTCTAAGGAATACAATATTTGACATAAGAAAAACTTCGCAAAGACGAACACGATGACACGATCTAATTGCTTCGCTTAGTTTGGGTCTATCCACCATATCATTCTCCAATGATATGATCTCATTATCAATTGACAACTCATGTCTATGGTTAGGAAACCTTAACCATCATTGATCAATGAGCTAGTCCATAGAGGCGTACTAGGGACACGGTGTTGTTCACAAACCACACAAGTATTAAAGTTTCCGCTTAATACAATTCTAGCATGGAATATAAACTTTATCATGAACAAGAATTATAATAATAACATCTTTATTATTGCCTGTAGGGCATAATTCCAACACATGGAGTACGTATCGTTTGGAGAGGGGGTGGTATCAAACCACCAACGCCACAAAAGGCCTCCCTTATTCTCTGGTGAATCTCACCCCAACGGGATCGATCCACACTTCCACTATCGGTGCACTTGTCGGTGGCAACCGGAACTTCTCACAAGGTTGGGACACTTCTCCACAACTTAATTGGAGGCTCCCAACAAACGCCACCAAGGCCACAATGCCACCAAGGCCACAAAACCGTCTAGGGTTCCAAGAACCCAAGAGGGACAAGCTCCAATGAGTAACTCAAACCAAATCCTCCGAGGAGAACACAAGCCGATGCACCAAATGCAAATGGCAAGAACACCACAAATGTGTTCAAATCCTTCTCTCCCAAATTCCACCAAATCTACAAAAGCTTATGGGGGAATAAGAGAGGAAGAACAATGGAGGAAATCCACAAAAGACTCCAAGATCTAGATCCCAATATGTTCCCCTCACTTAGAGGAGAGATTGATTGGTGGGATTGTAGATCTAGATCTCCTCTTTCAAATCCCTCAAGAATATGCAAGAATCATCGGAGGGATTGAGAGAAAGCAAGATCAAGAAGGTCAACAATGGAGGGGAAAACTTGCAAGAAAGGTTAAGGAACCATTGGGGAAGAAGGCCCCTTATATAGGTCCCTCCAAAATCCAACCGTTGCAGCCCAAAAACGCGATTCCCGATACTACCGGACTTTTTCCCGGTATTACCGGACTTTCCCGGCACTACCGGACATTTCCTGGGGTTCCTGGGGATCCAAACGCATTTTTTCTCTGCGCTCCCCGGTACCAAAATGCGGTACTACCGGTCATCACAGAACGAAAACAGCCATAACTTTTGCATCCGGACTCCGATTTCGATGATCTTGGGCTCGTTTCGAAGAGGACAACAACCTCCACAAGATCATGCAAAGAAACATCATATTCCAGCAAGGTAGGATAGATCCAAATGATGAAGTAAAAAACCTTCTGCCACGCTAGGTACTAAAATGCGGTACTACCGCTTTTTGGTACCTAGCCCGGCAGTGGCTTTTGGAAACTTGTCAAAAACCTTCTGGCGTGCTAGGTACTAAAATGCGGTACTACCGCATTTTGGTACCTAGGAGGGAAGTGGCATTTGGCAACTTGCCAAAACCTACTGCTGCGCCAGGTACTAAAATGCGGTACTACCGCATTTTGGTACCTAGGAAAATTCAAACCTCTATAACTTTTGATTGGTAACTCCGATCGACCCGATTCCAATTGCGTTGGAAAAAGGACGACATGGGCTACCCTATGAAAGGTGAAAATATTGGTTATCACCAAGTGAGAATGTATCATGTATAATAATGTGAGAAAACTCACTTAGTGAGAAACCGAAAAACCGCATAGATCAAAATCGCAATAAGATATAAAAGAGGGATCCGATTTTGATGAACAAGAGCTTGTTATGGAGATTACCACAAGCTATATATCCTCACATGGATAAGAACAAATAACAACCAAATAAGATGATGCAAGTATGCAAAGGTTTGAGCTCTCTCCGAACGATGTGATCGAGTTACTCATTCGAGAGCCCCTCTTGATAGTACGGTTATCTATCCTAAACCCGGTCTTCCACTAACAATATAAGACCGGCAAAAGGGAAAACCTATCAAGATTATACCTTTGCCTTGAGCATTCCACTTGAGCTCGATGTAGACGATCTTTACCTTCTCAAGATGGAACGCCTTTCTTGATTCCTCATCATCGATCCATGATCACCGAGGATGGCAAGCATCAAACATGAGATCTTCTAAAGATTGCGCATTTTGAGGTTGCACAACATATCTTCTTCTCGTTTCATCGACCTTGAAGCCGACACAAGCTCCAAGCGATTCCAATGGACAATTCCTACAAGTATAACTTAATACACACATTAGTCCATAAAGATTGTCATTAATTACCAAAACCACACATGGGGGCCCACATGTTGTTTCAATCTCCCCCATTTTGGTAATTGATGACAATCCCTTTAAGAGGGTATATATAAGGAATTTTAATGAATAAGATGGTACTACCAATATCAAATACTACAAAAGTATGTGATATTGGTACCACCACCATATATAGAGCAAACTCCCCCACAATCTATGCATGTGTGATGAACTTGAATTTCATTGCATATATTGCCAATCATTATCATTGGTGGAGTTTCCTCTATATATAACACATGCTAAGCAACAACAAAGATGCAAGAGCATGAGAGGAAAATGCACAAGAACAAACTCAATGCAAAAACCAACTTCCCTTAAACCCTCTAAACCTTCTCCCCCATTGGCATCAATTGCCGAAATGGGTGATAAGTTCTAGAAGGCAAATATAGTAATAATCCCTCCAAAGGTGTGCTTTCGCACATATCCAATGATGAATACTTGGGAGAGAATATAACTATATCGAGGACCCGAAGATTGCCAAAAATAAAGTCAAATGATGCAAGCAACTACAAGGTCTGACAAACCAATTTGAAAACAACAAATGAGTCCAAATGGAAACTACAAGATATTATGATATGAGCAAAAGAGTGTTTTAAATAACAAATATAGAAGCTCCCCAAGATTTGTGCACAATTCAAAATAAATGCATTAGAATGCATATTGCACAAATATGGAATCCTTGCTCCCCCATAATCATTTAAGACACAACAAATGAAAAAAGAAGACAAATGAGCATTATTAAATGAATTGGATGAGCTCCCCAAAGATAATGCACCAATTATGATAATTATATTTGGGAACACGGTGCATAATCATGGAATCCTCACTCATCCAAATTCATTTAACAATACAAGGCATGAGAGAACAAGTATGAGTGCCCGAAGATGCAAACAAGAGGAACAAGCACTCATAGGCAAATAAATTTGGAAGCCACCAACAAATCAAAAGGAATAAAAGGTGCTATCCAAGGAATAAGATTCAACTAAAATTATCTTCTCATATGTGCATATGTATCTAAGTGGAAAACATCACAAAGATATATGCCAACAAAGACATATGCACACATAAATAAGATATACAAGAAATCACATGAAAGCAAAAATGAAGTCTTGACATATACCAATAAGATTTTTGCTTCAAAGCACGGCCAAAGGCTCAAATATATCTTATTGTACATTAATGAGCTTCAAATACCAACACACTACATATATTACAACTATCACCAAGGGAAAAGGAGAAAGTTAAAATATATGGAGAAAAGAAACAAGTATCACAAGGAATAAACAATGAGCAAGATGTCACTATTGCACATGAGAGAAGTTGAGGGAAAATGTAAGCAATAAAATTGCTAGATTGACATATTTGGGATTGATGGATCATATGCATGATTTTGTATAGTCCCAATTCTATGCACTCATCTCAACTTCTACACATTTACAATAGAGAGTTCTCTTAATATCATGGCTAGAGATACAAACAATACAAATACAAGAATTCATGCTTAGAAGGCAACTGACACATGGTTGGAAGCAAGATAAATATGCATGAGAAAGAGATACTTGTTACCGAGATATAATTGGTAGGATGTAGAGGATATGAAATCAATGAACATCCTATAGCATGCCTCCAATTTTTAGTAATGCACCACTTCTACAAGATTGAGAGACAAGCATCCAATATATCTCCAATGTACCTAAAACACATTTAAGTACAAAATGGTCCCCAAACTTATTGGGTTCAATGTAATTAGTGCAACTACAATACATAGGAGAGACTCCACTTAAATATGAGCATATTGATATGAAATTGAATTTCATGCACAACTTAGCCGATGGGATTTGGTGGAGTTTCCATTATATATTGGATCAAAGAAAGCAAGCATGCCATAATATAAACATATAGTAAATATGCATGCATAAAGTTTTCAAGAACCAAAAAGAAGATAAAATTTGAACAAAAACACCAAGTAAATCGAGATTGCACACACAAGGGTGTGACTCATCAAACGATGTCCAAATTATATTCAAGAACCAATTCAACACATGAAAGATCACAAATTCAACAAATGAACTAGGCTAAAACCAAAGGAGCAAAAGATAGATAGAAATAAAAAATGCTCAAGGATTTATCTCATTCTAAAATGGTCAAATCATGAAACAAGGAATGAGACAAAACCAACTCCCAAAAATAGCAAGGTTCCAATAAGAAACCAAACTCCCCAAACTTCTCATGATGGCACAAAGTACCAAAGCGAAAAGATTGAGGTTCCAAGCACATAAAACCCGATATGGATCAAACAAAGAAGCATAAATATGAGTGTTTTAAATAATATAGGAGAGCTCCCCCAAGGATAGTGCATTATGTAGGATTTTCCTTTTAAATGCAAAATGCACACAAATGGGATCATCACTAGTACCTATACTAAGTAAAACACAAGAGGATAACAATAAAATAAGAAGATCCACACGAAGCAAGGAATACATGGGAGCACACAAAAACATTTACATGGCTAAAGATAGGACAATATTAAGCAAAGACCAAAGTGAATATGATTAATAAATTCTACCATACATTGGGTACTCATTGTCCAAGGACAAGAAATATTAGGAATAATTTTCCCAAGGTAGCTTGCATGGATATCCAAGATCATAGTCACGACAAGAAGCATATAACTAAATATAAGAAATTAAGCATGATACTTCGACCAAGATTCTTGGTAGCTTCCAATAGTCACACACTCACTAGTGATTAGAGTAACTTGAAGCAAATGGTTTCCATGAGGATATATATATCTAAATATGAGGAAACACATACCAAGAACAATTCTCATATACAAGATCCAAAATAATATCAATAAAGCCATTCAAGCAAATTGGAAATTGTATGAGAAAATGTGTCACAAAGGTGCTAGATAATCGTCAATACCAATTCTAAGTGACACAACCTCGAATATTCACATTTTCTAGGATTGTAATATGCACTAAGCATATGACTCCCCCATAATGTAATACTATCATAAAACCAACACGAGGCAAAATAATACAAATAGAGATAATTAATGGACATTATAAAACTTAAATTTCTCATGAGAATTGTACCACATAGAGACTAGATAATATCCCAATATAAATGCTAGGTGGTATTCCTCATGTACACACATTTTTAGGATTGTGGAATGCCTAAGCATAACACTCCCAAAATGGGATAGTCCATTAATCTCTCACAAGAGCCAAATAAGATACCAAATATAATCAAGTAAGGCTCAACACAATAAACACACATACATGGTGTGCCACTTAATCATACACAAATATGATTGATACCTCAAGGCAATTAAGTGGAAAGCACAGCATGTACAAAAGCATGGAAGATACAAAACCAACACATGCATAAGGGGGCGAGTAACTTTCAATGTAAAGAGTTTAGCATATGTTACCGCAAGGAGGAACATTGGAATATAATATAATCATGATAATCCAAATGGATTGGCTTGACAATAGTAATTTATGAAGATCCCTCAATTCTTCATAATGTAGCCAAGACTCCAATGCCCTCCAACATACCTATTGATCAAGTTTTGGCTTGTTGGTCCCCAACCAAGTTGGGTCCTAAGAAGTTAGTCACAATAGGCTTGGCAACCCAAATGGATCTTTTCTTGACACCACATTGGGCACCAACAAATTTGGAAAACACATTGCCAACCTCATCCTTACAAAGATATAAGAATCATCAATCAAGATAGGATGGGATGAGGAGTTACCAATAGTGCATGCGGAAGAAATGTGCCCCTTCTCACGGCATATGTAGCAAGTTCTACTCTTGCTATATTTCTTCTTAGGTGAAGCCATAACTCATGGAAGGGATCGAGTAGTGCTCTTAGGAAGAGGCCCATTAATGGCTTGAGGTGGAACTTGAGGCCGCTTCCCTTGATGCTTCACACTAAGAGGCTTTTTCTTCAATGGGCAAGATCTAACATGGTGTCCTTCTTCCTTGCACTTGAAGAAAACAATGTTGGCCGGATTCTTGACTTGATCTTGGCCATTATTCTTGTTGTCCTTGTGCTTCAACTTGATAGTGGACTTGTTCTTAACATTGGAGTTGAATCCAAGCCCACTCTTGTCATTGGGGGATTTTTGCACACTCAAGATTTTGTTGAGTGCGGCCTTCCCTTGATGACCCTTTTTCAAGTCATTCTTCAAAGAAGTGACTTGGGCCTTGAGCTCTTTGATTTCCTCTACATGGTTAGTTTTAACAAAAGTACTAGAGGAAGTAGATGCTACATTGTTAGAGCAGCAAGGCATGGAATGTAATTCATCACGAGATATATCATGGTTGTGAGGATGAATTACAAGGACTAGCACATGGCAATATAACATTTGAAGTAGATGTAGTGCTAATGTCCACATGAGGCCCACTAGATGTTACCTTTGACACGATGGCCTCATGAGCTAACTTTAGCCTACGATGGGAGACTAGAAGATCCTCATGCGAGCTCGAGAGCTTAACATGACTTTCTTCTAATTTCCCATAGTTGCTAGTTAGCAAAGCAAGTTGAGCCTTTAGCTCAACATTCTCCTTCAAAATAGATGCTTCACAAGAAATAGAGTTAGTAGCACAAGCATCATCACTATTTGCAAGAGGTGAGGGCAACTTGGCAAGCCCTTTTGAATATGAGGCTTTAAGTTGCTCATGTGACTCGGTGAGTTTGATGAGCTCACCCTTTATGACCCTAGAGCCATTTTTGAGGTGCTCAAAATCCTCAAGGAGTTTAGCATAAGCAACTTGAGTCTTATCATTTTTATGTTTGAGATCACTTGCCACCTCAATTTGTGTTTCTAACTTATCAATAAGTTCTTTGCTCTTAATAGCAAAGTCCAAGATTTCAACAAAGTTAGAGCAAGCAATATCCTTGTTAACAAGGGCACGATAAACAATCTCACCCTTTTCATATAAATCATCAATATCTAGCTCTTCTTCCACATTATCCACATCCTCCTCATCACAAGAGGTAATGGGTTCCAAAGTAGGAGTTACCTTAGAATCCCTAGCCATAAGGCATAGGTGGGTACCGGAAGAAGGTGAAGATGAGATTGCATATGGCCCATAGAATCTTCTGTTTCCTCTACATGGTTAGCAACACAAGCACTAGAGGAAATGGAAGCATTTTTATCATGGCAACAAGACAACACAAGCATATCATCATGAGATTTATTCAAGTCATTTCTACATGATATGCAAGGACTATTAACACAAGCATGTAAGGAGTTTGTAGTGATAGAAGTGTTAAAGTCCAAAGATAGATCATTGCAACTAGATCAAGATGAGGGATTACAAATAGTAAGCACACTATCCAAATTGCAATTTCTATCACCACTCACCATATCATTACCTTGTGAAAAGTCACATGTTGGTTAAGTGGTAGAGGATGAGAACTCATCTCGACCGGAAGTGGAAGCAACACAATCATCCTCAATAATGTTGGACACAACATATTTATCTTGAAGTTTTGTCCATAACTCATGAGCGCTCCAAAAAGGAATGATTGAAGATGTAACTACATAGCTCAAAGCATTAACAAGCACATTAGAAGCTTGAGCATCGAGATATAAGTTTTTCTCATCCTCACTAGATAGATTTTTGAAATCCATAGGAGGAGAAAAACCTATATATACAATACGCTCCAAATTTGGGTCCATGTCCCGAAAATGAATAAGCATACGAGTTTTCCATATATCATAATTTGTGCCATAGAATATGAACATATCATTGTGCATTAATCCCCTAGACGACATCTTTACTCTCAAGGCGGTGAAGCCTAAAATGAGAGACCGGGCTCTGATACCAATTGAAAGGATACGGATGTCGCCTAGAGGGGGGGTGAATAGGCGATTAAAACTTTTCCTAGAGTGGCTCAACAAAGGCAGAATAAAACTAGTGTTTACTTTGTTAAGCAAAACCTAGAACAACTAAGGTTCACCTATGTGCACCAACAACTTATGCTAAGCAATACAAGCAACAAAGTGATAGCAAGATATATATTACTTCAAGCACGAAGGCTATCACAATGTAAAGTGCATAAGTAAAGAGCTCGGGTATAGAGATAACCGAGGCACGCGGGGACAACGATATTTTACCGAGTTCCTCCCAACATGGAGTATGTCTCGTTTGGAGAGGGGTGGTATCAAACCACCAACGCCACAAAAGGCCTCCCTTATTCTCCGGTGAATCTCACCCCAACGGGATCGATCCACACTTCCACTATCGGTGCACTTGTCGGTGGCAACCGGAACCTCTCACAAGGTTGGGGCACTTCTCCACAACTTAATTGGAGGCTCCCAACAAACGCCACCAAGGCCACAACGCCACCAAGGCCACAAAACCGTCTAGGGTTCCAAGAACCCAAGAGGGACAAGCTCCAATGAGTAACTCAAACCAAATCCTCCGAGGAGAACACAAGCCGATGCACCAAATGCAAATGGCAAGAACACCACAAATGTGTTCAAATCCTTCTCTCCCAAATTCCACCAAATCTACAAAAGCTTATGGGGGAATAAGAGAGGAAGAACAATGGAGTAAATCCACAAAAGACCCCAAGATCTAGATCCCAATATGTTCTCCTCACTTAGAGGAGAGATTGATTGGTGGGATTGTAAATCTAGATCTCCTCTTTCAAATCCCTCAAGAATATGCAAGAATCATCAGAGGGATTGAGAGAAAGCAAGCTCAAGAAGGTCAACAATTGAGAGGAAAACTTGCAAGAAAGGTTAAGGAACCATTGAGGAAGAAGGCCCCTTATATAGGTCCCTCCAAAATCAAACCGTTGCATCCCAAAAACGTGATTCCCAGTACTACCGGACTTTTTACCGGTACTACCGGACTTTCCCGGCACTACCGGACATTTCCTGGGGTTCCTGGGGATCCAAACGCATTTTTTCTCTGCGCTCCCCGGTACCAAAATGCGGTACTACCGGACTCCGGTACTACCGGATCCTGGTCCGGTACTACCGGTCATCACAGAACGAAAACAACCATAACTTTTGCATTCGGACTTCGATTTCGATGATCTTGGGCTCGTTTCGAAGAGGACAAAAACCTCTACAAGATCATGCAAAGAAACATCATAGTCCATCAAGGGAGGATAGATCCAAATGATGAAGTAAAAAAACTTCTGCCGCGCTAGGTACTAAAATGCGGTACTACCGCTTTTTGGTACCTAGCCCGGCAGTGGCTTTTGGAAACTTGTCAAAAACCTTCTGTCGTGCTAGGTACTAAAATGCGGTACTATCGCATTTTGGTACCTAGGAGGGCAGTGGCATTTGGCAACTTGCCAAAACCTACTGCTGCGCCAGGTACTAAAATGCGGTACTACCGCATTTTGGTACCTAGGAAAATTCAAACCTCTATAACTTTTGATTGGTAACTCCGATCGACCCGATTCCAATTGCATTGGAAAAAGGACGACATGGGCTACCCTATGAAAGGTGAAAATATTGGTTATCACCAAGTGAGAATGTATCATGTATAATAATGTGAGATACCTCACTTGGTGAGAAACCGAAAAACCGCATAGATCAAAATCGCAATAAGATATAAAAGAGGGATCCGATTTTGATGAACAAGATCTTGTTATGGAGATTACCACAAGCTCTATATCCTCAAATGGATAAGACCAAATAAAAACCAAATACGATGATGCAAGTATGCAAAGGTTTGAGCTCTCTCCGAACGATGTGATCGAGTTACTCATTCGAGAGCCCCTCTTGATAGTACGGTTATATATCCTAAACCCGGTCTTCCACTAACAATATAAGACCGGCAAAAGGGAAAACCTATCAAGATTATACCTTTGTCTTGAGCATTCCACTTGAGCTCGATGTAGACGATCTTTACCTTCTCAAGATGGAACGCCTTTCTTGATTCCTCATCATCGATCCATGATCACCGAGGATGGCAAGCATCAAACATGAAATCTTCTAAAGATTGCGCATTTTGAGCTTGCACAACATATCTTCTTCTCATGTCATCGACCTTGAAGCCGACACAATCTCCAAGCGATGCCAATGGACAATTCCTACAAGTATAACTTAATACACACATTAGTCCATAAAAATTGTCATTAATTACCAAAACCACACATGGGGGCCCACATGTCATAGTACTGAGCGTCCTCCCAAGGCCAGGAGCGACGGCTGCTTCTACGGCCACATGTCCACCTTTATGTTAAAAGCATCCCTTTTGTTTCTATGTAGCAAAAAACTTCCTGTGTTGCTTCTGTATAGCAAAAAAAAAATCACTCAGAAAATAAAAAGAAAAAGATTGGTTGTGCTGGAGACCTCGCCAGAAAACTCGTAGCAAAATATTTGTGCTAATGTAGCAAAAGAAAAATTCTAATATAACAAAAACAACCTCGTCAAAGACATCGCCGGCGAACTCTCTTGCAAATAGTTTGCAATTGTAGCAAAACGAATTCGCTAGAGACCTTGCCAGAGACATCATTGAAAACACGGTAGCAAAAAAACTCTTCTAATAATGCAAATACATACAACGCATGGAGCAAAAGCATTGTACTATTGTAGCGAATGATTTCGACGGAGACTCTCGCCGGAGATTTCGTAGCATAAAATTTACACTATTCTAGCAAAAAACAAAATTTTGTAACATCGAGCATAGTAGCAAACAAATTCTGACAAGATCCTCCGAGTATGATGCAAAATTGCAGAACGGTTATAGCACAAAAAATCTTAGTATGACGCGATATTGTAGAACTTCTATAGCAAAAATGAAAAACCTTCCGATGATGCAAATCCGTAGAACTGTTATTTAGCAAAATGTTTCTTTATATGATGCAAATTTACAGAACGTGCAGTGCAAAACATAGAACGGGGCATAGCAAAAAAAAATCTTCAGATGAGTCCATGGGTGGCCACACCGTAGTCGCCGCTCCCAGCATCCTTGGTCGCAGCTTTTGAACAACACCACCCCAATTCTCTAAACATCCCATGCACGCCATTATGTCCAATTTAACACGCGTGCACCACCATTACCATAGAACGGCACTAAGGATACTCCATCGGAAACGACAACGATACGGCTCACGGAGCTGATGTAGGCATGTCCTACGGATGATACTACATCCACACCACCAGTCCCCCTAGTGGACCAACGACTCGTGTTCAAGCCAACTCCATGATAAGGTGAACTCGCTCCTATCTTTATGTCACTTTGATACTGTCTTGGATGAGTTACTACTTCATCACCACACCCTTTGCATACCCAGGTTTGAACCACAAGGACCCTTCGACAGCACGGGAGAAGCCATGAACCAATAGGCCCAGTCATTGTTGTTAATGACCGAAGTCTCCACACTTTGACACCGTAGTCTCCAACACCCCACACCGCAGTCTCCGCCCAATCCGGAATCTCTACATCGAGGACTCCGACCAAGTCTCCGGCCACACTTCTAGGAGCTCCTAGATCCACCTCGGAGTCTACCCCGGAGTCTCCTGCCCCTTACCACTGGAGTCTCCTGCCTAAGTGAGGCATGTGCGCCAATGTCAACTAGGCCCCAGCCGATGTAACTCCCCAAGCATGTTTTATTTCCTAAACTATCCATGTTTTAGTGACGGCCTATATATAGTCCACCCCCATATATTGTAATCCTAGACTTGATAGTAGAACTAGAAAATCCTAAGAGAGAATCTAGTTTTGGTCGCATCTTCCTTTGAAAGATATACTATCCCCACCTCTTTGAATTTTTTCCATGGCATCCAAGTTGTATAAGAGCTTCCATTTGTGTTAGCTCTATGAGAATTTGCCAATATCCTCACCAAAGATCTTATCCCTCGTTGATTGGGTTTGAGAGAGACCTTTGGTCGACACCGAACGTTGGGATTGTATTAGGGTAGCCACCAGAGTGAGCCAAAGGCGTGTGTTGCATGTGTTCACCGAGTTCCTCGTCGTGTGAGTTCGATTTCATCTTCCTCTTCCTCTTTCCTCACGAATCACCCACTCCCCCTTTGAGAAGCGTGAAACATTGGGCCAACCCGTGGCTTACCCCCCACAACATTCCCCATTGTTAGATTATATTTACTTGCATATCAAGTTAGGGTTTAGGTCGGTGCGCTGCACCTCCTCTCCCCCCCTCTCCTATATAAACCATTGTATTCTCTCATTGTACAATCATCAATTATTATTATTATCACAAGTTTACATGGTATCAGATTAAGGTTAGATTCTAGGGCATGGCTCCCACGCCTCCCACCCCGCCGCCGCCGCCCCCTCCGGGGTTCTTCGAGTGGCGCGCCGCCATGGCCGCCGTCGTGGCTGCCAAACCATCCACCTCATCCGCCCCACCTCCTATCGCCACCACCATCAACTTCGCCGATACAATCTCCGACGTTACTCCATTGATTCCCATCACTTTAGATCTCCCCAAACACAACTACTATCATTGGAGGCATCTTTTTGAGGTGCACTTGGGCCGCTGCAACCTCATGGCGCACATCGACCCCAACATCCCGCCGTCTCCCTCGGATCCCCGCTGGGTCAAGGATGATCTCATGTATGTCTGATGGATCTACCAGCGGGTGAGCACCGAGATTTTGAATCTCATTTTCAGGGCTGCCACCAGCACCGCCGCCCTTTGGGCAGCCCTCCGTCAGCTTTTTCAGGACAACGCCGACGCCCGTGCCAACACACTCAACACGGAGCTTCGGAACACCACCAGGCGTCTTGCCGTGGGGTATATCGCCAGCCTCCAGACCATCGCCGATGAACTCTGTGAACTCGGTGATCCCGTTGAGGACAAACAGCTCATCAAGATCCTCCTCGTCGGCCTTAATCAGCGCTTCGACAAGTAGCAGTCCTTCATCCCCATGATGCGGCCGTCTCCTTCCTTTGCAGAAGTCCGCTCCATGCTCTCCTGGGCGGACCGCGCCATGACCACTCAAGAGTCTCGCCCTCAGGCCTATGCTGCTGCTCCATGGCCTCCTGCACCGCCCCCGCCTCCAGCGCCGCTTGCGCCTGTTCCACCGCCAGGTTGGCGCCCCAGCCCCAACTATAGGGGCAACCGACCTATCTATCGGCCGCCTGCACCACGGCCTCCTCCAACAGCACCGGCTCCTCCACCTTCCCCGGCACCACCACCGACTCCACCTGCAGCACCAGTTTGGCGATCTTCTCAGGACCCTTGGACTGGCATGGTTCAGGCTTGGCCAATGCCCTGGACCGCGCCCTTTCCTGTTGGCGCGCCACCTGCCTACACTGGTTCGTGGCAGCCCGGCATGCATCCTCATACAGGATCACCTGTCCTCCTTGCACCACGGGTCCCTGCACAAGCTCATTACGCTGCTCCTTCACCGCCCATGTATGCTGCACCATCGCCGGCTCCCTATGCCTCGCCGATGCACTCATCGATGCCCTTTGCTATGGGTCCTTATGGCTCTTCGGCACCGGTCACTTATAATCCTCGAGGCTACTACTCGCCATACTCCATGTACTCGACTCCTGCTGCACCGCCACCACCTGCGCCAGTACCTGCTCCGTCAACTGCACCGACTCCCTCTACTCCGAGCTGGGACCAAGCTGTGTTTCTACAGGCCCTGAATAATTTTGCTGCTCAAGGTAACTCAGGTACTGATTGGATTTTCGATTCTGGTGCTTCTAGTCACATGTCTTCATCGAATACTATGCTGTCAACTTGCATACCATCTCATTTTTCATCCATTACATTAGGCGATGGTTCCTCCATACCAATTTCATGTGTCGGTCATACAAACCTTACATCTTCCACTTCCAAACCACTCCTACTTAAAGATGTCTTAGTTGCACCAGCCCTCATTAAAAATTTAATCTCTGTTCGTCGTTTCAACAAAGACAACCATGTTTCTGTCGAATTTGACCCTTTTGGCTTGTCTGTGAAGGATTTCATGACCAAGGCGGAGATCGCTCGCTTCGATAGCTCTGGCGACCTCGACTCTGTTCATGGTGCTCCTGCGGCCTCGTCTCCATCATCCATGCTCGCCTCCGTAGACCTATGGCATAAACGCTTAGGCCATCCGAATAAAGCCACTTTATCCTCTCTACTTAGTGATTTTTCGATCCCTTGTAATAAAGAGGTTCATAATTCCTCTGTTTGTGAGTTTTGTCAACAAGGAAAACATGTTCGTTTACCATTTGCGCATTCTACTTCTCATAGTACTTATCCCTTTGAACTTTTGCACTGTGATCTATGGACCTCTCCAACCGTGAGTCTCTCCGGTTTCAAATACTACTTAGTTATTTTAGATGATTTTACACACTTCGTTTGGACTTTTCCACTTCGCAACAAATCTGATGTCCACTCACTTTTTATCAACTTTAAAACCTATGTCAACACACACTTCTTTTTACCCATAAAATTTATCCAATGTGACAATGGAAAAGAATTTAACAACTTTGCAAACCGTAATTTCTTTCTCCAACATGGCATTCTCCTTCGTTTTTCTTGCCCTTACACTTCCCCACAAAATGGCAAGGTTGAGCGATCACTCCGCACCATCAATGACATAGTTCACACACTCTTCATTCAATCATCTATGCCCTCCACGTTTTGGGCTAAAACTCTTAGAACCGCAACCTATCTTCTCAATATTCGACCATCTAGCACTAACCCAAACACCACACCTTTCTACTCCCTTTTTCTCTCTCTCACCCAAACTACACTGAGCTTCGCGTTTTTGGTTGCCTTTGCTTTCCCAATGTTTATGCAACTTCCCCAAACAAACTCTCTCCTCGTTCCCTTCCTTGTGTCTTCCTAAGTTATTCAGATGAACACAAAGGCTATCGGTGTTTTGATCTTGTGACCGGTCACATTCACATCTCTAGGCATGTCACTTTCGATGAAAACACATTTCCTTTCGCCACTAGAACCCCTACATCTACTCCCACCACAACCACCCCTCACTCAGCCAATTCCATAAAACCTCACTTTTTCGTTCCTAACCTGCCCTACAACCCTGCCACGGCTGTCCACTACCCTCCCTCGACCAATACCGCTCCCGATTCTCCTGCCACGGTACTCCCTAACCCTGCCCCGGCCGACTCGGCTGCTTCGACAGCCCCATCAGCACCCGTGTCTCGACCACCCATAACCCAGGTTTCCGCTCGCCGCCCCAAAACTCCTGCCCCCGACAATCAAACTACCCAATCCTTTGTCCCTCATGCTGCTGCGTCCTCCTCCTCCGATGCGCCGGATGCAGCAGCACCTCCTTCACATGCCGTTCCCATTATTGCACCTACCAACGACCATTCCATGCGCACACGTGCCAAGTCTGGTTTTCGGCTTCCTCAAACACGCCTCAATCTTCATGCTTCTCCAACTCTCTCACCTCTTCCCAAAACATACAAATCTGCTCTTCTTGATCCGAACTGGTCCGCTGCCATGCGCGATGAGTTTCAAGCACTCCAATCCAATAACACATGGCAACTTGTTCCCCGACCTCCTAATGCAAATGTTGTTTCTGGAAAGTGGGTGTTCCGTCAAAAATTTCATTCTGATGGCACTCTCTCTCGGTATAAAGCGCGTTGGGTTTGTCGTGGGTTCTCTCAACAACACGGTGTCGATTACGACGAAACTTTCTCCCCAGTAGTTAAACCTAGCACCATCCGAACCATTCTTAGTCTTGCTATTTCCTCTTCATGGCCCATTCATCAACTCGATGTAAAAAATGCTTTCCTCCATGGTTCCTTAAAAGAAGTCGTCTATTCTCAACAACCTTGCGGTTTCGAAGATTCTTCTTTTCTTGATCACGTTTGCCTTCTCCAAAAATCTCTCTATGGCCTCAAACAAGCACCCCGAGCCTGGTTTCAACGTTTTTCTACCTTTATTCAAACTATAGGATTCATTCCCTCTCGTTCTGACTACTCTCTTTTTGTTTACCACTCTAACACCCAGGTTGCATATCTCCTACTTTATGTTGATGATATAGTTCTTACTGCCTCCTCCACAACTTTTCTCACTCATATTATTTCTCTCCTACAAACTGAATTCTCTATGACTGATCTAGGTTCCCTTCATCACTTCTTAGGTATAGCTGTAACTCATGATTCTTCTGGTCTTTTTCTCTCTCAATGTCAGTACTCTGTTGATCTCCTAACTAGGGCTGGAATGTTAGATTGTCAACCATCCTGTATACCTGTAGATACTTCTTCTAAATTTTCCTCGGATGGTGATATTTTTCCTGATCCGACTCTATATCGTAGCTTAACTGGAGCCCTTCAGTATCTCACCATTACACGTCCAGAAATATCATATGCTGTCCAGCAAGCTTGTCTTTACATGCATGATCCAAGAGTCCCGCATTTTAACAATGTCAAACGCATACTTAGATATCTCAAAGGTACATTAGATCATAGTTTGCATATCAACCACTCATCACCCACATCATTGACAGCATATCCCGATGCAGACTGGGCTGGTTGTCCAGACACTCGTCGATCCACTTCAGGATACTGTGTTTTTTTGGCAATAATTTAATTTCTTGGTCTTCGAAGCGTCAGCTTACGGTTTCTCGCTCGTCCGCAGAGGCTGAGTACCGTGCTGTTGCTCACGCAGTTGCTGAAACAGTTTGGTTGCGTCAGTTACTTGTTGAGTTACATCGTCCTATTGGTCAGGCTACAGTGGTATATTGTGATAATATTTCAGCTGTTTACATGTCTGGAAACCCAGTTCAGCATCGGCGGACAAAGCGTATCGAGATTGACATCCATTTTATTCGAGAGAAGGTCGCTTTGGGAGAAGTGCGTGTTCTTCATGTTCCTTCTACGGCCCAGTTCGCAGATATTTTTATCAAAGGTCTTGCTACTACACCATTTACAGAGATTCGTTTCAGTCTCAACGTTGTCGAGCCCACGGTTGAGACTGCGGGGATGTTAGATTATATTTATTTGCATACCAAGTTAGGGTTTAGGTCGGTGCGCTGCACACACACCCCCCTCTCCTATATAAACCATTGTATTCTATTATTGTACAATCATCAGTTATTATTATTATCACAAGTTTACACCCATCTTTATGCCGTGACTATAAAATGAAATTTGTTGGCAGCACACAAAAGAACTCTCGGACGCGTGTTCATTTCTTTGTCATAAGGGAGATAATGTTGGAGAGATTAGTTTCTAAGTTGAACCTGGGCTCAGATGCTCTCATTATCCTAACAATTTGTTCCCAGTAAGGTCCGTGCAATTCTTGTGTATTCCATCTGGTATAGGATTTTCTAGTAAATCATGCCGCTGCCATGACCCAGGACATGGTTGACGGGGATGGTGGCCGCCGCGACACCTAGCACCGAGGGGAAGACGGATCCAACGACGAAGCTGGGAGAGGATACCGGTGGAGAGAAATCAGGCGGCATCGGCAGCGGTTCACTCCTCATGGCCATGGTCACATATTAATGTGACTTTGAGCGAGGAAACTGCAACTCTACCTCCACAAATTTTTAATTACTAGCAAAATGCCCGGGCGTTGCGGCGGAACAAGTTAGTCTTTGTTGTGTTGGTGGTGAGTTTTTAAAATCAGTGACATGTCGCAGCATAGACATTTTTTTAAACTTGCTCGATGACATCCGTTCCTTAATCAATTGATTCCTCCAATTCGCAAACATAATATTTTCTTTCTCTAAACCCCCTCTTCCTCTTCCTTGATGTTCCATTTCATCTTCTTGTGAAGTGCGCGCTGCTGCCGGCTCTGGCTAGCACCATCCCATTTAATTACCCACGCATTTAGTTTATTATCGGTCCACACAATTCCTCACAGTCAGTTCCGTTCAATTAGGTAGCTCATAGCTTCCTTTATATCAGCCCACAATTCCTCCGCTTAGTTGCTGCTTGTTTTGATTTTTTTCTTTAATTTTGCTGATAACAGGCGAAAGTGATTTTAATATAAACTGGTGTTGATCCTTATAATGCAGCAGGTGGGACTAAACATGAGGATACCAAGTTTAATTACACGGTCAAAGCAAGCTGGGCCGGAAGTTGATCCTTATACTGCAGCAGGCGGAAGTGATTACATTAACTATACTGACAACATGGAGGATTTGAGAGCGAGTATATATCTGATTCTAATATTTATCATAAGCACTCTATGGAAGGCTAACTAAAAATGACCATGACATCCGCTGGCTAGCACACACCATGCATATGAATAGCTAACGTAGCACGGCCATATGTGTATATACACTATGTTTATCATATTCTATATCCAGATTGATCTGAAAAGCTTAATGTATTTGTTTGAGAATTTTCAATCCCATCTCACAGTATGTCTTAGTCTTTATGTTTATAGTCTTGGAGTTTCGTCTCAGTACAATAGGAGAAACTGTATGGTATATCTTCTAGTGTTCAACTTATAAAGCCCCCTTGAATATGTAATATATTTTCAGATTCCTAGGCAACCGACACACATGTATTAGATGGCAATAGGACATGTATAGATTAAAATCGATTTTCTTCTTATACGACCAAATTATCTGCACTTACCAACCATGCATCAAAAGACAATGGACTGTCTAATGCCTGAAAATTGTGTTGTGATGAACAAACCTAGAGCTTGCAAGATTTGCAATCACCAGACTGTACGGACCTAGAGCATGCAAGATTTGCAATGTCAGGCTCTTTATCGGGCAGTCCCGCACGACTACCTTCAGTGCTACATCTTTTTTTAAGATACCTTCAGCGCTGCACCTACAATGGGTGATTGGAGCTCAAGATGCCCAGGGGTGCCCTAAAAGATGTCGTACGCTGCTGCGCTGTACACCATGCGCGCGGGACTACCTTGAGGAGGTACAGTGATCAGTTTGAGATCGAGGCAAAGGTGCAAGCATGCTTGGCTGCTAGCTGGTGAAGTAGGCCATTTCCAATAGTCCAATAATTCTTATCTTTAGACCATTCTGAGCCATTTACAAACATTACGGCGAATATGATCAAGACATTTATGGCTCCCACATAAATAAGAAGTTGTGCCACAGCTACAAAGTAGGAATTTAATAAAAATAGAATAAGGATAAACCCTAGTTCGGGACTGACGGGGCTCGAACCCGCAGCTTCCGCCTTGACAGGGCGGTGTTCTTGGCGAGCTATAAGATGGTCGGATTTATAAGTAAGTATCTCTTGTAAAATATGAGCAACACCAAATCCTTCTAAAGCCTAAACTTCCATTTCTCCTACTCGTTGTCCCCCTTGCTTGGCTCTTCCTCTAACGGGTTGTTGTGTAACAAGTGAGTAGGGCCCAGTAGAACGCCCATGAATTTTCTCATCAACTTGATGAATTAATTTTAAGATATAGGACTTCCCTATTAGAACAGGTTGTTCGAAGGGGTCTCCTGTTCTTCCATCAAAATACCGGTGGTGAGTTTTTTAAAAAATCAGATCACAACCCCTCCACTTAGTTGATGCTTGTTTTGTTTTTTCCATTTATTCTGCCAATAACTTTGCTATTTTAGACAAAAAAGTTCTGTTAAATAGAGAAAAGTCTAGGCGATGGCCCCGTTTAGTTTGACGAATCAAACTGGTTAAAGGGGGAAGGGGAGAAGGGGAGAAAAATTCCCTAATCTTAAAAGGGGCGGGGAGGAAATTTTCCCTAGACCACACGGCCCAAGAAGCACGCACAACACCCAACCAGTCGACAACAACCATATCTACACCACCACGCATCGACACACAGTAGCCCGTCAGTTAACGCACACACAACTCACGCGGGCGACCCAAATTCCCCAGCCCCGCATCCTCACCAACCCCGTTCTTCCCCCTTCTTCCACCTCCTCCTCCACTTGATCTGATTCATTAGATCTTAAATTGATACTTCTTGTTTATTCTAGAGCCGGCTGATTCCTATCAATTTGCGAGGGTATATAAATCGGTAGAACTCAATTCAAGGAAGCGAGGCGCGACTATTATATAGAAAATATCCATATTGCTCTCTTGTTTATAAGTAAAAATTAGATATTGATTGTCTTGCATGAGGCCCGTGAGAGAAAGCCCAACAGCGCCGATGCCAGCGATCGATAAAAGACGGGCAGTCTGTCGATTTTGGAAGCGGCCTTGACGAAGGAAAAAAATGATAGAAAGCCCAGCAGCGCCGATGCCAGTGATTGATAAAAGACGGGCAGTCTGTCGATTTTGGAAGCGGCCTTGACAAAGGAAAAAAATGACATGTGACTTATGGGTGGCACAGTAGATAATTGTTTGTGTCTTTGGAGGGTAAACCTGTTTAAAAAAGAGTTGGACCAAAAGAAACACTCCGTGCTTTATTATATATATAGCAAAAGTGCCCGTGCGTTGTACCGAGAAAATAAATGATAATCATATTAATAGACATACGCTAAAAATACTTACTACACTGGCATGACACCGACTCGACCTCCCTAATGCGGGCTTAGCTCTAGCCTCCACGCCTTCGGGCCCTTGCTCCTGGATCTCGAGGGACTAGCACCTCCGTGTCCATGACCATCATGTTCATCCGCGACCCCTCGCGCCCGTTGTCACAATCCGCATTTTTCGAACCTGCTTGATTCATACAAATTATAGTTATCAGAAAGCTCATTAACGATCCAAGCTGAACGTAGATAGGCCCGTTACCATAATCAAGTTATACTGTTGTAGCCTCTCCGTCTGATTTTTTCTCGTAGCGGGTGTGGGTAGCTTGTGCTATGTAGATTTTTGATGTATGCGTCAGGTCAAACTCTCATTCGGCCGAGGAGGCGATGCATGAGCCAAATCGCTTCTTATTATCCATAGAGATCTGATGCCACTCAGTCATGCTAAAATAGCTCGTTCATACAGGTATAAGAATGCGAGGTGGGATTATTGAACAGAAAATATTCATGCAGCATGCCTTTCGGCAGCTCGACTTCGGCCGTTTTTCTACCGGTTAGCATCGTGTGGTGGCTCTCTCATCCACGATCCAGCAATGTTGGCAGTGGTCGTCTATGTTTGTGTGAAGTGCCACACTTTTCTGCACTGACCGATATCTTCTATCTCCGCCTGTATCATAAAAGAAAGTGTAAGTACCTATCTCAGCTATCTGAACGGTTGTTCTTTTCAGATTTTCATCTACTTACGTACAACAGTCTGTGCTGTGATCCTATGGGCAAAGCACCATCTCCAATATGCAGGAATCAACCCGCGCAGCACCACACCTAGCTTGAGGTTTGAATGCATCAGAAGTTCAGGAACTTGCCTTGCACCCCATCGTGCACGAGAGCAACGCTATTGCACAACATAAGGGCCACCGGGCGCTGGAAGCGACTACTCTCGCATGAACTTGACGCAGGAACGGAGCAGCAGGGAGCGACGGCGCACGGTCAGCCTCCATGACGCGTCTAGAAGCTAGCAGAGCTAACCCTCGAGCTGCTCTACACATGACGACGCCAGCAATAGTGCAAGTAGAAGATCGAGACTCCATAGCTAGGGCTTGAGGTCTGTGCCTCTCCTCGACGCCTATGTCCTGTCCGCCGCTGACAGAATTGGAACGCAAGGAGAAGACCTGGAGTCTCGGACGGCGAGAGTTTGCCGGCACAACACGGCCGCCGACATCAATCTCGGACGGCGGGAATCGGGCGGCAAGGCCAGCAAAAAAGAATCCTTCCTTTGCTACTGCTCGAGCCCTCACGGAGCCTCCATGATAGCCAAGATAACCACAAATCAAATCAAAAAGCGGGCGGAACCCTTGCGTTGCTCGAGAAGAGAATCCCTCGTTTCGCCTCGTACGATGGCGACGGATGAAATTACGCCCCCACAAACTTCCTCTCGATTGGATCCTCTACAAAAATTCTCAAAAAATAGGATTGATTCGTTCCTCTATCGAGCAGTGTATATATGAGGTAGAGCGACCTGGACTCTTTTGGGAGGGAGGCCCCGTGAGCAGACCTGGCCTGATACGGTAGGTGAGGCAAAAAATCGACGATTGCGACTGATCCTTTTGACGTACAAAAGAATCTTTAGTCCGATTTTCATGACTTGCCAATTGCGTCCGGTTTTTCTCACGTAGGCAAGGACCGTTTAGATCCGATTGGTTCCTATCGGGATGGACGGACCTAGCCGACCTAAGGCTCTTTTTTTTTTAATTTACCGGTGGCGCTGGTGGTATTATGTATTTTGGTGGGAGGGTAAAACAGTCCAAAGAAGTGTTGGACTGGGAGAAACACTTCGTGCTTTATTATTAGATAGGAAATGTGCCCGTGCGTTGCACCGGAAGCTCTAACCTTATCTGCAGTTTCGTCTTAATCTTTTACGTTGATCTACCTCCACCAAATCATCTTCAAGTATCTGCTTTCAAAGAAATTTCTTTAATTCATAGAATTTGAAAAATCTATAGGCATCAGGTGATACCATTTATCGGCATGCACCTTCGTCATTAGCGGATACCATCCTCGTCTCCCAATTGTTGACGTGCTCGTCAGATTTCAACAGAATCCATTAGCACCAGATGATCTATAAAGTCCTGAATGTGGCACCCAAAATACAGGAGTATATAGAGACTAAATGAGAGAAGATGAACTGTAATATGCAATGGTTAACTAACATGTAGCTGAATTTGTGATCGAATTAATGTTTCTGTGTATGGTGCAGGCGAAGCATAGCAACTTCAGTTAGTACATGAACTCTGCTATTCATGTTCTAAATGTTATGTTTTTCTTTTTGTTCTGCTCTATTTTCTGAATGTCCATAAGAAGGGAAAGCTAGAAGCCTAAAAGGTTAAAATTGTCCTTACGATGTTTGTATCCTGATTTTGCATTAAGCTAGCTAGAGCTCACTATAAAAAAACCAACCGTCAATTACCTGCCAAATTCTTTGATGTCCTCCCGAACGCTCCAAACTAATTTATCAATCTGTATTTGCGTCCTCCTAATTGAACCCTCTCTCCAAATAAATTGCTATCAGATCTTATCTACTATTCTTGTTCTGCCACGCATCTATGCTTCTGATGTCTCTCTCCTCACTCCATTACCACTACTTGAGTCCCAAATCTTTCTCCAATGCCCCGCATCGCGTCTCCATTTGTACGTCAAATCTGTTGTCTGCAAAACCAGCCAAATCAAGTCAGTGGTAAGTTAAATCCCAGCTCTGGACGTTGCCACTTCTCCGCGCTGGCAGGGCATGCCGCTTGCGCCGGTCTTGCTAGAGATCTTGCGGTTCCAGCGACCGTCACCACCCATGGTGCTGATGGATTAGAGATATCACAAATTCAAATTAAGCTAGAGAAACCAAGGTTGTGGGTGTCGCAGGGAATGACATGGGAAACATCGAGCATACATTGAATCCTCCATAGGTCGACCAGGAATTGAATCCTCCATAGATCTGAAAATCACAATCTCACCCCGTCGTTGAAAAGAATAACACCAGCTAGCTTCTAGATCCGATCAACGAAGGTGGTCGTTGTTGATTCCCATCGAGATCGTGGTCACAGGAAAAATGGGGGCTGCCGAGGTAAATAGAATTGCCACGCTGAACGCCTCCGCACCAGGCGCCGCCGTCTTCCTCCGATAATCACCGCATATTTGTTTCGATATAAGAACGCAGCACCGACGTCCTCCCCTCCGGAACCAGCGACCAGTGGATTTCGCGGCCTCCTACTCGCTCCCGTCGGAATCAGGCCGCCATGCGTGTTGTAATCGATTCGGCGGCACCATCTGTGGAAACGGTCAGCAACCACACCGAAGGAGCAGAGAGACGCGTGCGAGACTCCTCGCCCCGTTGTGCTCTGCCACGCCGTCGTCGACTCGATCGGGATAAAGCGCAATTCGTGGGTTAGGGCTTTCATCGTGGTTGCCTATATATGGAACAGGGTGGGAGTTTGGAACATGCACGCTAGGAACGTGGGCTCTTTTTTACTTTCCGGTGGTATCCGTGCTAATACGTGTTTTGGTGGGAGGTTAAAATAGTCCCAAAAAAGTGTTGGACCGGAAGAAACACTTCGTCCTTTATTATTAGGTATAGATTAGACTAGCATAAATGCCCGTGCGTTGCAACGGGAAAAATAATAATTTTTGAATAAAAAAGTTGATATGCCTATATTTTTTTTAAATTGATCAATAAAAAATATTCTTGCTAAAATTTTGCCATTCCTTCTTAAATTGTTGCATCTCTTTTAATGGTGCCATCTCAATTGACACAAATCCAACTATTTAAAAGAGAACCGCAAAAGAATAGAGAGACTAACATTTCACAAATTGTAACTTGAAATATAATGTACAATCTCCTTAGAGCCTCTTAGATAAATCCAATCTTATTTTATCATCAATTTTTTTTCATGAGATTGGTTGGAGGTTGTCGGGCCGAGTGAGCGGAACGCATGTGAGTCCGAGCCTTCGAAAGTCTCGATCAGGCTAGTTGACATATCGATCAAGGTAGTTGACGTATGACTCATCTTTTTCGATGAACGACAACCGTAGGAAACATTCTTCATTACAATAATTTAACAAATATGTTTGAAGGTTGTTATGGGTCTATTTTTATTAATAATGCTTGGATAAATATTTAGATGAATACACGTGCATTGTCGTGGTTCCTCGCGACGAACATCCTAAGTCGTCGAGCCTTTACAAACCGACGAGTTATAAAATTGATGAAGCCAAAAGTTTTCTAGCCACAGTTTTGCTATTCTTTCTTAAATTGCTTCGTCTCTTTTTTTGCCCCATCTTGACACAAATCAACTACCCCCTCCAATTCAAATTACTTGACTCAAGTTGGAATATAGACCACAAACCACGCCAGCCGCCAGTCTCCATGTCCACAAACCCACCTAGCCGTCTCTTCATTTTCACGATCGTTCGCCAACACCCCGTCTCGCTTGGCCCTGCGCCCTGCTGCTGCCTCTTAATTTCCCCTTCAGTTCCCAACACCTCCAGACAAACGCTGTTTTGTTCGGCTCCCGCTAGATTTGCCGCTTATGTTTCTTGGCTCATTAATTTCCTTTCATCTCCCGATTTCGTTCTGTCTCATCAATCATGTTGCTTGGCTTGTTAGAGACCATCTGTGAAAGTATATAAATCCTAGATCAGGAACCAAGATTGGTTTGATGCACAGACCGAACATCATACATAGGTTGGTGGGATTTTTTTTTCACTTACTAGTTGTATCGGTGGTAATATGGGGTTGAGTGGGAGGGCAAATCTGTCCAAAAAAGTGTTGGACCGGGAGAAACACTTCGTGCTTTATTATTAGGTATAGACTAGTAAAATGTCCGCGCGTTGCAGCGTAAGAAGAAACAATATCTTTTTTCTAAACGAACACGTACCACCGTCTTGACGAGCCTCGCCTTGGCAAGGAAGGCGGCGACCTTCTTGTGGTGGTCACCCTGCAGCTGGATGACGTTGCCGAGCTCCTTGTCTTCCACCACGGTGCCGTTGCAGCTGAGCTCCCCCTTGAGGTCTCGCACCACCTTGGCATAGTTACAAATTTTATTATTCTGATTTTTTGGTGGTGAATAGCGAATTTGATAGCTACATGAGAGTATTTCTATTTTCTTGTGTTGTTTGCCCACATGTCCGACGCGAAGGGCGGCGGCAGGGACGGAGACGACTCCTTGGGCTCGAACTTCAGCGACGCCATGTCGAGGGTGGTTATCGGGGAATCCAAAAGCGATTACACATGTGCGACGGCGGGTGAGTTGGCTCGGGACGCTCTAGCGCTCGAGATCACTGGGGATTCGCGTTCGTTTTCTTTTGCATATGTTTCTGGAGGCGGCGACCGGGCGTATATATGGGTGGAAATCGATCGTCTAGAGTTCGCACCGGACACGGAGGCAGAGTTTGAGTCGGTGGGATTGTGCCTATTTCCCGATCGATCTCGGTCGTGCAATTGTGCGTGTACCATCTCGATGGGCATTGATCGCCAGCGGGGCGAAACTTGGCGCCCACGGTTTCTAAGCTACACATATCTCCAGTCTGAACTCAAACTCATACTCGATTCTTCATGTGAGAGCTATTCACGTTTGCGGATGGCATGGTGGGTAATTTAGTAAAAGATGGACTAAAACAATATGTAATGTAACAAAAGAGAATAAATAATTCACGCGCCCAGCAGCGCCTCACACGCTCACCCCACGGCCACGCATGCACATACCTTGTCATGATGCACAACACAACTCACAAGTCACTCGTAAGAAGGACAAACACCCAGCAGTGGTTCGAGCTCGATTACCCTGCATCGCGACAAGTCCCCGGCTCGGCTGGGAGATACTACCTCCATTGACCATAGGTAGAGTCTAGGCCTCGACACGGTAGCCATCAGCAGCATGCCATCATCCTCAACGCCCATGAGGAGAGGATAAGTCAGGTCCCGGTCCTCCTCGTCGAACCGCGGATCAATCACTGATAGCTCTTGCTCACCCATGTCGTACTCCACGATACTGACGGTGTGTTTGCACTGGAAATAGGCCTTGCCGCCTGTGACGGCAACGTGCCCCGCCGTGTCGATGCCTTCCGGTTCCAGAATGGATACCGTGCGGCTCCACTTACGAGTCTGGGATGAGTAGACGGAGGCAAAGGTTGTCCCCTGCCCCTCGTCGCAGCCGGCGAGGGCCACGAGGAAAGGGCCGCCGTGGCAGTGGAGGTGGTCGCATCGGTCCTTGGCGCAGAGCACGGCGGCGTTCCAGGTTGTTGTGGCCGAGGAGTTGGCGTCGTGCGAGATGATGTGGGAGCACTCCTGGCTGGCCTTGATTCTCCACCGGTCGTAGGTGAGGAGGTCGCAGACGACGAAGTCCTCGGCCCGGTCAGGGGTGTGGAAGAGGGCGAGGCCGTGCCGGGAGTCGAGGGCGCGCCAGCGGCGGCGCTCGTGGCACGCCGGGGGGCGGAAGGACGCGGTGGAGACGAAGTTGGAGACCAAGTACGTTCTCCCTTTCGCATGGAGCGTGGTGTTCTGGAGGAAGCCGAGCATGGGCGGCGCCCCGTGGAAGGCGCGGTAGAGGCGGTCGAAGGCGCCGTCGTCGGAGAGGATGACGCGGCGCCAGGTCGCGCAGACGGCGGAGGCGCGGACGAGGCTCTTGGGGTCTTCCGGCGGGAGGCGCAGGAATATCTCGCTCAGGGCGTCGTCGTCCAGCGCCCGCGGCGGGCGGCAGACGCGCTGCGGCGCGGACGGCGGGCTCATCACGAGGAGGGCGGGGCTGGCGTCCAAGGATTTGGGGGCGATTTGGCAGTCGGCGGTTTGGAGTGGAGGTGTAGTTTTTGTTTTTTTGAGTGGAAGTGGAGGTGTAGTTAGGAGTAGAATTTCTGGATTTTCTTTTCTGCCTCCAGTGATGGGCTCGCGTGTGTCCCCAGTCGCGACTTATGACCCATGAGAGTGAAATGGGTTAGTCCTGGGCCTCGCCAGCTACAGCTTCCTTCAGCTAGCGGGCTGGAAATGCTAAATACCGTCTTATTTTCAGGGAACATATATGCTTCCTTGCGGGCAGAAAATGCTAAATGCCGTCCGCTGTGGCGCAGCTCGCTCGTGCAGCACATGGCAGGGCTCTCCCTCTCGGGGCCATTTTGCAGCGGTTTTCAAAAATTGCTTCATCATTTTTGAATTTGGTTCAAGATTTTTGAAATTGTTAAGTACTTTTATGAAATTGTCATAGTCAAAATCTGAGTGTAGGGACACCAATAAGATCCTAGCAACAGGAATCTTTCAAGTCTAGGGTCGGCTCTACCTGATCTCCTTTGAAGTAGAAGGGCCTACAATTGCAAGGGATGTAGTTGGTGACCGAGAGAATGTTAACACCACCACCACCAAGTTCCTGGCTGCCTCTTATGGTCTTCTCGTTCATCAAATGGACGTGAAGACAGCTTCCTTAATGGAGAGTTGGAAGAGGAGATCTACATGGATCAGCCGGATGGGTTTGTGGCAAAAGGTGAAGAGACAAAGGTGTCCAAGTTATTAAAATCTTTATATGGCCTGAAACAAGCACCTAAGCAATGACATGAGAAGTTTGACAGAACTCTACTTTCTGCTCGCTTTATCATTAATGAGGCTGATAGGTGTGTTTACTATCGCCATGGTGGGGGCGATAGCGTTATATTATGTTTATACGTGGATGATATTCTGATCTTTGGTACAAACATGAAAGTGATAAATGAAGTCAAGTCTTTTCTGTCAAAGAGTTTTGATATGAAAGATCTGGGAGAGGCTGATGTGATTCTGAACATCAAGCTTATTAAGAACGAGAATGGGATTACTTTAACGCAATCTCATTATGTTGAGAAGGTCTTGAGCCGATTTGACTTTGCTGATGGCAAGACTTCTCCAACACCTTATGATCCTAGCTTGACATTACGGAAGAATAAGAAAAAACCAACAGATCAGCTGAAATATTCATAAGTTGTTGGTTCTCTCATGTACTTAGCAAGCGCTACAAGACCTGATATATCTTTTGCTGTGAGCAAGTTGAGTAGGTTCATGTCTAACCCGGGTATTGATCATTGGCATGCACTTGAAAGGGTCATGCGCTATCTATGTGGTATAATGAGCTATGGGATTCACTATTCAGGGCACTCTGCTGTGCTTGAAGGATATAGTGATTCGAACTGGATCTCTGACGTTGATCAACTCTACGCCACGAGATGGTATGTGTTTACCCTAGGAGGTGGTGCGGTTTCATAGAGATCCCGTAGACAGACCATATTGACGAGGTCAACTATGGAAGCGGAGCTTACTGTTTTAGACACAACCACTATTGAGTCAAAATGGCTGCGTGAGCTCTTGATGGACTTGCCTGTGGTTGAGAAACCTGTGCCGGCAATCCTTTTGAATTGTGACAACCAAACTGTGATTGTGAAAGTGAACAATTCTAAGGATAACGCGAAGTCATCAAGACACGTGAAGAGACGTTTGAAGTCTGTCAGGAAATTGAGAAACTCCGGAGTAATAACTGTTACGTATATTCAAATAGACAAAAACCTGGCAGATCCCTTTACAAAGGGACTATCACGAAATGTGATAGAAAGTGCATCGAGGGAGATGGGGTTGAGACCCATGGATGTCACACCTAGTGGTAACCCAATCTATGTGATCGGAGATCCCGTGAATTAGGACCTGAGAAGAACGAGCTAGTGGGTGGACTGAGGAGAGTATTTTGTAACCCTCTCTATGTGAAGATGCATAACTCTCATAATCTGTAAGGCAGGTTGGCAACACGCCTTAATGTGTTTCTGTTGTCTTTAACTAGCAAAGATGTCGTCCTACAGGGCATTCTTCAAAGAACACACCTATATGAGCTCGACTGTAAATGTTGCGGTCTATGAGACTTGGGTGGTCTCTAGTAAACTCATGAAGAGACCAGGGAGTATGACGCATATGCTCCAACCCGCGGGGTAGGCTACTGGCAGCCAGGTACTAGTTATGATTTTGAGTGAAATCTATTGGCACCAAACTTGCAATTCAAGGTTCGTCCATTGTTCAAGTTGTTGATAGACGTAGTTCAAGATTCTAGGAGAAAGTTCAACTTAACAGTCTCTGCTGAAACACTGGTATATAAACAAGTAGCGAGGATTGGCAAATCTTCAAATGGGCATTTGAGATCTGGTGGGGGTTGTTAGAAATAATGGGCTAAATCATTAGACTCATGTGTGATTTTAGATTTTCCCTAAATCTCAAAGCCCATGTATGTGGAAGTGTTGGAGATATGCCCAAGAGGCAATAATAAATGTAGTTATTATTATATCTTTGTGTTTATGATAAATGTTTACATTCATGCTATAATAGTATTAACCAGAAACATTAATACTTGTGTGATTTGTAAACTAAATTAGAGTCCCTAGTAAAGCCTCTTTATAATACTAGCTTGTTGGTTAATAGATGATCGTGGTTTCTCGATCATGAACATTGAGATGTTGTTAACAACAAGATCATATCATTAGGAGAATGGTATGATGGACATACTCCTATAGATAAGCGTAGCATTAAGATCAAGTCACTTTAATAGTTCAATTGCTATAAGCTTTCTGATAGATAGTAACCTAATTCCTTCGACCATGAGATCATGCTAATCACCATCACAAGAAGGATGCTTTGATGACATCAAACACCACACCATAACTGGGTGTCTATAAAGGTGGAATTGAGTGTTCAGAAAGTATGGGTTGAGGCACATGGATCAAGAGTGGAATTTGTCCATCCATATGACAGATAGATATACTCTGGGCCCTCTCGGTGGAATGTCATCCAATTGGCTTGCAAGCATGTGTATGGCTCACAAGGGATCACATACCACGGGAATGAGAAAAGAGTACTTATCAGTAACGAGGTTGAACTAGGTATGCAAAGATACCGACAATCAAAACCTCGGATAAGTAAACTATCGTGAGACAAAGGGAAATTGGTATCGTATGTAAGTGGTTCATTCGATCGCAAAGTAATCGTAGAAATATGTGGGAGCCATATGAATTTCCAGATTCCTCTATTGGTTATTGATCGGAGAAGTGTCTCGGTCATGTCCGCATAATTCACGAACCGTAGGGAGACACACTTAAGGATTCGATGTTGTTGAGTAGTTATGGAATGATGAGTAAGAGACCGAATGTTGTTCGGAGTGTCGGATGGGATCCGGGATATCACGATGAGATCCGGAATGGTCCGGAGAATAGGATTCATATAAGGAAAGTCATGTTTCTGAGCTGGGGAATGATTCCAGTGTTTTCACCAGGAATGTTCTAGAAGGGTCCGGAAGGTCCGACACTCCGGAGGGGAAGGGTACATGAATGTGTCATAACAATATGGAATGGTTGCATCATGTACTTGGTCACTTGTCTGGGCAAAATAAAGGGAGAAATCAAATCCTAGTTTGAAAGTCAAACGCCAATTTGAAAAAGTCAAACGACAAGTTTGCTTGGTGGAGGGAGAGTAGGAAACCTACTTGGGGAGGAAGTCCTCCTCCCTCCACCCGCCGGCCAAGGAGGCCGAGTTGGGGGAGGACTCCCTCCTCCAAACCGGCCACTCTCCACCTATATAAGGAGGGGTAGGGCGCCCCTACCCCTCACACCTAAAACCCTAGCCCTAGCCGCCGGCCTCCTCCAAGTCGCCGCCGCCACCTAGGGTTCCTCCAACTCGCCGAGTTGGGGCTTTCCCAAGCCCTAGCTACCGGCCAAGCTTCCCCCTTGGTGCTTTTAAACCCTAGATCGCCAAGGCACCTCTCTTGCTCCACCATACTCGCATCGGCTTAAGGCGAAGCCCTGCAGGATCTCCCCTCTACTTCCGACACCACGCCGTCGTGCTGCCGGAATCGCGAGGAGAGCACTACAACCTCCGCTGCCTGCTGGAACAAGGGAGAGGAAGGTCTTCATCGAGTACCGAACGTGTGACCGACTGCGGAAGCGCTGCCGGAACGCAGCGCCGGAAGGATCGTCTACACGATCTTGGGATCGGCAAGAGTACGACTACATCACCCACGAGAATCTGCTCTCGTTAACCGCTTTGGAATCTTCGAGGGTGAGTTCCTCTATCGACTCGTTGCTACAATCTAGTAGATAGATCTTGGCTTGTTTGTTTGCATGCGGTAGAATTTTTTTGTTTTCCATGCTACGAACCCCTACAGTGGTATCAGAGCCGTGCCTATATGTAGATCTGTTGCACGAGTAGAACACAATGGTCATTGTGGGCGGTGGTGCTTTTATTATCAATTGCTTTTTGTGTACTTTGCATCTTGCGGTATGATGGGATGAAGCGGCCCGGGCTAACCTTACATGACATCGTTCATGAGACTTGCTCCACGCTCAACATGCAACTTGTATTGCATAAGTGGCTTTGCGGGTGTCTGTCTCTCCCATTATAGTATATATCTAATTTACAACGGGCACTTGATAGTTCAAACATTAACGTTGTGTTTCTTGTTCGTAAGTTAGATCGACACTTATTGAAAGCCCCAAACCACGTAAAATATGCAAAGAAAATTAGAGGTGTCTAACTTTGTTTTGCATGGGGTGTGCTGTGATGTGATATGGCCATGATTGTGATTATATTTGATGTATGCAATGTCCCTTATTGTAAGTTGGCAACCGGCAGGAGCCATATGGTTGTCTTTAAATTCCGTTAAGACCCGCGTGTCTATTCAAAGTAGTTGTAATAGTTGAAGCTGGTGGACGACAACCGTGAAACGGCGCCATTGACCTTGACGCTATACCGGTGATGATGGAGGTCATGTTCGTGCTTGAAGATGGAGATCGGAAGCACAAGAAGAAAGGCCATATCATATCACATATTATGAATTGCATGTGATGTTAATCCTTTATGCATCTTGTATTGCTTAGTTAATGACGGTAGCATTATAAGATGATCCCTCAAGCACACAAATTTCAAGTTTTAAAGTGTTCATCCTTAGTAAGCACCGTTGCTAAAGCTCGTTGTTTCGAAGCACCACGTGATGATCGGGTGTGTTAGATTCTGCGGGTGTATACAACGTGAGCAAGACAGATTTGCTCATGCGGAAGCTAAGGTTTGATCTTGACGAGCCTAGCATGTACAGACATGGTCTCGGAACACGGATCACCGAAAGGTAAAGCATGAGTCATATAGTAGATATGATGAACATGTTGATTGTTCGCCATTGAAGCTACATCAACTCTCGTGATGATCGGTTTTGATGTGGTGGATTTGGTTCGTGTGATCACTAAAACAATGTGAGGGATATTGTTTTGAGTGGGAGTTCACCTAGATTAATTTAACTATTAATTAGAACTCAATTTGTCATAAACTTAGTCTAAACTATTGCAAATATGTTGTAGATCAATGGCGGCCCCTACCATCATTTTTAATGTGTTCTTAGAGATAGAAAGGTTGAAAAACAATGGAAGCAACTTCGCGGATTGGTTCCGCAATTTGAGGATTGTCCTCAATGCTGGTAATTTGACCTATGTGCTGGATGCACCGCTGGGTGAACCACCTGCAGCTACTGCTACCGATGAAGTAAAGAATGTTTACCTCACTCGGAAGAATCAGTACTCCACAGTGCAGTGTGCTATCTTGTATGGTTTGGAATCGGAGCTTCAGAAAAGGTTTGAGAACCAAGACCCACATGATATTGTCCGTGAATTCAAAATGATATTTGAGGCTCACGCGGCAGTTGAGAGTTATGAGGATTCTGAAAAGTTCTTTAACTGCAAGATGGAAGAGGGCGGCTCCGTCAGTGAGCATGTGCTTAAGATGTCTGGGCACACAAACAAACTCCAAAGTTTGGGTATAGTGATTCCTAATGCTTTGGGGATTACCGCGTCCTCCAATCACTACCACCAAGTTACAAGAACTTTGTCATGAACTACAATATGCAAAACATGAACAAGACGTTGCGAGAACTCTTCTCCATGTTGAAATCTGTAGAAGTGGAGATCAAGAAAGAGCATCAAGTGTTGTTGGTCAATAAGACCACCAAATTCAAGAAAGGCAAGTCTAAGCAAAAGGGAAACTTCAAGAAGGCTGGTAAGAAAGTTGCTGCACCGACGAAGAAGACCAAGGCTGGGCCTAAGCCTGATACTGAGTGCTTTTACTACAAGGCAGAAGGTCACTGGAAGCGGAATTGCCCAAAGTACTTGGCGGATTTGAAGAACGGCAACATCAAGAAGAAAGGTATATCCGATATACATGTTATTGATGTGTATCTCACTAGTACTCGTAGTAGTGCCTTGGTATTTGATACTGGTTCGGTTGCTCACATTTGTAACTCGAAACAGGTGCTGCAGAATAAACGGAAGCTAGAAAAGAACAAGGTGACGATGCGCGTTGGAAATGGATCAAAGGTTGATGTGATCGCGATCGGCACGCTACCTCTTCATCTACCACCGGGATTAGTTTTATACTTAAATAATTGTTATTTGGTGCCTGCGTTAAGCATGATCATTATATCTGGATCATGTTTGTTGCGAGACGGTTACTTGTTTAAGTCCGAGAATAATGGTTGTTCGATTTATATGAGTAATATGTTTTATGCATATGCACCTTCGATAGATTGTCTATTCTTATTGAATCTCGATCGTGGAAATACACATATTAATAACATTGAAGCTAAATGTTTGAAATTGAGCGATAACTCAACCTATATGTGGCACTGTCGTCTTGGTCATATTGGAGTGAAGCGTATGAAGAAACTCCATTCCGATGGACTTCTTGAATCACTTGATTTCGAATCACTTGAAAGATGCGAAGCATGTCTGATGGGTAAAATGACTAAGACTCCATTTTGTGGAATGATGGAGCGAGCTACGGACTTATTGGAAATCATACATACCGATGTGTGTGGCCCAATGAGTGTAGCATCGCGAGGTGGTTATCGTTATGTTCTTACCTTCACGGATGACTTGAGTAGATATGGGTATATCTATTTCTTGAAACATAAGTCCGAAACTTTCGAGAAGTTTAAGGAATTTCAAAGTGAGGTAGACAATCAACGTAACAAGAAGATTAAATTTCTACGTTCTGATCGTGGAGGTGAATATCTAAGTTACGAGTTTAGCGATCATTTAAAGAAATGCGGAATACTTTCACAATTGACACCGCCGGGAACACCCCAGCGTAATGGTGTGTCCGAACGTCATAATCGAACTCTCTTAGATATGGTTCGTTCTATGATGTCACTTACAGATTATCGCTATCATTTTGGGGTTATGCATTAGAAACAGCCGCATTCACTTTAAATAGGGCACCATCTAAATCCGTTGAAATGACACCGTATGAATTGTGGTTTGGGAAGAAACCTAAATTGTCGTTCCTTAAAGTTTGGGGTTGCGAAGCTTATGTAAAGAAGTTACAACCGGACAAGCTTGAACCCAAAGCGGAAAAATGCGTCTTCATAGGATACCCGAAGGAAACTATTGGGTATACTTTCTATCATAGATCCGAAGGCAAAATCTTCGTTGATAAGAATGGATCCTTTCTAGAGAAGTAATTTCTCTCAAAAGAAGTAACTGGAAGCAAAGTAGAACTCGACGAGGTTGTTGAACCTTCTCTTGAACTTCCGAGTAGCGCAACATCGGAAGTAGTTCCTGTGGCGCCTACACCAATAAGAGAGGAAGCTAATGATGATGATCATGAAACTTCAGTTGAAGTTGCTACAGAACCTCGCAGGTCAACGAGAACTTGTACCACTCCTGATTGGTATGATCCCGTTATGAGTGTCATGTTGGTGGATAACACCGATGACCCTCCGACATATGAGGAAGCGATGATGAGCCCAGATTCCAATAAATGGCAAGATGCCATGAAATCCGAGATTGGATCCATGTACGAAAACCAAGTATGGACTTTGGTGGACTTACCGGTGGCCGGAAGGCCGTCGAGAACAAATGGATTTTCAAGAAGAAAACAGATGCTGATGGTAATGTTACTGTCTATAAAGCTCGACTTGTCGCAAAAGGGTTTCGACAAATTCAAGGAGTTGACTATGATGAGACTTTCTCACCGGTAGCGAAGCTAAAGTCTGTGTGGATTTTGTTAGCAATCGCTGCATATTATGATTATGAGATATGGCAGATGGATGTCAAAACGGCGTTCCTCAATGGAGACATTGATGAAGAGTTGTATATGATGCAACCCAAAGGTTTTGTCGATCCTAAAGATGCTAACAAGGTATGCAAACTTCAACGGTCCGTATATGGATTTAAGCAAGCATCCCGAAGCTGGAATCAACGTTTTGATAAGGTAATCAAAAGCTTTGGTTTTATACAAACTTATGGAGAAGCTTGTATTTACAAGAAAGTGAGTGGGAGCTCTGTAGCATTCTTAATACTATATGTAGATGACATATTGTTGATTGGGAATGATGTGGACCTTCTTAATAGTGTCAAGGATTATTTGAATAATAGTTTTTCAATGAAAGATCTTGGCGAAGCAGCTTACATATTAGGCATAAAGATTTATAGAGATAGATCGAGACGCCTAATATCATTGTCACAAAGTACATATTTGGACAAAGTTCTAAAGAGGTTTGGAATGGAAGATAGCAAGAAAGGGTTCTTGCCCATGTTGCCCAATACGACCTTGAGTAAAACTCAAAGTCCAGCAACGACAGAAGATAGAGAAAGGATGAGTAATACTCCATATGCCTCAGCCATAGGATCTCTAATGTATGCCATGCTATGTACTAGACCCGACATTGCATATGCTGTTAGTTTGACTAGCAGATATCAAAGTGATCCAGGAGTGGATCAGTGGACGTGATCAAAACATCCTTAAGTACTTGAGAAGAACTAAGGATATGGTTCTTTCTTATGGAGGTGATGAACAAATCGTTGTTAATGGTTACACCGATGCTAGTTGGAACACCGATCCGGATGATTCTAAATCTCAATCTGGATACGTATTTATTTTGAATGGTGCAGCAGTTAGCTGGAGGAGTGCAAAGCAAAGCGTTGTGGCAAGATCTTCAACTGAATCGGAATACATAGCTCCTTCGGAGGCTTCACAAGAAGCGATATGGATGAAGGAGTTCATTACAGAGCTCGGTGTGGTTCCAAGTGCGCTAGACCCAATGTCTATCTACTGTGATAACATGGGTTCCATAGACAATGCGCAAGAACCAAGGTCACACAAGAAGCTAAAGCACATCAAGCTACATTTTCACGCTATTCGAGAGCATGTCCAAGATGGTGACATAAAGATTTGCAAAGTACACACAAATCTGAATGTGGCGGATCCGTTGACTAAACCTCTCCCGAGGGCAAAACATGACCAGCACCAAACTGCCATGGGTGTTCGGTATATTACCCTGTAATGTAGATTAGTTGACTCTAGTGCAAGTGGGAGACTGTTGGAGATATGCCCTAGAGGCAATAATAAATGTAGTTATTATTATATCTTTGTGTTTATGACAAATGTTTACATTCATGCTATAATAGTATTAACCGGAAACATTAATACTTGTGTGATTTGTAAACTAAATTAGTCCCTAGTAAGTCCTCTTTATAATACTAGCTTGTTGGTTAATAGATGATCGTGGTTTCTCGATCATGAACATTGAGATGTTGTTAACAACAAGATCATATCATTAGGAGAATGGTATGATGGACATACTCCTATAGATAAGCGTAGCATTAAGATCAAGTCATTTTAATAGTTTAATTGCTATAAGCTTTCTGATACATAGTAACCTAATTCCTTCGACCATGAGATCATGCTAATCACCATCACCAAAAGGATGCTTTGATGACATAAAACACCACACCGTAACTGGGTGGCTATAAAGGTGGCATTGAGTGTTCAGAAAGTATGGGTTGAGGCACATGGATCAAGAGTGGAATTTGTCCATCCATATGACGGATAGATATAATCCGGGCCCTCTCGGTGGAATGTCATCCAATTGGCTTGCAAGCATGTGACTGGCTCACAAGGGATCACATACCACGGGAACGAGAAAAGATTACTTATCAGTAACGAGGTTGAACTAGGTATGCAGAGATACCGACGATCAAAACCTCGGATAAGTAAACTATCGTGAGACAAAGGGAAATTGGTATCGTATGTAAGTGGTTCATTCAATCGCAAAGTAATCGTAGAAATATGTGGGATACATATGAATTTCCAGATTCCTTTATTGGTTATTGATCGAAGAAGTGTCTCGGTCATGTCCGCATAACTCACGAACCGTAGGGTGACACACTTAAGGATTCGATGTTGTTGAGTAGTTATGGAATGATGAGTAAGATACCGAATGTTGTTCGGAGTCTAGGATGGGATCCGGGATATCACGAGGAGATCCAGAATGGTCCGGAGAATAAGATTCATATAAGGAAAGTCCTGTTTCGGAGTTGGGGAATGATTCCGGTGTTTTCACCAGGAATGTTCTAGAAGGGTCCGGAAGGTCTGGCACTCCGGAGGGGAAGGGTACATGGATGTGTCATAACAATATGGAATGGTTGCATCATGTACTAGGTCACTTGGCTGGGCAAAATAAAGGGAGAAATCAAATCCTAGTTTGAAAGTCAAACGCCAATTTGAAAAAGTCAAACGACAAGTTTGCTTGGTGGAGGGAGAGTAGGAAACCTACTTGGGGAGGAAGTCCTCCTCCCTCCACCCGTCGGCCAAGGAGGCCGAGTTGGGGGAGGACTCCCTCCTACCAACCGGCCACCCTCCACCTATATAAGGAGGGGTAGGGCGCCCCTACCCCTCACACCTAAAACCCTAGCCCTAACCGCCGGTCTCCTCCAAGTCGCCGCCGCCACCTAGGGTTCCTCCAACTCGCCGAGTTGGGGATTTCCCAAGCCCTAGCCGCCGGCCAAGCTTCCCCCTTGGTGCTTCTAAACCCTAGATCGCCAAGGCACCTCTCTTGCTCCACCATACTCGCACCGGCTTAAGGCGAAGCCCTGCGGGATCTCCCCTCTACTTCCGACACCACGTCGTCGTGCTGCCGGAATCGCGAGGAGAGCACTACAACCTCCGCTGCCTGCTGGAACATGGGAGAGGAAGGTCTTCATCGAGTACCGTGCGTGTGACTGACTGTGGAAGCGCTGCCGGAACGCGGCGCCGGAAGGATCGTCTACACGATCTTGAGATCGGCAAGAGTACGACTACATCACCCATGAGAATCTGCTCTCGTTAACCGCTTTGGAATCTTTGAGGGTGAGTTCCTCTATCGACGCGTTGCTATAATCTAGTAGATAGGCATGCGGTAGAAATTTTTTGTTTTCCATGCTACGAACCCCTACAGGGAGCCCATATGTGATTTGGCCCAAGTTGGTGGCAGCTCACATATGTGTGTGGCAAGAGCTGTGGGAGCTAAAGTTTAGTCCCACTTGGAAAGTTGAAGGAGAGTTGCACCACCTTATAAGGTGAAGTGTTGCACCACTTTGTAAGTGAGTGACAATAAGAGAGCTACACGCGCGCTCCTCCTCCGACGATGCTGCCGCCGCTCGTACGCACGCTCGCCTCGTCACGTCACGACGCGCGCGCGCCGCGGGTTGCGGGAATCTCGCCGAGCCGAGCTTTATTTTGCTGCTCAGGAAAATGTGTGCGGTTAGACAGACGTGTCAACAATTAGCGGATTCGGGTCGCTCCCGGATCGTGGGCTATCTGTAACCGACCCGAACGTGTGTACGGGATTTCCGAGCCGCTCTATATAAATGTCTGTGCGGCTTCCACAACGTACGACACCAAACCAATCTAGGGTTTTGCCATCCTCTCTGCTTGCGCCGCCACCGTAGTCTACTCCATCCCGCTTGTCGGCGTGCACCGGCGGTCGGGAGAGCAGGTCTCCGGAACCACTCGCCTTTGTGATCCTGTACGGGAGAGGGCTAATAAGGTTTTTGGGAAGCGCTCCGCGCGACTGCTCAAGTTCGTCATCACGGCGCGTCTTCCCGTTCGTCAAGCCGGACCTCGTGCGCGTCGTATTCAACGCCGACTTCTTCGTCAGTCTACTGCACCAACGGCGACTACATCGACAACCGATCAGTACGTACATCGTCAACAGATCTGTTGTTTTACTATGGCTGTTAGTGCGTATAATCTGTTACTGTTCATGTTGATCAATACATCTAGTATGTTAGAGGTTCACGTGGTTTTAGCTGCTGTTGTCATGATTTATATAATGGAATTAATCATGGAAATTATGCCTAATATTCCAACAATCCAAAAACCTTATTATAGGCAATTTCCTGAATTAGACATGGGACACTTGGCCGATGCTATGAAGCCGGAAAAGTTTACCGGTGTTCATTTTAAGAGGTGGCAGTATAAGACCACTATGTGGCTGCAAGCTCTGAAAGTATTCGAGGCTAGTGAGGGTTTACCTGAAGGAACTACATCTGACGAGGTTCAGAACAAGTTCGAGGAAACCAATCTTGCCTTTGTGGGATGCGTTCTGAGTGTTCTTGACAACAAGCTATTTGATGTGTATATGCACATCAAAGATGGAAAGAGCTCTGGGAAGCACTGAACGCTAAGTTCGGTGTAGCAGATGCTGGCAGTGAGTTGTACATCATGGAGAGCTTTCATGATTACAGGATGGTTAACAACCGTTCTGTAGTTGAGCAAGCTCATGAGATACAGTGCTTTGCCAAGGAGCTTGAACTCCTCAAGTGTATCTTACCCGACAAGTTTGTGGCTGGGTGCATTATTGCAAAGTTGCCTTCTTCATGGAGGAACTTCGCCACAACTCTCAAACACAAGAGACAGGAGATATCAGTTTAAAACCTGATAGCGTCTCTCGATGTTGAGTAGAAGGCTCGGGCTAAGGACACTGCTGAGAGAGGAGGCGAGGGTCAGTCTAGCGCCTATATGGTGCAGAAGAAGACCTTTGGCAAGAACAAATGGAACTATAAGCCCTCGTTCAACAAGCCTGAAAAGACTACAACCTTCAAGAAGAAAAAGCTAAACAAGGCCGAGCTACATTGTTATTCATGTGGAGAGCTCGGCCACTTTTCCAAGGACTGCCAGTTAAATGCGGATCATGAGAGGAAAGGTGGGAAGACTGTCAACGTCGTGACCGCTAGCAACACTGATGGGTACGGTAATTTATTGACTATTCTTTCAGTATTTCAATCACCATGTTGGTGGATTGATACAGGTGCTAATGTTCATGTGTGCGCTGACATCTCTATGTTCACTTCTTATCAGGTCGCTCGGGATTCAGCCATCCTAATGGGGAATGGATCACATGCTTATGTTCATGGTGTTGGCACGGTGGACCTGAAGTTTACTTCCGGAAAGATCGTGCAACTGAGGAACGTGCAGCATGTCCCTACTATGAACAAGAATCTCGTTAGTGGCTCCCTTCTATGTAGAGATGGGTTTAAGGTTGTGTTAGATTCCAATAAAGTCATTGTTTCGAAACATGGACAATTTATTGGTAAAGGTTATGAGTTCGGAGGCTTGTTCCGGTTTTCACTTTTAGATTTTTGTAATAAATCCGTGAATCATATTTGTGGTGATGTTAATGATGATACCAGTGTTTGGCATTCTCGTTTATGTCACATTAATTTTGTTTTGATGTCTCGGATGTCCAGTATGAGTTTAATTCCGAATTTCACTATTGGCAAAGGTTCTAAGTGCTATAGTTGTGTGCAATCAAAGCAACCTCGAAAGCCTCACAAGGCTGCCGAGGAGAGAAACTTGGCACCTCTAGAACTCATACATTCTGATCTATGCGAGATGAATGGTGTGTTGACAAAAGGTGAAAAGAGATATTTCATGACGTTGATAGATGATGCTACTAAATTCTGCTATGTTTACTTGTTGCAAAATAAAGTTGAGGCTTTAGACTACTTTAAAATCTATAAGGCCGAAGTTGAAAATCAACTAGAGAGAAAGATCAAGCGTCTTAGGTCGGATCGTGGTGGTGAGTATTTTCCCAAAATATTTGACGAATTGTGTCAGGAACACGGAATTATTCATGAGAGGACGCCTCCCTACTCGCCCCAATCTAACGGGGTTGCCGAGAGGAAAAACCGCACGCTAACTGACTTGGTGAATTCCATGTTAGCCACTGCTGGTCTATCAAAGGCATGGTGGGGGGAGGCTTTGTTGACTTCATGTCATGTCCTGATTAGAGTTCCTAACAAGAATAAAGAGAAGACCCCTTATGAGGAATGGGCTGGGAGAAAACCATCACTTTCGTATTTGCGCACTTGGGGGTGTTTGGCAAAGGTCAACATACCGATTCCCAAGAAACGCAAGCTGGGACCTAAGACAGTGGATTGTATCTTTCTAGGATATGCTCCACGGAGTGTAGGCTATAGATTTCTAGTGGTTAAATCTGAGGTACCTAATATGTGTGTTGATACTATAATGGAATCTCGTGATGCAACATTCTTTGAGAATGTTTTTCCTATGAAAGATATGCATATCATTGGTAGAATTTCTTCTAAAATACTTCCTGAATCTAGTGCATCTATTGAGAATTCTGAACAACCACATGAGGAAGTCCTTGAGAAGGATGACGATGAACCTCTCACGAGGAGTAAGAGATAGAGGATTGCAAAATCCTTTGGTCCCTCCTGAGAAGGATGACGATGAACCTCTTCTCCGGCAACATTCCGATCGTCCCTCCTGACGAGTTCTGGATCCCGGCGAAGACGAACCCTACGCGGTGTTCGATCGTTCCTATCAGAGACATCCACCTCTTCATCGGCAAAACCGACTCGGGCACTAGTTCCCTGGGAGTCGGAGGAGCATCAAGGCCCGCACGGACCACCTACGGGCAGGATACGTTCGCAGAAGGATCAATGTCGGATTTCTCCTCGGAGTTTGCCGGCAAAAATCAGAAAAATTCAAGGCCCACCCAAACCGCCCATGTGCAGGATATAAAGGTGGAAGATCACTACAAATCCGCCGGCTTCGTCCGTGCGTCTGGACAGCAGAGATCCAAGTTCGTCGGCGTGGTTACCATCTTCGATCTAGCGCGCTACGTTCAGAGAGAGGGCGAAAACCCCCGTGATTACCTGGCCAGGTGGCTCCGTATACGAGCCGATCTGGCCCACTACCCCAATGATGATGCTATCTATCACTTTGTGGAAGGACTGGACCATGGCACGCTTCTCCGACACTCTCTAAGATGGCAACAGGCGTCAGGACGCCTTACCTTCGAAGGCATGGTGAACACCGTCAACAACTACGTGGAGGCCGAAGCGGTAGCTCAGACACCACTTGCGCTCATTGACGGAGCCCCTCCGATTCAGCCACCACCACCACCGCCTCCGGCCACCATCATCGCAGCAGCACCACCACCTCCAGTCATCGTCGAGGCCGTTGCACCTCCACCGCCCATCATCGAGGAAGTCCTGGCACCCTCCGACTCTGTCATTGACGCGCTTTATGCTGATTTCAGTGCAGATTCAGAGGAGATAGACTTCAGTCCCGAAGAGCTAGACTCCGCCATGCAGGAGATGGAGGAGGAGTACTCGCGCGGCGAGCAAGCCAACAACACCGTCACATCTCGAGGGGTGTTCGTCACCATTGGGACGGCGATGGATGAAGATCAACCCGGACAAGCTCCGCCTACCGCGCTGGACAAGGGGAAGGGGCCGCTTATTTCTGCTGACACTGATCACGCAAAGGTCATGCCTCCTCCGCCTAACCCAGTGCAACAGCCACAGGAACTCGGTACCGGACCGAGCAACAATAACACCGCAAACTTGCCACCTCCAGCATCTACGTCGGCAGCAACCCATGTTACTCCAGCTGATAGAGTGATGTACGGCAATCTCCTTGTCGAGACACTAACCGTTGCTCATATCCGGAACATGACCCAGCTTGACGAGAAGCGCCAGCAGCTGCTGGAGGAGGCGCAAGCCATCACGGAGCAAGGCGCTAAACTAGATTGAGATCTGGTCAACACGCAGAAATCCATAGAGAAAGCTAGAGCAATGGAGGCCGAGTACAAGACTTTGCTACAGCAGCAGAACACTAAGAAAGCTCCGGCTCGTGTCATCAACGATCCTGGTGTATGGCGCAACCTAGGATGGGCTCCCTTGAAGCCGGCACAGGCCAAGCCATACATTGACAGTGAAGGCAAGCAGGTGATGCCCACCCCACTCCTTAACCTTGCCGTCGCCAAGACCCTTCTAGAGCAGGATAGATCACCTGAGGCAATGGAACAGGTCTATGACCTAGTGGCCAAGGCGGTGAAGCAGCAGGAAAAGGCTACCTCTCAGAGGCTTGAGTCTAACCCAGCACTCTGCCAGTCTAGCCATCTCAAGCCGCCAAGGGACCGATCTCCTCTTGATGTCGGGTCCCAGACGGGTTCATCAGAACGAAGACGGAGGGATGCGCGCAACAGGAAGGATGCCATCCCCATATCCTCTGACCACGGAGAAATGGCCCAGCCTCGTCGCCCATCACCACCACCCCGATCTTCCCGGCATCGCAAAGATTACAAGACTTACCATCGTACGGATATGCCCCCACCAAAGCAGTGCGACATCGTCATCCGCGACAACATGGAGCAGACCCGTCATAATGGACAGCGCAACCAAGGAACAAGAGCAGGTCGCGCCATGACCCTCCGCGTCCGACAAGCAACCGTGACAGACGTGAGGCGTCGCAAGAGGGTAACAGCAAGAAGGCTAACCCACCGCCACCTCCGCCTCCGTCACCTCCAAGAAGTCACCATGGCGGAAGAGGCCCGCGTCGTTCACGCAGCCCATCCCCTGTTGACAAAAAGAAGAACCCGGAGCCGTACGATGCACGTTCGCGGATCGACAAGATCCACGAGGCCCGGGAAGGACCATACCTGGGAACATGTTGCTTTGGACCTGCGACACGGTCTGCAACTTACCCCAAAGGTTTCAGGAGCACCCAATCATAGTGGTGAGCAAGACTCCACTGTCCGACATTATCAATAACAACGATGCTACATGAAGGGTCACGAAGTGGGGCATTGAACTTGCCGCCTTCGAGATCACCTACAAGAGACGCGACGCTATCAAGTCACAAGCCTTGGCGGATTTTGTTGCAGATTGGACGAAGATGCCAGACGCTACTCTGTTGCCAGAACCAGAGTACTAGGTGATGCACTTTTACGGATCAAAGCTGCTCAACGGCTCGGGGGCTGGTGTATTGCTACAGTCACCAACAGGAGTTAAGCTACACTACGTTTTGCAGATCCACTTCGAGGCTACAAACAACATGGCGTAGTATGAAGCACTCATTCACGGACTACGTGTAGCCAAGCATATTGGCATCAAGCGCATAGTTTGCTGTGGAGATTCCGACTTGGTTGCCCAACATTGGTGGCACTGGAATGCGGAACCCTATGATGGCGGCATATCTAGACGAAGTGGACGAGATAGCCAAGAGCTTCTTGGGCTACGAAGTCAAGTATGTACCTAGGGAACAAAACGAGGCGACTGATCTGCTGTCTAAGCTTGGATGAGGGCGCAAGCGAATTCCACCATGAGTTTTCCTAGAGCACCTGCGCACACCATCCGTGAAGGGAGCCGACATCGACAACCTGGATAGAGCCGACTCTTTCGTCAACATGGTGACCAAGGTCCCTCCGGCTTGGACAAAACCGTTCATGGAGTATCTCGAACACGGAACTTTGCCCGATGACGAAGTCGAAAGACGGCAAATAGTACGGCGAGCAAAGGGTTATACCATAATCAATGGGCAACTCTATAAAAGGAGCACTACTGGTGTATACCTAAAGTGTGTTTCCCAGCTAGAAGGTATGGAAATCCTGCGCGAAATCCATCTCAGAGATTGCGGGCATCACGCCACTCCTCAGTCGTTGGTCTCGAAAGCCTTCCGACAAGGATTCTACTGGTTGACCGCGAAGGCGGACGCCGACAAGCTAGTTGAGACATGCATGGGATGCCAGTATTATGCCCGACAACCACATGTTCCTGCTGAAGAATTGCGAACAATACCAATAACTTGGCCGTTTGCAGTCTGGGGGCTAGATATGGTGGGACCGTTACAGACGGCACCTTGTGGGTTTACGCATCTGCTTGTAGCACTTGATAAATTCACCAAATGGATAGAAGCTAAACCCATTAGAAAGCTTGATGGGGCAACTGCCCTCAGGTTTGTCCGGGATTTAGTGGTGAGATTTGGTCTCCCACATAGTATTATCACCGACAACGGAAGCAACTTGTCACTCGGAGAAGTGGAGGCTTATTGCTAGGAGAAAGGCATCCGACTTGACCTTGCATCTGTGGCACACCCACAATCCCATGGTCAGGTTGAGCGAGCCAATGGATTAATTCTGCAGGAAATCAAGCCACGTCTTGAGGCGCCGCTACATAGAGCAGCTGAAGCCTGGGCGGAAGAATTGCCATCTGTGTTGTGGAGTTTACGAACTACACCCGACAGATCCACCGGCTACACCCCTTACTTCATGGTATATGGAGCAGAAGCCACCTTGCCTTCCGACATCCTCCACGATGCACCAAGAGTTGCCGCCTACGACGAGGATGACGCTGAAGAATCCAGACGCCTAGATGTGGACCTTCTCGAGGAGGAGCGCGTTTTGGCATGCCAAAGATCCGCCATCTACCAGCAGAAGCTACGCAGCTACCATAGTCGCCGCGTTCGGCATCGCTCGTTTAAAGAGGGGGATTTGGTGCTCCGACTTAAGCAGAAGAAGTCACACAAATTATCCCCGCCATGGGAAGGACCGTTCATCATAAGCAAGGCGCTGCTCAATGGGTCTTACTACCTTGTTGACAATCGTGAACTAAAGGATAGACCCAACGAGGATCATAAGCGTAAGCGATGTGACCCGGATGATGACTACCCGGAGCTTGATCGGCCATGGAACATAGCACAACTACGTCCTTTTTACACTTAGCATTTTTTATCTAGTTGTGTACCTCTTATATGATCAATGAAATAAAGCTCTTTGGTTCACTCATATTTCTGAGTCTTTTACCTCCTTTAGTGTTCATTTTTGGATCATGTAAAACCTTTATGCACAAGTATTGCGTTTGCACTTGTGAAAATTCCGCCTACGGGGGTTAGCTTAAGTTTTCTGGTCTACATGTTCTTTGTTGTTTTTATGTGGATTCTGGAGTAGTGACTTTTGGCACTTATTGTCGGCGATTTTGTGCTCGGGTTATTGAAGGTGCCATTGGGCATCATCACCTAAACACATGGTTCCGACAATGAGTCTTCCGACTCACAAAAAGTCAAGCATAAAAACCAAAGTAATGGATAAGCCAGCACTTGCTAAAAATATATACATGCTGGAAATTAGTTCTTAAGTAGCAGGACATAACAACCATTGTTTTCCGCCTTAAGTTACATCACCAAGTTTTTTTCCGTGCATGCACCAAAGGTAAAACAAATATTACAAAGTGTTTTTCATTCCTTGGGCGCAGGAGACTTGGAACCAGCATCGTCACCAGCCGGAGCATCACCCTCAACGTCGGCACTATGATGAGACTCGAAGGAATCTTGGTTGACGCTATCGATGGTGTCCATGGGCACGAAGACGTCGATGTCCACCAACTCGGCAACTCTGGTGTCATAACCCACGAGTGATGACAAGATGGCTTCATGATCAATCTCTTTGCCGTCATCGTCAACATCGGGGATACCAGAGGTCACCGTGTCGATGTCGGCACCTTCGTAGTGTGCCTTCACCATTGACAGCGCCATCCTTGCACCAGCCCGTGCACATGAATCTTTCCAGCTTGTGACACGCACGGGGGCTCGGCGCAGAATCTCCGAGTACTTCGTCATGGAGTCCGAGGCCTTGATGTATATCTGGAGGGACTTGGCAATCTCTTTGGCTTGGGTGATGGCGGTGTTGATAAAGTTGCCGGCAAGAACCATGCATTCCTTGTCCGAAGGAGGCGAGCGGGTTAAACCCATAGGAGCTGCAAATTTCGACAAGGAGCGTATGAGTTCAATAAGTTCAAAGTATCCAGACTACAGAAATACAAGGCGGAGGAAACTTACTGAAGATGTTGGCCTTAGCCTGCCAGAGGGTGTCCGCCATGGATTCTTTCTCTTGTTGGAGGAGCTTAAACGCCTCGCTGTGGCGTTGGTTTTTCTCATCAGCAGCTTGCTTCTGATCTTTGAAGATCACAAGCTCCTCCTTCAAGCGATTGATTTCCACGGAGGCGGATTCCTGCAGGGCCTTCATGGAATCTTCATGCATTTTCAGCATTTCCTTCCTCTCCTCCTTAAGGATCTTGTTCTCGCTGTCCAGCTGCTGGATGTGCTTGGACTGCTCGACAATGTCCTTGGACTTGGCGACATGTTCTGCAAGTCGGAGAAAACAAATTACACAGTGAGTACTCGGAGAATGTCGGCACAAAAACAAGATGGAATGCGCAAAAAGAAAACAGACTCTTGTTTTTGATGATCTGTTCCTTCAAGATGGCAGTTTTACCCTTTTCGGCTTCAAGATCTGCGTGCATCTTCTGGTACTTGTCATTGGCCATGCCCCTCCGAGCATTCTTGTTCTGTGGAAAAAAGAAAAAAGGTAAACCGTTGTTTAGTCTGCTTGGAGCATCTAGTCGGAAATTTTCCACCTAGGCGCTCGGGGGCTACGGCGAGAGTTTTTTACTTAGCAATATGCTTAGCTTTTCTTTAAGCATCTAGTCGGAGCTAATTCAGTTCTCGATTAGAAGCTTGGGGGATACAGTATAAAGTTTTTAACTCAGAAAATGCTTAGCTTTTTTTAAGCATCTAGTTGGAACTAATTCAGTTACAACTAGAGGCTTGGGGGCTACAATATTGAAAATTATAAACACTGCGTATGCTACTCTTAAAGCATCTAGTCGGAATAGTTTGTTCCATCTAAATGCTTGGGGCTACAGCGAGAGTTTTTTCTAACTTAGTCACTCTTAGAGCATATAGATGCAAAACCTATGGTTTTCCGTCTACATCCTCGGGGGTTACAGTGGGATACTCATATGAAATGCAAAAGGCAAAGTAAAACTTACAAGTGCAATGATCTTGAGGTTTGTAGCGCTCTCGGCTAGCAGCTTGCCAAAGGAGATGCTATTTCCTTGCAAGATGTCCGCTTGTCGGAGGAGCTCCTCAAGACCACATGTCAGAGATGACGATACTCCTCCAGGACCCAGAGTTGTGTTACTCGGCGTGAGCACCGGGTAAACTATCTTCAGAAACTCAAAGGGTTTATGGGGAGCAAGGGCACCGCCTTCGGCAGAAGTACCAGCTTCCACCACCGCCCTGCCGCCACCGATGGCATCCTTAGACGGAGCTTCAACCATTTGTTGAGCGGTGCTCTCCTGCGTTGCCTGCTCGCCGACAACAATGAAGCGCCTGTAATCCACTTCCATGATGGAAGGACCTGGTGCCTCCTTAGCTTGTGAGCTTGTTGGGGTGTACGAGGGCTTGACGGCAGGAGTAGCAGGGGCGATGGCGGGGGAGGCGTCGCGATGCAGCATATCCTTGATATTTCGAGAATCCCCCAAAGTTTTGGAGGTCTTTTTGAGGCTGGTCGTGGCTTTCTTTCTGAAACGTGCAAATGCATAAGTACAGGAACAAGACAGACATATAGACAATGTCGGAGAATGAGAAGCTTACACTAGGGGGGTGCTTTGGCAAAGATCCCGGTGAATTTTCTCTTTTCCGCCTCCAGGGCGGCGGTAGTCTTTTTGGAGGCTCCACCCTCCGTCTTTTTCTTCTTGCCTCCGTCGGCAGCGTCAGAGGTGGAGCTCTTCCGCTTTCGCGCCAACGGGACATCGTTGTCGGACACGACCGTGACTTCCTTCATCTTTGGATCGTAGATTTGGGCAGCCAGGTTGCCCTCATCTAGATCGCTAAGCTATCAAGTGAGAAATCACCGTGTTAGATAAGATGGTATTGGCAAGACGGAAAAACTGGAGCATATGTCGTACACGGAAAATAAATACCTACCTTTGGGCACTTGCTGTCTACGAACATGTCATAGGTGATGGTGAAGCCATGCCTCTTATCCTTCACCTTGACGATGTCCTTTAGGCGAAGCTTGACGGAGTCGCTCGAGAAGTTATCCACAGAGATCTGGAGGCTATCCCTTTGATCACTGGTATACTCGTGCATATACTTCGCGCGGTGCTGCAGAGGTTGAATTCGCTTGATGAACCAGCACATAGCTAGGTCCAAGCCGGTCAAACCCGTCTCTACAAACCATTCGATCCGCCTTATAGCGCGGGAAGCGTCGAGGTCGGAAGGAAGGGAGGCTTGGGATCTCCATGTGGAAACTTCAGCGGTGGATCCATCCACGAAGTCCGGGTACGTCACTTCTCGGCCCGCCAGAGGAATGTCGGGGCCGTAGAAGTACGTCCGCTGCCAATTTTTGCAGGACTCGTGGCCGACAATGTCGGGGAACCGCCGGCCAGGTCGAATCTTGAAGCTTATGGTGCCGCAGTTCCTAAGCTCCTCCTTACTATGTCCGGCTTCATGTTTGACGGTGAAGAAGTACACGAACAAGTCTAACCTAGGCCTTATCCCTAGATAACCCTCGCAAAGTGCCGCGAAGTTGCTAAGCACTAAGATACTATTGGGGAAGAGGTTATGGGGCTGGACCTTGTAGTGGTTTAAGACGGAGAGGAAGAAGTGAGAGATGGGCAGAGAAACGCCGCGTACCAGCTGAGCCTTAAGGTATACCTTTTCTCCGACTTGTGGAGAAGGTGTCACCTCGCCGGCCGGCGCCACCCGCCAGGCGAGCCCCTCCGTCGCGGGGAGGTAGCCTTCGGCGACCATCTCTTGGATGTCGCGGTCGGTGATGTCCGAGCCGCGCCAGTCGCCCTTATGCGAGTCTGGCTCTTCCTCCAGTGGCTCTAGCGCCGCCAGATTTTGGTCGCCGCCGGTGGACTCGATCACCGCTGATGCGGGGATGACCAAGCCCTCTGGGGGCACGACAACAGAGCTCGCCGGCTTCGCCGCGTCTTCGCTCGCCACCGCCATGGATGGGGATGTGCTGCTGCTCGCCATGGAGTGAAGGATGGATGCGATTGGTGCAGATGGAAGCTAGGGTTTTCTCGAGGTTTCTCGCGGAGATCTCGAGGAGGCGCACGGCTGGAGGAAGACGATGATGCGAGGAGAATGATGTAAAAAGTGGAAAATTCCCCATGGTTACTATTTATCATCCTCGGTGTCAAGATTCGTGCAGCTTAATCAGACGGTTGTCGCGTAGACGACGTGTTCGCGAACGTGCGTGGAAATTTTGCCACGTCTCCAACCGTCGCCGCCAACGGTTCGCTCGCACGGGAAAATCGGATATGATTGCGTTCTCTGCATGTGTGAGTTATAAGGCGTCGCTGACCTAAGCCTACGTCGTCCTAGCTGACATGGGTAGATGAGCCGTCACATCGAAGATTCTGGCATAGACGGATTTAATCCGACTACAGAAGAGTACAATAGAAGATTCAACATTTCTCCGGCTTACAAGTCGAAGACGGAGAAAAACCTTGCAGGGTTCTTTGGGAGGACTACAAGATGTTGCTTGACGATTTGCCGACATCCATCTAGACGGAGCATTCTACGTGAAGAGGCAAGATGGCGCAAGATCTCGGAGTTCTCCGGGGGCTACTGTTGGGGATATGCTATATGGGTATCCTTATAGCATGTCTCTTATCCGGCTAACCCGGGTGGCCCATAGTCGGTAGCATGGCCTATGGCCTGCTGGGCGGCCCAGTTAGGTGGATCTAGAAGGGAGGCCCATGCCGGATAAAGGAAGGCTATGGTGGAGTCACCAACGTACCCGGAGCCTTGGAGTGCAAGATACACAAGACTAGTAATAGACGGTGTAGGACTCTGTAACCTGTCCGGCTAGGACTTTTCCCTGTAACCCTAGGACCTGGCGACTATATAAGTCGGTCCTATGGGAATCTTTAGGGCACGATCATAGATAACTTCACACAACCTCGCACATCGAACCTATCTCTGTAACTCGGCGTATTGCCATTATATTGATTTATAGCAGGAGTAGGATTCCGCCACCGTCGTGGGATCTGAACCTGGGTAAGCTGTGTTACCTCGTACCCGTCAACCATCCGCCTTACCCCACGTCTCTAAACACGCACTGTGAGGACCCCTCCATGGCGTACTCATCGGCAATACCACGACATGCAAGTTATTAAAATCTTTATATGGCCTGAAACAAGAACCTAAGCAATGGCATGAGAAGTTTGACAGAATTCTACTTTCTGCTGGCTTTATCATTAATAAGGCTGATAGGTGTGTTTACTATCGCCATGGTGGGGGCGATAGCGTTATATTATGTTTGTACGTGGATGATATTCTGATTTTGGTACAAACATGAAAGTGCTAAATGAAGTCGAGTCTTTCCTGTCAAAGAGTTTTGATATGAAAGATCTGGAAGAGTCTGATGTGATTCTGAACATCAAGCTTATTAAGAACGAGAATGGGATTACTTTAACGCAATCTCATTATGTTGAGAAGGTCTTGAGCCGATTTGGCTTTGCTGATGGCAAGACTTCTCCAACACATTACGATCCTAGTTTGACATTACGGAAGAACAAGAAGGAACCAACAGATCAGCTGAAATATTCACAAGTTGTTGGTTCTCTCATGTACTTAGCAAGCGCTACAAGACCTGATATCTCTTTTGCTGTGAGCAAGTTGATTAGGTTCATGTCTAACCCGGGTATTGATCATTGGCATGCACTTGAAAGGGTCATGCACTATCTATGTGGTACAATGAGCTATGGGATTCACTATTCAGGGCACCCTGCTGTGCTTGAAGGATATAGTGATTCGAACTGGATCTCTTACGTTGATGAACTCTACGCCACGAGCGGGTATGTGTTTACCCTAGGAGGTGGTGCGGTTTCATGGAGATCCCGTAGACAGACCATATTGACGAGGTCAACTATGGAAGCAGAGCTTACTGCTTTAGACACAACCACTGTTGAGTCAGAATGGCTGCGTGAGCTCTTGATGGACTTGCCTATGGTTGAGAAACCTGTGCCGGCAATCCTTTTGAATTGTGACAACCAAACTGTGATTGTCAAAGTGAACAATTCTAAGGATAACGTGAAGTCATCAAGACACGTGAAGAGACGTTTGAAGTCTGTCAGGAAATTGAGAAACTCCGTAGTAATAACTGTTACGTATATTCAAACAGACAAAAACCTGGCAGATCCCTTTACAAAGGTACTATCACGAAATGTGATAGAAAGTGCATCGAGGGAGATGGGGTTGAGACCCATGGATGTCACACCTAGTGGTAATCCAATCTATGTGATCGGAGATCCCGTGAATTAGGACCTGGAAAGAACAAGCTAGTGGGTGGACTGAGGAGAGTATTTTGTAACCCTCTCTATGTGAATATGCATAACTCTCATAATCTGTAAGGCAGGTTGGCAACACGCCTTAATGTGTTTCTGTTGGCTTTAACTAGCAAAGATGTCGTCCTACAGGGCATTCTTAAAAGAACACACCTATATGAGCTCGACTGTAAATGTCGTGGTCTATGAGACTTGGGTGGTCTCTAGTAAACTCATGAAGAGACCAGGGAGTATGACGCATATGCTCCAACCCGCGGGGTAGGCTACTGGCAGCCAGGTACTAGTTATGATTTTGAGTAAAATCTATTGGCACCAAACTTCCAATTCAAGGTTCGTCCATTGTTCAAGTTGTTGATAGACGTAGTTCAAGATTCTAGGCGGAAGTTCAACTTAACAGTCTCTGCTGAAACACTGGTATATAAACAAATAGCGAGGATTGACAAATCTTCAAATGGGCATTTGAGATCTGGTGGGGGATTGTTAGAAATAATGGGCTAAATCATTAGACCCATGTGTGATTTCAGATTTTCCCTAAATCTCAAAGCCCATGTATGTAGAAGCCCATATGTGATTTGGCCCAAGTTGGTGGCATCTCACATATGTGTGTGGCAAGAGCTGTGGGAGCTAAAGTTTAGTCCCACATGGAAAGTTGAAGGACAGTTGCACCAGCTTATAAGATGAAGTGTTGCACCACTTTGTAAGTGAGTGACAATAAGATAGCTACACGCGCGCTCCTCCTCCTCCGACGCACGCACGCACGCTCGCCTCGCCTCGTCACGACGCGCGCGCGCCGCGGGTTGCGGGAATCTCGCCGAGCCGAGCTTTATTTTGCTGCTCAGGAAAATGTGTGCGGTTAGACAAACGTGTCAACAGTTACCTGTGCGGCTTCCACAACGTACGACACCAAACCAATCTAGGGTTTTGCCATCCTCTCTGCTTGCGCCGCCACCGTAGTCTACTCCATCCCGCTTGCCGGCGTGCACCGGCGGTCGGGAGAGCAGGTCTCCGGAACCACTCGCCTTTGTGATCCTGTACGGGAGAGGGCGAATAAGGTTTTTGGGAAGCGCTCCGCGCGACTGCTCAAGTTCGTCATCACGGCGCGTCTTCCCGGTCGTCAAGCCGGACCTCGTGCGCGTCGTCTTCAACGCCGACTTCTTTGTCAGTCTACTGCACCAACGGCGACTACATCGACAACCGATCAGTACGTACACCGTCAACAGATCTGTTATTTTACTATGGCTGTTAGTGCGTGTAATCTGCTACTATTCATGTTGATCAATACATCTAATATGTTAGAGGTTCACGTAATTTTAGCTGCTGTTGTCATGATTTATATAATGAAATTAATCATGGAAATTATGCCTAATATTTCAACAGATTTCGCCTATGTTGGCCTGCTGGTCAAGGACATCAAGGCTATGGTTGCAGACTTTTCGTCTATAGTTTTTCGATATTTTCAACGTTCTCTAAATGAAGCGGTTTTGGCTAGGTCTTGTTAATCAAGAATTAATATTCTAGCCCCCTAAGGGAGCTCATAGGAGCCATCTGCCTCTTGAACCGTAGGATTGGGCTGACAAGTTGATCCTGATCGTCCGTTTCACCACGCGTTTGGTCACTCACAGCCACACTGCTAGCTACCATCCCTGAAAGGTAGGGTCCTGCATTTTGCCTGGCCCACTCGTCGGAGACCGTGTGAGCGTGGCGTACGCGTGAGAAGAGGAAGAGAGGGTAGAGTGTGGTGGCTTTCCTGTAATTCCCATGGACGGGCGGGGCAGAACTATCTTTCCACGTATGGCTTATGCCAAACACTCTCCTCTCCCGTTCCCCTCTCTCTTTCTCCCGTCTCCCTCGTCTCTCCTTGCGGCGGCGCACAAAAAAACTGTGCGGTCGTCCTCATTCTCCTCTCCTACACCCCTAGCGCCGCCACCCCTCAGCCTCCGCCTCCTCGCTGTCCGGCCGCCCCTTCGCCTCCACACCCCTTCTGGCGCCACCAAAACCATGAGAGGGGTAGAAAGTGAAGAGTATGGGAGGAGCGATCTGGCCCATATGCTCCGCCTCTTCCTGCCAGGCTATCACCGGGAGGGGCCAGTAGATGGCGGAGGCTCCGCAAACCCTAGCCATGAAGAAGCCATGGGAGTGGGTGGTAGCGAGTCGCGCGTGCACGGGTAGGTGATGGTGGCGGTGGCTGGTGGAGACGGCGTCGGCAACTGGTGGTGTGTGCCTCGGTGGCGGCGACCATGGAGGTGGGCGACTGCATGGAGTGGCCGAGCAGCAGCCGTAGCCCCTCTCCCTCACTGACGATGGGGTGCAGGAGGCCATGGAGAGGGGCGCCTCCAATCTGCTTCAAGTCATCAGGCCTGCAAGGCTGCAACGAGGTTCTTCACCAATCTCCTCTCCTCTCATATCTTCCTCTTTGGCTTCAACAATCTACATATGTTGCAATTGATCTGAAAAATCCATCTCTCTCGGACTCTGTATCTCTCACCAATCCCTTTCTATTGTATCAATTTTTCTGCCAGTTGATGTATGGATCCTAGGTTGTTGATGTACTGCAGGAGTGTAGATGGGCAGTGGTGGCTGTACACATGAAATATCTCTGGGCAGTACTATCCATCTTGAATGATCTCCAGCCGCTCTTGATTTTGTTTCGCATGGTGCCATGGCTGTACTAAGTGATACAGTCCATAGTTGCACAAAGTGAAACAGTGCATTTTCTCAAATTTTTATTGATCTGCAAAAGAGGAATTTTATCCTATCATTTATGTACACATTTATTCATATATATAGGATATTCCTGTATACATACTTGGGGATGAACTATTCATTTTCCACTGAAACTTATGTATTGTTTAAAAAATAATCTCTCTTCTTTTCTTATGGGAGCTGTTGGCGAAAGCACTTGAATCTTTATCTTTACTTGATGATAATATGGTTTCGAATTGGTGATTAGTTGGTGTCTCGGTTTGGGACTAGTGCTTTAAAATAATAAAATAGTTGTGAAGTAGTGAGAAACTGAGAATGCTACTAACATATATGTGTACTATCGAGATGGTTTTGATGGTCTGGACAAATGAATGAACGTTTCATATAGTTAACCAAGTGCAGATTTATCCATCCCTGAACCTGTGCATATGTTCTTTACTTCTTCTTTTACTTGATAGATCTCAAATATGCATAAGAACAGAGCCACTGCACACCATCTGTGTTTTCTAAAGGTAACTTGTTTTCTTTCAGCTAGTTCATTGAGAAAGGTGGTGGGGAGCTCCCAAAACAGTACGAGTCTAAAGCATGTTCTAGAATATTGCTTTTGTGTTGTTCTAGCTAATCGATATCCTCTTTTCCTTAATTACCTTGTCAAGCGAGGTATGGTAAACGGGATCTTTTGCTGCAGCATATAATAATCCTAAATAGCATCAGTATGTACTAAATAAAATTTTGAGCCAGTCAATTCATGCCCCAAAAGTTTTATGTGCTTGTTCTGATCAATCACATCTTAAAACATTCTGCTGAATTGTTGAATTTGTTCCTCACAGGTTTCAATACTTGATATACCACTAGATTAGTTCACGGTTATATGCATGCAGCTTCAGTTGTTGTATTCTAAAACAATTTCATGGGGTAAGTTTTGGCGTTCATTTGTTAACAGAGTGACATGTGATTTTCTTAATTGTATTTATTTATGAGCCAATGTAAAATCTTTCAGAGGTTTATTTATTTTTACATTTCAGCAGATATTATTATGCTAGACTGACCAGGAAATTGATCCGCAAGTGGTTATTTAACCTTGTTTTGTTGAGGCATATGGCGGTACAACTAGCAGTTGCTCTTTACAAGTCCATGTTATTTGGTGTGCCATATACCTGTTGAGGTACATACAATGCACAAAATATGAAATAACCATGATATTACAATTGTCAACATGCTGGTGGTGGTGCTGAACCTTTCAGAGATTTTACCATGCCTCTACTTGTGCCAGCTCATTGGCTCTAGAACCACTAAATAAGTAGTTATGGATGATATGTAGGCTTGCTTTTGTGCTTGCTTTGTGTTTCTCCATTTTCACAAAAGATATGTATTCTTGAATTTGTAGTACCTGCATGAGTTCGGTCCTTAAGTCAATAGCTAAGTTTTTGTGCGCTGATGAGCTACTCAAGGTGATATACGATTCTTCTTGCAATTGTGTCATTAGCTTTTCGGTTGTACCGTGCTGCTGATTTTAATTTGCTCTGTAAGTGCTATTCATTTTGGCATTACCAAGTGGCATTTGTTCGTTCAGTGTTGCTCTGGAATTAGCAAATTACTCATTTTAGAATTTTGTTCTATCAATGAAACATTCAAAATGTGTATTTCATCTATAATTATGTACTTTTAGGCTTGGCTGGGTTGCATTTTTTAAAAGGAGTTGCATTTTATTTTCGATGCCCAGAGAATTTGGGCTATGGTTGATACAGAACATGTCATTTGTGTATATATATATATATATATATATATATATATATATATATATATATATATATATATATGGGAACATTGCTAGCATGATCTCGAAGGTTTCAGACACCATTTCAATTGTGTGTTTCCCCTTTGGTACTTGTGGCAATATATCCTTAACTGCATGTGCTAAGTGGCTCAATGGTAGTTCTTCTTGTCGTGATACATCAATGAAGACATACCTGGCATGAATTCCTTCCGTGCCAGGTTTGTTTATTTAGACAACTAATTTCTGTTATTCTGTCTTTATCTGTAGCGATCTTTCCTTTCTACAGCTCGATATAATTCTCATTAGTCTAATTATTCAGCAGGATTTTGCTTTGCCTCTGTATTTTATGATACATTACATTTCGTCTTTTTTTTCTGCAGTTTGTGAATTATCGATTTTCTTTAGAGTATTGCTTTATATGTGTTTAACCTGATGTTTCTTACATGTTATCATACTCTTAGTGGGGGTGTAGCATTTTTTATGCTGAATTTATCAAGTTTGGTATTGAAAGTAGAGTTGATTTCTATACTATTTCGTTCATGTAGGATGCCAATGTTATTCATGAACTCAGGGGCTTCCTAAAACGTAATTTTTCTGTCATCTACGTAAGTCCTGAAATGTATAATGGGAGCTTACTCAGTATTTAATTTTTTATTGTAATATTCAGGTGCTAATGTGGATATATATTTTATTCTAAAAATAAAGAGGGAAGATTCGATTCCAAACATGCAGTCAATTATTGCTGCTTCAGATGGGGTAAGGATCTCAATATTTCTTGTACTATTAGTTCATTCATGTTAAAATAGAGAGGAGAGATTCAATTCCAAACCTGCAGTCAATTACTGCTGCTTCAGATGGGGGTAAGGCTCTAAAAATTTCTTGTACTATTAGTTCATTCATGTTAAAACAAGTAGTAACTCCTTTCCATATGTAAATTACTTTAGATCGTTTGTGTCATGAGAAGTGAGGTCAAGAAATGGTTTATTGAGGAGCTTGGGTTGTAACTGAAAACTCTGAACACATTATTATTATAGGACTTGTTTATTACTACTAAATACTGAACTTCTTGAAATGTTTATAGTCGATGGTGGCTTGTGGAGATCCAGGCGCTGAACTTTCAGTTGAGACAGTTCCTTTACTATAGGTTAGACTAAATAAAAACATATATAATTTTGGGAGGCAAGAAAAGATTTGTACCTTTTATACAATTTTTTTGTTAATATGACTAAAATGTAACCAAGCATCAATTGAATCTAAACTGTAAGATTGTCCTGCTGCTCAATCTTTTGATCCAGGGTCTGTGCTGAGGTCCAATCGTGGTGGTGGGTGGTGGGGACTACCAAGACGGTGCGACGCTGGTATCCGTGACAGGGAGACGCAGATGAGCTCCTACCAGAGATGCTGCCAACCACATCGACGACAAGCCGCTCCTCCACGACAGTCTTTCGCTGGTGAGTACCTTTAAGCTTTCATTTCTCCTCCACATGGCCATTAACTATGATTAGGAGTAGAGTGATTAGGATGATGTAGAAGGATTAGGGATTGCTGAATTGTTATCCATGTAGGGATTAGGAATTGCAAGTCGAGGGATTATGGAGTAGCTTTGGTTGCTCTACAACTGGTTACAAGTGATTACAGAGGGATTAGGGGTTGCAGAACTGCTGGCACTGTAATTGCTAAATAATTTTATGATCTTGGAGTAATTCTGAATAATCAAGCTACTTTTTTCTTCTGAATAAGCATGTCAATATATCCTAGCAGAAGCAGTTCTATTAATTTGTGTTGTGGAATGAACTATGATCACTCTTCGCACCAAGCCGTAATAAAACTTCAACTCTACCATGTCTGCTACTCTTGGAGTACGTTTGCACTTGTATTGCTTGCACAAAATATTCAGTTAAAGTTAAATACTGATACATCCATTCCATAATGTAATTTTTTGCTTAAATACTCCAGTACTAATCCATTCCATGACGATCTTCCATTTTTGCTCTGAAATGGGTGCATTACACCAACCTCTCTTGAGAATGACTATTTGGTATCCTGGTGGTTCAAAGAAGTTAGGAGTTCTATCTCGACTTTCATTATGTTTTCATCACACCATGAACAAGATCAGTGGTACAATGTTTAAGATAAGAAATCACTCATGTCACCTTTCCACTACTATAGTTTAGTTGATGTCTTATCTTACGCACAAATATGATGGCTATGGCTTCTAGATATTTGTTGCATTTGAATTTCATGGCTCTTTGCTCTGTACAATAATGGCTACTGTGCGGCTTAATCAACCAAGTATCATGGTTTATGGTGGAACTATTAAGGTAAGGTTACCCCTGTTTCTTGCTGTTAAATGTACTGACTACTAATAAATTGGCGCGTTGTTATGAACATATAGCTATGGTTAAGATGAAACTGAATTTGATGTATACGATCAAAGCTTGAGATGTAGTTCTCATGTTGCATTAATTCCATTTGGAATCCTCATTCTCGAGTTAGACAAGCAAGATATGTACTACTAGATGTGGTGAATGGGAGCAAGTAGCAGTATTGATGTAGTGCTTATGTTTCACTTTTTTCCATATTCAAGTGCCAGGTTCTAGCCTTTTGAAATTAATTTTCTTGTGTAAGATATTTCTTGCATTTCATTGTTTCTTGCTATGGCAGTTTGACACATAATTCTTGCCCGAGTTTTGTCTCCTAAACTATTTTGTTTTGTCGAAACAGAGACAAGGACTGGTCTTGGCTTTATGTCCGTGTTTTTTTGGCCTTAGAACTGTATATGTATATATTTTTTATCTTCTCATTCATTTTCTTAGCTTCCTGTTTTAGAATCCGCCAAGATATTTTTGATATAGATCTTGGAACAACAGTTGTTTGTACGATTAATAGAAGTTGAATCTATTATCAGTTAGTTGAGGGAAGATAGGCAATTGAAAGCTCCAATATTCTTTATCCCAGCTCTAAGTCTAGGGCATGTACAACTCATACGTTAACAGGGGACGCTAGGAACTACTTCCTGATAGTTAGCCCTGATTTAGCCAAGCTCGGGTTGTATGCTTGCATGACGCTTAGTTAGTCACCGCCGCTAAGGATTTTTTTTCTTGCAGGAGGCAGATTTATCGATGCGGACTTCTAGCATGGATGTTAAATTAGCGACCGCAATAAGCGCCATGTGTTGTAGGCCATGGCATTACCGAATAATTTTGGGTTTTTTATTTATTTTTGAATAGCTTAAGCACATGGATAAATGCCTAGCGTTGTGTATGTCTTTATAGGACACCGTCTCACCTGCCTTGCCTGTGTCCCCATGGTGATTGTTGCTACTGTTACACAACAAATTTTGGGCATATTAAATTTTATTGCAGGTTTCTTACCAATGATGGGCATGCACTCCAAGACCCACCATATGTTTGTTCAAATTCTAATTTGTGTTTCATCCGCTCATAATCATTCTGTGATGCAGTACACGTCTACAAGCATCCGTCTTTGTCTCTGGGAGCAAAAGCTAGAGCAGAAGATTTTAGCTTATTTCAATTCAATGATGGCCAATAGGAGTAGCTTCTCAACTTCACTTGAGAGCACAACAGGTAATATGCCATCCTACACTGGGTCACTCAAGATGTTAAATGTAGGTTTGAAAATTTTGATAGTGAATCAAGTAGACGAATATATATGTAGACAAATCTACATTAATTATTTGTTCCGCCAAGTTTGAATTTTTTATAGTGAAATCAAGAGTTTTTCTTTTACATGAACAACTAATTGTAAACTCCTAAATAAAAAAATCTTGACTACAATAGAATTTCCTATGTGCATATTATAAGAATACAAAGATAGCACGTAAATTTCACTTGCCAACCTTAGCCAACCTTATAGTAACTTTAGTTGTATGATTTTATTGGTTATTTAAATATGCTTGCCCACTGTATAGTAATTTCACTCTATGCTAGCGACTCAATGGATACCACCTAGATCCTAGATAATATCACTCTAGAGGCCATGATGAAGAAAATATACGGCTTCCACGCCCTTGGTATAAGAGCCATGCAGCTGAAGGAGGTCAGATTATAGTGAATGATGTGTTTTATCCCTCCGTACAGCTGCTACATAACTTACTTGCCACTGAATCATTTTCCGTCCACCAGTCAAGTTCTTTAGGGATGGCAGGGGATGATGTCGCAGTCAAAGCAATCAAACACATGAGGATTGTGCAGAACAAAGCAATGCGACTACAACAACACCGAGATGGAAAGAAAAAAAATGATTTTTTTCACTGATAGTTAAAAGAGGACCAAAAGATACAAAAGGACAAGCAGCTCAAATAGGTTACTAGGTCTTGGGATGACTTCATGAATACCATGTGTATATTAGTATGCCAATTAGCCATGACCTTCCTTTCTGGATTGAAATAACGCTATACATCTGAGACTAGAATGTCGGTAACATTTATACCACATTTACCTATGTGATTCTCCTGGCTCATCTATGTAAAGTATGATCTCCTATGTTATTAGATATAACATCTGTACTTCTTCTTAACTTTTTTCAAAATGTTTGTTCAGATAGTGCATGCCTGCCGCGCTTCCTCATCAACTTCCTCAACGCGACGAAGGAAGAATACACGTCAGAAAAATTCAGGCATAAAATGATTTGAGTTAAACAAAAATACTGATGGCCTATCTTGTACCATGGCTGATCTAAATTTTGATTGTCACGTCTTTGAATTCAAAGAATTACTAAACCATTTTAGATTCTGTTAACATGACGTGAGTATAAGGTAAAAAGGACTTGTATGCAAATTTTGAGTATATGAAATTAACACATGAATTTCACAAGCTAGGTTTATGTTATATCAAACTGTGTATTTTTATCGGGTTTTTTTACATCTGCTTGTCCACCGTAGGTGGACAAATAAGTCTTAGCTTCGTTTTTTCTAAAGATTTCCTACCTAGTTCTATATATGCTGCGCTGTTTGCTAACCGTCATCAAATGGCCATTGAGAGTTGTGCTAAGAGATAGTACTGGAAGGTGTCTGGACACAGCTAGTTTGGCTCTTGAGGGTTTTTGTTCTGTAGAGATCGCTGATGAGGCGCTTGCGTTTCGGGGCGCTGTGGCTATTGTGGGTGACAAGGGTTAAAATGAAACATTTTTAAAAACTTATGAAATTTATTGAAACTTATGTTCACAGACTGTTTTAATATTTTATTTTAAGAACTTTAAAAACTTATAAAACATTTTTGTACTATTTACCAGCCTGTTTCAATGTTTTAATAATATTTCAGTCTGTTTCAATTAGTGACGCCAGCATGACGTCATTCATGTACGGGCTAAAAAAAACTAGAGAAATTCACTAATCTCAAAGAAAAAAGAAAGAATAGATAAAACTATTCTACATGAAGTTAATTTTAGAAATGCTTTTCCGCTTTGACAAGGCACTAGCTTTTCACCTCTGACTGTTTGTCCCTCATCCAACGCATCATTTCTCCAACCCAAGGTCGCTCCCAATGCAAGTTGGCTTTCTTGTCAAGGACACCAAGGCTATGGTTGCAGGCTCTTCGTATGTAACTTCTCGACATGTTCAACATTCTTGTTGAACACCCCCTGCCGGTTGGCCGGTCCCGAGGCTGCTCCACACCCGAGGAAGAAGACTAGAGTCGAAGGCACACAAGATTACACAAGAAAATGACACATGGAACAGGGGGAAATTTTATTGATCTTTCTCTCGGTAAACTCTCGTATAATGATTGCTCCTCTATTTATAGACTACGGGGATAGGATACCCACATGGGCTAACCCTAGCCTGGTAGAGGCCACACCGAATGGGTCTCTACCGGCCCAGTTTCCCAACACTCCCCCTGGGTATCTTATCTGTATAACCATGGCTTAAAACTCCGAAAAACCCAATAAGAAAAATATGGAGAAATGCACATGATATACTTCTTGCTATGTTGCACAAATTGCCTCATTAAAAACCTCATGTGAGAAACTTCATAAAAACTCACTAAGGGAAAAAGAGTACAATTCACTTAACTATAAAGTTAAGCACTCAATCATCGGGATCAAAATTTCAGCGATGAGTTTGTGAAGATTCTCCCCCTGAACCTTGCATCTCCCTAAGTCTCATCATGCCGATCCCACGGACACATCTCTCGAAAGAAGATGCTGACAATGATTTAGTGAACAAATCAGCGAGATTTTCACACGACTTAGTATGCAGGACTTTCACTTCGTTCATCTTTTGTAGTTCATGTGCATAGAATAACTTGGAGTTTATATGCTTTGTGAGATTACTCTTCACGTAACCCGTTGTGCAACACAAGCGGTATTATCTTCATAGATAATTGTTGGGGTTTATACGGTGTTCAGTCCACATGACATCTGGATGTGGCTGACTACTCGTCGAAGCCATACACATTCTCGTGATGCTTCATATAATGCTATGATTTCCGAGTGGTTCGTCGAAGTTGACACAAGAGTTTGCTTAGACGATTTTCAGGAAATCCCTGTTCCACCACAAAGGAAAACATATCCAGTCTGCGACTTGGATGTGTGCGGGTCCGAAAGGAACCCAGCATCTGCATAGCCTACAACAGATAGGTCTTGGTTCTTTTGGTAAAACAATCCAAGGTCCTTTGTTCCTTGTATGTACCTAAAGATGTCCTTAACGCCTTTCCAATGCCACTTGGTAGGCTCAGAACTATACCTTGCAAGCAAATTAACGGCGAATGCAATATCCGGCCGTGTACAATTTGCGAGGTACATAAGTGCGCCAACTGCACTTAAGTAGGGGAATTCCGGTCCCAGAATTTCCTCCCCCTCTTCTTTAGGCCTGAACAGGTCCTTGTCTTGCTGCAAAGATCTTCCGACCATCGGGGTCTTAGAAGGATATGCCTTTTCAAACCCAAATCGTACCAACACCTTCTGGGTGTAGGCCGAATGGTGAACTAGAATCCCAGCAGGGGAATGCTCGAGTTGCAGACCTAGGCAGAACTTGGTTTTTCCTAAGTCTTTCATCTCGAATTCCGACATCAGGTAGGAACTCGCTTCCTCAATATCGTCAGGTGTACCGATTATATTCAAATCGTCCACGTACACCGAGATAATACAGAAACCATCCTGGGATCTCCGTATAAAAACACATGGGCAATCTTCATTGCTCGTGTAGCCCTTCTGATGAAGGAAATCGCTTAAACGATTATACCACATCCTACCTGACTGTTTTAGTCCATACAATGACTTCTTAAGCTTAACACTGTATAAGCTCTTGTTTGCTCTATCCTGGTTCAGGACAGGGATACCTTATGGTACTTTCATGTATATGTCCGAATCCAAGTTACCATATAGGTAAGCGGTGATAACATCCATTAGTTTCATTTTTAAGTCCATGTTTACTGCCATTGAGATCAAGTATCTAAAGGTAATTCCATCCATGACCGGGGAGTAAGTTTCCTCAAAGTCGACACCTGGTCGCTGAGTGAAACCTTAAGCAACGAGCCTTGCTTTGTACCTTACTACTTCATTATTCTCTTTTCTCTTTCGAACAAAATCTCACTTATGGCCAACGGGGCGAATATGGGGAGGAGTTAGACAAACAGGTCCAAATACCTCTCTTTTGTTTAACGATAATAATTCAGCAGTAATTGCCTTCTGCCAATCTTTTCAATCCGACCTTTTTTTGCAATCAGCGAGCGTGTTAGGCTCAGGGTTAAGATCTATGATTGAGGCAATTTTCTTGGAAAAATTAACGTCTACATTTGCCATGGCTCGGTTGTATGACTCGCCCATTTCGTCATGGAGTGCATCAGGCACATCCTCTTGCTCCACCGGATTTTCCAATCCAGGAGCTAGGTCCTTTAGCTTTCCCGCTCCGATGTGTGTGCACACAACTTCGCTGGGTATTTCCGATATAGGAAAATTCAAGTCCGGAATTTCGTGCACTGAAATATCCGTACTTGTGCCAGGTCTCAACTGACTCCCCTCAACAGGGGCATACTGTAATAAATCTCTCTTACCCTTTTTCTTCGGGCGTCCCCGGGTACTTGGGATTTGAGAAATCGGATTCCGCGTCCTCTTAGGCCTTGGAGCAGGAGCGGGTATACCATCATTTTTCTTCGGTATTTCAACCCTTTTCGGTGCATTGCGTGCATGCACATGCGACTTTGTCACAGTCTTTAAATCACTAAAATGATCGGGCAGTTGATTCGCTAGGGAGTGCAAATCTAGTATCTTTTGGACTTCTCTATTAGTCTCAACAGTGCGCGGGTCATGAGCGTGGATCCCCGTGGCTTTCCACGTGATTTCTCGACTTTTGTCATCCAGGGGTTGATTACCTCCCCCAAAGTCGGAAAAAGATCCTCGTCAAAAATGCAGTCAGCAAAACGGGTCGTGTGACAGTCACCTATCAAGGGGTCCAAGAACCTGATTATGGACACAGTCTCATAACCAACGTATATCCCCGACTTACGGAGCGGTCCCATTGCTAATCGCTGGGGTGGTGGTATAGGTACATATACCTGGCAGCCGAACCTACATAGGTGGGAAATTTTCTTGATTTTGCGCAAGTTGGATAGAAGAGTGGATGTTGTAGGCCGATGGTCGAAAGTTGATGAGATTAGCGGCGTGTAACACCGCGTGTCCCCAACATGTAGTTGGTAAATTGCAACCCTGAAGGAGTGGTCTGGCAATGAATTTAATCATTTTAATCAATGCCTCCACAAGTCCATTTTGAGTGTGGACATGCGGTACAGAGTGCTCAAGTTTGATTCCAATTGCCATGCAATAATCATCGAATGCCTTTGAAGTAAATTCTCCGGTATCGTCCATTCGAATAGACTTTAAACGATAATCAGAGAATTTATTCCTTATTTGTATGATCTGTGAGATCAACTTTGCAAAAGCATGGTTCCTTGTTGACACCAGGCAAACATTGGACCATTTAGAGGAAGCATTGATGAGAACCATGAAGTACCGAAATGGCCCTGAGAGGGGCTGAATTGGACCACATATATCCCCTTGTATACGTTCCAAGAACGCGGGGAGTTCATCCTTCACCTTTAGAGGGGACGGTCTAATGATCAATTTTCCCGTAGCGCATGCGGAGCACACGAAATCATGGGGATTCGGGAAATTTTTCACATGAACATTATGACCATTCGAGTTGTTAATTATATTTCTCATCATCCTAAGACCGGGGTGGCCTAACCTATCATGCCAAAGGCAGAATAGTTCCGAGCTTCTAAAGACAGTCTTAAGGGTAGTGTAAATAGGTGGTTCCACTATCTTAGTGTAGTACAACCCAGTAGCTAATGAAGGGAGTCTTTCGACAACATGTTTACCATTTTCGTCGCGCTTGGTAATGAGTAGGAACTCCTTTCCATTCTTATCATCATTGGTTTCGACATGGAAACCGTTTGCGCGGATGTCTCTAAAACTCAAGAGAGTACGAGTCGACTCCGGATACAACGATGCCTCTTCAGTGATCAGAGTTGTTTCATTTGGGAGTATGATAGTTGCTCTTCCGGAGCCAACTACATTCGGACCGCAGCCGGCGATCGTCATTATGTTACCGGGGTTTTTGGTAATGGACTCAAAATACTTTGTTTCTCTCAAGATGGTATTTGTGGTGCCGCTATCAGTAAGGCACGTTTCCTCCATTTGGGCGCCACACACGTTCTAAAATATAGTGCTTAATTAATATAATGGAGCAAGGAAGATGCTATATCAAGTAAGTAAAACACATAAACATTTCAGAACATCACACAACCAAATAATGGAATAAATGAATGAAATAAATGTCATCCAATCGCCGAAAACAAATAAATGTTATGTTCTCATAGAGCTTACAACCATATCGAAAAATTATATCAGATTATTTGCGGAAAAGAAATTATCACAATAAAAAGGAGCTCAGGTGGATTCTGCAAAGAAACCATCAATCTCAGCCTGTATCTCAAGATCATTGAGCTTCTCTTCGTTGGCTATCATCATCGAGGCAGCAGAGATGTCTAGCTGAGGCGGGGGGGGGGGGGCACAACGTGCTCAACCTCCATGGGCACAACGGCGCTCGTGGGAACCGCCGAAGGTGCTGCCACTTGTGCTACGTCCTGCGCCACTACGGGCGCGACGTTCTGCACAGGCGCTGCTCCGGGCGCCAGTGGTGCCTCAACCTGGACAAGGCGCACCTCGCGCGCCTTCTTGTTGGCCTTGAACGCGTCCACGACGTGCTTAGGGGCCAAACACTGCCTGTAGAAGTGAGTCTTGGAGCCACAGCGGAAGCAGTCCTGGGGCCTTGCCTCCCCCTTGCCCGCCTTGCGTTGCTTGGCCGGGTTGGAGGAGTTGGGGCCCTTCTTGCCCTTCTTCCCTCTCTTCTTGTGGATGGGCTTGCGCACCTTGTAGGCACCGGCATTAGCCTCATGACTTGGTCCCTCCGTGAAGGGTTGCACGGAGTTCTTTTTCAGAACATTATCCTGTGCCTCGGCCACCCGGAGAGCATCAATAAGCGCTGCATATTCCGTGACTCCTTCCTGGCGAAAGTTTCGCTAGGACTGGATGTTGTCCGGATGGAATGTGTAGAGAGTTTTGTCTATCTTCTGCTGATCGGTGGTACTGATCCCACACAGTTGAAGAATGGTACAAATCCGGTGCAACCTGGAGTTGTACTCTCCCACTGTCTTGAAGTCCGCAAACCTCAGACGAATCCAATCTTCCTTCGCCTGTGACTGAATGGTGTACTTCAGCCTAGAGAACCGCTTGTTGAGGGCGGTCCAAAGGGCAGAAGCACTCCGTTCTGCCATGTACTCGTTCTTGAGAGTCTCACACATGTGATGGCGGAGGAAATGCAGGGCTTTGGCGTTGTCCGCCGGGATGGTGGTGTTAGGGGCCGTCGGGGTCCCCGCAATCAGCGTATCCTTGATGCATCGGCCCTCGAGGACGATCTCAACGTCCAAGGCCCAAGTCAGGTAGTTAAGCCCATCCTGGGTCAACTCCGAAAACTCGCTGCTGACGATTCCGGTCATCTGTAATTTATGCAAAGTGCGTAAGATTACAGCAGGTAATCGGTTGCATAAATGCGATAATCGATACAATAATTCAAATATGACGGCGTTCCAAAATTTAATGTAAAAACGGTACAAGCTAACTATGAGGTACGAAGTATTAAAATCATGCGGTAATTAATAATGTAGTAAAACATAATACAAAAGCTTGTGTAAAAAAAGGGCCAAAAACAGGAAAAAAACCGGGCCAACAGCCCAGTAACTGTGTGTGCACAGGGCGTCCACACCCCCTCATTTTTTTGTTTGATTACCGCCTGGGCCGAAAAAGGCCCAACTGGGCCGGCCCACCCAGACTGTCCCAGCCCGCTAGCGGGAGGGACGGAGCTAGTTCTCCCAACTGAGCGGGGGCGGCGGCAGAAGGCCGCGCCGGCGACGGCGGGCAGGAGGCGGGTCGAGGAGGGGGGAGGTGGCCCGGCGGCGGCGCGCAGGGCGCAGCAGCCCGCCGGCGGCCGGCACGCAGCGCAAGCGGCGGTGTGCACGCAGCAGCAGCCTTCGTGGCGGCACGCGCTGCAGCGCGCGGCCAAGCGGCAGCGCGCAGCGGCACGCAGTGCGGTGGCGGGGCGGCGTCTGGCGCCAGCGTAAGCGCAGCCAGCGCGGCGGCGGCTGGGCCACAGCGGGCGTCTTGGGCAGGAGGCCGGCAGCGGCGCTGCCGTCGTCTGATGCGCGCGTCTGTGGCGTGGGGCCGGGCGGCGGCTACAGCGGCGCGGGCGGCCATGGCGGACAGCGCAGCAGCGGCGCGCGGCCAGCGGGGCACAGCAGCGCGCGGCGGCCAGCATGGCCTGGCGTGTGCGCGCGGCGGCCAGCATGGCCTGGCGCGTGCGCGCGGCGGCGCGCGGCCATGGCGGACAGCGCAGCTGCGGCCCGCGGCCGGCGGGGCGCAGCAGCGCGCGGCTGCCAGCAGGGCCTGGCACGTGTGCGCGGCGACGCGCGGCCAGCTGCCTGCGGCGAGCACGGCCCGCGGCGCGGCGGCGACCAGCGAGGCTCGCACGCGGCGGCCGCCAGTGCTGTTGCACGCGCATGAACATGCAAAGGAAAAAAAGGGTAGATGTAACTCGTGTGCAGCCTCGCGGCGGCTGCCAGTGCTGTTGCACGGGTATGAACATGCAAGAAAAAAAGGTAGATGCAACTCGTGTGCGTGCAGAGTACAAGATTAATTTTTTTATAGATCAATCGGATCTACTAATTAAAACGTCCAAAATCAGTCCGATCTATTAAATAAAAACTAGATCGGCACAACACGTGCACTGGTACAGTCAACAAGTTGCTGATCCGGGAGTGATTAAATCGACATTGGTCGGCGACAGCAGGCCAGCTCGACTCCCGGGAAGGAAAATCCGCACCTAAGATGGGATCTGATCTAGAATCTAAACGCAAATTTTGAAAGGAAATCGAGAGACGAATCCATTTTTGCGGTAAAATTCGGGTTACCTTCAACGAAAGCCTGCGTGATGCAGGATCGACGGTGGCTTGACGAGGCTCGACGGAGAGACACGTGCTGATAACGTGTTGAACACCCCCTGCTGGCTGGCCGGTCCCGAGGCTGCTCCACACCCGAGAAAGAAGAGTAGAGTCGAAGGCACACAAGATAACACAAGAAAATGACACAGAGAACAGGATAAAACTTTATTGATATTTCTCTCGGTAAAACTCCCGTACAATGATTGCTTCTCTATTTATAGACTAAGGGGATAGGATACCACATGGTCTAACCCTAGCCTGGTAGAGACCACACCAAATGGGCCTCTACCGGCCCAGTTTCCCAACAGTTCTCTAAATAAAGCAGCGCTCGTTTTGGCTAGGTCTTGTAACTTACTCTCCTAGCTTCCGTAGGGTTTTACCTTAGACTACTATGCTCTGGAGTGCATTGCTGAATATTTGTGTTAATATGATTAATCAGTAAAAATATTGGCGTCAAGCGGGGCAGGTTGCGGCACAATTTTTTCATTAATCCTTCTCTAATTTTACTAACTTTTGGGACCCGTTTTTATCTATATTTTGTTTTGTAGATCGTTATGCGGGTGCCGCTTGCCATCCTATGAACGGGTAAAAGAAAACGGACAGGAAACCGAAAGATTTTTCGCTCCCCTGTGCGAACAACGAACGTGACGGGTGTGACGAGATTCGGATAGGGCACACGCCGTTTCCGTGTACGCTGGATCCATCCATCCATCCATCCGGCTTCCATCTTCGGCCTTCTTTGTCAATCATGGCTTGCTCGGGCCGTCACGCATGCACCCACCAACGGATCGATGGATCAATAATCTCGTGCATGCGTATCGCCGTTGCGTAGCGAGAGATCGTCGCAGATTCTAGACCGATCCATCCCATCCGTCCATGTTCACACACACATACACCGGCTAGGCTAGCTATTGCACCAACTGATGAGCAGACTCGTGCGTGATGATAATGACCCCTATTATATTATATTATATTGGCCCGGCCGTAAATTAGTCGCGGCCACGGAATAATCTGCCACCAAACCTCACGCTTAGCTCTTGCGCCGCTGTGCGTGTCTTGAAGCTTCGGTAATTCGATCCGCTACGCATAAGCCGATCCATGGTCCATTAATACCATCGTCGTCGTCGTCGGCGCCGTCCGTCCGTCATGGCGTGGTGTGGTGGTGGGGCGGCTGCAACTTGGACGGAGGCGGCGTCGCTCTCGCGTCGATCGATCGGTCCGCCGCCGGCCGTCAACCGTGCGTACAAGTCCAACGTTGTTGGCACCAGTCCTCTCTATTTTTGTTTGCTCCCCAAAAATGGGAGGATCGGCGGCAGGCCTGCCTGCTAGTACTGTTGTACGCCACTAGCTGTTGAATGGTGACAAAGCGTGAGTAGAAAAAAACAGTACTGACGAGTGCTGCAACACATCCGAATCAACTAAGTTTGACTTAAATTTGTAGGATACGAAAGATACGAATGTATCTAATACTAAATCATCTCTTGCTACGGACGAATCTAGAAAAACCCGAATCAACTAATTTTGATCGTAGGAAATACTACATTTCTCCAATCGAAAAATATTATCAGAATAATTATTTCATCATCATGGAACTAAGCCCCGGACTCTGCATGCACACATCTTTCATTATTCTTAAAGCAAAATCCAACAGCCGAACATGTCTAGCCCGAAAAGAACACCCGAGGGTTTTGTATGCCTCCCGACGGTAACTTCACCAGGCAACCACTGACTCCTAAGCTAAGCCCTTCAAGAAGGAAATGCCACGCGTGCATAGGGATGTCAAACGAGGAGCCGCCGGCGCCACATAACGCCACATAAATTTGTTGTAGGCTTATTTTTTTCTGGTTAGCTGTGACAATCACAAACCTATAACTAACAACAAAATATGTGGCACTAAACGGGACGCCGTTTACATCCCTACGCGTGCATGCGCCGATGCCTGTGTTTGACGCTTGTCTGCCGCCACCTAGGGCTCCTCTAATCCAATCCAAAATTCAACCGGAAAGAGGGGAACTAAAAACTAAGAAGGACATGGATACACACCTGACGACCGGCCTATGCCGGAGCTATGGCCTTGAAGGAGCGAGGAATGGATCTCATAGCATCGAATTTGACACAACTGCATTTTATAGCAGTCTAATTATTTCGCAAGACAAGGTATTGCATTATTTAATCCATCCTATAGTATTCTTGTCTATAGATAGTACAACATTTAGAAGTTGTTTGGTTCCCGGCCACACTTTGTCATAAAAGTGTGGCAGACACAAAAAATGTGTCTGAGAATTTTGAAACCGAACTTTGGCAAAAGTTAGCTTAAAAGTTGACGCTATGACAAATGGGTCATATGGACAATAAAGTATGGCAAGCCAAAGTTTGGCAGCTTGGCAAAATGTGGCTAGGAAGCAAACACCCCCTTAGTTCATCAACATGTGAATTACTTTCAACAATTGTTTTTGGCGACAAATCTTGATGATAGTTTGGCGCCACAATCTCTTTGTGTACCAAAATTTGAGGTCACGATTTAGTCTGTTAATAGTCTTTTAATAGGTTATAGACGACTTTTTTACGATCTATCTTCTCGCGAGTTAGAGGCAAAATTTTGCGCCCCCCCCCCCCCCTATGTCGGAGTCTGGCTGTCCCTGTATCTAGACACGTTTTACTATCTAGATACATGTAAATCTAGATAAACTTAAGTCACTTATTTTAGGACGGAGAGAGTATATAAAGTTATAGTATTAGCAGATTTTCTCTAGTAGATCAAACTTAATAATATTTGTTTAGGACAATGCTAGAAGTTCAATTAATTTGGAATGGAATTACTCTCACCGTACCGGTTTATCAGGCTAAGACAAACTTTAAGAAAAATATTTCACCACAAATTAGCTCAACGAAATATGAATCATATGTCACAAAAACTATATCATTATAAAGATTTTTAAATATGAATTTAATGGTATAATTTTTGCCACATATATTGACCAATTTTATGGTCAACTTTGTTTTAAACGTGGTGTTAGCATAATAAACAAACTGGTATATGGTAGTAGTACTTTCTTTGATACTTATATTTCGTGATGTTGGCTGATAATTTTTTAGAAACGTGCTAGGACGCGAACGTTCCCGCGCGGTTGCGGGGGCGCGACGCTACGCGTGGCCACACGATGAACATACAATGGCACAAGAAAAAACACAAAGAACCCAACAGAAAATGAAAAATGCCATGAAAAAAATGAAAAATATCCTGGCAATTTGTATTTACGTGAGCTTCGAGAGACTTAGGAGGACACATTTTCTCCTTAAATTTTAGGAATTTCTAAGATCGGACATGCATTTTGAACCGCAGACAGTAGTATTTCATCCGTTTTAAAATACATTCACTCAAGTTTACTACTAAAAAAAGTCTAGATATATTTTATTCATAAATCTAAAATATTTTATATTTTGGAACAGAGTAGTAGGTAACCGGAATGAAGCCTTTTGTGTCAGCACTCAGGAGCTAGCACAAGCAGATCATTCAGATCAAGAGGTACGATGTACGATCGTTCAGACCAAGAGGTACGATGTCAAGGACATGATAAAAAAGCTCGTGTAGAATCTATCCCCCGATTGGTTCATGATCGACCTGATGTACCTTCCCCACCAGAGACTTAACCAAGCCATGGCTGGATCGATCAAAGCCGCTAGTAGCTCTCCGTTGTCTCTTCCCAAAGCCAAGGAAAGCACGGCCGGATGGACGGACCCGTCATCCTCCTCCTCCATTGACAGATGCTTCTGGCGTCCGTAATCATCATCATGCTTACCAGAGACAGCACAGCCTATCAGATCCAACAGCCTCCCCGTTCAGGCCACTGGCGCGCGGGCCAGTCGGTCGTGCTCAGGCCTTGCGCAAGCTTTACTGTTACTCAAAAGCAGAGGAGGAAAGATGGGTCTGTGATGGTGCGGTGGTTGCTTCGAGCTTGCACCATTTCTTTGCGACCGTCCGGTGCGCTTTTGAACTATTTGTTAGTGATCTCGACCGCCGACCCTCCCGCCTTTATATACGTACGTCCGGCCGCCGGGATCCGTCATCGATCGATCTCACCACCGCAGAACCAGCTAGTCCAACAACTCCGGCCATCTCTTTCTTTCCCTGCCTTGTCGCGGAGCCATGGCCTGTGCGTGCGCAAACGGGGTGGTGTTCGACGCCAACCTGCTCCGGAACAGCGCGCTGGAGGAGGGGCTGGCCGGGTGGGCGGCGCTGGGCGCGTGCACCGAGCTGTCGGCGCACGACGAGGAGCCGGCCAACGTCCCCACGGAGACCATCAACGACGTGGCCGACGACTACAGGCCCAGCGGGCGGTACATTCTGGCGAAGGGCCGCGCGTGCGAGGAGGACGGGCTCTGCCAGGCGATCCCCGGCGGCGCGCTCAGGCCGCGTGTGACGTACCGGGTGGCCGGGTGGATCAGCCTCGGCGACTGCGCCGATGCGGAGGCCGTGGTGCGCGTCAACATTCGCCTGGGCGGCGACGCCGAGGAGGAGTGCTTGGTGGTCGAGGGCGGCGCGGTGTGCGCCGAGAAGGGGAAGTGGACGGAGATCAAGGGCGTGTTCCGGCTCAAGGCGAGCCCGCCGCTGTCCGGCGCCGCGGTGCACGTCCAGGGCGCGCCCGCCGGCGTCGACGTCAGGGTCATGGACCTCCAGGTGTTCGCCACCGACCGCAAGGCCCGCTTCAAGAAGCTCAAGAAGAAGACTGACAAGGTAAGCCCAGCTCTCACATCGCGTGATCTACCGCTTCACAACCACTCCATAAATACCAGTAGTCGCGATCGATGCTCTGTTTTGGCTGAGACGTTATCACCTAGCTAGCTTTGACACCAAACTGCATCGTATGACTTTGTATGCAGGTGCGCAGGCGTGACGTGGTGCTCAAGTTCGCCGACGCGGGGGCGTCGTCGGCGGTGTCCGGCGCGTCGATCCGGGTGATGCAGATGGACACGAGCTTCGCGTTCGGCGCGTGCATCAACCCGGCGGTGATCCAGGACCCCTGCTTCGTGGACTTCTTCACCAAGCACTTCGACTGGGCGGTGTTCGAGAACGAGCTCAAGTGGTACCACACCGAGGCCGTCCAGGGCCAGCTCACCTACGCCGACACCGACGCGCTGCTCGACTTCTGCGACCGCTACGGCAAGCCCGTGCGCGGCCACTGCATCTTCTGGGCCGTCGACAACATGGTGCAGAAGTGGGTCAAGGCCCTCGACAACGACCAGCTCACCGCCGCCGTCCAGGGCCGCCTCACCAGCCTCCTCACCCGCTACGCCGGCAGGTTCCCGCACTACGACGTCAACAACGAGATGCTCCACGGAAGCTTCTTCCAGGACCGCCTCGGCGAGGATGTTAACGCCTTCATGTTCAAGGAGACCGCCAGGATCGACCCCGGCGCCGCCCTCTTCGTCAACGACTACAACGTCGAGGGCGGCATGGACCCCAATGCCACCCCCGAGAAGTACATCGCGCAGATCAACGCGCTCCAGGAGAAGGGCGCCCCCGTGGGTGGCATCGGCCTGCAGGGCCATGTCACCAACCCGGCCGGCGAGATCATCTGCGACGCGCTCGACAAGCTCGCCACCACCGATCTGCCCATCTGGCTCACCGAGCTCGACGCGTGCGAGACGGACGTCGACCTCCGCGCCGACGACTACGAGGTCGTGCTCCGGGAGGCGTATGCTCACCCTGCCGTTGAGGGGGTCGTCTTCTGGGGGTTCATGCAGGGCCACATGTGGCGCCAGGACGCCTGCCTCGTCAACTCCGACGGCACCGTCAATGACGCCGGCGAGAGGTCCGACACACACACACTGACACACGCTACTAATATATTTCTGTTCTTGCCATCGATCTGGATGCATGTTCTAATCTGCGACGTCACTGACTGCGCAGGTTCATCAATCTCCGGCGTGAGTGGACGTCGCACGCGCGCGGGAAGATCGACAGCGACGGAAACTTCAAGTTCAGAGGGTACCATGGCTCCTACATCGTGCAGCTCGCGACGGCCACGGGGAAGATGCACAAGACGTTCAGCGTCGAGAAGGGGGACACGCCTCTCGTGCTGGATATGGATGTGTGACTGACGGTTAATGCGGTTTTACCTCCTATATCCATAGTTTATAACTCTATACTGATACGAGTACACACACATTAATTTGATCCAATGTAACTGGAAAAAGGAATTGTACTGCCACATATAGAAGTTATAGTTTTAAAATTCTATATATCTCTGGGTATATATTGTACTACTACTTACTATGAGAAAAATGTAACTGAGGTATTGTACTACTATTGGTTAAAGTTATTGGAAAGCAATGAATAAAGTGAACGAGCTATTCCTCGTTATATAGAAATGTGGTGAATGATGTGGACTCTACTCTGCTTTGGTACTGAGATGGCTTCGTTTCTAAACAAAGACTTGGCGGCCTAATTTTGATCATATTTCAGCCTTGAGTTATGAAATTCAAATGACATGTCTGGACCTACACTTGAGTAGATTTCATGAAAGCTACCGAGGAATGGAGAATTTGGTTCAAATTCAACGGTGGTTGTCAGCGAGAAAAGTGCACCTAGTGCATGTGCTTTATATATGGCATCCTGTACACCCGAGGTAAAAACTGACAGTTGTAAGTCTTCCCAAGATACGTGAATAGTCTAGTAACCTCGAAAAAGGCTATTTGCCCCGCTTTATAAATAAAACAATATCCAGGTATCAGCCAGGCATACAACATAACTGACGCTAACTGCGCCAAAAAGGGAAATAAAAAGGTGGCAACGCTGGGGCCCCAGCATATCGTAGCCCATGAAAAAACTAGAACAAAAAGAGGCAAATACACCACCGAGCCCAGGACGAAGCAGACGCCATCAAGGAGGAGGGGCCACGAAGAGACCCGCCTGACCATGTAGTGCCTGGAGAGTGTTGTTCAGGTACTCCTTGTCCTTCCGCCTAGCTAGCAGGGACCACTGCTGAATAAAGCCAAGAAAAGAGAAAATGGAGTCAACGCGGGTACACGTGCTTAATCACCATCTTGTTGCGGATATTCCACAGGGTCCAGATCATGGCCGCAAACACTAGCCAACAGAGGTGACGCCTGCCTCTAGCATGGTTCGCCTCCGTTTTCAGGAACTCCCCCAGGTTCTCGGCGTGCCAGGATGGCCCCAAGACATCCCAGATGAAGCTCCAAAGAAACTAAGTTGCAGGGCAAGAAAACATATTATGCGTACAGGTTTCTGTCGTCCCACATAGGGGACATAACCCATTGCCAGGTCCGTTTCTCTTGGCAACCTCCATCCCTATGGGGAGGCGGTCGCAGAGAAGCTGCCAGACAAAGATCTTCTGACTAAGAGGGCAGGGCGCTTTCCAGAGTGGAGAGGTCCACCCCAACTCGGGTCCCTAAAATAGGGATCGATATGCCAAACCCATGGAGAACCCTCCTTGGAGGGACGACTTCCAGGAAACCAGGTCCCTTTCCTCAGAAAGGGAGGAAGGGAGAGAGCCCTGTAAACGGGCAAACTCAGCGGCCTCCTCCGTACTGAAGGTTCTCCGAAAAGGAATGTTCCAGAGACCACCTGGATCCATTTCTGCCACCAGCCCCAGAGGGGAGGCGCAAATGGCAAGCAGGGAAGCGAAGAACATGGAAAGAGGTACGTCCTCAAGCCAGGGGTCCAGCCAAAAACGCACTTCGCGACCGTTGCCCACCGAGAAAGAAGCCCCCCGACGAATGCCATGTTTGATGTCCTGGATAGCTCGCCAGAATTGGGAGCCCTCCCGACGTTCACGGGCAAGAAGGGGGCGGCCCCGCAGATACTTAGTTTTGATGAGTTGTAACCTTCAACATGAAGGCAATGTTGAAGCGGCGGGAGTCAAGGAGGCCTATGCCCCTAAGGATCTTGGGGGCGCAAAAGTCGGCCCATTTCACCAGAAACCACATACATCTAATCACTAAACCCATGGCATTTGCTTTACCTACCATGTCAAGACATCTTCGTTTTAAATTCAACTAGCACGGAGGGGAACATCGAGTATCTCTAAACATATTTTAGAGTTCTGTCAAAACTTATATTATGTGATAATAATTGATGTAATTCTGTAGTGAACATAAATATCATGGTAAATTAAATATCACTTGTGGTTTGATTATTCTTTTTTATTTTTGGGAGAATAGTTAGTGTTGGCATAGAAAAAAACTTATCGATGGAGGCTATATGTGACTTTTGTACGTACGGATATTAGATAAGAACGTAGAATTATATTTACATTGCAAGCTAAGAATGAAGTTTTTATTTGATGTTACTTGTGAAGTTAAAACTCAAATTATGCTCACCTAATCTTTATCCGTTCCTATATTAACCAGTTGATGCTGTGCACAAGAGCATATATCAGTTTACATATTTTTTCCAATATAAAGGATGCTTTATTATTTCAAAATATTAAATATTACACCTGGTATTTGTATAACTGGATGCATACAACTGAACCATAAGCTGAAACATGAACACTAGAAGATAAAAGATGAAATACATAACCTATAGACTGCATGAAGCCTAAGTTGGAGGAGGACCGATCCTGAGATCATGCTTCCATCCATGTACGAAGAAAGTAGCCCTCTTCGTGTCCTCTGAGCGCGCACACACCTCCGTAAATGGTCTTGATTCTCCACATGTTGTAGAGATGATCATAAATGGATTGTACCTGTGTACCGGTTATGTCTCCCAAGTGCAGGAGATCTATTGTAGTATCTTTCAGTTATCGAACCCACGAGGAGCTAAAGATATTTGTTACAAGTTTGACAAGTAAAACAATGAAAGATATGAAGGTTTGGTGTTTTGGGGTTTATAGTTTGTAGAAAAATAAATTACAATAAAGTAAATGCTCTGTTCAGACAAACCCAATCGTCTATGCAGCAAGAGGACAAGCTCAAATGTTTGTTCTTACGAAGGAGTTCCTTTAATCTCCTCCAAGCTTGAGGTCATGTTTGATTCAAAGGATTTATAAAGGAATTTTGTAGTATTCTTACTTATAGGATTTTTTCCTATAGAGACCATTTGATTCGAAGGATTGAACCCTTCAAAAATCCTATGAATTCCTTTCCTATAGTATAATCCCATAGGATTTCTAACAAGAGGTTAGACCTCTTGGAAAATTTTCTATGTGTCTATGACAACTATGCCATGTACTCAATATATCTACAAATTTTCTGTATTTTTCCTGTGATGCAATCAAACGACTTCTACAGCTACTTCCTGTGTTTTTCGTTCCTGTAGAATTTCACATGTCATGACATACCATTCCTGCAGTTTTACTATTTCCGTGCTTTTAAAATCCTTTAAATCAAACATGTCCTGACTCATACTTTCTCCAACATGAGGCCAAAAATTATAAATATAACAACGGTCATTATAAGCCTCCATAGGAGTACAATATTTAAGATAGAAAGCCTTTTTCATATATTCCCAATCAAGATGGTATTCTTAATCTAAGGGTTTAAACCATTTGCGAGCATCACCAGAAAGAAAGAAATATAGTAACTTCCTTTTTCACTTCATCTTCAGAGATATCAGAAAGTTTAAATGAAAAACATATATCCTCAATCATCTGCAAATGATTTGGGCAATTTTACTTCCATCCCTTAAAAAAGCTTGTTTCATAACCATTTTAACATGACCAATTGGAATTTCATACTCCCTTTATGGCTCAGGAGATTTATGAACATTTTCCTTACAGAGTGAACATAGTTAAACAAACAAATCTTCATGACTTCAGAAGCCATAGTAGCGGTAATAAAGTAAAATAGTGAATAGTAAAAAACAGCTTTCAAGTTCCCTTACCAAATGAACCTACCAATAGTGCAACACTCGTCGGCAACGGTGCCAGAAAAGTATCTTTATGTCTCTCAAGTGTAGGAGATCTATTGTAGTACCTTTTAATAAATAAAAGATTGTCGAACCCACGAGGATCTGAAGGTATAGGTTAGTAAGTTTGATAAGTAAAACAATAAAAGATAAAAATGATTGGTGTTTTTTGGTTTATAGTTTGCAGAAAAATATATTGCAATAAAGTAAATGCTCTTTTAGAGAAAGCCCAATCCTCTATGCAGCAAGAGGTCAAGCTCAAGTGTGTGTTTTTATATGTGACAAACGTTCTTGAGGGTGGCATCGATTAACTTAGCATAAAGATTTCTAAACACTATGGTAAGTAACTAAGTATCTTGTCAAGTTTTATTCACTTTGGTCGAAGCCTAAAATAGGTGCTGCCATATACTTGTGGAAGTGCACCCCTAATGATTGGTTCTAAGGCTATTTTCATGTGCAAATAAAGGATTCATTAAGACATAAAGTCCAACCACATCATAAAGTTCCAAGGTCCCTGATCTAGACCCCCCTAATGCAACTCAAAGTCTCAAGACACGGTTTCTGTCATTCGGTCCCTCCATACTCTCCTAAATATACTAAAGTGCATCCCTATGATCTCATAAAGGTGAAGTAATATGCAGTCTATATTCTACCATCATGGAACCACATAAAAGATTAAAACTTAACCAAACACTCATTGCATAGTACATAAAAATCATAGCCAATTCATCCCGTTCCCTCATGAACATGGGGAACTACTCACAATGGTGAAACATGATATGGATTAGTGGCATATGGAATACAACACAATCTGAAAATATAACTTCATCAGCAAATAATGGCAAGTTACCAAGTAGAATCACACACAAGTCACTAAAATAATATCTAAGGTTTAATCTTATCAAAAAATATGAGGGGGATGATGTGGATCTTCGAGATGGAGATGGTTCTGATGTTGGGGATGATGCATCTGGTGATCGAGAAGCCTCTCCCTATGCAAATGAGGAGTGGTGATGACGATGGCTTCAATTCCCCCTCTCCACAGGCCTTGGAGCAACATGATCAGCCCTCTCCCGGAGTAGAAGAGGACTTTCGCCTCCGCCACCGCCTCTGTAAATCATGGAAAAATATGATGTAGGTTTTCTGATGATACAGGGGCATATGTAAAAAGGGAGAGCCGAGGTGACGCTTGAGGCCCGAACGGGTCTGGGTGGCATGGCCTAGTAAGGTGGCCGTGCCACCTGGCCTCGTTTTGCCCTCGTGGATCCACTCGCATGGTTCAATTTCCCAATGTCCTTCTCGTGATTAAAAACTTCCATGGTATTTTCCCTAGAATTAAAAACTTCTCGTGAATTAAACTTCCATGGTATTCCATCTAGGGATAGAAATTTTCTTTCAACTGCTTAACCTTTTTTGTAGTCTCTCATCGATGTATTTCCATTCAACATTAGTAAGTCTTTGATAATGTATCGAGATTCACAAGTAGCTAATCGGAAACTGGTATTGATCCAAATAATTCAGCATACTGGTTTGCATCATTTGAGCCTCTCCAAAACAAAACAATTAAGTCTGATAAAAAATTATTTTAGACCCGTGAGTTGCTCAAAAGCTGAAAAATTTAATTTTAGATTTCTTACTTTTTTAAGGGAATGTTCCATAAAGAGAATTGTATCGTGATTATATTAAAGGATATGAAGTCCACCATCAACAAGATGGGAAATCACCCCCACAATTTGACCATTATTTCTTGTATGCTCGATCATGATAGTTAACACATCATCCATTATATTGAATAGTATTAACAATAATGGGTCACACCTTGCCTCCATTATTTTTCTGTTTGAAAGTATCTGCCAACATCATCATTAATTTTAATGATCATAGTACCTATGACTATGAAATTATGGGTTAGAGCGCGCAACTCTGTAGAGAAGCCTTTCATTCTGAGTCCATTAGAGAAAACACCACTTGACTTTGACATATGATTTTTTGAACCCCATTCAACCTTTTCCGATTTAGTTCCTGGACTATTTTATGAAGAATTACTATCTCATCTATGATTTTTCTTGCTTTCGTGAAAGCAGTGATGATCTGTCACCGAGTTTAGCCTAAATTTCACGACTTTTTAACCCACGCAGCGTGAACCAGTATGGGACCAAGAGAGAGGCTCTTCCAAGAGAGAAACTAAATGTACGGACTTTTTCGTTGGTGTGTTTTGAGGTCAGTCTCTTTCGATCTATGTTGGTCATCTTCGGCGATAGTTGCTACTCTGGTGCGCTGGTCCTTTGGGGTCTTAGCATGACGACTTTCCGTCTGTCTACTACAATAAGCTCTAGTACAACAAGCTTTGCCCTACTCTGGTGATGGAGGGGCGAGGACGGCGGCGCGCCTTCGGCTTGTGCCAGTGTTTGTAGTCTTTGCTAGGTGGTATGTTGACCTATTTGTAATTTTTATTTCTTTTAGGACTCTTTGTACCACTGTTGATGATTATTAATAGATCGGTGAAATTTTGAAAAAAAATGTCACGACTTTAGTGTATACTTTTAAACTAACGTCAAGAAGTGTTTTACCGTTGTGTTCTTTCTACTCCCTCCGATCCTAAATAAGTGTCACGATTTTGAACTAACTCTAATTCAAAATGGCGACACTTATTTAGGATCGGAGGTAGTACCATTAATCAAATCTAGTTGCTCAGCGCGAAGGAATTCAAACAAGTCTAGAAGATCATCAGATTTGGTGACAGCTGAAAAGCTCGTTCTAGACGTGTTTTCTCTCTCTCTCTCTCTCTCTCTCTTATTTTGAGGCACTTCGACACAGCACATATATACCATAGCTAGCCTGTGTTTAAACGTCTTTTGAGACATGAAGACACATGTTCGACGGCGCACGGAAACGATTTATTGAGCTACTAGCAAGATATGAAGTTATTGCGATTTTTTGCGGGTGCATGATCGATGATCGTTCGGCGCATTAATCAATTTCTCGTGGACGTACGTGTTTCCATGCTTTAGAAGCGACCATGCGTTTAGGTCCTCGATATATATCTTTGGGTCGGCATGGACGCATGCATGGTGACGAGCATGTTGCTTGTGCCGTCAAGATTGATGAACGGACGTCACGGATCACTCCGCGCGCGAGAGTCGTCGTTGAATATAATGTGCGCATGCCTTGGCCGATTTTTGTAGCTTCACGCATGGCCTTGCGACTTACTAAAACTCGATCGATGGTCGATCCGATCGAAGGGCAAATCTCTAATTCAAAGTGGAGATGCCCATCACGTATGCCTCCAATGGTGAGAGGTGAAACACTCTGTTCACATATCTCACAAAGGATACGCGAATCTCGTGCTAGTATATGAAATCATATCTTGTACTCTAGGTGTGTGTACCATCATGGGTCAAGATCGAGCACATTCTGTACTTCCAAGAGAGAAAGACTTTGGGAAAGCACATGTGTACGGCTACTAGCTAGCTAGCTAGGTTGTCGTTAATTAATTATCTTACTCCCTCCGTTTCAGTTTACAAGGCCTACGCGTATATCTAGGTTATCAATTTGACCTATATAATTTGAATTATATAATATAAAAATTATATCATTGGAAAATACAAAGTCTAAAGTTTCCGGTGATATATTTTTTGTAATATATACATCATACTAAGTTGCTTAATTTGGCGACATAGAACTACGTGCAGGACTTGTAAACCGAAACGGAGGGAGTATGACCCATCACATTCGCATATATGCTCGCAAAATATATTATATTAGGACGCATGCACTGGCGTACCAACGACCGAAGGAAAGGGTTTGAGCAACTTTTACTCCTCCTCCGAAAGCCACCCAAGAAAACGATGGGAGTTGGGAGATGCATGCTTAGATTTTGCTAATGATCTCATTGCCGTAATAATCAACCAAATTATGTTGTTGAGATCGCAGGCTCCACATGTCGGCGACACGGTCCGGGCGGCACGGCGTGATCGACTAATGCTGCGTTGCCCAAACTTGAGTGTTGCACAAAAGATGGCGAGAAAGATATGGGTTAGGTAGCCCAGATTGGCAAATAATAGCATCATGGGGGGTGCAGCTTCCACTAGAGCTAGCTAGCTAGCAACGGGGGTTTATGACACCTTTTCCCTATGTCGCCATGGATGTGGATGGATGGCCGGCCAAACCGCCTATAAATTGCGCCCCCCTGCATGCCCATGATCCCTCACTCACCACCCCCCAAACAACAACAACATCTATCATCGACGGCAACAACACGTTTCGCTTGTGTGCTCGATCGATCCTGCGATCGACGTCGTCCCTCGCTCCGGTTCATCGACATGGCATTCGCTGAGGTATGTGATCTAGCACCTCTCTTATCGTGTCTATAAGATTGCAATACTCATGCACATGAGCCATGATGCATTTCTTGGATTTTATCAAAACATATGTATTTCTTGGATGAAATCTTTCAAAAAAAATGCCATGATGGGCACTCTATCTCATGTGCAATCGTCAAAGTTGGGGAGTCATAACAGTGTCCGCGTGAACTCGCCGTACCAAATGTGTGTTCCAAGTTAGTTGTCACGCATGCCTGTTGTTTTCCTATCGATATATACATGTTCCCCATCTTTAAAGCCAAGCAACTGTTGGAGCAAGCTAAGGTCTGGTTACACATGTCGTGCGTGCATTGCATGGCTGTCCGATCCGGACAAGAACATGGCATCAGATCAGATCACGCCTACTACCGTGCCAGGATTTCTCCAACCACATCGATCGGCACTGTAAAGCCTGCACGATAAAAATAATTTGTTTCCCTTTCGTTCTTTCCCAAATGCCACCGTGCACGACATGCTTCTCGAAATTCTCTTGTGTGATACTAGTAATGTATACAAACGCTCTGTGCTCGTGTGTTCCGTTGGAATGAATGTATGTTCGTCCGTGCAGGAGGAGGTGGCACTGGCGATGAAGATGATGGCGGACGAACAGGCGGCGGCCAGCGGCATGAAGGTCACAGAGGACAGCGGCAGCGAGGAGGAGGCGGCAGCCGACCCCGTGAACCTGCTCTGGTTCGGCGGCTCGGAGAATCCCGAGGGCGACCTGGCCGGGTGGGCGCCGACCGGCTCGTCCGCGCTCACCGCGCACGTCGACACGGCGCCGCCCCCGCTCTCGGCCACGGCCGAGGACGTGCCGGGCGAGTGCAAGCGGAAACCGACAGGCCGGTACGTCCTAGCAGCGCACCGTGCAGACGAGAAGGACGGGCTGTCCCGGGAGATCTCGCAGGACCCCAAGGCCAAGGTCACGTACCGGGTGACCGGGTGGGTCTCCGTGGAGGGCGGCCCCGACGGCGGCCACCCAGTGCACGTGGAGGTCCGCTCGGGGCAGGGCTCGGGGTTCGGCGGCGGGGTGGTGCTGGCCGAGGCGGGCAAGTGGGCCGAGATCAAGGGCGCGTTCCGGGTGGTCGACGACCAGCCGCGCCGCGCCGAGGTGTACGTGCACGGCCCGCCGGCCGGGGTCGACATCAAGGTCATGGACCTGCGCGTGTGCGCCGTGGACAGGGTCGCCAGGCTGCGGCACCTCAGGAAGAAGACGGACAAGGTGCGGAAGCGCGACGTGGTGCTCAAGTTCAATCCGTCCGCGGCGGACGCGGCGGCGTCGGGCGGCGTGAACGGCGCGTCCATCCGGGTGGTCCAGGTGGACAACGCCGTGCCGATCGGCGCGTGCATCTGCAAGGCGGCGGTCCAGAACCCGGCCTTCGTGGACTTCTTCGTCAAGCACTTCAACTGGGCCGTGCTGGAGAACGAGCTCAAGTGGTACTACACGGAGGCGAACCAGGGCCAGGTGAGCTACGCCGACGCCGACGAGCTCATCGCCTTCTGCGACCGGCACAAGAAGCCCGTGCGCGGGCACTGCATCTTCTGGGCGGTGGAGAACTCGGTGCAGCCGTGGGTGCGCGCGCTCAACCCCGGCCAGCTCAAGGCCGCCGTGGAGTCCCGGATCAGGAGCCTCGTCTCCCGCTACAACGGCAAATTCCCGTGCTACGAGGTGAACAACGAGATGCTCCACGGCAGCTTCTTCCGGCAGCGCCTCGGCGACGACATCGACGCGCACATGTTCCGGGAGACGGCGGCCATCGACCCGGCGCCGGCGCTATTCGTCAACGACTACAACGTGGAGAACGCCAACGACCCCAACGCGACGCCGGAGAAGTACGTCGCGCTGATCACCGACCTGCAGAAGCGGGGCGCGTCCGTGGGCGGCATCGGGGTGCAGGGCCATGTGACGCTCCCCGTCGGCGACGTGATCTGCGACGCGCTCGACAAGCTGGCGGCGACGGAGCTCCCCGTGTGGATCACGGAGCTGGACGTGTCGGTGGCGGACGAGGGGCTGCGCGCCGACGACCTGGAGACGGTGCTGAGGGAGGCGTTCGCGCACCCGGCCGTGGAGGGGATCATGCTCTGGGGGTTCATGCAGGGCCACATGTGGCGCGACCATGGGCAGCTGCTGAACGCCAACGGCACGCTCAGCGAGGCCGGCCGCAGGTTCGTCGGGCTGAGGACGGAGTGGACGTCCCACGCGCGCGGGAAGGTGGACGCCGACGGCAACTTCAAGTTCAGGGGGTTCCACGGCAAGTACGTCGTGGAGCTGGCGGCCGGCGCCGGCGGCAAGGTCAGGCGAGCCTTCGACGTGCAGAAGGGTGACGCACCGCTCGTGCTCGACATGAACCTATGAACGACCGACTCGATAGATACACGTGGACATGTAGTACGTGCGTGTGATACAAATTACTGCTAGTGTATTGGCTATATTGGGATTGGGATGATTTATGACGTAAGCTAGGTAGAAGAGATTGGACTATATATATGTTTTGCCACTAGGCATGATTTATTCGGAGTGTGCAAAAGGGATGGTATTGTATTTGTTACATATACATTTGCAGTAAATAAAGAACAGATTTATCGGTTCATTTAGTCATGTTAGTAATTAAGTTTTTTTTTGAAAAAGATCCAGACCTATTTCATGAGTTCACAAGAAGTACAAAGCACCCAAACATAATACAAATTACATCGAGGTTCTTGGACCACCTAACGACCACTACTATCGCCAGAGCAAACGGCGACACGCCGCTGTCGTTGCTCCCTTACGGGAGCCGGCCTGGCGTTATTGATGACAGCCAGGAAGTCTTCGTGCACGTGCTCCTAAGGACCAGCGCCCTAGAGCTGAAGTAGTCGCCATTGGACCCTTGAATTGATCTGAAACCTGTAACACCAAACCTAAAACACACGTAGACTGGACGAGATCCACCACTACATGGAAGTGGTGACCAGACGAATTCCTGCCCTCCTCAACGCCAGCGGCAAGATCATCGCAAATGAGGTGGAAGAGGTGACGGGTATACCTTATTCTTGTCCTGCTCAACGCCCCATAGTCACCATAGCGTCGATGCCGGTTGACCTAACTCTAACTTTAGGGACCTTCTACAACGCCGAGCACAGGTCCGAGGTCCCCACCCCCTCCAGTCGCTGGAGCGACAAGCAGAGGAGGCGGGGACCCGTCGATTTCCAAACGTAGACGACGAGGACAACGTAGATTGCGGCGGTTTAGGATTTTCACCCTGTGTTAGTAATTAAGTTGGTGCACAAGCAAGTCCAACTAAAAGCACTAGTATCGAGCTGGTTACGGTCTAACACATGGATAAAAACGGATCGGATGCGGATTAGACAGTTCCATTCCTACATTCATTTTTGTATTTCAAAATGGATATGCATGTAATGGAATACCGGCGAGCGGAGCTGATCTTACTCGGATACATACGTGGACCGGATGTTTAGTCAATTCGGATCACCTATACCTCCGTGACAATTCGAGAGAAAGCAAAGTCCATTTTTTTGCACTATGAGACAATAGAGTTTTTGAATGTAGTTAGTTTATGAATATAGTGTTTATTAGAGGATACGTTCACTTTTTTTTCTTTTCTCCACGCATCATGTTTTTTCTTTTCTTTTTTTAGTTTTTTTCTTTTCTCCACGTCTCATTATTTCACATATTCTTCTTTTGAAATCTATTAGAATCTTTTTATTTTTCTTCTTTCTCCTCCTCGGTACGCCTTTAATTTTTTGTAATATATTTGTTATTTTTTTAGCTATTGCATTATTTCTTATTGATTAATTTTCATATGTACTTATAATTGTACTAATATTCTAATTTATAATTTGTTTCTAATAAAATTTGATTTTTGTGATCACTTCTATTATTTTGTTTCGGGTGCACTAAATAGTTGTTGTATTTAAACTAAACTTTTTAAAATCCGTAATCATGATTTTTCTGTGGACAATAAATATAGCTATCATCGTTTGTTTTAGAAGCAATATCTTTTTAGCTATTGTATTTATTTGATTTCACATAAAGCCGTTGTTTTTTCTAGGTACATAATATTTGGATCCAATTAGGATAAAATTTTCTTTTGTAACTGTTTTTATTTTATAATTTTTAATTAAATAATTTGGACCCATTGTGCAACAAAGATAAATATATTTATACTAAACTTTTGTATCTCTTCGTAACTTAATTTCTATATCATATACTAAAATAGGTTAATAGTCTGCTGCCCAGGGGATAGCTGCCCCCCTCCTAGATGCACGCCATGTCATGCGCTGAGATACGTACGTAGTAACCTTAAGATAAGAAGTATCATTAAGCAGTCTGTAATAAAGCTGACATGACACAGTAAAAATATTTTCAAAAGCTGACACGGTACACAGGAGAAAACAACTTCTCAATATACATGTACTTTGTTTAGTTTTGATTCATATGGACTGATACGCAGTTGCAGGTTTTTGTTTTTTGTAAGCATGCATGGCCAGCGCATGCATGGCAGAAAGCAGCTAGTGCTATTACATAATTTTGTCTGAAAGCATATGTACTGGCTGGAATAGAAACTCGCATGTACCAAGCAAATCATCGGTCTTCCGATAATCTAGTAAATATACATCCGAAGGCGATCTGAAGTAAGGCCTTCTAACGTAAGGCTGCCTACATATGCTTATTACATGCTTGAGCTAGTGGCTTGAGCTAGTAAATATACATGCTTATTATAAAGAATATATATGTATATATTATGTATGTGTATGTTGTCATGTATATTTAATATTATTAAATATATTGGTAGAGTTTTCCAAATCATTTGGCCTAAAAATATCTTACTAGTGGTTTGCAGTGTATGATTATGTAAGCAAATTTGTACAAAAGTATGGAATACTAATTGACCTAAATGCATGATTAAGTTTTCTATGGTAAAATGACCCCTACAAGTTATAATGGGTTTAATAATATGTTGAGAATTGGTTGATCACCAGCTATGCGGTTATTATTGAAAAGCATTGCTGATGCTAATCACCAGCAAAGATAAAAACATCGCTTATGACATGAAGTTAAGAATCGACATATGGCTATGGCGGGAAAAAATACACCTACCTTTTTTCGTCCTTAGCCAACAAGCACAAATTCTTTTTGCCCTTTCTAGCACTAGGCTAATAAGCCCCTCAATCCACTCCATCTAATGCACTCCATCACCACTATTGTTCTATCCACTAAACTTGTCAGTTCTAGCATCAATGATAGAGTAAATAATTTGCACCAATAAATATTTCAGGATCAACCAACTTACAAAATTGAATAGAATAATTTATATCATAAACTAGGTTCAACCATCGAAGGTATAAAAGGATGATCATAATCATGTAGGGAAGGGTATATGATCTATAGATAGTGACATGGAGAGATATGACACAAGCTACAACTACAAACACATAGTATAGAAGGCGAGCTACTCCCTATTCATGATGGAGAGCAAGGCGCTAATATATCTAATAAGTGGTTCAATCCTTAATAACTAATTATTTATCATTTAAACCCTAATAACCTAATGATTAACCTATATTGTCCATTTACACAAAACGTTTATTTAGGTTCGAATCCAGAAGATAAACGGTTACTAACCAAATCACATCGTGAGATGTTAGACATGTATTCTGCCTAGACTGGTGTCTAATATGGTATAGTATACCAATTGGATACGGTAGTTGTTGTATACCGCACGCGGTCTTCTCTATTCTTTTTAACACCAAACCCAATCTCATACACCGGCATCAGTTCCTACCATAGTCAATTTACAATTTTATCGATCCCGCGTCTTAGGGTTTAGGGTTTATGGTTTAAGGACTTATTGTACATCCACGTTCTAGACATGAGGGAGGGTGTTGAAATAAATTCTCTAGCCCTTTTAATCGGTTGTGACTTTTGGTTGCATTAGATAGCGCACGAATTCAATAGCTACAAACTAGTATTTTGGGTGTGTTAGGTATTTTATATATAAAGCCAACAATAGCAACCATAATTTGATACTCACAGCCCACTAGATCAAAGCGGGAAGTTCAAAATCTAGGCCAGGTAAGTAATGACCTCGGACACAAGGGGGCGAAAAGTAGAGTCCAACATCTAAACCTTGTCGAGAAGTCTCATAACCGCCCCTAGCGCCGGCTCCAGCAGAAACTTATCCTCTGGTGTCACCAAACATAGTTAGTAAGTATATTTTTTTGAGGGAAAAACATAATTAGTATATATAGATTGCTGTATTGCACTTCAGATGGATGGTTATCTTCATTCCGTAGTAAGACTACTCCGAGTCGTCGCCCTGGCCCAACCTATATGTGTCATGGGCCGGCTTTGTCCCCCTCCATCACAGCTGGTGTACTTACCATTTACTACTCAACTTGTTTGTTGAACTGACAGCGAGATGCATTTCCCTTTTCTATGACTTTTCTAGATAAATTTTCTTGTTTCCGGTAGCCGGAAATTAAAAGAAGCGAGGATGGAAAACAGGCCGAGCATTTGTTTCGCCAAGTGCTAAGACGGCATTGATCTACCATGGATATACGACTGGGTCGCCGAACAAAAACCAGGCCGGACTGCGCGCGTTCAGTACGAGGCTACGTAACTACCAATGCAATGTATTAAGCCGCCTCCCTCCATCGTGTATTCGTGTGCCTACCAATGTATGCACATGCATAAACACGGCTATTTTCTATTTTTATGCTGGCTGTCATGCTTAAGCTAACGAATGTTGTCATTGTTTAGTGCCTCCTTTCCATGTACGCAGTGGCGGCGGGCCCACGAGTACAAAATTGTGATGTCAATTCAAAGTTGTGATGTCAAATACATATACTTGTATGGATTTTGTATTTATTTTTTCTGCATGCATGAGTTTGCCAAAATGCTGACTACACAGAAGGGCCATGGCTTCGCCACTGCATCTATGGCGTAAACAAGGGCGTATTCATACTTTTTTTCTCGGCCGGTATTTCTGGTATATATCGAAACCGGTTTTCCAGGTTACCACCCAGAAAAAACTATACCGGACAAAATTTACCATCATTACAAATTTTGCTCAAAATTAAAGAATTTGGATAAATTTGGATGAATTTATAATTAGGCTTGTAATATCTCAGTCAGTATTGTGGCCGGTATGTCCGAAAGCGGATATATTGTTGCCCACCGGTATATTTTCCGTACCACCAAGAGAAAAAAACCTGATGGAGATCATCATCACCATCACGTTTGCACACTCATGCAGCGTCTATCCATGACCAAGTTACTGATGTTCAATACCAAGAGTGTCACATCCGGTACAGCGCCATTAATGGGAACATTGTCTCTCATTCGAAAAATAACCCCTTTTCATAAGACACACGAAAGCATATGGCTTGGGGTTTGATACCTGATACACTTACTAGCTTATTCTATTTTTGATTTTGTTGTTTCAATATATGTTGGAATAAACCGCTAGCCATTTATACGGAACAAGCCGTATGTCGAGCGTGAAACCAGTCTCGCGTAAGAGTACGCGTAAGGTCGGTCCAGACCACTTCATTAATCAATACTGCGATATAAACAAATATATGTGAGAGGATACCAATTATAAAATCAAAGCCCACATGTTATAACTCGTGTCTACCCGGACTAGCAGTACTACGCATAGATTGGCTCTAATACAACTGTTTGGGTTCGATGACAGAAAACAAAAAATTCCTACGAATGAAACCCTAATGTCAGAATTTATCTACTAGTAATGCCGTAACGAGAGGGGATACGGTATTCATATCTTTGAAGAGAGAGCGTGGTTAACATGCCGTGAGGACGTGGTTGATGAAGTCGTTCTGATGCTGGCCTCGAGGTCACGAAGTTAAACGGCTCAACAACTCCTAGCGCCGAAAGCACGGCGTCGTCCGAGAGAGTCACACACGTACGATGCTTGATGACGACTCCCGATTCTCCTCGATCTAGTCGAGATTGCGGAAGTAGATCTCCCGGCTCCGAATCCCACAGCGCGACGGCGCTTCGCGGTGAAGAACTCCTCGCTCGCACAACTCTGACAAGGGGGCCACGATCGCAAGAGGGAGAAAATAGACAGGCTACACAGGTTTTTTCTTTATTTTATTGTGTGTTTTAATCCTTCTATGGGCACCTCTATATATAGCCTACTGCAGCGTGGCGGCGGGGGGCTTTACGTGCCTGATTTGGGTTCGGCCAGGCTCGTCTAGGCCTGGTATGCCCTTGTTGTCTTGTCCAGTTGGCTACTGCGACATCGGTGGAGGTAGTTCCCTCCCACGTGGCTGCCACGCTGCTACCCCAATTACTGATGTTTTCCGTTTTCTGTCCTCTAGGCCCTATAATGGTACACAGTGAGATTATGATGGTGGCGTCAAGATCCTAGTGGCGTGTGTTGGTGCGTAGCGTTGATGGGTGGAAGGCTATAGAGCGTTCATGGTAGTGGTTTTTTGGGGGTCGGGTGAAATCCTTGTCGGTCTTCCGACACCGACGGGTGACACCTGTGGGTGTCGCCATTCCTTTTTGAAGGGTGTCGGGTGTACACCTTCCCCACTCACCTTCGCGTAAGAGGGAAACCCTAGGACTTGTCCGGACAGCAGCATCGTCATCGTCGCATTCCCGCTTGAAGGAGCTGCTTAGTACGCGCCGTTTTAGAGTTATAGGAGCATGGTGGGACATTTTCGGATTATGCAGCGGTTGTGAGCCATCTTCGTTTCGTTGATGTCCGTGGATAGGTTTGTTTTGTTTTTTTAGGTTTGGACTTGACTGTGATGAGGCCCTCGCAGTCTGTTTCAAGGAGTAGCCCGTAAGCATGACTAATCGTGTTGCCAAACAGGTTAACTATATCTCTTGCAGTGCAGCTGTCCACAGTTGGTCGCGCCTATACTCTAGAAAGTCTTGTGCTTCAAACGCTGAAGTACCTCCAAAATGTTGAAGGTATGTACTGCTTCTATAAATAGAGTTAACTAGGGGCTCTTGCTGATAGAAAAGCAGCTAGCTGCCTAGCAAGCTCTAGTATATATACTACTCCTATTGTACTGTTGTACGTAGAGATAGAGCAGGCATGGCAGTCGAAGTGACGGTAGCAATGGCGGCCTCACTTATTTTTCTTCTTCTTCTTCTTCTACCTCTGGCCAAGGCGACTGTCTCCTCGGCTGCCATCCCACCGACTCCCAAGACCATCAAGTTCATTGCCAAAGATGTTCGTACATCCATCAAGGAGTCTGCCATGGATTACATGGAACTTTAGTCTTCAATCTCTCCGTGGGGACCTCGCCGCAGACCATCCCCGTCGTCATGGACATCACCACCGAGCTCGTGTGGGCGCAGTGCGAGCCCTGCCCCACGTGCGCCAGGTTCACCCCGCCAGCGACGACGCCCACTTTTCTGCCGAACAACTCCGACTCAGTCGACAGGGTCGGCTGCGCTTCCAAGACCTGCCAGCGCATGATCCCCGGCGACCACGGCTGCGACCACGACAGCGACCTCTGCCGGTACTCGGAGGACTTCTACGGCGCCGCCAACACGTCCGGCTTCCTCCTCACCGATACATTCAGGTTCGGGACGGCGACGTCCGCCGCTGATGTGGTATTCGGCTGCAGCTACGACATCATGGAGACGGACCTCGGCGGCGCCTCTGGCTTCGCCGGCTTCGGCAGGGGGGCCCTCTCCCTCGTGTCGCAGCTCAACATGTCCACCTTCACCTACTTCATCGCGCCTCTCGACGACCCTGCCAGCAAGAGCTTCGTCAGCTGGAGCTGGGGCGCCGACGACGACCTCGACATCGCCTCCGTGACAGGGGCCAGCACGCCCCTGCAGGAGGCCGCAGAGAACCAGAACCCTCACCTGTACTACGTCAAGCTTACCGGCGTGCAGGTCGACGGCCAGCTCCTGAGCGCCATCCCGGAGGGGGCCTTCGACGTCCAGGCCGACGGCTCCGGCGGGGTATACCTCAGCACCACCCTGCCTGTCACCTACCTCGAGCAGGCAGCGTACAGCGTCCTTAGACGGGAGCTTGTTAGCAGGCTCCAGTCGGAGGGCATGGCTCCGGTGAACGCCGCCGGCGACCTCCGCCACCTGTGCGTCCTCACCAAGGACTTCACCAACGGCAAAGTTCCCAGGCTCGCGCTCGTGTTCAACGGCACCGACGCTGTGATGGAGCTCAAGGTGGAGAACTACTTCTTGGCGGTGACCGGCGGTCTGACGTGCCTCACCATACTGCCGTCGAGGTCCGGGTCTGTCCTGGGCAGCCTCCTTCAGGCCGGCAGGAACATGACGTACGACATTCGCGGCGGGCAGCTCATGTTCCAGACGGCCGCGATCAAGGCCGAGGCGGGTGGTGCTCCAACGACGACGCCGGAGCGGGTGTCGCTGCTCATGATAGTGGCCACTCTCCTAGTGCTGTTGCTCCGCCCCGGAAGCCTTCTCTAACACGGATCACCGTCTAGTAATCTTTGAGATTCGTCATGTGCGCGTAGCTGGTGCTGCTGCTGGCTTTAGCCGAGGGCAGCAAGGAGGCAAGGGGGAGCAGCAGCAGCGATAGCAAGGGGGCTCTTTTTTTTAGGGAATACATCAACTTTATTAATTCACAACACTTAAAGTACAATCATACTCAAGGCTGTGACTAAGAAACTCAGGGCAAAAATCTAGCCAGTATCTAAATCCTGGTCGCATCGCATGCAAAACGTGCACACTCTCATGGGCAACAACATTGGTAGATCCACCAACAAAACAAAATTCAAAAGTTTCAAAAGAAGAAAGAACATCCTAAATCTCACTAGAAACAGGAGCAATCATCAGAGACCCGCTGAGTATGTCTCTCCTTCCAAAGCTTCACCAATTCTTGACAATCCATTTCGCAAATAATTCGGCCGAGGCCTTGCTGACTAGCAAAGAGCACAACATCTTGAAAATCTACTGTATCAAACCATAGAGATAGAGGATCAGATATATCCTGGTACAGCCGACACCAAAGCCCCTATAAACCCATGCGTATCTCGTGCAACTCCAGCACCTTCGGCTAAACCCTGATTCACACGAACCGCACCATCCGTTTTCATTTTGATCACTTCCGGCCCCGGCCATTGCCAAATACACGGTGAACTTCTAATCTTTGTCTTCCTTCTTCCTTATTCTCTAAACATCCAACCTTGTTTAGAGAACTTTGTTTTTCATTACAACTTTGTTTTCCGAATGTGGAAGTAACCAAATATGAATGTGGAGCAAATTTCACTTGAATACGCGCATGAATCGGAATGTTTACCCTGTTGGATGGCAAGAAACTATACCCCCGTAGCCTGAGCAGACCGCATTGAATCTGCACTGGGATCAGTGTGTCGGTTGCCATTTTACAAAGGACGGTAATTATTGCGGTAGTTACAACTAGAACTGTTGCACACCCTTCGTCACCACAGCTGTAGTTACAACTAGAACTGCTGTGCACCCTTCGGTTGCCATTGGCGTGTTTATTGCATAAATAATTAGGATAGTTACACTCTTAGAAAGAATAAATAAATTTACATTCTTTCTTCTGTAGATCGATACTCTTACTTATACATAGGTGTGTGCTACAACAATCCCTTGCACTCTGAGGAGCTGTAGTTACAACTAGAACTGTTGCGCACCCTTCGTCACGACAGCTGGCATGGAAAATGCAGCGCTCGTGACTGCAGTTGGTGATGAATCAGTTCGTCATCGAAGAATATGAGAGCGAGTGAAGAGAGTGGAAAGATGTGTGGCTAGGGTAGGAAAGACTGAGAGCGGCGAGAGAGTGGGGGATTTTATAAGCTGATTTGGGCCTTGTGGGCTGCTTCCATTGGCAAACAAAAATAAATTTTTCTGTTTGTGACAGCCCAATAACAACGTCGGAGTTTTTGATTGAACTGTTTCTGAATTATTTGGAAACAGACATTTACAATGACCGTTTCTAATGAGGTCGGCCTATCTATGGCTCATTCTTGGAAGGTCTCGTCGCGACGCGGGAATACTTTTAAATATGGGCTTTCTAGCAGTCGCTGCCATAGCACCGCTCTATACTAGTTCTGTTAGTTTTGGCGATGACAAAACGTGTACTGCCCCTTAAGCCCACGTTGAGGTAGGTGGCATGGAACTCCTCGTGCGTGATTCGGGATAGGAGTTCATGCCTAGGCTGAAACCCCCTCATTTTGCCTCCGCTAGGATAACTACTAGAGAATAAACAATGTATATTAGTTTTGCCTAATATTGGAGGGGATACAATCAATATATAACCATATACTGTAGTTAAGAAAATCTATGTGGGTGCGGGAGGGGGGCAATGTCCCCTCTCCTATCATGTTCAATTGTGTAGTTGATGTTCTCACTTGCATGTTTAGCAAAACATCTGCTAGTAATCTCATTCGAGGCATGCGCCGCCATGTGTGACCTAGGGAATCATCAGCCTTTGTTACAGTGATGAGACAATCTTGTTTGTTGGGAACGGTAGGAACGTTGCCAGAAACTTAAAATAGGTTTTCACCTCCTTTGAGAAAGTTTCTCGGATGAAAATTAATTACAACAAAAGTGAGTTGGCTCCAATCAATCTAGACCCTAAATATATTGAGTTCTCTAAAGATATCGTGGGTTATATAGTTGGTTCAGTCCCTATAAAATATATTGCATCCCAACTACACCATGATAATCTTATAGGCCAAAGTGAAAATACAAACAATGATACTATAGCCTTGAAAATTAGAAGATGTCATCCAATTTCGGAACAAGCATCAAGAAGGGGTCAACAATCCTCGGTAGAGAGGAAGAACGGGAAATATCAGTTTATCATATCTTCTACGATTCTTACATTATCATACACACATAGCGCTAAACCACTAAGTATAGAAAAGGGATTCTAAGGCATTGTATTGTATGCTTAAGAGGAGAGGAACACCAAATGTACTTTGCTGAATCCTAACCACTATGTAGCTTATTGGTACCATGATGACTAGAGTATAGGTTAAGGCATACTGTCACTGGGAAAAAATATAGGATAACCAGCCCTACCATAGAATAACTCTAATAGAGCCCGGGAGCCAGGCAACTCTTGTTTTTATTTTCAACTTCAAAAATTTGAATTCAAAAGTTCCGAATAATTCGTAAAAAATACTTGCATTAGCCAACTATGTGATCTAACATCGTGTACATCTTTACTAAAAAATATTTTGTATTTTAGGCTCAGAAAAATGATAAAATCGCACAAAAAGACAAAATGTCCACTTTAGTGCACTGTGTGGCACTGTTCACCAAGGACAAAAACTCAATTTATCATTTTTTCCGAGCCTAAAATATAAAGTATTTTGAGCTGAAAATGTACACGTTGTTAGATAACATAGTTGCCTACATGCGAGTATTTTTTGTCCGAATTTTTTCTGGAACTTTTGAATTCAAATTCGTGCTCCAATGCGTTGCTCTCGCCCTTCCATGCCGTAATTTTCAGTTCAAGATGAAAACAAGACAACAGCAGTGAGTCAAAGCTTTCATCCACTATAAAAGATTAAAACGGAGAGTTTAGAAAACTGCAGAGCAGAGTCATCATACAAATAACATTCCGAGACAGAGTCCAAGAGAACTGCAAGCAGACACAATGTATATAACAATCTGGAGTAGAGAGTTCAGAAAACTACAAGCTGAGACAATCTAAATTCTAAAGAGACCTCGGTGTTTCAGAAAACTGCAACCTGAGAGGATCACAGACACGTGCATGGTAACTCGAGTTCTACCAAAATTTCGGTTATACTACTACAGTACCAAGTTCAAATGTCACTAACATAACAATGCTCTGCAAAATTTAAGTGCAGAAAAGGGATTCCAGGGCCTTGTGTGCTTCTGAAGAACCATTTTGCTGAACCTTGAACAGTTCCGATCGCTAACTGTCACTGATGAACAGAAACAACAGCAGAAGTTTCAGATCAGAACCACATAAAAGTTTCAGACGAAAAATGCATGGGAAGTATGACAATTACCTTATCCTGCTTCTCCAAGGACAGAACAGCGACCACATCGGGCGCAAGCGAAGCACCGAGGTCGCCGTAGAATCGTCCTCTCCCGTCGGGCTCGGCCGAAGGACTCCCCGGCGCCGCCACCGCCGAATGAGGCTCCAGGGCGGCTGATCGCGGCCCGCAGCCCGCGGGCGCGGGCGGCGTGGTGGCTCGCCTCCCTAATCCCGAAGGCCTCGACGGTCGACGCCGTGTTGCCCACCGTGACGTTCTTCGCCGACTCAGAGTCAGACGCCGAGTAGGCGCGGAGGACAGAAGTGATGAACCTGTCGAGGGCGATGCCGGTCCGGCGAGCCTTCGCGCGGACTGTAGCTTTGGCTTCCCCGGTGTTGAAGTGCTCCGGGCGGGACTGCTTCCTTCCTCGACGGCCGGGGGAGGAGGAGGAGGAGGAGCAGCTCTCTGCGCCGTCTGAAGCTGGAGAAATTGCAATGCGATCAGAGGAATGAAAACGAATTTGATCCCAGAACAAGAAAGCTCTCGGTACTCAAGAACGTACCAGCGGAGTCTGGGGCGGGGACGAAGCGCTTCGGGGAGTGCTGCTTCCTGCTCCGCGACGGCGCGCGGCGATAGGAGTCGGGCGGCGAGGCATGCGCGATCGCGACTGTGGCGCCGGGCGCTGCCAGTCAAATTACTCCCGATTAACCGCCGTGTCCGCGATGAATCGAAATCAAGAACGTAACCAAGAACAGAGTTCTTCAGGGTTGGCGATCTTACCATAGCAAGCCCGTTCGTTCAGCTTCCTGTGGTCGCCCGACGCGGCGCCATGATCGCCGTGCGCCATTGCAGGGGCGTCCTCGTGCGTGCCTGTCACCTCTGCCCGAGCAGAAGACGTCGACGTGCCAAGAACAGGAACCCCGGCAGCCGTGGCTCGGAACTCTGAAAAACGAATCAAGATTCGGGAAAACAGGGCCCAGCCAGCCCTTCGTATCACCGCGAAACGCATTGCCAATGGTTGGAAGTCTTACCGTAATGCACCCTGCGGGACTCGCTCTGGGAATCGCCCAACGCCGCCGCGACCACGTCGCCCGACTCCGACGAAAGCTCCTGCGCCAGCGAACGGAAACCAAGAAGGGCGTCAAGAACAGAGCATTTCGTTCTTTCGTGCCGCCGACCGCCATTTGGTTACCTGAAGATCCTGTTTCTCGGCGTCCTCCGTCGCGGATACGGGGACGGCACCGTCCACCTCTGAGACGCCCTCCTCGGCACCGGCCACCTCGCCGGCAAGAACCGCTGCAGCGGGAGCCTCGCCGCCCTGCTCCGTGATCGCTTCGGACGGATCAAGAACGACCCCGAGCTCGTCGTGCTCCATGGGGTATTGCCGATCGAATCGACCGAGTTCTTGGCGTGGAAGGAAGGGGGGAGAAGAGAAGAGGGAGCGGGGAGGGCTGTGGAAGGAGGAGGGAAGGCGAGTTGTTTGAAAGAAGAAAGAGGACGGGGCGGGGTGGAGATGGTGGGGCGAAGGCCGCGAGCGGTTATGACGGTTGCTGCTCCGGTGTTGGGAGCCCGGGTGGACCCAGCTCACGGGATCGGGTGGTGGGTCCTGCTCTTCGATTTTTAGGGGCACATAATCACGTTCATGCCAAGGTTTTTCGGGTTTTTTTTCCTCCTATATACATATAAAATTAATTATTTTAAAAAGACCATCGTGTCCTTAATTACGGAATAATTGTATTAATTGTATGAAGACACTTCAGCGATGTAAAAAAATGACCTCACGCCTCCACCGATCATTTTTGAACCAGGTGAACATTTACTCAAGACCGGTAAAGAAATTTTGAGTCGTGTATGTAATTTTTTAGACTCGTCAACATTGTACATGGCCTGTGAATAATTTTAGACCATTCTCAATTTTTTTTTAAAGCTGAATATTTATTTCACAAAATATTAAAGAAAAAATAAAAAAATAAAAAGGAAAGGAAAAGAAAAAATAGACAAAGAAGAAAGAAAAAAGAAGACGAAAAACAGAAAAAAAAGAAGAAGAGCAAGAACCTTAAATGGGCCAAGAACGCCCGTAGCATGCCACACAGACAAGAGAATAGGATTTCCGTTCATGGCCCGGTGAGGAGAATTTCTCGGTTGTAGGTTTTTTTTTTCCAAAAATGTTGTAATTTTTTTAAAAAAAATTCTATTGATCTATTAATAATCATCAATAGCAGTACAAAGAATTCTAAAAATAATAAAAATTACAAGTGTATCATTGGACCACCTTGCGACGACAACAAACACTAGCACGAGCAGGAGGCGCGCCGCGTCCTCGCCCTCCGTCACCGGAGCCGGACAAAGCTTGTCGTAGTAGATCTTGTTGTAGTAGACGGATGGAAAGTCATCGTGCTAAGGCCCAAAGGACCAACGCACCGGATCACCAACCGTCGTCGAAGATGACAACCGTAGATCGGAAGATACCGATCTCAAACTACACCGACGAATACGAAAAACGACTCGATCCCACCAGACACACGACTCCGCACGCCTTTCATCGATGCTAGAAACACCACTGGAGCGAGGATAGGACAGGAAGGAGCTTATTCTGACTTCGGGACGTAGCCACCGCCACAACAGCGTAAAAGAGACACTCGAAAAAAGACTAAAAAAGAATAAGAACCCTCCCGTTGACGAGAAGCCGTGGTCCGTCATACCTCTAAGGCCCTAAGGCCAATGGAGAAGGAGCGGACCGCTATCGCCGGCGAGGGGGACGAAACCCTAGATGGGTTTAGAGAGCCGCCTCTTGATCGCCTTTTTCGTTCCCCACGTCCATACCAGTTCGTGTTCTACACAATGTTGTAAAATCATTTTGAGATGGCTCTTTGCAGCAAAGAAATATACCAATTAGAATTCCTAGCTAAAAGGTAAGACATGTTGCTAATAATACGGATTGCAACTCCTGTGTGAGCATACAAGGTGCTATCGTGCGCAAATTTATACTCACCGTGTATCCAATTGTAAGATGTTTTAGCACACTGCTATAGTATGCTAAAACGTCTTATAAGACTCGGAGGGAGTAGAATTCAAGAAAATGTTTCTCCTAATCATCATATGATGGTTTACTGTAGTATTTGTTTCTGCAACTTTAAAAATCATGTGTTTCAAACAAGTTTTTGGCGCATATGTCGCACGTGTGTTTCACCCCAAACTATCTTCGTCAGCTACTCCTTTTCTTTTCGGACATGTCTGTGATGCTGTCCGTAATCTTTTGGTTCGAACTCAAGCCTGTTTGGCGGATGCTATGCTTTCCCTAATCTGTTTTCCGAGCCTTGAGAGACGATTGGAGACAGGAGATTCTTCGCGTCACTTTCTGATCTTTCACGCGCAAACAAACGCTTGACTTGACTTCAAACCACGCTGCAACGTACCCTTTTGGTGTCTAGCTAACATGCCCACCATTATCAAGGAGACGGGACCATCGTTTACATCTATAATAATCAGATGTAAGACCATTGTATGGTCTTGATTTTCATCCTTTTTTTCGACGGCACATCTCGAATTTTGGAAACATACAATTCGGTTTAGAATCATGTTAGAGGTAGCACGCATCTTTTCTTTAGTCGGTGTAAAAGAAGCGTTTGCTTCCTAAGAGCATCCCTACTCGTTGGGCGTTTTCAGACCAATATCCGGACCAAAATACGGCCGAATGAAGCTTGTTTTCGGCCTAGGGCCGAATGAAGCTTGTTTTTGGCCTGGGAACGCTGAGTTTCCCACTCGCGTTCCCAGGCCGAGTTTTCGGGATGCCAAAATTCGGCTAAAATTCGTTTAGATTTCGGCATAGTTCGGCATAATATGAATACAGAGCACCGTTTGGCCTAGTTCGGCATACAGTCGACCAAAGTTCGGCATAAATTTAAACATAATTTGGCGTAAATTTAAACATAGTTCGGCCTACAGTGAAAATACAACATATTTCGGCCTAATTCGCCAAGTTCATGTTCGGCATCTACATGTTTCCCTTGCGTATCCGTAGGTGCTCAACTAGATCATCCTGCAGTTGTTGATGCACTATCGGATCTCGGATCTCCTAGCGCATGGCGATGAAGGCAGCCCAGGTTGGAGGCACCTGATGATCAGGCTCGGCAAGAGGTCTCTGTCTATAGTATGGCTCGTTCTGCTTAACCAAACCCACTGTGTCCTTCCTCTCATCCTCAATGATCATGTTGTGCAAGTCCACACAACAGTTTAACACTTTCCACATCTGATCTTCGACCAGGTCATAGCAAGGAACTGGACAACTGAAAACCTCTGTTGGAGCACACCAAATGCCCGCTTCACGTCCTTCCTGCAAGCATCCTGTTCTTTAGCAAACTGGGAATGCTTGGGGAGCATTGGGCTTGAGATAGTCTTCACAAATGTTGACCATCTTGGATAGATGTCATCTGCTAGATAGTATCCCTTGTTGTAGTGTTGTCCGTTGATCTCAAATTCTACAAGAAGAGCATGACCCTCAACAAGCTTGGCAAAGACATTTAAGGAGTTGAGGACGTTGATGTCGTTGTTCGATCCTGCCATGCCAGGAGTACCAGATCTAAAGATCATGTGTAACAACTGTCTCGAGTATCATAGTGCAACCTCCTTTGTGTCCTTTGTATATTCTGTACCATGCAAATGGACAGTTCTTCCACTGCCAATGCATGCAGTCTATGCTTCCAAGCATCCTAGGAAATCCTCTACTTTTATTGACTGTAAGGATCCGAGCAGTGTCTTCAGCAGTGGGTGTTCTCAAGCACTGTTTCCCAAACACTGCAATCACTTCCCTGCAGAACCTGTACAAGCAAATCTATGGCGATGGACTCGGCCATGCGGAGATAGTCATTGGAACTGTCACCCGTCGCTCCATGTGCTAGCAACCTAATCGCCACCGTGCACTTCTGCAGTGAGGAAAATCCAACCATGCAGGTGCAGTCCTTCTTGCAAACGAAATAGGGGTCGAACTCCCCGATGGCATGCACGATCTTGAGAAGCTTCCGGCTCATCCTGAAACGGCGCCGAAACACGGCCTCTCTGTGGAGAGGCTCGTCAGCAAAGTAGTCGGCGTACACCAAGCAGTAGCCCTTTATATTTTGCCTCGCCTTGCACTTTCGGCGACCCTTCGTCGAACCACAGCGCTTCGGCTTCATTGTCTGCAGGTACAACTGGGCGAGGGAGGCGAGGATCTGCATGTGCTCTGCATCTTCGCGGCAGCGGTGTTCTCCTCCTCCAGCAACACGGCGAGCATATCCTCGTCGTCGGAGTCCATGGACGAACCGGCAAAATGCCGTACACTTGGCGGGCGAGATGGTGGGAGCTTGCAGCGAAGCCGAGCTACGACGAAGTTTAGGCGGCGAAAGAGGCAGCGGAAGGGACGGCGACTACGACGAGCCTATCTAGAGGCCTGGGCATGTCTCGGCGTGGAGGACCTCCGCCGGCGAAGCCATGGCCGCCGAGGAAGCTGGGGAGTAGGGAATTCGGCCTTGTGTCACCGGCAGAGCTGGTCCACGCGCGTTTTCGCTTCGTCCGGCGTTCCCGGGACGTTCCTTGGATGCTGGGAAGTCCAGACCAAAGTTCGCCCACATCCAAACATAACCGGGATCCTAGGAACGCGACTGTGCCAATTTTCGGCGTTCGGACCTAAATTTCGCCCCGAAGACTGTGTGTGATTGGTCTGTACAAAAAGACAATTGGTCTCTGCTTTATTGACACTTGGATTTTACAAAGACCCCCAAAATAAGACCTTGTGGAAAAAGGTGAAGTTGCCACCCCCAACATTACAAGACAAGCATCACCTACAACTTAGCAGAAGGTGAAACTAACTTACAACAAAGGATACGAATTAAACCAAATAATTTCATGCACGCCTCTTGTTGGCTGCTCGCGGGCAGATATGCTTTGCTTCAACATGCTCGGCGATGCAGCCAAGGGCCGCTCAAGTTACACACATACACGTTCTAGTAGGACCAGTAGTAGTTTTGGTTAATGTACAGCTGAAACTTGGAAGGTGATCTTCATCCTGTCACTCGTCGAACATCTGGTAGGCGAAGCTGCCCTCGTCGGCGATCTGTAAGGCCATGTCCGGGTTGCCTTGGAACCACACCGGCGCCGCCGCCGGAGGCAACATCGGCACCAAAGGCGCTGCGTCTGAAGAAAAAATTTCAAACATAAGCCGTCAGAATGCACAACATTATCAGAAGCGTAGAAAATGAGGCGAGTATTTTGATCAGATCCTTACCCTGCAGCAGTGGGAGGTTGCTGGCGTGGAGGAGCATGCCGGCGTCGGCCTCCTGGAGGCTGCCGCGCTGCTCGAACGCCTCCTGGAGCAGCTGCTGCACGTACTGCCTCTGGGGCCTGCCCAGCTGCTGCGGCGCGCACACGACGCCGCCGACCTCGACCTTGACCAGCTGGAAGAGAGAGTTCACGTACACGGTGGCTCCGTTCTGGCCGCCGGCCTGCCCGGCGGGGTACGCGTACACCTTGTCGCCGGCGGCGCATTGTCTGGCGTGCTTCGTCGTCGCCTCCCACATCCGGTCCGTCATGCCGTCGCCCAGTATCTGTTCATGAAACACAGCAGTCAGAAGCCGGCCGAACGACACCTGCCAAGTCTTGCAGATTGGATTCTAAAGAAGCTTACCATGCGCAGCATGTCGGGCTTCACCATGAGCATCTGCAGGAACTCCTGCACGGTCCTGACGCCGTTCTGCGCCAGCTTCCGGTGGAACGTGCCTTCCTTGCTGATCTTCTCCAGCCGCCACACGTCGTCGCCGAGCAACGGAGGGTAGTGCTTCTTGTACACTGCATATGTACAACAAACTCAGATCAGCAGGCACAGTTCACGGTAGGAGAAATCGATGGAGGAGCTCGTCGTCGTCGTCGTGGATGGACGTACGCTCTCCGCGGTGGTCGCGGACATTGAAGGCGTCGGTCATGGCCTCGGCGACCCTGGGACCGTCGTAGCCGCTGCCGGTCACCACGCGCGCGCCGATGCGGAACTTGCGACAGCGCAGCCAGGACGAGTTGTCCGTGAACTGGAGCTCTCCCACCGTGGCGCGCCCGTCGCGCATGGTGAGCATGACGTCGCCCGTGAGCAGTGGCCGCTTCCCGGCGCGTTCCTTGACGACGCCCCGGGCGAACTCGGCGGCGGACGCGCACTCCTCGCGCCCGTCGTGCGGGAAGTCCCCGAATAGCGGGACCAGCTCGACGCGCAGGAACTGCGGCGGGACGTTCTGCGACGGCGAGCCGGTGTCGGCGTCGAGGAGGATCAGCTGGAGCGGGTTGCCGTGCGCGTCCTCGATCTTGCTGCCGGTGAAGATCGGGGTGTGCGGTGGGTGGAGGAACGCCAGCCTCCACGCCGCCCGCTCGGCCGGCGGAGTGGGCGGTGGCGTGGTATCCGGTGAGGACCTCTCGATGTACCGCGGGCTGCGCACCAGCCCCGCCTGCAGCTCCTCCTGCACCTGCACGCACGCCATCAAGAAACAGAGGAGTCAGAACCATGCTCTGACTCCGACGAACAGAGCAACGACTCCGGCGAACAGAACAACGATCTGGATGCTTACCACCCGGCGGAGAAGAGGCTCCAGCACCATGAACACAGTCTGCACCTGCTTCATCACCGTGGCGTCCCTGGTCACCCTGAAACGCCAACCACATCCACGAGGCCACGAATCAGCAAAAACTACACGAACAAAAGGTGCCGGAAGCGCGACGAGCGAGATGGAAGGAAAGCTATAGCTAGCTCACGTGGAGAAGGAAGGCTGGCGGTGCATGCGCTTCTCGCCGGGCTGTTCCTCCTCGATCTCGAACCCGTCGTGGATCCGCTTCGGTGCCATCGATCGGTCGGCCGCCGGCGCCGGCGCCGCTACGTGCCTAAACATTGCGAGTACTAGGTTGATGGAACTCGAGAGGGAGAGTGCGGTGAGGTGGTTTTGACTTGGATCGAGAGGGAGAGTGCGGTGAGGAGAGGTCGGTCGGGTTTTATAGGCGCGGTGGCGACGGGAAGGTGGATGGAAGATTCCCCGAAGGTGTGAGGAAGAAGTGTTTGCCTCAGTTCGAAGTGCCCGAGCCCGAGCCCGAGAGTAATGTAGAAATCCAATTGGGCTCACTCTAATTTATTGGCTGGAAACGCATTTTAAAATATGAATAAAGTTAGAAAACTATTTGCCTATACTCACTCCGTTCAGAAATATAATACATTTTTGTTAGATAGATCTCAACGTGATTGGGCCCAACGGCCCAGCACGCCTCTAATCTTGCATACGATCGGCGCCCATCCTTATCTAGGTTGGTGGGCCGTCAGCCGCTTATATAAAGTGTGGGGAGAGCCGGCCACGATCTCTGAGGTTAGCCGTGCCTAGCCGCCCACCTACAAGCCAATCCGATCTAGGCTAGCTGCTGCCGACGGAAGCTCCACCGACGCCACCCTAACCGCCTTCGCCACACTCCCCTTACCACCCATGGCCAACGACGGAGGTTCTAGCTCCGGCACCAGCTCGGGCATTCCCTCTGGCTCATGTTTGTCGAGCCAGGGAGCAGGTAGAGTTCATCTCGGTTCTTTCTCTCTCCCTCTCTCTCTCTCTGTTCTCGTTCTACAAAAAGTGATGTATAGTGCTACTGTTAGATCTAGACTAGATCCGTTGTAAAGGCAAGTTGTAACATTGGTATCAGTCCTAGGTTTTAGTTGCTAGATTTATCAGTGCATTTGTAAAAGGAAATAGATCCAAAGTGCGCCTGCCCTATGGCCGCGCCGTTCCTCTCGATCTAGATGGGCATCCATTGTGGAGACATCTAGAAGAAGAACACACCCTTCGAGGCAAAGCAAAACCCTAGATCTATAACCCCAAAAGATCCCCAAAGGAAACGCAATCAAAAAAAAAGGGAGGGGTCCACTCCGGCCATCGCCGGGAAAGTTTCGCCCCACACCTCGGCCACTTGACGACGGTGCACCCACCTTCGGGTGGATGCACACATCGGCAAGGAGCAAAATGAAGCGCCATTATTCCACTACGGACCAAGTAACAAAGGAGCGAAAAGGCTCCACCGCCACCCCTCTTGACGGTGGTCGCCCCTCAGGTGGGCCTTGCCGCCCGGCAAGAAGCGGAGGGGCCGTCCTTCGCCGAGCGGAGGCGGAGGGAGAAGCCGTGGCGGCCGCCTCGCCTCGCCCGACTCGCGGGCTCGCCGCCACAGAGAGGGATGAGGGAGGGGCGAATCGAGCCGCCTCGCCTCGGCCCTCACGAAGGGCTTGCGCCGCCGGTGCAGAAGAGGAAGAGGGAGGGGCGCGCGGAAACGCGGCCTCCTCGCCTCGGACCTCCTCGCCGGAGCAGCTGGAAGAGGGAGGGGCGCGCGGAAACGCGGCCTCCTCGCCTCGGACCTCCTCGCCGGAGCAGCTGGAGAGGGAGGGGCGCGCCGACCGGCGGCCACCTCACCTCACCACACGGGCCCGACGCGTCGGCCGCTGCCGCCCATGAAGCCGACAGCAGGCAACCAGCGTGCAAGCAGCGCGCCGCCACGCAGGACACCGCGCGCCAGCAGGCGCGCCAGACTGAGGAGGCCTTGACGCGGACCAGCAGGCGGCAGCCTTGGATGCCGCATGTACCAGGGGTGAGGGGGGTTTGTGTTTTAGGGTTAAGCGGGGGTCGGCGGCTGGGAGTTTTATACCCCCGAAGAGCGCGCCCAGCCGTTGGATCTAGGGCGCTCCCCCCATCAACGGCCAGGATCGGCCTTGATCGGGGGGCGGCCGGAGCGAGCCAGTGGGTTACTGCCGGGCAGGCCGAGGCGGCTGCGGGCTGGCTGGGCGCGGCCGGTCATGTGAGACGTGAGCCAGACAGCGATGCGCGACAGCGGCGTCGACGGATAACATAGCGGATGGGCCTCGGTCGAGCCGCTGTCAGCCTTACGATCTTAGGCGATTACATCTTTCTATTTCTATTTTTTATTGTTCAGAGTTGTTTTTTAATTGTTTTGCTTAGAGTTTTGAGCAATTTTTTGAATAGTTTTCTCTAGTCATTTTATTTTAATAGTGGGCTCAATTGGAGAGTGTGCTACCGTGGGCGAGTATCTCGCCAAGATAAAAACAGTTCTTGGCTCTTCAAAGATATATCACGACCATTTGTTAAAGCAGTAGTTCTTTGAAAAAGTATACGGGAGGACCCCACGGAATAAGAGAGCACATCTTGAGGATGTCAAATATGGCAGCGAAGCTCAAGCCCATGGATGAGGACCTCGAGCTAAAGCCAGCACTCTTGGTGCACCTGGTGATGGCCTCACTTTCACAGCCTTTTGAAAACTTTGTGATAAACTATAACATGTCCCCTGAAAAGTGGGACATAGAAAAGACCATTGGGATGTGCTCCCAAGAAGAGGAAAGGCTGAAAGCCCTTCACGGCGGTTCCCTGAACTTCGTGAAGGAGAATAGGAAGAGAGGCTTCACAGGCGGCAATCATGGTGGCTCACCCTCCAAGCCACATGGCAAGGGTCCAATGCACCGATACCATCACAGTCCACCCACAGGGAGAAAGATCGGTGCCATCCTTTGTAAAAGCCGGGCCACTACAAGAAAGACTGCCCGATTTGGCTGAAGTACATCATGGCCAAAAATGGTAAAGATATTGTTTCTTTTGTTAATGAATCTCTGTATGAAAAGTTCACTAGATCCACTTGGTGGATTGATTCTGGAGCAACTGTTCACGTTGCCAACTCTTTACAGGGGTTCCATTCGATAAGGACCACGCCAAGAAGAGAAAGACACATTGAAGTGGCGAATGGAATAGAAGCAGAAGTGGAGGCAATTGGTGACGTCCCTCTGGAGCTGGCTGATGGCTCTTTCCTTTTTCTCAAAGATGTGCTTTTCGTTCCCTCATTACATAGAAATTTAATAAGTGTTTCCTGTTTGGACAAAGATTCTTATGAATGTTATTTCGGAAATGGCAAGTGTGCCATTTGGTTGAAAGACAAATGTGTGGGTGTTGCTACATTATTTCACAAGTTATATTTGTTATCCCTGCATGAGAAAGTACTTTCTATGTGTGATGTGAATGAAAAAGTTTCCTTGGCGAACAAAGAACAAAAGAAAAGAAAGCGAACTCTTGACTCATCGAAACTATGGCACTGTAGACTAGGTCATATTTCGAGGGGAAGAATAGAAAACCTCGTTAAAAATGACATTCTTCCTCCGTTAGAGTTCTCCGACATAGAACAATGCATAGATTGCATTAAAGGAAAGTATGTCAAACAAATTAAAAAGGGTGCAAACCGAAGCATAGCTACACTAGAAATAATCCACACGGATATTTGTGGACTGTTTCCAGTGAAAAATGTGGATGGCTATGATTCATTCATAACATTCACGGATGATCACTCCCGGTATGGTTATATTTATCCAATTAAAGAAAGATCTGAAGCATTGGATAAATTTAAAATTTTCAAAGCTGAAGTAGAAAATCAGCACGATAAAAGAATCAAAATAGTTCGGTCCGATCGTGGGGGGGAGTACTACGGTCGGCATACTACATATGGTCAAGTACCAGGACCCTTTGCAAGGTTCCTGCAAGAAAATGGAATAGTCGCCCAGTATTCTATGCCGGGCGAACCTCAAGAAGCAGGAGTAGCTGAAAGGCAACCCGTACCCTTATGGATATGGTGCGCGAGATGATGAGCTACTCCACCCTCCCATTGGGATTGTGGATGGGCGCTTAAAACCGCCATTCACATTCTCAACAGTACCAAGCAAGTCGGTGCCCAAAACACCGTATGAATTGTGGACGGCGAGTCCCTCTCTGCACCACTTGAGGTGCAGGGGAGCCAATTTGAGGCAAAGTTTTCAATCCAAACATTGCAAAGTTAGACCCTAAAAGATCTTGCCATTTTATTGGCTATCCAGATAAGTCAAAGGCTATCGTTTCTCTTGTCCACAGATACACAAAGTTTGTAGAAAGCGAGACATGCGTCTTCTTGGAGGACGAATTGATGAGGGGAGCACGGTAGCTAGGAAAATTGATCTTGAGGAGAAGAGGGTGCATGCACCTAATCCGATGACTCAGAGCCATTTTCTCGCTACTGTTGTGCCACCATCCACAACCCCGAGGTTGTGGTGTCGGCTTTTGTTGTGACTCCACACATGACAACAATGGCGAAAGTTGAACACTGTCCATCAGAGCCACGGAACCTTGTTGAGCACGAAGGGAGCAGAACAGCCACCTCTGTAAATGTGCCTAAACCCGAGGCAAGAAATGAGCAAGAGTCGATGAACTCAGACGGTCTAAAGAGAACGAAGACCAGCCATTTCCAAAGAAATCTACAAAGTTTACAATGTAGTTCATATGGAGGGCGATCCTACCTCATATGAAGAAGCCATGAGTAACCCTCACTCAGCCAAGTGGGTGGAGGCAATGGAAGATGAAATGAAATCGATGAGTTCCAACAATGTTTGGGACTTAGAGGAAATACCCAAAGGAGCCAAAACAGTAGGATGCAAGTGGGTCTACAAAACAAAGTATGACTCCAATGGGAATGTAGAAAAGTACAAAGCTAGACTCGTGGCAAAAGGCTTTACGCAAAGAGAAGGCGTAGATTACAATGAGACTTTTTCTCCGGTCTTATGTAAGGACTCCTTCAGAATCATCATGGCACTAGTTGCACATTTTGATTTAGAGTTACATCAAATGGATGTTAAGACGGCATTTCTAAATGGAGATTTAGAAGAAAATGTTTACATGAAACAACCCAAGGGTTTTTTCATGGAGGGGAAGGAACATATGGGATGCCGCCTAAAGAAATCCATTTATGGGTTAAAGCAAGCCTCTAGGCAGTGGTATTTAAAGTTTAATGATACCATTAAAAGATTTGGATTCAAAGAAAATGTTGAGGACAACTGCATTTATGCAAAGTTCAAAAGTGGGAAATATATTTTCCTAATTCTATATGTTGATGACATTCTGCTTGCTAGCAGTGATGTTAGTCTACTACTAGAAACAAAGAAGTTCTTGTCATCAAACTTTGACATGAAAGACCTTGGTGAAGCTTCTTATGTTTTGGGCATAGAAATTCACCGAGACAGAAAAAATGGAGTGTTAGGACTGTCGCAGAAAGCGTATTGTGAAAAGATTTTAAAGAAATACAATATGCATGCGAGTAATTCAACACCTGCTCCCATAGTCAAGGGCGATAGTTTTGGGAAATCCCAATGTCCAAAGAATCAATATGAGATCGATCAATTGAAGTCAGTACCATATGCTTCGGCTGTTGGAAGCTTACAGTATGCACAAGTGTGCACTCGCCCTGACTTAGCATTTATCACCGGGGTACTCGGTAGATATCAAGAGAATCCAGGCATAGAGCACTGGAAGATGGTAAAGAAAGCTTTGCGATATGTGCAAGGCACAAAAGGCCTCATGCTAACATACAGAAAATCTGATTCCCTAGAGATAAAAGGGTATTCAGATGCAGATTTTGCGGGAGATAAAGACGACCGAAAGTCCACGACAGGGTATGTCTTTACTCTCGCAGGAGGTGCTATTTCGTGGAGAAGCGCCAAACAATCTATAGTTGCATCATCTACGATGTATGCGGAATTCATAGCATGTTATGAGGCCATGGGACAGGCGTTATGGTTAAAGAAATTTTTACCCGACTTGAAAGTGGTTGACTGCATCTGCAGGCCACTAAAGATGTACTGTGACAACGAGCCCGCAGTATTCTATGCTCACAACAACAAGTCGAGTAATGCTTCAAAGTCTATAGATATAAAGTATTATGTTGTGAAGGACAAAGTCCAGGATCAAACTATAAGTCTTGAGCATATAAGGACAAAGGATATGCTTGTGGATCCGCTAACGAAAGGCTTACCACCCAATGTGTTCAAGGAGCACATAGCCGGCATGGGTTTAACGGGAAGCCTATGACTCCTGGACTAAAGAGGCCCAAAAGTAACAGAATTTGTTTCAGAACATGAAGGTATATGGTGGCTGTCTGATTCTATCGGCAATTGAGCTGAGACGATGAAACATGCTCTGTGTATCATTCTGTGATGGAATAAGTAAAGAACAAGGTTAAAAGTAAAGTCGAGATCTAGGGGGAGAACGTTAGATAGATCTCAACGTGACTGGGCCCAATGGCCCAGCACGCCCCTAACTGCACCCTGATCGGGGGCGCCCATCCTTATCTAGGTTGGTGGGCCCCTGTCTCCAGCGCTATATAAAGTGGTGGGGAGCCGGCAGCACGATCTACGAGGTTAGCCGTGCCCTAGCCACCCCACCTACAAGCCAATCCGATCTAGGCTAGCGCTGCGCCGACGGGAAGCTCCACCGACGCCACCCTAACCGCACGCTCGCCACACTCCCCCTTACCACCCATGGCCAACGACGGAGGTTCTAGCTCCGGCACCAGCTCGGGCATTCCCTCTGGCTCATGTTTGTCGAGCCAGGGAGCAGGTAGAGTTCATCTCGGTTCTTTCTCTCTCCCTCTCTCTCTCTGTTCTCGTTCTACAAAAGGTGATGTATAGTGCTACTGTTAGATCTAGACTAGATCCGTTGTAAAGGCAAGTTGTAACAATTTTATCTTTGTAAAATGAATATATCTAGACGTATTTTAATATAAAGGTTCACTTCGAACCTCTATGAACCTATAAAGTAAAAGACGTCTAGATACATTCGATTTACAAAGCTAAAACGTCTTATATTTCTGAATGGAGGGAGCATATCGTACACAAGTTTTCATAAAAACCATTTTTGTGTCCCGTGTAAAATATATAAATTCTGATGCTCCAACGTGATTTTTGTTTATCTTTTTACGCATGCTACATAAAATATATTTTCTTTCTGAAAACTTGTACTCCCTCCGATCCATATTAGTTGACTTGCATTTGTCTAGATTCGAATGTATCTAGACATGTTTTAGTGCTAGATACATCCGAATCTAGAAAAATCCAAGTCAACTAATATGGGTCGGAGGGAGTATGTGAAAATAGAATGCCACGATGTATAGAAAAATTTTGTTACAAATATTTTTGGCTTTTTAAAATTTGTCTTTTATGCATTTTCCATGATGGGTTCATATGCACTTGCGAGACATAACACCACCTTCCTCCCCTACTCCCGAGTTAATCCAAATATCAACCACCACAAACATTATAGCCACAATGCAAAGGGCCTGCCCTAAGAGGAACAACAAAGTAGAGTGTCTAGACCAACATCAATCACTTCTGAAGAACAAGCACCAACTGAACTTTCCTTGCCCTCACGCCAACCACCCATGAATGCCTGAGGAGTCGACGAGTGGGTGGTGGGACTCGGTCGGTCCCAAGAAATTCATTGTCATGGATTCACTGGCGGCGACATACATTGCGCCCATGAAGATCCACCCAAAACAACAACAAGAACTGGAAGAACCGTCGCAAAGAACCTCCAAGCCCTGTCTCCACGAGACACACTTAAAAGAGTAACAACCTTGATAGTGCCGCAATCCCTAGTTAGGAAACGAACCTAGACTTTTGCTCGGAGACAATAAACCAAGTGAGAGAGGGGGAGATGTTGACATACCTCAACAACACCTCTAAGGAGGAAAACGACACCCACGGGTGTCGTCGTCGTCGACGACATCATTCGAAGATGAGCATGGCTTTCATCTGTGACATTGCATGCCTCTAGCCCTATTCGACAGATTGGGGCAACACTATCTATGCCGGTTTGCATCGCCGCCACAGCACCATGGCATCGTAGTCATAACATCGTGGTCCGCCTACACCCTGCATAGCCGAGAGCGTATTTGATCTCCCGCACAGTCGAGAAGCCGCATCTCAGGACCTCAATCTTAATCACGGACAAGGGATGCTAGCACCACGCATCTGCTATAGCACTAGCTCCAAGATGACACCTGTAACAACCGTGACCCTCTGGCCCAGATTGGAGCTAGTTAGGCCCAGATCAGGCCCGCACTAACTCCTGTGTCGGCACCTTCAGGGAGGCAACCGTATGCCCACCAGCATGGTGACCCCCGACCGTCGCACTCGGGTTATTATTAGTTCTAATCTTTCAGATGGAGAGGAATACATACTCGACGGATGACTTGAATGGAGTATGTCCATATATCGCTACCTATCGAATATTTATGGAAGAAAGAGTTGAACAAGTTCCGGACTATTAAAGATGGATCAATCCTTTGATGAAGTGGTAAGCAAAGACGTAATACGTCTATTGGATGTAGTATCATTATCCCGTGACCAAGATTGACCGCGTTAGTCTATCTCGTCATGTTTCTAAGAAAGGAGAATTCTTATATGTGCGCACTACCGCAGAATATTAGCCTACCATTAATGAGTTGGAAACCCCCTTAGGTCTTGTTTGGTATACTAGTGTTCTTCTAGGTATTAGCGGGAATAATCCCTAAGTGGATTGGGTGAAACCACACTTTCACCCAAACCCATATGATTTCCACAAATCTTCAATCTCCACCAATCCATTAGGTATGCCTAGTGTATTGAATATTAAAATAGATACACTAAAACTTGATAAAAAATGGGAATAAGCAGGAATTAAACTAGCTCAATGCTCTAAAAGCAAACATACTTTTAGCCATATATGGGGATCCAAGGTTTGGTGGAGATTATCCCTTCTAACCTCACTAATACACTAGTACTACTAAATAAGTCTTCAGTGGTGTGTATTTGACACACCACCGATGTCTTTTCTTTGCAAAATGTCACCAGTATCATGTCATTGGTAATTGAATACGTGTAACGTGTTGCGGTCCAATGGCGTGTTTAGGACACGTCACATGTATTATGTACCAGTGGCGTGTTTGGGACACGCCACTAGTATGTGGTATACCAGTTCCGTGCTTTATTAGTTCGTCGATCGGCATTTGACGGCGGTTGGTTACATATACATATATCGCCATCTGTTCTATTCTCTGATCGCGAACAAATAATTTGCAATTCCACGTAGTTGGGACGCATGCACAGGTCCAAACCATCCTAGTTTAGAACCTTATCTCTCGTTGTCAATACAGGTCACAAGGGTACAGGTGTACGTACGTACTTGCTGGCCGCCGTGGATCCTTGGGTGCAAATTGGAACGAACCTAGCTGACAAATGCTTTACTAGGTGGAGTACTAAGTATCTGCTGTTCTTATTTACTCCCTCCGTTTCAAAATATAAGATGTTTTAGATTTGTGAAAAAAATATATCTAGACTTGTTTTAGTGTATAGATTCATTCTAAACATGGGTAAACCTATATACTAAAACTAGTCTACATACATTTGCTTCACAAAGCTAAAATATCTTATATTTTGAAATGGAGGGAGTAGGTTATTATTATCTAAAGAAAACCTGGCTTAAAAAAATGGTTGTGGGCATATGATAATTTTTATATTTTCAACCACGACAACTAGACGACATTGCCGTGCTAGCTGGGAGCTTGGTGTCGGTACTTGCGTGGGACTGAGGTGGCATGTTGGAGTTTTATGCATGGCGGCATGTTAATTTTGATGTTACCGACCACCGTGCCGTGTACATGTCGGTTTTTTCTGCACATCGGAATTCAAAACTGAATGAGTCAAAGCAAGTGTTCCGTCGGTCTCCGCTCTAGCAAGCAATATTCAGACAGTCACGCATACATAAGCAAATGGTTCTTGGCAATCGGGAAAGGTCACTCGACGTGCATCTAGCTCAACACCAAGAAGCACTTTGGTCAACAATGAATTGGGGTTAACAACTTTTGTGGTCCTTGCATTGCATGTTGTTAATTTTTCTTTTACAAAATACCTGTTGTTAATGTTAGCTTGACACGACTTTGGTTTTCTTTGAACTTGTTTAATTTGACCCACAACATAAGAGAAACTGAATGGACAATTCGAGGAATATATTTGGTATTATTTGCAGGTTTATTCTAAGAGGTGCTTCTTCGAGATTATTGGTGGATTTAGCACGGTTAAATATTGGCTAGGTATCGGAGCTATGATGATGGAGACACAATTTTGGAACCTGGTCTTTCCCTAGATTTTTCCCGAAACCGAGCTCAATACAAAACAACGAACTAGCTAGTTCACTAAGCAAAATGCCCTTCTCAACTCGTTTTCCAACCGAAGAGCCTAGACCCCGCAACTACAAGGCCCATCCTTCTGAGAAAATCTTTCCTGTTTAGTTGGCTCTAAAAAACCTAAACCCATAGCCTAGCGATTACTTGCAACGAGCTCCTCTACTCCACCAAGCCCGAATCCTTTCATTTATTCTTTCAAAACCCCCAAGACAGATCGCTCACCCCTGATCAAGCTGCTTTCACTACCCGCTAGCTTCTGACCCGGATCTTACCCATCACGAGTCCGATCTCGAAGGCCGATGTGGCAAGTCTATTCCTCAGAAATGACATATCATGACCAGTGAGAGGGTAATGGTTGGCATAGGAAAACTCTGGTGTCAATGCCCGACGACGTTGCCGATAAACTACCGGAACCGGAATCGGCTCGACCGAAAACTGTCCAACTCCCTGAACAATTCAGTGAATTGTTCAGATGTACCCAATAATGAAAATTTTGTTAAAAACATAACTATTTGCTTCAAAAAATTATGAAATAAATTAGGCATGCAAAAAATTGATAGACCCATATATGCACATACAACTTGGTGGGAAAAACCATCTTTTTGTGATTGATTACAAATTAGTGTGACTAGCAGGGTGGCCCTCGCAAATGTGAGGGCAGGTTCCTTATGTGTTAAAAATTAATATAAAAGTAATATATTATTTTTCATATATTTTTATTATATGTCAAAAAATGATACATATCAAAAATCCACACAACTATTGTGCTAAAACTAAATATCGTTTACAATTTATGTGCTAAGTATCGTGCCATTTCTTGAATATAATACTAATGGCTAGTTTGTGTCATTTCTACAAGACATATGTTGACATGGAATAAAAATTATCCTTGTTAATAAGTCATGTAAAAATTAAGAAAACAATTCTAATCATTTAAAAAAATCTTTCAAATGGTTTTAATCGGTTTTCTATAGCGGGCAGCAAATGAAAAAGTATATTTCATATTTGTTTTCGCATGGATAATAAATCTTAATCCAAAGGTGAAGCTATGAATAAACCATATTATACGAGGAAAGGTGTATATTAATATATTTTTAATATTTTATTTAGATATTGAATGAATTTATTTCCGGATTAAAACATATTACCTTTAACTATCTATATCGTTTATTTTTATCTCTTAATGAGGTTCTAACAAATTCAAAGATTTTTTTTTGGTTAATGTCTCATCTACAACTAAATTGAAGTCTATAAGTTCGAAATTTTTGAGACACACTTGTTACCATATCATTTGTTTATCTAGGTAGAGAATAGTTAAAAGATACTATGTGGAACCAAAATAATATCAACTATAGGACAAAAGCAACAATAAACACATGCAAGTATAAATCTGAAGTTATTAGAAAAAAGAAGAACCCCATGCACTAAATATGACTATCAGATTCATGTTTCATTCATTTATAGATTCACATATTTTCTTTATATAAAAAGTGTTGATGGTGCTGACGTGGAGCACTTCGTTGGAAACCCCAATAGTAAGGTGTGAAGCAGCAAGCAGCAAGTCTTTCCTCAGTTGAGACCGAGGTTATCAAACCATAAGGAGAAAGAAAACGTCACACAGGTGTTGCAAGCAACGCGGAGACCTGCACAACACATACTCAAGATTTTGCCTCAAAGAATCAGTGAGGTTGTCAAGCTCACCAGTTTGCTGTAACAAAGGATTAAACGTATAGTATGGAAGGTAATGGTTTGCAGCAATTAAACAGGTAACAGTGGAAGATGTATCAATGGTAAAGATTGGACCGGGGTCCCTAGTTCACTAGAGGTGCTCTCCTTAGATAAACAACATGGCATGAAGGGTAAACAAATTATAGCGAGGCAATTGACAGGAGCTGAACAAGGCATAACAATGCAATTACTAGCCAGAAAGATCCTATAAAGTTGATTGGACAATACAACAATATACCTAGACCGTCATCCAACTGCATCTATGACTAGAAGTCCACCTTCAGGTTATCATCCGAACCCCCTCCAGTATTAAGTTGCAAGCAATAGACAACTGCTATAAGCAAAGTGTGTAAGGTAAACAGTCCACATGTTCCATGAACAAGAGACCGTTGTTTCCTCCCTAGTAGCAATAGCACATCTACAACCGAAGAGATTTATGTCACTTCCCTTGAAAACTAGAGGCATGAACCCACTATCGAGCATAAATACCCCCTCTTGGAGTCTCTAGCAACTACTTGGCCAAGATAACCACTAGCAACGGAAAGCATGCAAGATCACAAACAACACAGACATGATAGAATCATAAAGATAAAACCATTAATCAAACCAACATAATAATCTCAATATCCATCGGATTCCCACAAAAACAACATGCATGATTACAAATAGATTAGATCTTGATCATGAACAGAGCTCACAAGATCTATACATGAAAGCACAAAGAAGGAGATACAACCATCTAGCTACTACATGCTGTTGGAGATATGCTCAAGAGGCAATAATAAAGTGGTTATTATCATATCTTCATACTTATGATAAATGTTTACATACCATGCTATAATTGTATTAACCGGAAACATTAATACTTGTGTGATTTGTAAACTAAAATAAGAGTCCCTAGTAAAGCCTCTTGTTAAACTAGCTTGTTGGTTAATATATGATCATTGTTTCCTGATCATGAACATAGAGGTGTTATTAACAACAGGGTCATATCATTAGGAGAATGATATGATGGACATACTCCTATAGACAAGCGTAGCATAAAGATCAAGTCATTTCAATAGTTCAATTGCTATATGCTTTCTGATACATAGTAACCTAATTCCTTCGACCATGAGATCATGCATATCACCTTTACTGGATGGATGCTTTGATGTCATCAAACACCACACCGTAACAGGGTGGCTATAAAGGTGGTATTGAGTGTTCGGAAAGTATTGGTTGAAACACATGGATCAAGAGTGGGATTTGTCCATCCATATGACGGATAGATATACTCTGGGCCCTCTCGGTGAAATGTCATCCAATTAGCTTGCAAGCATGTGACTGGGTCACAAGGGATCACATATCACGGGAACGAGAAAAGAGTACTTATCAAGAACGAGGTTGAACTAGGTATGCGGAGATACCGGCGATCATAACCTCGGATAAGTAACATATCGTGAGACAAAGGGAAATTGGTATCGTATGTAAGTGGTTCATTCGATGCAAAGTAATCGTAGAAATATGTAGGAGCCATATGAATTTCCAGATTCCTCTATTGGTTATTGATCGGAGAGTGTCTCGATCATGTCCGCATAATTCACGAACCGTGGGAGACACACTTAAGGATTCGACGTTGTTTTGAGTAGTTATGGTATTATGAGAAAGAGACCGAATGTTGTTGAGTCTCGGATGGGATCCGGGATATCACGAGGTGATCCGGAATGGTCCGAGAATAAGATTCATATAAGGAAAGTCCCATTTCGGAGTTGGGGAATGGTTAGGTGTTTTCATCGGAACATTCTAGAAGGTCCCGGAATGTCCGCACTCAGGAGGAAGGGTACATGAATGTGTCATTGTAAGTTGGAATGATTGCATCATGTACTAAGTGTTCTCGCTGTCCAAAATAAAGGGTTTATTTAAATCCTAAATTGAAAAGTCAAACGGCTAGTTTGAAAGTCAAACGGCAAGTTTTGGAAAGTGGAAAGAGGAGGAGAAGTGGAAACCGAGTTGGGGAGGGATTCCTCCTCCCAAGCCGGCGCCCACCTCAAGGCCGAGTTGGGGAGGACTCCACTCCTCCCTTGGCCGCCAGCCCTCCCACCTATATAAGGAGGGCAGGGCTCCCTCCTAGCACAAACAAGTTCCTACCTCTAATCTCAGGTTTAGAGCCGTTTTGGTTTAGAGCTTCTAATTGCTTTAGCCAGCGGTTTAGAGCCTTCTAATTGGTTTAGAGGCTTCTAATTGGTGTGTCTAATTACTAGACCACTAATAGCCTCTCTCATAAGCTCCACCATACTACTGCACTGCTTAAGGCTTAAGCCTGGGATTTCCCTCTACTTAGGTACCACGCCGTTGTCTTGCGGAATCGCGAGGAGAGTGCTACAACCTCCGCTGCTTTGGAACAAGGAGAGGAAGGTCTTCGTCAGTACGAGCGTGTGACCCATTGCGGGGCGCTAACGGAGCGTGGCTGGAAGGATCGTCTCGCGATCTTGAGATCGGAAAGAACGACTACATCACCCACGAGAATCTGCTCGTTAACGCTTTGGAATCTTGAGGTGAGTTCCTCTATCGACTCGTTGCTACAATCTAGTAGATAGATCTTGGCTTGTTTGTTTGTGCGATAGAAAATTTTTGTTTTCCATGCTACGAACCCCTCTGATGGTATCGAGCCGTGTCTATATGTAGATCTGTTGCAGTAGAACACAATGGTCATTGTGGGCGTTGATGCTTTTATTGTAGATTGCTTTTGTGTACTGTGCATCTTGCGGTATGATGGGATGAAGCGGCCCGGGCGAACCTGACCTGACATCGTTCCTGAGACTTGCTCCACGCTTGACATGCAACTCGTATTGCATAAGTGGCTCTGCGGGTGCTGTTTCTCCTAGCATAGTTAAGATCCAATTTACAGCGGGTAATCAACAATGCTAGTATCAATGTTGTGGTTCTTGTTAAGTAAGTTAGAGCGACACTTATTGAAAGCCCCAAACCACGTAAAATATGCAAAGAAAGTAGGCGTCTAACTTTGTTTTGCGAGGGTGTCTGATGATGTGATATGGCCATGATTGTGATTATATTTGATGTATGCAATGTTCCTTATTGTAAGTTGGCAACGGCGGGAAACACATGGTTGTCTTTAATTTACTGTTAAGACCTGCGTGTCTATTCAAAATAGTTGTAATAGTTGAAGCTGGTGGGCGACAACCATGAAGAAGCGTCATTGACCTTGATGCTATGCGGTGATGATGGAGATCATGTTAGGTGCTTGAAGATGGAGATCGGAAGCACAAAGAAGAAAGGTCATATCATATCACATATTATGAATTGCATGTGATGTTAATCCTTTATGCATCTTGTATTGCTTAGTAGGCAGCGGTAGCATTATAAGATGATCCCTCATGCACATAAATTTCAAGTTCTAAAGTGTTCACCCTTAGTATGCACCGTTGCCAAAGCTTGCTGCTTCGAAGCACCACGTGATGATCGGGTGTCTTTGATTCCGCGGGTGAATACAAGCGTAAGCAAGCCAGATTTGCTTATCACGGTAGCTAAGGTTTGATCTTGTGAGCCTAGCATGTACGGACATGGTCTCGGGAACACGGATCACCGAAAGGTAAAGCATGAGTCATATAGTAGATATGATGAACATGTTGATTGTTAGCCATTGAAGCTACATCAACTCTCGTGATGATCGGTTTTGATGTGGTGGATTTGGTTCGTGTGATCACTAAAACAATGTGAGGGATGTTGTTTTGGTGGGAGTTCACCTGGATTAATTTAATTATTAATTAGAACTCAATTTATCATAAATTAAATCAAAGGTTATTTGCATAGTTGTTGTAGTCATTGGCATCCGTTTACCACCTTGCGCTTAGTTATAATTGAGATGATAGAACTATAGAATTCTGGTTAGTTACTTTACGAACTGGTATCGTATTGTTTTGAAGTGTTAATCTAAAAGTTTAAAAGTCCTATTGCAAACTTTCAGTAATTTCCGGTTACTCCATAAAGTTTAATAATTAGTATTAAAACAAGAGTGACAAATTTCAAGTGTTAGTGTTTGAGTATCATGTTTGTCTCCATGATTCTTGATATTCAAAGGATTGTCTTAATATCAAGGTTATCTATGATCTGAAAGAGTTGTTTGAAACCATGATGTGTGGAAGATATTGTGATATCTGAAATGAAGTTTTGGTTACAACATGATAGAGTATAATATGGCAAAAGTCATGTTCTCATATTTGATGAGAATTTGCAAAAGGTTGGAGACACTAGTTGTCCTAATCTTCCAAAAGGTTTTGGAGAGCAACATTATACTCACGATTCACCGTTATAAGCTAAAGTAGCTTGATCATGGATAAATCCATGATGAAGGTGAATATTTGATGTAGGTAAAATGTTTACTACACCAAGAGTTAGCTAAAGAAAGGAATTTGAAAGAACACCAAACATTTGATAATGGTGATCTACTTCAAAGTGCAAGTCCAAAGACATTGGTATTTAACTATACGCTTTGGACTATGTGTCATATGTATGACTCCACTATTGATGTTGATAGATTCTTTCAAGCGGAAAAGGAAATCTTGAAGAGAATCTCATAAGTATATGGCGAAAAGAAAAGACTAGAATTGTTCGGTTTAAGTATATAGATAATATCGTGTTATGGCTATATTCTTTGCTTATTAAACAATGTGGTTCTTAAGTATTTGATACTGAATTTGTTGGTGTGAATCGTCATACGAAACAACACAATTCATGAACTACAATGGCCTAAGTAACTAGCAAAAGAATATGTGATGATGTTCATCGAAAACAAATAAAGGGTTATTGTGTTGCTCGTTAAAACATCAAAGCTTGCCTTGATTTGTTTTATCGGGTATTATGAGAACAAAAGGGTTGTTCAAATAATTGCCGTAATCCATAAAAGATGGATGATTCACAAATCTCGTTGGATAAATCACATCCATAAAACTAGTGCTAAAATTGTCGAAAGACAAATTGATTGAAAGATCACTTAGGAAGTGACATCGCCGTTTAAATTATATTGGAAAGAAAACATGAAGAAACTCCATGTGGATGGAATTTTGGAGTCTTTTGATTTTTGATCAAATGACGTTTGTGAAACTTTCCTAGAGATAATTAAAACTTCGTTCATAGGCCAAAAGGGAATGAATGACTAGCTTATTGGAACTTGTGCATATTGTTGTACGAACTCCATTATGTGTAAGTCAAGAGCGATGGATTTCAACTTCATATGCTTTCTCCGAAAATTTGAGTGAATATGTGAATATTTACTTAATAAGGATGAAGTATGAAATATTTGAAAAGTTCGAAAGATTTTCAAGATGAAGTGCAAAATCATTGTAACAAGAATATAAATAGTTTATGATAAGATCATAAAGGAAAGACATTTAAGTTACAAGTTTAGCATAATACCTAAGATTTAAGGAATCGGTCCGTGGATTTGCATTTCCCGAAACACCATAAGAGTATGGAGCGTTCGAGATATGTAATTGAACCTTGTTTGACATGGTAAGATCGAAGGTATAATTCATAAAACTGCTATTATATTTTAAAGATTAAAAGCTTTAGAGATTACCGTTTTCCACTAAAAGAGCTCCATCACAATCCGCTGAAATGACACCATATAAGGTTATGGTTTGGGATAAAACCCAAGTAGTCCTTTCTTAAACATTGGTATGCTATGCATAAGAAAGATGTTTGCAACCAAAGTCGGATAAACCTGTCTTTGTATTACTGTTAAGTATTCCTCCATAAACACCGGAGACAAAAGTGTTTGTCGCTTAGAGCGTCAAGTTTCTTTAAGAAGGAATTTTTAAGTGAAAAGTTAAGTGGGAGGACAATAGAACTTTGATAAGGTTAAAAGAACCTTAGCTATATGTGCAAAGTTGCGCACCGAAAAATGTTAGGAGGCGACAACAATGCTCATGGCTCCACGTGCCTCAAAGGTTGTGGTCACGGAGGTCTAAGTTTCTATTGAAACAAGTAGGTCGGATGAACAATCAAATACCAAAATTTGAGGTTGAATCATTATTTGAGAATAATGAACCTACTACATGCAAAGAAGCGATGATGGGCCTGACTCCGTCAAATGGCTTGAAGCCATATAATCCGTGATAGTTCCATACCACGAGAAATCAAGTTTTGAACTTGAAGGACCCTCGAAAAGGTGTAAGACCTTGCGGTTGTGTTTGGATCTATAAAGAAGGAGACATGGATGTTTCACATCTATGAAATAGTCGACATTTTGGGAAAGAGTTCACAACATTGTTCGAAGGTTTTATATGACAAGATGTGATCTTTCATAGCGATTTTTAGTCTAGGCGGATTAAATGTAGAAAACACTACATATAATTTGTTATGTGGTAGTAGAATAAACAAAACAAGTTCTTCTAATAGAATGGTTACCTAGGACGTGTGCATGACACGGTCCAAAGGGTTTTGTTAATTCAAAGGATGCTAAAAGCATATGCAAACTTCAATGGTTGAAGTAAGCATAGCGGAGTTGGAATCTTCACTATGATGAAGCTGTTAAAGAGTTTAATTTCATGGAGACAATGAAGATGCTTGCATTTGCAAGAAATTAAGTGGGGCGCTAAGACATGTTTCTAATACATTATGTGGAAGACATATTGTTGATTGGAAATAATGTATCTTTATTAACACATATTAAAATTTCATCCGATGAAAGACTTAGGCAAAACCAAATATTTGGCATCAATAGGCGCTAATATGGTTGTGCGAAGTACATAAACGAGATATTGAATGAATTCAATATAGAAACTACAAAAAAGGTTCTTGTTGCACAGAAAGGATTGAAAGAGTTCAATGTTGATGATATATTCAAGTGTATTGGCACTTGGTAAGTGAAACAAAGATTCAAGTATAGATTGATACTTGATGTATGAAATCACAAAGAGAATTTATATCAATCATCTTGTGATATGTACAAATCCAGATATGTCCTATGCTATAAATATTATGAGCATATACCAGAATGATTCATAAGATGATCATTGGACGATAGTAAGGATATTCTTATGATCTTTTGGAAGAACCAAGAGTATATTATTTGTAGAAGTGACAAATAGATGGTTAGTTCATTGTAAAAGTACTACATTGATACTAGTTTTGTCACAAAGTACAAATTAAGTTTATCTCAATCTAAATTAAGGGTGGCACAATATAATGGAAAGTGAGTTCCATAATGGATTTGGATGAGTTCCAAAGTTAAGACATTGTGAGATACTTCAACAAAAGGCTAAGTATATATGCTATTATAGCAGCAAAGAGGGCATTTGTGTCAAGTAGTTTGTTATCAAACTAGGTGTAGTTCACAGCGGGATAATACTATGAAGATATATATTATGCGACAATATTATCAACATGTTTTAACCTCAAAGAACTAAAGGTCACACGAAAGACCAAATCATACAAAGCCATCTCATTAGAGAATGAGTGATGCGTGAGGCATAAAGACATGCAATTACACACGGACCTGGAAGTGTCAGATCCGGAGATCAGTTAACCACTAGCAATCGTGTACATACAACACCAGAAAATCCATAGGTGTTGAAAACACAAAGGTTTGAAACTAGATTATTGACTCTAGTGCAAGTGGGAGACTGTTGGAGATATGCTCAAGAGGCAATAATAAAGTGGTTATTATCATATCTTCATACTTATGATAAATGTTTACATACCATGCTATAATTGTATTAACCGGAAACATTAATACTTGTGTAATTTGTAAACTAAAATAAGAGTCCCTAGTAAAGCCTCTTGTTAAACTAGCTTGTTGGTTAATATATGATCATTGTTTCCTGATCATGAACATAGAGGTGTTATTAACAACAGGGTCATATCATTAGGAGAATGATATGATGGACATACTCCTATAGACAAGCGTAGCATAAAGATCAAGTCATTTCAATAGTTCAATTGCTATATGCTTTCTGATACATAGTAACCTAATTCCTTCGACCATGAGATCATGCATATCACCTTTACTGGATGGATGCTTTGATGTCATCAAACACCACACCGTAACAGGGTGGCTATAAAGGTGGTATTGAGTGTTCGGAAAGTATTGGTTGAAACACATGGATCAAGAGTGGGATTTGTCCATCCATAGCGGATAGATATACTCTGGGCCTCTCGGTGAAATGTCATCCAATTAGCTTGCAAGCATGTATTTGGGTCTGAGGATCACATATCAGGAGCGAAAGAGTACTTATCGATGTGAGTTGAACTTGTAGGGTTATAGCATGGAAACAAAAATTTTCTATCGCATACAAACAAACAAGCCAAGATCTATCTACTAGATTGTAGCAGTCGATAGAGAACTCACCTCGAAGATTCCAGCGGTTAGCGAGAAGCGATTCTCGTGGGTGATGTAGTAAATACTCTTTTCTCGTTCCGTGATATATGATCCCTTGTGAGCTAGTCACATGCTTGCAAGCTAATTGGATGACATTTCACGAGAGGGCCAGAAGAATATCTGTCCGTCATGTGGATGGACAAATCCCTCTTGATCCATGTGTTTGAGTTCAAAAACTCGGTACAATAATCCTTATGATGTTGCAAATAACATTCAATTCATGTATAAAACCGATCATCGATCAGCCAGCAAGCTGGTAGAGTATAGAGGCTATACCAGGACTTCGAATGGTTTAAATCCTGGTATTAATGTTTGTGATTAGGGTTCATAATTCTGTGTGAGTACATATTATAGCGATCAACATTGGTGTATGACTGGCGTGTTTCTCCTCAAGATGACCTTTTTGAAATTCATCATGATATCTCGCATCTTCACTCTAGGTGAGCCGGGGTTTGACATGCTATTGGGACTCGTGAACGACTGGAACAACGAACAGTATCAGCGTGTGCAGTGGAGACATGTAAACTTCATTACTGGTTTGCAATGAAGTTTTAAACTTCAAAATTCTGATTTGGTTTGTGAACATCATGAGATACCGCTTGAAATGATCATAACCTCGGATAAGTAACATATCGTGAGACAAAGGGAAATTGGTATCGTATGTAAGTGGTTCATTCGATCGCAGTAATCGAGAAATATGTGGGAGCCATATGAATTTCCATTCCTCTATTGGTTATTGATCGAAGTGTCTCGATCATGTCCGCATAATTCACGAACCGTAGGGACACACTTAAGGATTGACGTTGTTTGAGTAGTTATGGTATTATGAGAAAGAGACCGAATGTTGTTGAGTCTCGGATGGGATCCGGGATATCACGAGGTGATCCGGAATGGTCCGGAGAATAAGATTCATATAAGGAAAGTCCCATTTGAGTTGGGGAATGGTTTCGTGTTTTCGCCGGGAACATTCTAGAAGGTCCCGGAATGTCCGGCTCCGGAGGAAGGGTACATGAATGTGTCATTGTAAGTTGGAATGATTGCATCATGTACTAAGTGTTCTCGCTGTCCAAAATAAAGGGTTTATTTAAATCCTAAATTGAAAAGTCAAGCGGCTAGTTTGAAAGTCAAACGCAAGTTTTGGAAAGTGGAAAGAGGAGGAGAAGTGGAAAGGGTTGGGGAGGATTCCTCCTCCCAAGCCGGCGCCCACCTCAGCCGAGTTGGGGAGGACTCCACCTCCCTTGGCGGCCAGCCAGGCCCCTCCCACCTATATAAGGAGGGCAGGGCTCCTCCTAGCACACACAAGTTCCTACCTCTAATCTCCGGTTTAGAGCCGTTTTGGTTTAGAGCTTCTAATTGCTTTAGCCAGTTTAGAGCCTTCTAATTGGTTTAGAGGCTTCTAATTGGTGTGTCTAATTACTAGACCACTAATAGCCTCTCTCATAAGCTCCACCATACTACTACTTTGCTTAAGGCGAAGCCTGGATTTCCCTCTACTTCCTGTACCACGCCGTTGTCTTTTGGAATCGCGAGAGAGTGCTACAACCTCCGGCCTTTCTTTGGAACAAGGAGAGGAAGGTCTTCGTCAGTACCGAGCGTGTGACCGATTGCGGGCGCTAGGAGCGTGGCGCTGGAAGGATCGTCTTGCGATCTTGAGATCGGAAAGACTACATCACCCACGAATCGAATCCTCGTTAACCTTTGGAATCTTTGAGGTGAGTTCCTCTATCGACTCGTTGCTACAATCTAGTAGATAGATCTTGGCTTGTTTGTTTGTATGCGATAGAAAATTTTTGTTTTCCATGCTACGAACCCCTACACATGCACCCATAGTCCAAGGTGGAACTACTCACGAATCATACCGGAGAAGGTCTCCGGGATGATCTCCCCTCCGGCAGGGTGCCGGGAAGAACTTCAGATCCCCCCGATCTAGGGACGATGGTGGCGGCGGATACAGATGGTTTCGTGGATTTCTGATCAGGTACTCAGGGTTTCTGCATCGGGGGATTCTTATAGGCGAAGGGGCGAGACCGGGAGGCGTCTAGGGCCACCAAACCCTCTAGCCCAGCGGGCCTACACCTCGCACATGGGGTGGGGTGGCCCTGGCCCTCCGGCTCTCCTCTGGACTTCTTGTTTCCCATGGAAAGTAATTGATTTTGATGTTTGTCCCGTCCAATTCCGAGAATATTTCTTTACTAACTTTTCTGAAACCAAAAATAGCAAAAAACAGACATCTGGCACTATTGCAACTTGCTAATAGGTTAGTACCAGAAAACATGTAAAAAGCGCCTCAAAGTGTGGACAAGCAAAGCAAAGTAGATACAAAACAAGCATGGAACATCAAAAATTATAGATACGTTCCAACGTATCAAAAAGAAATTAGAAAACTAAAACCTAGTATTACATACTTTGTTGATCACTTTCCAAATAATTTCCAGGAAAAATTAGTAATTACACGTTCATCTAATAAGAATAATTAGGAAGAATTATGAGTTAGAGTTCGGAAAGTTTGTATATATAATGCTTAAGACTAATGAGTATATGCATGTAAGGAAAAGTAGCATGTATTATCGAATTGTAACTGACGAGTGCACTTTTGCAATATATTTACCTTATGTTTTTTCATAAATAGTGATAGGATTTTGGTATTTTACCGTCCCTCGCACTTTGCATAGATAGATGGTACGGTTTGATATAGTAAAACTTACATAACATTTGCTAAATAGTCTTTATATTATAATAAATACAAATAGTTATGTATGCGGCTTCTACTCATCTATATGCAAGACATTGCTTCATAGACCATTGTGTGGGCATGGATGTTGTTCATGTCTGTATCACACACGTGCACGTGAGCCTAGTGATTGATGCTTTGTAGCAGCGGCCTCGGCAAGTGGGAGCTGCATCACTTAGAGACTTCAGTTCCGGTGGTTCTCTTCGAGTATCGAGTACGCTATCCATGGTGAAAATCTAATGTCTGGCCTTTATTGGTTGTATCCAGCAAGGACGATCCTTGTTGAAGACATTGTTTTGGAGAGTTCAGATTTTCTTCTTGGTGAAAATCTACAATCTTTGATTGGCCAACGATGACGCTGGTGCATTATCCCCCGTTGGGTGGCGACATTTTTGTAAACCTCTTATACGGACAGGGTGTTGTATTGGGTGGTAATTTGGGTCCAGCTGCTGCGAGTAGTTAGTCATTGTGGCAGTGTGCATCCTTAATGTCACGAGTAGTTCTTAATGCTATGTTGGTGCATATGCTATATGTAATTGGTATCTTCTTGATATTAATATATTTTTTTATAAAATAAATAAATATATTCAAGACTATTTTCATAATAAGACATTACTAGACGCAATTTTTTGTGATTTTTACTAAAGGTCATAGGGTACAGTTGGTCCCGCGCCAAATTTGTAATATACCCGATCCAATGTCTAAGACCTAAGGATATGTAGATATGTACGAGAGAAATGTGTTAACATATTCCATTTATTATCCCTATTTGGCTGGTCGATTTATGTATCGACTTTAGTCGACCCGGTGAGATGTAATTCTTGTCGGATGTTTTATTAACAAAATGCTGTGTCCATCAACCGTTACAGAGATCAGGCCTTTTTGCCTTTTTCAAAAAAAATGCAAGTTAGACAATTAGAACCACGCGTTTTGTGATCGGACCCATCTTGGGAACTTCTTCTCGTGCCGAAAGCAGGGCAGTGCAAGGACCCCTTTTCAGCTTCAGGCAACGTATCCGATCGATCTCTATCAGTTTTTTTTTTCTTGCGGATAATCTCTATCAGTTTCCCGAGCGGATGCTACTATCTCGCTTGATTTGCCAGAACCACGTAGCTATAGCCTTGGTAGCTAGGACCAGTGTTCTCATGAGACATGGAGAATTTTTAGCATAGTTCTCCGTATATGTATTGTTCCAAGTCAACAAGGTCTCTTCCTTAATTCCTTGTGCTTAGTGAATCCCCGGAAGGAGCTGATTTGATTACGCTGTTGATCCAAGCCTTGAAAAGACTGATCGAGACCGTGGCGGTGGGGTGGCTAGCTGCACGTACGTAGGCAGCAGCATGACCGGAATAGTTCGTAGAGGTCGGTCGCATTTGGCACTCTTGCGGCCGGCTCAAAATTCAACACGGTATGCACCGCGTACGTGGTGATGATGCGGACGTACGCGTGCATGCATGCGTCTGTCTCGATCTCATACACTGTCTGTTTGCCTGCTACCGCTTAGTTCTGATGATCAAACAAGAGAGGAGACGTTGTTTGTGCACGAGCCTCTCTTTTTTTTTTTTGCCGGTGATCGTCCAACTACTGAATCGTACTAATAATCTTCAAAAGGCTCTACTAGCTGATGATATCGATGCCGCACATGCATGAAAGTACAACATACTACTCCCTTGGCCCGTCCGGAAATAATTAATTTGGATTTATCAGGATTCAAATATATTTAAACTAAAATCGTGTCTACTAGATACATGTACCAATCTAGGTTAGTATCACTTAATTATGAACGAAGAAAGTACTAGTATTATATATCTAGACAAATGCGCACGGACACATATTTACAAACGGAGAGATTATATACACGACACATATTTTCGTATAGTACTAGCTAGCTAGCTGATCTCGATCGCGTTTAGGATTATAAGTCCCGCGCGGATAATTAGGTTGGCAATTTGAACAATAAAATATAAATATTATAGCATACAAATTATATCATTATAAACTTTAGAGGTTATATTTTCTAATGATATAACTTTTGTGATATATAAGTTATATTTTATTAGTCAAATTAACAACCTAAATATACGTGTAGGACCTATAATCCCGAACAGAGGAAGTACTTGTCACAGTCAGGGCGCGGGGATCGAGCTCGAGCTCGAGCTGGCGTGCAAGATTCGCTAGTACTACTACTACGTAGGTACTACATGCCTTGTCGTCGTCCTGTTGTGACAAGGATATGATGGCGATTATTGATGCGCAGGAGATACTGTCTTGCAACTTGCTTCACCTTTTTCTTTACTCCTCTGAACAACGACTTTGGGTGGGCGATCTTGAGGCCAAGCTTGGATTGGATCCATCCGCGGTATGTGCGTGCGTATACGCGCTTTGTGGAAACCAGGCAACCAACCAACGAACCAGGCGCGTCGATCGATCTAGGCTAGGGCCTCACACATACTCTCTTGTTTGTAAATATAAGATGTTTTAGTTTTGTACTAGGCGATGTATCTAGACATCTTTTAGTGTCTACATTATTTGAACATATACACTAAAAATTGTCTGCATATATCTTTTTCATAAACCTAAAACACATTATATTTTTAAACGGAGGAAGTATATTATTCTAGTTTGATTATTCTAGTGCCAACCAAAGGTACCTAGTATCTCTGGGCATGCAAGTGGGGTGTGTAGTGGTCGGTCTAGCACTAGCTTGCCAACCATCGCGGGCGGTCCAGGAATTTTGGGACGACCTTCGACTTTTCCCTTGATCCAGTTCGGTACGTGACCGTACCGTACCAGCGGTGCTGGTAGGTACGTACACACTTTGTTGCCTATAGTTTGATTCCGATCACGCCAAGTGGACCAGCTCCATCATCCTCCTACTACTACTATTACTATTATTACACATTTTTATGCACTAGCATTATCTTTATTGCGCGCGCACGTGTGCTTGCTGCCAGACGTGGATCCTTCTACATATGCAAATTAACATAGGCCACAGATGTTACCGGCAGTACCAATAATGCGCTTGTTTGGATTATATGTCTAAAGAAAAACCAGTCCCTTAAAATCCAGGTGAGCAACAATTTTCCTCGTTTGCTTGCAGCCATTTTGCGGTATTTCTTCTTTTAAAATAGGCTTTCGTCCCGCTTTATAAATAAAGCAAACATTCACATACAAAGTTCAGACAACATTCAAGATGGCCGAAGCCAAACCAAAAAAGAAAAGCTACAACGGACTGCTGGGGCCAGCACAAGCACGCCCAATAAAAAACTAAAAACAACAACGGAGCGACAAAGTGGACACTCAGGCCATCGCTGGGGACGACGTAGCAGAAGCCGAGAGGGGGAGTGCCACCATCCTCAAGACCCGAAGAGTGTTGTCGAAAGCCGTCCGGTCACGCTGCCGCACCAGAGGAGACCACTGATTCTCGTGGAAACATACAAATCATGGAGTATCATTATATCGAGAGGACATTCAAGTATGCACGATCGATCGGCCATTGCTGAATCCTAATTAGATGGCTCTAGCTGACGAGGCCGGTGATCTATCGATCGATAGTTGATGACCAACTGAATTCAGATCCGCCCTCTTGGTCTTGGTCTTGCAAGGACATTAGTACGACGATTGATTCAGATATGTGTAGTACTGCATGCATCATCGCCTATATATCGTGTCTATTCTTGGTCCTCTTGGTCGTAGTATGAGACGTTGAACAACGACTTGGGGGTAGGGAGCTCGAGCTCGATCGATCGGGCATTATTCAGGCCACGCGCGCCGGCCGTGATGAAGGTGACGGCTAGATACTCGCAGCAGTCCAAGAATTTTGGAACACATAGCCACGTACGCCCGATTTTAAATTACTCCACCATATACTATATCCATCGACCTTTCCGGCCGCTGATCCAGGTACTCCCTCCGTTTTAAAATGTAAGTTGTTTTAGGTTTATGAAGCAAATATATCTAGACTATACCTGGGCATGTTCTGGGCCGGGCCGGGCTTGGGCCGGGCCTGACAAAGCCCGCCCGTGCAAACCCCAGGCCCGAGCCCGGCACGGCCCAGCTGTCGGGCCTGAAAAGTGAGCCCAAGCCCGGCCCGTGGTACACATATTTCTTCGGCCCGTGGGCCGGGCCTCTCCCTATTTTCATTTTTCTCTGGCCCAAGCTCGGCCCGTACATCCTTTGGGCCGCAATTGTGAAGCCCAGGCCCGGCCCGGCGTGCTTTTTTCGGGTCGACCGGGCCGGACTGCCCATGCCCAGGTATAATCTAGACTACTTTTAAGCATAGGTTCATTTAAATTTGAGTGAACCTACACATTAAAAGTAGTCTAAATATATTTGCTTCATAAAGATAAAACATCTTATATTTTAAACGGAGGGAGTACATGCCCGTACCAGTTGTACTGGTATGTACGTATATAGTACTTTTTTTTTTAACCAGTACTGGTCACTCGGTACCGACTTGGTTGCCAAGTTTGATCTAATAAATCACTATCACCTGGACCGGCCGGCCCGGATGACCGAGGCGCCGCCAGGCCAGCACAACCGTTGATTAAATATAATCACGCTGGTCGATCGATCGCAGTGTGTACTATACTGGTAGTCAAGAGTCTAGTTAATCGCTCATCACCTCGGAGGCATACCTAAGTTCTTTGCACAGCACGCCCAAAATGTGTAGTACTTCCTCCAACTCATATTAGTTGACTCACATTTGTCTAGAATGTGATGAATCTAGACGCTATTTAGTACTCCTTCCGTTTTAAAATATGAGATGTTTTAGATTTATAAAAAAAATGAATCTAGATTTTTTTTAGTGTGTAGATTCATTCCAAAGTTGAGTGAACCTACATACTAAAATAAGTCTAAATTCATCTTCTTCACAAATCTAAAATATCTTATATTTTAAAACGGAAGGAGTATATAGGTTTATCCAAATTTTGATAAATCTAATTCAACTAATATGGGTTGGAGGGAGTAATATACTCCCACATTATTCTTTTGGTCGCACAAGTCCAAAGACTATTTTCTACTATGCACTATCATTACCTTACTACTTTGCGTTGTCACTGTACAGGTCGGTCGAGAGCGTACTTATTACTTATTGTGTGCCCGCTCGCAGCCGTGGATCCTTCCGTGCCCATTCGAACGAACCTACCTGACAACTACCAGCAGAATTTATGGTGACATGTTGATTTTGATATTGCCACCGTGTGCATGTCGGTTTTCTGCCATGGGCACTCCGTTGAAAGAAGCTTTACAAGTATCCAGTGTGGATTCTCTCAATAAAAGCTAATGGGATCCCACCAAAATCTTATTTCTAGTTTATTTGTCAAATTCTAGTTCTAATTTTTTGTTTAAAATATAAACTAGATTTTGGCAAATAAACTATAGGTGAGTTTTTTTGGTGGAATCCCATTTGACACCCTATGCAAAGCGCCAGTCCGTTGAAATGGATAAAAATTCAGCATTTCCTTGAGTCATGAGATTTAACTTAAAATTATGATCTGAGCCATCTATTCGTCACATGCAACATTTTTATCATGTGTTCCGCAATATCCCTGCCAAATTTTAGAAAAACAACAAGTATCATAAAGACATCATACCGAAAAACCCTAAAAAATAGACGGTGGCACATTGAATTAGGAGTTTAGGAGGCATGTGTTCCTTGCACAACAACACGTGGCCGGAGCGCCGTGATTTGCTTGTTGATCGGGGATGACTGGTTGCATGAATACATTGTCGTCGTCGATCCTATTCTTTGATCGTGGCAAAACTCGGCTAGTCAGGGTTTGTTGTCTTTTTTTCTATTTAGTCTTTTGATCGTTATTAGGTTCTTCTTGGCTAGTCAGGGTTTCAGTTTTAACTTCAGGTCGTTGGTCATGATTCTGGTGAGCTCAGTAGTAAGATTTTAAGTTGCATACTTTGGTCTTTTGGGGGCTCTCTCCTTCTTAATATAGCACATACAACTTTTCTGCATGATTCAAAAAAAAAGACAAAAAATCCTCAAAAAGACAAAAAAAAAAAACGGCAATTCCACTTAGTTTGGACGCACAGGTCCAAACCATCCTAGTTTTTTTTTCGGGTAAAACCATCCTAGTTTAGAACCTTATCTCTCGTTGTCAATACAGGTCACAAGGGTACAGGTGTACGTACGTACTTGCTGGCCGCCGTGGATCCTTCGATGCAAATTGGAACGAAGCTACCTGATTCATAGTTACAGTCACTCACAGCTACGTACGGTTGGTTTTCTTGCGTGGGACTGAGGTGGTCCATGTTGGAATTCTATGCATGGCGACATGTTGATTTGGACGTTACCGATCTATCGCCGTACCGCGTAGATGTCGGTTTCAGCCGTGTGTACCTCTATCTTTTTTTCTTCTTCAAAATTCCATAGATCATCAACAGTAGTACAATATAAGACTTAAAAGTAATAAAATTACAAATATGTTAGTGAACCATCTAGAGACGGCTATAAATATTAGCATGAGCCGAAGGCGCTTCACTATCTTCGCCCCTCCATAATCGGAGCCCGACAAAGATTATCGTAGTAGACAGACGAAAATTCGTCGTGCTATGGTCACAAAGGAACAGCGCACTAGAACAGCAACTATCACCAATGATAATACCGTAGATCGAAAGAGACTGACTAAAAACAAACCAACAAAGTCAAAAACGAACAGAATCCCAGAAGATCTGCTGGACAAACAACTTCACTCGTCCACCGTGGATGCTAAATGCATTGTCGGAGCAAGGATAGAGCGGTACCTCTATATTTTGACCGAGAAAGCTTTACGGCAATATCGAGCATCACCTCTTGAGTACCACTCCCTCTGTTTTATAATATAAGATGTTTTACCTTTGTGAATAAAGTGTATACGGATGGCAATTTTATCCATGGATCCGGATATCCACGGATATCTAGCCTGGTGGGTAAGGATATGGAGGGCTACTTACACCCATGGATTTCATGGGGCGGATATCCACTAACTCATGGAGCGGACATGGACAGAGGTTTCGCTCCACAGATATCCAAGGGATATCCATTTGACACACGGGACCCACAAGTGCGAGATATTGTTTTCTAACCAAAAACTATTACATATGCCATACTCATTAAAAGGCCCAAGCTCCCACTTTCAAGACCGAACCACCCAAAGGCCCACCTGCCCTTGGGTGCTACGCACACACTAAACAGGAAGCTGACGGGCGCCATTGACATCTCCTTCCTCGGATACTTGTAGGCAGAAACCCAACAACATCACCGGTGCGGCACCGCTGCTATCCCTACAACTCCTCTTCCTCCTCGAGTCCTCATGCCACATGGCGACCCAATGGTGGCCATCCATGTAATAATTGCTGAAGCATTGCCAAACTATTTGCGAAATACTGTTGGAATATTGTTGTAGCGTCGTTGTTATGTTGGTTGTTGTTATGTTTATGTATATAGCATATAACCAATGGATATCCATGGATACCCGGATATCCGATGGGTTTGGATTTGGGGCAACATCCATGCCCATGGATATCTTCATGGGCGGGCTAGAGTGAGGTTTATGGATTTGGATCTGGATTTGGTTTTGTTATATCCGTCCAAACCCGCTCCATTGCCATCCTTACTGTATACCTCTTTTAATATATGTTTCAGAATGAACATACGCCACTAAAAGATGTCTAGATACACTTTTTTCACAAACTAAAACATCTCATATTATGAAATAGAGGGAGTATTCACGACCAGTAGAGTATGGTAACTTGATCAGTCTGCACATCGGCGGTACCTTGATCAATTTGCACATGGGTGTTCAAAACACAATGTCATTAAGTCAAAGTGTGCTCCATCGGTCTCCCCTATAGCAATATTCAGATGGTCATGTGTGCATAAGCAAATGGTTCTTGGCAATCGGGAAAGGTCACTTCGACGTGCACTAGCTCGAGACCAAGAGCTACAGGGTCAATGATTCGGTGTTAACAACTTCTTTGGTCCTTGCCTGTATTTAATGTTAGCCTGACATGACTTTTTGGATTTCTTTGAACTTGGTTAATTTGACCCATGGCCTGGGAAATGGAAAGGATGATTCCTAGGATTAGGGTTGCGAGTAGCTGTCTGCTTAAACCCGCAAATAGATATTATAAAAGTCTGTTTATTGCAAATTTTATTTGAGATTAATATATTTTTGATTTTTGATATACCTATGTGCGGGTTTGTGGGTTGTCCGCTTCGCAGCCCTACTCTAGGATGATATTTCGCATTACTTACAGTTTTATCCTGAGAGGTGTCCTTCAAGATTCTTGGTGTGCATTTATTTCGTTGATTTATGGTGAATCTATTGACGTTGATTTGATATTGTAATTTCAAAACATTGGTCAAACTTAGAAGCCATATGATTTTAAACTAAATTTATAAGTTTTATCAATAGGAACGGAGGGAGCAAAGAATACCTATGAGTAGGAGGCATAGGTTCCTTGCACAGCAAGAACCGCATCTACCGGTGATGGCAATTGGTACAGGCATCGCCGTCCATCCTATTCTTTGACCATGACAGAAATTTTGGAATTCCACGTAGTTTTGGACGCCCAAGTCCAAACCATCCGAGTTTTGTACCTTACCTCTCGTTATCAATACAGGTCACAAAGGTACAGATGTACGTACGTACTTGCTGCCCCCCGTGGATCCTTCGATGCAAATTTGTACCAACCTACCTGACAAATTCTACTCCTGCTACCTAGTATATATGTTCTTAATTGGATTATCTGGAGAAAAAAAATCACATTCTGGTAGAAAACAAATGGCACTGTCTCATACAGTCATGCTTACAGTCACTCATAGGTAAGGTTGGTTTTGTTGCGTGGGACTGAGGTGGTGAGTGTTGGAATTCTATGCATGGCGACGTGTTGATTTTGACGTTACCGATCGATCCATCGCCCGGCCGTACCGCGTAGATGTCAATTTCCCGCCGTGGGTACTCTTTATCTTAATTTGTACTGAGAAGGTTCACTGTAATATTCGGCATCACCTCTTGCAAAAAGTTGTCACTAAATTACTTTAGCCACTAATTTGTACTAAGTTATACTCCCTCCGACCCATATTAGTTGACTTGAATTTATCAAAATTTAGATAAATATATATACTAAATAATGTCTAAATTCATTGAAATTTAAACAAACTTAAGGTTGCAGAATATTTCATAAATCTAACATCAACTTATATAAGACAAACGTTGAGTGGTACCTTGATCGATCTGCAAATAATCGGTATTCAAAAAAGCGAATATCGATAGTCAAAGTACTCCGTCGTCGGTCTCGGCTCTTGGTAATCACGAAAGGTCACTCAAGGGTGCACTAGCTCAAGACCAAGAACTACCGGGTCAACAGTAATTTGGGGTTAAAAACTTTGGTGGTCCTTGTCAGCTGTTAATGTTAGCTTGACATGACTTTGGCTTTCTTTCAACTTTTTTTTATTTGACCAACGGCATGAGAAATTGAACGGACAATTCCAGGATCGATGATATGTGGTGTTCCTAGCAGTTTTATTCTCAGATGGCCTCTTCAAGATTATTGGTGCAGTATTTCGATACGGATTTGGCATGATCAAATTTCCTATATAGTTTCCACACGGGTTCTGAATTAGATGTCGTGCTAGATTTACCTATATTTATACAGTAAAACAAGTCTAGATACATATGTAGTTGAAAAAATCCACGGCATCTTTTCTGGAACGGAGGGGGTACATCGATCAACCGTCCAAGACTTAAATAAATAAATATAGACATGGAAGAGCATGTGTTGATAATATACTATATATACATTATCCATATTTCTCCAATAACCGAGCTTTCTTGTGGATTTATTAGTTGAATCTGTTAAAATGATTTCTACTCCCTCCGTCCAAGAATAGATGTCTTAGGTTTTTCAAATCTTAAATGATCTATATACTAAATAGTGTCTAGATTCATCCATATTTTGACAAATTTGAAACATCTATTTTAGAACAGAGGGAGTATTTATTTTCATTTTATCTCGTGTTGTTGGTTCATTTCAGAAGTTGTGCATCAAAATCTAACGAGACACCCTCCTTCTCTATTAAGGGTACCGGCCGGAGAGGAACGCAAGATGCACGGTACAAGGGATTTGATACTAGATGATTTTGAGAAGCATAAAAGAAAAACTTTGTTTCTTCGAGGGAACGGAGAAGGAAAGGAAAGAAGATAAAAAAAAACTTTGTTTCTTTGATATACTAGATGAAGTCTACACGCTTTGTGGGACTGACATGTAGATTCTGTCCGAGACAGCAACATGGTGACGACGCGATTGAGCACGATCGAAAAACAGTCTTTTATGAAGGATACGCACTGTCCCATATTAAATTTACCAAATTTTCCATAATAAATTACAACAAATACATATTGTAAAATCATACGTATTTTTTAACGAAATTTCATTCAATGCGTGTGATTTTACTCATATCCTCTATAAGGAAGGCTACTACTACTTTTCATTTGAGAAGTTCTGCATGAAAATATAGCGAGATTTCAGTACACTAGTATTATTTTCTTTTCTAAAAATGGGGAGCTGAAGAGGAGAGACCGGAAGATGCCAGATGTACTCTCTCCGTTTGAAAATATAAGATGTTTTAGGTTTGTGAATGTGATGTATCTAGACATCTTTTAGTGTCTAGATTCATTTGAACCTATACACTAAAAGATGTCTAGATACATCTCCTTCACAAACCTAAAACATCTTATATTTTTAAACGGAGGGAGTACAAACTTGAGTTTTAGAAGGAAATATAAAGAATGTAATTGTCTTGTGGGATCGAAAACGAAAGGAGAGAAAATGATGGGGTGCCCCTGAAGTCTACATGCTTTGTAGGACTGACATGCACGGAGATTCTGTCCGAGACAGCGACACGGTGACGACTCAGCGCGATCGAGCCATGCATCGATCGATCACCCACGGTCGATCCTAACAACTACCCCTGGCCACCACCACCAAGGACCAACGGCGATACCGACCTCGCTGAGATCCAAATCGCAGATTGATATCCTGCCGTCAACTGCGACGCGTCCAGAATTGTGTACCTCTGAACCCCCAAAAAGTACACAGATGCCACGCACTGTTCAAGGATTATTTGACACTGCCGATCGATGCGCATTACTATTTGAATTTTGTACTAGATCTTGACCGGAGAGAGTTAGATAGAGACGATAATAATACTAGTATACTCCCTACGCGTTTTGTGAACACTTGGGATCTTCTGCTCGTGCCGAAAGGAGGCAGTGCAAGCACCCTGTTTCTGCTAGCTAACGTATCTCCACCAGTTTCTGTAGCTGATTCCATAGCTGAGAGCATCTCCACTCGCCTACCCAGTACGTCGATCCGGACATCGAATTTCAGTCCGGATACCAAAAATTAGCCCAGTCGCGTACCCAAAAACATGTTATCGGTCGGATTTAGGCAAATTTTGGTCCGGACTACCCAGGCTAAATCCAGGTTCCCAGGTACGCCCTGGGAACGCGGACGTGGCGAACTTGGCGAAAAAAAATGGCATGTGGACCCGCCGAGTCAACGACGGAAGCTGAGTCGTCGTCATCCTCGGAACCACGCGGCGCCCGCCGGACATTAACTGCTCGTCGCGTCGGCCACGCGTCGCCGAATTGTGGCGCCACCGTCGTCGCCTCGGCTCCCGCGATGGACCGGCGGGCACTAACTTCCCGTCGTTTCCCCTTTTCCCGCCCTCACCGCTACACCCCTCCCGCCCTCGCCGTCCGCCTCGGCCTTTATAATCTGTACCCTCACCGGAGAACCTCACACTCTCTCACAGCTTCCCCCGGCCCACCAGCCTGAACTCCGGCTAACTCTTTCTCGCAGCTCTTCTCCCCCAGCCATGGCTGAGAGGTACCCCGGCGACCGGCTTCGGCCGGCGCACTCTGCAGGCGTTGGAGGCGCGCCTGCTCTATGAGGCCAGCTAAGTTGCGCCGCCGGATACGAGGACTCCGTCTGGGTGGAAGCTTAACGCCGGCGGCATTCCTATCCCACCGGCGCCGATGCCGGAGGAGCTGTCGTACGAGATCCAGGAGTTCATCTCTGGCATGGATGATCCCTCCGCCGCCGACAGCCCCGAAAACCTCCTCTACTGGGAGGAGTTCTTCGCCGACAGCCGCGCCCAGGAGCTCGCCCGCCATGAGGGGGCGCCGAACGAGTCGCCGCCGAAGCGCAACAACGCGGCCGGCCACCGGTGTTTCTGGAGCGCGCCGGGCCGGACGCTCAGGTCGTTGCTGGAGCACATCAACGCCGGGAACACGCCGCGTCGCTACGGCTACAGCGCCCGTGCGGCGTCGAACCGTCTGCGGCGCTCCGGCGAATCGATGCGAGGAGGATGGCCAGCATGAGCTCGTCCTCCTCCGCCTCCGCCTCCCGCTCCTATGGATCACGCCTACGCCCTCGCCATTGGGCAGTCAAGCGCGGCGGTCTCGCTGTCTTTCGCCGCCCAGACCTTCAGCAGCCTTGTCATCAGCGAAACCCGCCAACAGCGTCACCAACCGACCTCCGCCGTCTTCGGCGCCCCGAATATTGAAGGCTCGGCGCCGCCCGACGACAGCGCCTTGAGGATGGCGTTGGAGCCGTCGCTCCGCGACTCGGCGCCGCAGACGCCGTTGGTGGAGCCGTCCTCGCCGGACATCCTGGAATGGTCCAGAAAGGACTGGAAGGAGGCGGAGCAACAACGCGTCCAACGCCTGCAGCAGTAGGCCGAGGAGCATGCGGCCCGGAGACGGGCGATGTCCGGGCGTGAGCTCGCCTACCAGGGCGCCCCGCTCTACGTCCTCGACGACGACGAGGACGAAGGCCCGTACTACCAGCCGTGGAGGTCCGACGACCCAGGCCAGGGGAGCTCCCGCCAGCACCAGCCGCCGAGCGACGACGACGGCGGCGGCGCCGGCGGCGAGGATGATGGCCGCGCCGATCTCGGCTACACGACGTTCTATAGCAACTTCGGCATGTAGAACGGCGAAGGCCACGGCGACAGCCTTTTTTAGTTTATTATATGTACTAGTAGTTTAGTTAAAATTCGATGTAATCCCCTATATTTCCCCATCTTAATAAAATTCTTCCAACTTTAATAAAATTTAGCCGAATTTGAAAACTCGGTCTGGGTACGCGAGTGGAAAACTGGACATAGTGCAAGGACCCTGTTTCTGCTCACGAATCTCCATCAGTTCCCCTACATGTTAAACACTCTGGTTCCATAGCTGCTAAGTGTAAGTACCATCTTGCTTTGATTGGCTAAAATTAACCAAGAGAACACACACCGAAAACATCGTTGAGAGACCGATAGATCCGATGGCCACACGGCGGGCCTCACGTAGCCGTTTCTAGCAATGTGTATCGTTCCAACTTCCAAGTCAAGGTCTCCTCCTCCTTGGCTCCTTGCTTCCTTCCGACGTGTAACGCGTCTAGCTACCTCCCGCACCACGACATGATTGGCCGCCGTGTCAAGTAACCGCGTGAGCCCCTGCCAAGCAAGTTGCCCTCAATCCTGACGACGACGGAGAGGGAATAATTAGTTTGAACCAGATAAACTAAGCCACTCCCATGGCTCTAGTTCTTTTCCTTATCTTCACAAATTCAGTTATGCCTGCGATGTCATGGAGTATAAAAGTAGTCGTAGCTAGTTGCATTGCTTTGGTCATGGATGGCTCCTCTAGGTCTAGTCATGGCCTGAATGGACTGAATTTTATTTCTTGAGAGGGTGAGATGTAGAGATACAGAGAGACCTGGAGTGTTTAGTTGGCGCAATCCTCTTTTTGAAAAAAATTGAAACCATTATTATTTGGACTAGTTCTAGAGCTATTTGCTTTACTAAATGGACGCTTAGACGGGGGATCTGGACCAGAACCACACTTATTGGCGGTTAAACGCGTCTTCTCTGCGTCACTTTGTTGTACATAAAAGAAATATACTACTCCCTCCGTCCCAAAATAGATGTCTTAGATTTATCAAAATTTGAATGAATCTAGTCACTATTTAGTATATAGATTTATTCAAATTTTTGAAAACTTGAGACATCTATTTTGGGACCGAGGGAGTACATGCGTGCGCGTATGCTTATGCTCAGCTTGCCATCTCGCCATTAGATGGGGGATCTGGGCCAGAAACCACACTTAACGGCGGTTAAACGCGTCTTCTCTGCGTCACTCGTATATATAAAAGTAGATGAGCAGATGCCCTACATGCGTACCTATGCTTCGCAATCTCGCACAGTTTGATTTACTCCAAAAGTCGCAGCGCACCTCACATATATAAAACCCTGCTTTGGGTTTCTAGCTAAAGAAAAAATGAAGAATATATAATAAACCCAAGTTTGGTACGGTCGACCGTCGACGTACTAGTACTACTACCCAACAATAAAGATATTGTCGAATACGCAGAGCGCAAATTTAGTACTACTAAGACACATTGCTCCAAGAATATACCTCTAAGATAATACTTAGGAGAGTTGTCAGCGCGACCAATATAATGTGATCGTACCACAACGGTTTAGGCAGTTGCAGAGATGGACTGGACGACTTCAGTTTTATGCCCTGCGTCAGCCAATGTTGGTTGCTCCATCTTTGTCGGTTGACAGACAGGACCATCAGTTAGTTTAGTTGATCACTGCAGTCTGCAGAAGCACAAACCTTCTTGACAACTTCCCACATTTGTCCACCATTTTTTTCTTCACAAGCTCAAAAGTTTTCATGGCACATATAGAGACCTCCTTGGCAAGTGTACCAGGTTGTTCTAATCGTACTTTTTTTTTGTGTTTTGCACCTTTCACTCGCAATCACGTATCCCGTTCCTAGCCTCATACTAAACTTGGTGTAAGTTCGTGAAATTCTCTAATCAACTTAACAAAGAGAGAGTTTTGTCTCATTCCGCTAAAGCCGGGTGCCCAAGCTTACGTCAAAACTATACACACAATCAATCTTGTATTTTTTTCTTACCATTTACGAGACTTTCTTTCCAACCTAAACCCGCTAAATGTCGGTGAGAAACCAGTGCCAAGATTGTTAACAATCAATGAAGGGCAAACCTCCTAAACTATGCATCCCTGGATACACAAGTTCACAATTTGTCTAATCGCGATAACTCTTTAAACTTGTGTGTTGTGTACATGACATAGCATTGAGACCCAAATGCCGGCCGATGGTACTCTAAACCTTGTTCCCTTGTTCTATTATAAACAACCATACCTGGAATAGCATTCAGAATTGTTCATGAAAAAACATATGACGACATGAAAAATAGTAAAAAGAGTATTCTACTTCGACGGACCTCGATGGTGGATTTTCTTGGGATATCATTGTTCATGATAAAATATGTGAGCCACATTGCACCTCGCATGTTTTTTCATTAACTCATGGAAAAACATGTCATATAGCTTGGTCCTGAATGGTGGTAGATATCACTTTAGCACTGAGCACTATTCATGATAAAACATGTGAGGCTCATATCACTTCACATGTGTTTGTCATAAACTCATGACAGAACAGGTCATGTGAGGCATAAATGCTACTAGCATGTAGTAGTCGTCTCATGCTTGCACGAGTCCGAACAGGCAGGGCGGAGGGGAGGGTTCGTCGTAGGTAGTAGTCGTGCCTTCGGCCCACCTTTTGTGGGGTGACATGGGCTAGATCATGAGGTATCCTTCGATGGAGAGTTCTTCACTTGAAGCCGATGACACTAGGCTACCCTTTGGGCGGCTCTTTGCCGCCAGGGAGCCCCCGAATCGCTTCAGGGGCTGCCCTTCGCTTCGGGAGTTGCAGCAGACGGCTATAACACTGACCAAGGTTGTCGTGCATGCGTCCCCTACCTGGCGCACTAGATGCCGTGTATTGGTTTTCGACATTGGGATGGGCATCCCCTTTGTTAGTTCGGCCAGGGGGCACAACGTCTGGCGAGCTAAACGAACACACACAGACACAAGTTTTTTTTACCTAGGTTCAAATCCGTGATGTGTGAATCCCTCAGTCCCGCAACTATCGACTATCTGGAGAATGATCATAGTTATAATGGTTCACTCCCCGGGAAGGCTCTAGCTAGAAATCTCCCTCTCTCTTGACCGACATGGACCTCCTTTATAAGGGAAAGGGGACTCCACAAGGATCGGAAAAATATGTGTCGGTGCAGCAACGCCACTCGGCAGGGCGTAGCTTGCATGAGTACAATGCGGAGAGGCTCCCCTGCACGGTATTCACATGCCCGGGCGGGTATGTGGCCTAGTGCCCTAGGCTTTAGAGTCCTGACTTGTCACTTTTGTCATCTGTCAGAACGGGTGGCTAGCCGGGATGCTCCGGCTTCGTGGGCGGCGAACACACAACCCCCGAAAAAAGGTCTTCGTGGCGACTTGTTCAGGAGGGATCCGTAGGTACGGATACGACAAAGAGAAACTAATCCTAGCATCAACATGTCGATGAAAAGAAGATGAGCCGCAACCGCTGAACCCTCTGAATATGTCCCACCATGCTCGTAGTATTCGGAACCTCCGTGTACCAAGCAACACCTTCAAGGGATGCGGCGACGAGCACACTGCTGCCAAGATAGGTCCTAGGGTTTCCCCTGGCACGATGAGGTAAGTTGGGAAAGGGTGCCCCCGACGGCCTTGAGGAAGGAATGGTGGCACCCCTAGGCGTGACCACGTTGGTACCGGACTAGCCGACACGATTTCTCCCGACACCCAAAAAACCACTACCCCGGATGCTCCATAACACTCCACCCAACTTGCTGCACACCAAGATGCGCCACCACGGTCTTGACACCACCCTCATCATCTCAATGTGTTCACCGTCGCGAGGCCTATAGGATGGAATGGAGAATGTAACAAGAGTCTGGGGTGGCAGCACTCCAACCGAGCGGGAGGGGGGAGTACCTCCACCGCCTTTGTTGTAGCCGACCGGACGTTGCAGCAGGGGCACACTAGGCCCTCGAAGGGCACGAGCAGGCCTAGATCGAGCCCACAAAGTCTCCGCCTCCACTCTGTAGCAAGAAGGTTGAGCGCCGCCACCACCTAGAACCGTTGACTCACTGTCTCCGCTTCTAGGAAGCGTCACCACCACGGTAGGACCCGCCGGCCCACCCCGGCCCAGATGGAGCAATGATCTGGGTCGAGAGAGCTCCACCGCCTCCTTCCTGGCGTTGGCTCCGCCACTTTGCAACCACCTGACCATCGTCGAGTCCCCCGCCGCCACGCTCGACAACCGCCTTGATGCACCTCCCAAAGCCAAACAGCCTCGCGTCGTCCATGGCCAACAGAGGAAAGTCAGGGGCCCGACCACCCTAAGGAGGGAAGGGCTAGGGGGAAGGCGACGGAAGGGAGGCGCGGGTCACGAGAGCTAGGGTTTTGCTTCCCCTAGTATTGTTTTCCTCCTTGATTTACGGCGGCTCGATGAGCAACAATTGAAATTAGAATGCATTCTTGAACACAATCGTTAGCATCAGAATGCTTTACTGAAATCCACATTTATTTTTTATTTTACCTCCTTTACCAAAAAAAAGACATTTGTGCCGGTTTATCGTAATCCACGAAAGTGCACGGAGAATATTGCCAATTCTGACGACACGACGGCCGCTTATCAGCATCCTCGCCGGCTCGTGAGCCGCGCAGACCGAAAGCGTATGCCGGAGTGCCCCGTTGGCCGGAGGCGACGCGCGTCGATGGCGACTTGACCATCTACTAGTATGACATAGGAGAGACACAGGGGCATTACATCACTCCCGGGCACTCCGAGCTCAGCCCGACCCTTCTTCCTCACACCTTCCCGGAATCTTCCCTCCACCTTCCCATTGCGGGCGCCTATAAAACCCGACCGACCTCTCCTTCCCGTCTAGCCAAACCATCTCAACCCATCCCCCCTCCCTCCCTGCCTCTCTCGACGAAATCGATAGATACGCGGCGGTGACAGAAAGAGAAACACCAGTAGTTCTTGCACTGCGGCGAGCGATCATGGCGGCGAAGCGGCTCCACGACGGGTACGAGAACGATGACGACCAGCCCGGCGAGAAGCGGATGCACCGCATGCCCTCCTTCTCCACGTGAGCTTCCTCTCTTCGATCTCCTCGTGGTCCACTCCGGCCGTTGTCGTGTTCGTGCATGTTCTCTTGCTGATTGATTCTTGGCGTTTCAGGGTGATCAAGGAGGCCCTGCTGATGAAGCAGGTGCAGAATGTGTTCCTGGTGCTCGAGCCTCTCCTCCGCCGAGTGGTAAGCAGGAGAAGCAATCTTGCTCTAACCCGTTGTTGCTCTGTTCGTCGGAGTCGAGCATGGTTCTGACTGCTCTGTTTCTCGATGGCGTGCGTGCAGGTGCAGGAGGAGCTGCAGGCGGGGCTGGTGCGCAGCCCGCGGTACATCGAGAGGTCCTCGCCGGAGACCACGCCGCCGCCCACTCCGCCGGCCGACCGGGCGGCGTGGAGGCTGGCGTTCCTCCACCCGCCGCACACCCCGATCTTCACCGGCACCAAGATCGAGGACGCGCGCGGCATCCCGCTCCAGCTGATCCTCCTCGACGCCGACACCGGCTCGCCGTCGCAGGACGCGCCGCAGTTCCTGCGCGTCGAGCTGGTCCCGCTCTTCGGGGACTTCCCGCACGACGGGCGCGAGGAGTGCGCGTCCGCCGCCGAGTTCGCCCGGGGCGTCGTCAAGGAGCGCGCCGGGAAGCGGCCGCTCCTCACGGGCGACGTCGCCCTCACCATGCGCGACGGGCGCGCCGTCGTCGGCGAGCTCCAGTTCACCGACAACTCCTCCTGGCTGCGCTGCCGCAAGTTCCGCATCGGCGCGCGCGTGGTGCCGGGCGGCGGCTACGACGGGCCCAGGGTCGCCGAGGCCATGACCGACGCCTTCAATGTCCGCGACCACCGCGGCGAACGTACGTCCGTCCGTCCACGACGACGACGAGCTCCTCCATCGATTTCTCTTTACTACCGTGAACTGTGCCTGACCTGAGTTTGTTGTACATATGCAGTGTACAAGAAGCACTACCCTCCGTTGCTCGGCGACGACGTGTGGCGGCTGGAGAAGATCGGCAAGGAGGGCGCGTTCCACCGGAAGCTGGCGCAGCACGGCGTCAGGACCGTGCAGGAGTTCCTGCAGATGCTCACCGTCAAGCCCGACATGCTGCGCATGGTAAGCTTCTTCAGAAGAGGATCTGTAAGACTTGGCAGGTGTCGATCGGCCGGCTTCTGATTGCTCTGTTTTTTGCGTGATCATCATCAGATAATGGGCGACGGCATGACGGACCGGATGTGGGAGGCGACGACGAAGCACGCCAGGCAGTGCGACGCCGGCGACAAGGTGTTCGCGTACCCAGCCGGGGGCCAGAACGGCGCCACCGTGTACGTGAACTCTCTCTTCCAGCTGGTCAAGATGGAGGTCGGCGGCGTGGAGTGCGCGCCGCAGCAGCTGGGCAGGCCCCAGAGGCAGTACGTTCAGCAGCTGCTGCAGGAGGCGTTCGAGCACCGGGCCACCCTCCAGGAGGCCGCCGCCGGCATGCTCCTCCACGCCAGCCACTGCTGCGACAGCCTCCCGCTGCTGCACGGTAAGCATCTGATCAAAACCCTTCCCTCAGCTCATTTTGTATTGTTCTGAATTCTGACGGCTTATGTTCCTTTTTATCTTCAGACGCAGCACCTGTGGTGCCGATGTTGGCTCCGGCGGCGGCGGCGCCGGTGTGGTTCCAGGGCAACCCGGACATGGACTTCCAGATCGTCGACGAGGGCAGCTTCGCCTACCAGATGTACGACGTATGACAGGACCAAGACCAACTTTCTGCCAGCTTTTGATGTACATTAACCAACTACTACTACTACTACTACGTGTATGTGTGTTCAGTTCAGTTCAGGTCAGTGACCTGAGCGGCCCTTGGCTGCATCGACGAGCATGTTGTGCCGCGAGCAGCGAACAAGAGGCGAATTCTTTGGTTTAATTCGTATCCTTTGTTGTAAGCTAGTTTCACCTTCTGCTAAGCTTTAGGTGTTGTGCGTCCATGGTGATGCTTGTCTTGTAATGTTAGGGGTGGCAACTTCACCTTTTCTAGCATCTCCACAAGGTCTTTACTTTTTCGGTCTTTGTAAAATCCAAGTGTTAATAATGAGGCCAAATGCCTTTTTGTACAGACCAATCACACTTTTTTTTTTTTTGCAAAACCATGTACAATGTAGTCACTCACATATACCCAAGTAAGTACAACGCAGTCACACACATATACGTACATACACTCACCCATATGAAAGCACGCATATACGTCTACCGCTAGGAGCACATCCGAAAGGCCGAGTCTTAGAGACTGATCTGACTATGAGCACCTCCGAAAGACTGAATCTAAGAGATTGATCTGACGGTTCTTAAGATTGATGAGATCACCAGAAGTGGATCATTAGGCTATCTAATCCAACTTGGTCATTCTATCTAGTTGAAATTCAATTTGCCACTTTGGATGATGTTATTTCTAGTATACTGTTACTCGACAGGAACATCGTCTCGTATTGAAAAATATTTTATTTTTTTATAAGACACCAAAGCGTTAAATCTGGGATTTGATTCCTAGAGGGCTGGGTACCCTCCTAACCATCCAACCACATGTTGTACCACTACGACACATATGACAGTTGTGCCCCGCATTGGCCTCAGGAGGCAGGCAATCGGATCTAGCGTGAGTACTAATGATCGTCGGACACAGAGGATGAGCAATTGTGGGGGATATGATGCGACGGCAAGCAATCGTTTAGGGAAGGGCGAGATGCATGAACCACCGGTCTAATATCTAATTTTTTATATCTGTTCTTAATAGTCAAGATGTATTAGTGCATTTCAAAATGTGCTATTGAAAAGGCCACCATTCTTCATAATTTGGCATTAAAACAATGTTGGCACGAAATTCCACCGCAGTAATGGTTCAGCGAATAAGACAAAACTTTCTCTTCAGTAACTTGATTTCAGAATTCTACAAACTTACGCCCAGTTGAGTATGAGGCTAGGAACCCGCAAAAAAAAGAGTATTAGGCTAGGAACTGGATATATGATTACTAATGAATGGTGCAGAACACAAAGAAAAAATAGAGCAACGGCAAATTGGTACACTTGTCAAGGAGGTCTCTATGCGGCATGAAAACTTTTGAGCTTGTAAAAGTGAAAATGCTAGACAAGTCTGAGAAGTTGTCAAGAAGGTTTATGCTTCCGCAGTGATGATCAAGTAAACTAACTCATGGCCTTGTCAAACGACAAAGATGGAGCAACTAACACTGAAGACCACACAGCATAAAACTGAAGTCCACTCCCTCTCTGCAACTACCACTGGATCACATTACATTGGTCGCGCTGACAACTCTCCTAATATCTTACTGATATATTATTGGAGCAATGTGTCTTAGTACTAAATTTGTGCTCTGAATATTCGACAATATATTTATTGTTGGGTAGTACTACTACATGAACTACCAAACAGGGGTTTATTCTTTTTTTTTAGAAACCCAAAGCAGGGTTTTTATGTCAGATGCCGCGACTTTTGGAGTAAATCAAATGGTGAGATCACGAAGCTGAGTTGAGCGTGTAGGGCATGTGCTCCTCATGCATTTTTTTTTATATGCAAGTGACGCAGGGAAGACGCGTTTAGCAAACAGTAAGCGTGATTTTAGTCTAGATCTCCCTCTCATATGTGTCCATTTACTAATGCTACTAGGCCAATACTAGCCCAAACTAATCAGTCTCAATTTCCAAAAAGGTCAGTGTAGGCCATATAACTCGACACTAAGCTAAGCTAGAAGAGCGGAAGCAGGGCATGGGTACTCCCGAACCCGAATTTATTTACCGGAAAATTAAGCTACATATTTATAGGGAGTGCCTAGATCTTAGGCGCCTGAGAACTTATTATGTCTAAGTTGCTGATGTCATCCTAATATTTCTGTTAAAATCTCAGTTGCAACCTAGTTGTAACTCATAATATTTATACTAATTGTCAGTTGCAACATAGTTGCAACTCATTAAATTCTCAGTTACATCCTAGTTACAACTCATATTTAACTTTCACTTTGCACGAATCACGAGATAAATCAAACGGTGAAAGAGGTGCCTGAGACCTAAGAAGTTCTCAGACGCCTGAGAACTAGCAAAACCGATATTTATATGGATCTAAATTTACAAAAAATGTTTCAAACTTAGGCGTTCCTCCATACTGTTCATTCAAAACATTGCCATTTTATCTAAGCTACATAGTTTCGAGTTTCGGTACGGAAAAAACACGCACATACATGTATGCGACCTTTAATATTTATTTCAAATTTTTCTTAATTACTATTTTTAAGATTTTACGGAGACCGGCAACATCAAGAGTATATTTTTTTTTTGAAAAGTCAAACCAACTGAACTTTGACCAAACTTTTAGAAAAAACTATCAATAAATATGATATTTTGTAGACATCATAAGAATATATATTTCATTATCTATCTAATGATATTGATTATGTATTTTGCATATTAATATTTTGTGGTAAAAACTTGGTTAAACTTGACATAGTTTGACTTTTAAAAAAATATAGGCCTTAAGCCTTGGGATGGAGATAATATATTTTAAGACGGAGTGAGTAGTATTTTAACTAGAGAAGTAAAATTCAGTTCTAATAAGCCACACGGCTCGAAGCCATGGTTAGACCTAGAATAGCCATGACTACTTTCGTGCCATCATCACATATAACCGAATTCGTGGAGATAAGCTAGTTTATCACGGATGAGAGTGGTCGAGTAGTAGCTAATTCCTCTCCCTTCGTCAGTATCGAGGGCTAACTTGGCAGGCTCACGCGTTTACTTGACAAGGCGGATCCAATCATCTCGATCGTGGGTGCGGGAGCTAATAAGCTAGACGCGTTACACGTCGATCGATCGGAAGCAAGGAGCCAAGGCAGGAGGAGACCTTGACCTGGAACAAATAATCCTTTGCTAGAAGCGGCTACGTTCGTGAGGCCCGCCGTGTGTGGCCATCGGATCTACTCAGTTTCCCGTCGATGCTTTCGGTGTGTGTTCTGCTGGTTAATTTTATTTAGCCAATCCAAGCAAGATACTACTACTACTTAGTAGTATACTTATCAGCTATGGAAACTTGATGGAGATACGTTAACCGAAAGAGGGGGTCGTCCTTGCTGCACTGCGTACGTGCTTTCGGCACGACCGCAGAAGATCCCAAAACGCGTAGCGACACAAAGACTTGTACAGTAGTACCAGTATTATTATCCGTCTCTCTATCTCTCCGGTCAAGATCTACAAAATTCAAATATATAGTGCACATCGACCAACAGTAGACATAGATTCTTAAACAGTTGCCTACTACATATCTTTGTGTTCAGAAGTACACTATTTTGGACGCGTCGCAGATGTGTACTCCCTCCGATCTAGTATATTAATTGATTTTGATATATTAAAATTTAGATGAATGTATATACTACTAAATTGTGTCTATATTCATTCAAATCTAGGTAAATTTAAGTAATTAATATGGGCCGGGGGAGTAGCTAAGGCACGTTTAATTTGGACTTGTGTGGGACAAAAAAGTTGGTACCGCACATATATTAATTAATTTTGATATATAAATCTATATACTAAATACAACAATGGAATGAAAAACACGGAAACAGAATGAAAACACAGCAATGGAATTTTAGTGGAACAAAAAGAGAGAGTGGGATTTTTATCTCTATACTACTTATAAAAGAGCAAACAAAAACTATACTAAATGTTCCCCAATAAACTACAAACAAACAAACCAAAACCACACAATAAGGCCCACTAATCAGATCTTCGTGTACGTCTAGCAAATTACAACGACGGACGGATTACTTATCCCGCCGAGGAAATTTTCACGCACACACACTCCGCCTCCAAGAAAAAAATGAAATAACTCCCTCCCGCACGATCCAGATCTCAACCTCCCTCATGCCCCCACCCTTCAACACATGCATGCGCCACCGCCGCTGCACCAAGCTGTCGCCGGCGGCCCGTGTGAGAAGCCTGCCCATCGAGACTCTACGGTGCCACCTCGCCCCATGCGAGCCTGCAGGCGAGGCCCGTGCCCTGCACGCCGCCAGGCGACACCCGCACCGTCCTACATGGTACGACAGCCACGACCTTCCACAGCACATACCCAAATCAGTGCCCAAATAAATTTTGGGGCATCGAGGGCCTACGCTGCACAGCAGGTGCCACAAAAAGTTTTCAGGGAATCGGAGCAAGTAGCTCTGATGCCCAAACGCAGCATCGACCGATATTATTGAATCTTGGATCATCGAACTCGGTCGCCTCCCTCATTAGCTAGCTCGAGCAGACTTGGCCAAGGAAGAGGCCCTCCCAAAGGAGTAGGCAACACAGTGGAGCCGCACTGGGCGGACGGTCCTCCGGTCGGAGCAAAGGAACTCCGGGCGGGCGTTCCACGGGTCCCGACTAGGGACGTGCGCTGACGCGACGAGAAAAGCGGGCTACCCCGCGGCCTCGCGCCACCGCCGGCACAGGTCCTGGAGGCGAAAGAACCTGGCGGCGGGAGACATGTGGTACTGCACATGCCGAGCTCAGGTGCAGTGCAGGCTGGTCGTATTTCCGTTTCTTGCTTACACATTGATGAAACTCTTCAATCCACATAGCTCTTCCCTCTGATCCACACCGGTGTTCGCTCGGATTTGTGTAGGACGACGCCGAATCGGAAAGTTGAGCTAGAGAAGGAAACCAATTTTCCTCGTAAATCAGGTCGGTGCCCCAATTTATTTGTCAGGGCATCGGTGACAGTTCAGTATCCACGACATCGACTACATTGTGGAAGCCTAACATCCCTACAGCCGCAGGCCGCCTTCAGCTCGACATATTCGAAGACTAGATCCTATACTTCAGGTTTCGACGTCCTCCGCTGCCTCGTATCATTCACTTAAATTGTACCAGTGCTGCAACATGTCTGACAATCTATTAAAAACTTTCTTGCATCATTACTTAATCATAATAAGATTGTAAAAGGGTTAGGTTTAAGACGTCTCTTAAAGCAATGAAAATAGGAGCAATTTTTTGCATGACAAGGGGCCGATGTGAATCCAGGCTTTTATTTTATTCGTGCTGCACCACCTGAGGTGGGTTTTCACACTGATTAACTATTACTACTTGACTTATTGATATGTAGTTCAACGTAGTCTAAAACGTCAACTTCTTACAATGGATTTATGCAACTTGCGGGATAGTCGGAGCTATAAGTTGGTTGATACTAGATCATTACCTCAATCATTCAAATCTATATTGAAGTCTCTTTTCCAAAACCTCTAGTTTTTTCTCTATCTAGAAGTGCAATAGAATAACCCGATTGAATGACGAAGCAATTAATGATGCAGGAGAGTATTTAGCAACAAGAAGGGCAATTGTCATGGTTGGATTGGAATCAGTGAGGAAGAACAGGTCTCTCTTGTATTATACTGAAGCTATTGAGAATACCAGTTTGAGTAATAAACTAATAATAACATGCAATATTATTAATTTATTTTACAAGAAGCTATATTCACGGTTGTAGCATATGTACTTCATGCTAGAAATATAAATTTTGCCAAGGGAATAGAAGAATATTCATTCGTGATTAAGGATGATAACTCTAGATTTCACCTTAGCATTGCGGGAAAGTGAGTATTTTTTATTTCAAAGTACATTTAGTATCTTTTAAATCTACATGTACCATGTGACCACGGATCAAAAAGCTGACTGCTAAAGTTTCATTGCAAGTGTGATTGCACTAATTGGAGAATGGAATGATTACACAAGTATACTAGAACGCTTGATCCCACGAGTTTGCACTTTCTAGCTGAAAACTCCAACTAGATTTTTTTATTTACTTTCGCATCTTCATCTGGCATTGTTACTATGACATATGGACATGATCGTGGAACATATGTTTCTATTGGACATGAACAAAACTCTAAATAAATTATTGGCGTTCTTGATCTCTATGGTTTTGTGAGTTTCAGAATTAACAGATTAGTGTTTCCAACTTTATGACAATTCATTTCACACAATTTTTCAAAACCAGCAGCTGCATTACTCTAAACAGTTGAATGTAATATTCCATAAACATTTAGCCATGTTTTTCATGGATTTAGTTTGGACCATGGCTTTTATAATTAGATACTTCTTTATTTTCTTGAACATTTACCAAATTGCATGTCATTCTTTAGTAATATAGGAGCGCCGGCAAGGCGCAAAAGTAACAAATTAGAACACAAAATTAGATATTTCTGACCTTGGATTTAACTTGTGATGTTGTCTTGGAGCATGTATTCAAAATGGAGTAAGAGTAATATACCACAACGGCGAAAAACTAGAGTTAGATAGAGTTTTTTGACAATCAAGATGTCTTAGACTTCATTGAGAAGGTACATATTTCCTCATATTGTTCATACTATGACATGGCACACAAAATGCAGGGTAGTTGTTATGTAACTTCTGTAGGCAAATGGAGAATGAAAGTTGAGCTATCTAGGTTATTTATGTTTTTCCTTGTAAAGTTGGTGGGACGAAAGATAAACAATGATGAAATTCATGTGGATCCCTTTTTATTCTGGAGATGACCTTCATGCTTTATCTTTAACCTTTTTACATAAGGCTTTTCTACATAAGTGTGCCAATTGGTTAAGATCTTCATGAGTGAGTTTATATGTACTTCTTGAACACATCCCTAAGAAATCATATAACAATAAATTCATCTAATTATTTCAGAATTGCATAGCTTGAGTATTGCTACTTCAATTGTACCTTGTCTGCTACTCCTTGAGTATGTTTGCACTTGTATTGCTAGCATTGCTTGCACAAAAATACTGCACCACTTGTATTGCTTGCACAAAATTGTGGCACAAAAATATTCAGGTAAATATTGATACATTCATTCCATGATGTAACTTTTTCTTAAATGGAGTATTACAAATCAACTATGTGCATAAATAACAATTAAATGGAGTTGTTTATGGTGAAAACTAGGTACAGTGTAGTTCACCATGTGTGCTGACAGGCATTATAATTAGAGGGTGTTTAATACTTTTCCCTTATTAAATAAAAGCCTAGAGTAGTGGTTGGTTGAACGTTTGGTATATTTATAATTGCCAATGTCATTCAAATTATGGTTCGTTGTTTTCGAAGGTCGGTGGGGGTAGTTTTGTACAATTCAGTGTATTTGGGGTTATCGGAAAACTCACCAATGTCTTATATTTTAAACCGGAGGGAGTAGTTCTTTGAAGAGCGATGATGCCTCCCAAGATCTTCATAAGGACATTGAAGTCAGTTGCTCATCGGAGTCCAAACACCTCTATCCCAACTCCTTACTCGCCATGCTTCTCTATTTGTTGTCTTGCTGGACCTCTAATGTGGCACTTGCATTACAGGTTTGAGATGAAGAGCAAGAGGACTGTTTGCTTGCCATTTTTGATTTCATTAATTAACCGGTTGCAAGGCACGACATTCTCCCTAAGATAGCTTTGGATGTGGCGGGATCGAATGTCAAGGATTTTTCTGTTGTATCTATCAACCAACCATTTAATATGTATTTAAGAAAAAATTGCATCAATCTTGGTCTGGATCAATCTTCTTCTGCTGCTTTGCTGGATCAGAGCCCGGGAGATGTCTCTACACAGAATGCATGTAAAAGGAGGGGCATTAATACTTGTGTAAAATTGTATTGACCGAGATATGCCCAAGAGGTACTTCTCATATTTTCATGCATGTATAAATCACAAGAATGTCTCTACACAGAATGCATGTAAAATTCTATCGCGGGAACACACAAAAGCCAAGATCTAATCTACGAGATTGGTGCAACGAGTTTGTAAAGAACTAACCCTCGTAGATCCAAAGAATTTAACGAGATCGGATTCTCGTGATTGATGTAGTAGATCACTTGCCGATCTCAAGATCATGTAGACGATCCTTCTGGAAGCGCTTTCGCAGTCGGTCACACGTACGGTAGTCGATGAAGGCCTTCCTCTCCCTTGTTCTAGTAGGCAGCGACTAGATCGCCTCGGAATCCCAACAGACACGCGAGTAGATCTCCCTAAGATAGCTTTGGATGTGGCGAGATTGAAAATTCAAACTCTAATTTTTGGTGGAGGAGGAGAGATTTCTGCAGGGCTTCGCCTAAGCCGGAGCAGGACAGTGGACGAGAGAGAAGAGGGGGCAGCGGCTAGGGTTAGGCGCCAAGGGAAAGAGGTGCAAGGGGGGTGCACCCCCACCCTAGGTGTGAGGGCGGCCAAGGGTGTTCCTAGCCCTAGTTGAGTCACTCCCCAACTCGGCCTCCAAAGGAAGAGGTTGAAACCTTTTCCACCTAGACTTCCCTCTTACCAAAAACTAGAGTTTTACTTTTCAAACTAGGATTTGACTATTCAAACTAGGGTTTGACCCTTCTACTAGTCTTAGCCGAATTGGCCCTTTAGGGTTTGGTGTGGCCATCCCCTAGGGTATGCCACATCCCAAGTGACCCCTCCCGGAGTGGTGGACCTTCCAGAACATTCTAGAAGGTTCCGGTTAAAACACCGAAAACATTTCCGAACCCCGGAAAACCACTTTACTTATATGAATATTATTCTCCGGACCATTCTGGATCTCCTCGTGATGTCCTGGATCCAATCCGAGACTCCGAGCAACATTCGGTCTCCAACTCACATTCCATATCTACTTTAAACAACATCGAATCCTTAAGTGTGTCTCCCTACGGTTCGTGAACTATGTAGACATGAATGAGACACCTCTTCGACCAATAACCATTAGTGGGATTTGGAAATCCATAATGGCTCCCACATATTTTTACGATGACTTCATGATCGAATGAACCATTTACATACGATATTGATTCCCATTGTCGTGCGATACTTTACTTATCCGAGGTTTGATCGTCGGTATCTCTATACGTAGTTCAACCTCGTTACGAATTACTCTTTACTCGTTTTGTGATATGACATCCCTTGTGACCTAGTCACATGCTTGCAAGCCAACTGTATGACATTTCACCGTGAGGGCCCAGAGTATATCTATATGTCATATGGATGGACAAATCCCACTCTTGATCCATGTGCTTCAACACATACTTTCAGAATATCTAATGCCACCTTTATAACCACCTAGTTACGGAAGTGGTGTTTGATGTCATCAAAGCATCCATCTGGTGATGGTGATTAACATGATCTCATGGTCGAAGGATTAGGTTACTATTTATTTGAAAGCTTATAGCAAACAAACTCTAAATGACTTGATCATATGATATGCTAACTATAGGAGTGTGTCCATCACATAATTATCCTAATAACATGATCTTGTTATTAATAACATCTAATGTCCATGATCAGAAAACCATGATTATCTATTAATTAACAAGCTAGTTTAACAAGAGGCTTACTAGGGACTCTTTTATGTTTACAAAACACAGAAGTATCAATGTTTTCGATTAATACAATTATAGCATGTTATGCAAATATTCATCATAAACACAAAGATATAATAATAACCATTTTATTATTGCCTTTAGGGCATATCTCCAACACACTTGTGGTGTTATTCGCTTGGAGCTTGGAGCTTGGACGTCGACACAATATTGAGTCGTCTACATCATACAAGGACCAAGGATGACTTGTGTGGAGCTTCGCGACCTTGAGGTCGGGCGAGTACGACTACATAATCCACGCTCTTCGCGGAACGTTGACCACTTTCGGTCTTCAAGGGTATGAACACTGAATCCCTCTCGTTACCTTACATCTCCATAGTTATATCTTGGCTTGGGTGTTCTCGTTACTAGGATTTTTTTGTCACGAAACCCCTTAAAATATAGCATCTTGACGGAGAGGTAAATTTAGTATAGTGATACTCTCCTCCTAGTTGTCCAACAGTTTGTCTCCTACGGGATCTCCGATCACATAGAGTGGTTTACCACTATGGACAACTCATAGCGTGGGTCTCAAGCCCATCTCCCTCGATGCATTATCTATCAAATTGTGTGATAAATCCTTTGTGAAGGGATATGCTGAATTCTTAGATGTTTGTATATAATCATTAATCTTGGGGTTTCTTAATTTTCTGGTAGATTTTAATATCCTCTTCATATGTTTTGATGACTTCATATTAACCTTAGAACTGTTTACTTTGACGATGATAGTTTGATTATCACAGTTTATTGGGATGGTGGGTATTGGTTTTTCAACCACATGTAAGTCCATCAAGAGCTCACGAAGCCACTCTTCTTCGAAAGTGGCCATATCTAGTGTTGTGAGTTATGCTTGCATTGTTGATCATTAAGATGGTCTTCGATCTTGCAAGACTTACATGAAACAGTGTCGCCGCCAAGGGTAAACAAATAAGCACTCATGGCCTTTATCTTATCAGCATCAAATATCCAATTTGAGTAACTATAACCCTCAAGTACCCGTGGATACCGAGTATAGTGAATACCATAATTCACAGTGCCTTTCAAATAGCGTGAGCTAGATCTGGCAGCTCCCGCTGCTTGCCACCCTCTATATGACACTCTGGTGAACAGAGCCGGAGGTGGAGGTTGTCGACGGCGCCAGAATCTCCTTCAATAAGCTCGTGTTGGTGGTCTCTATAGATCGAGGCGAGAATATTGCTTCTGCCATTCGATGCCATCATAGGGATGGTGTTGGCGAGCAGCTTCGAGGTGTGGATGCCATGTGCTGATCTATGGAGAAGGATGGTGCTACTCTAATTGGAGTTTCCAAGCGACGGTGATCTAGACGAAGCTATCCTTGACCGAAGTGGCCACCTACTGCAACCTCCATGGTGGAGGCCTTTCCTGCAACCTACCGCCGGAGCTCAGCACCTCTTTGCACCCAAGTGGTTCGTCCCCGGGAGCGTCTAGGTGGCTGACGGCATGTGTTCTTCGCCGGGAATGAGATCCCCTCGAGCATCTTCTCTGACCTTGGCGTGGCGGCCTTAAGGTCACCGACGAGTGGCGGAGAAGAACTTCAGGGGCCTGATTGTATTTTCTATTTTAGCGCTAGGGTTCTTTTTGTAAAGTTGGGGGCCTTTTCTTCAAATAGCAGGTTTTCTTGTGCAATAGATGTTAAAGGGCCCCTTTGTAATTTGTACCTGCCGATTTAATGTGGAGCACCAGTCTCTCCAGGGCCTTTCCCGTTCACAAGGTCCAAGCAATTACTAATGGTCTATATTAAATGTATTTATGGTAATAAATCAGATATTAATTGCGGCATGGATGTATATCAGCCAGCCCACACACAATCTAGTACTAGTCCACACGCAATATGCATGTAGTAAAAAAGGAAAGTAATTAATGGTCCCTTATCTACTCGTATATCAGCCAGCCCACACACAATATGCATTAGTCGTACTATATCAGCCAGCCCACACAAAATCTTTATTGGAAATCTTTATTGTACTCATTGAGAGGCTGTCATAAAAAAACATTGAATTACTTTATATAGAAAAAAAAAGCATTTAATCTCCTGCTAGTTTTGTCCAGAGTGTAAAAATGCAGGACGAGATAAAGGGAAGAAATTAATTACAGATCAAGCTATTAACTTGCTTCCAGAATAATCCCTTTAATTGGCAATAACATCTTACCCCAGATAGAGATTCTGAAAATCCGGCTGCAATCAATCAAATAACGTATAACCAATGTTAGTATGCTACTAGTGCAGATCTGCCTCTATATATACCATGGAGTAAACCATCCTGTATGTGTGAGTACCGTCTCCGTTACTATCTGAAGACCTCGAACCACCATCCGCGACGAATGGCGAACTCCATGAACAAGGCGGTCCAGGCTCTGGTGCTTTTCTTGGCTCTTCTCGGCTGCTTTGCGTCACTAGCTAAGAGTAAGTTTACAAATTTCTCTCTGATTATTATCTACCACGCATAGGCTTGCAGACATGCACTGGATATGTGTATGCTGATCTCTGGAATTATTTTGCAGGTCAAGGGCATGGACCGGACATATTCTCATGCGAGAGGCAGCTGATCCGGCCATGCGACTTGTGCTACTGCTGCTTGTATGGCGCCAACAACGGGACGTGCTATGCGACTGACATCGACTGCAGGCTCAACTGCCCGCCGCCTAAGTCGTCCATGTCCATCCTCCCATGAACCTGAATGTACATTTCGTATCTCCCATGTGGCTTAGCTAGTGTGGCTCTGCAGAATTATTTTTTGAAAGGAATAAATTGATCCTAAAGCGCACTAGCTTCTTGTCTGTCTGTGCCTTTTTTTTTAATTTGTTGTTGAAACCAACAGTTCGCAGTTGAGCCTAGCTATATTGTCTCGTGTGACTTAAATCGGTTTCCGTGCTTTGGGGAGGAAGTAGATCACCATATGTGTGGCCTTCTTGTTCTCGTTGAACTTTGCAGATTGGGGCACGCCGTATGGACAAAAAAAAGCATCCTCTACTGAGCCTGTCCAGCAAAAAACGATGCAAAATTAGCGTCAAGTTGTTTGGTAGACTGGACGGTGGTAGCTAAGAGTTGGTGGCATTCACAACAGGTTGTTTGCTGCCTCAGGGTGCTTTAGAGTGTGCGAGCCGTCCTTTTTCACCTGCTCGCGTTTGGTTGCCAACAAAAAAGACATCCTTCTACCGTCTAGGCTACCAAACGCCTCCTCTCGTTCGACTTGTAGTTCAGGGGTTGCTCTTTTGGACTCATGTAGTGTCTTCATGAACTCATTACGCTTGGCAACATCCATGCCCTTTCTTTCATGAAGTGGTAGACCTAGTACATCAAGGGGTTGTACATGAACTTGGCATGGGGGTTGCATTCCTCCCAACTCTTCAAATTATTCTTGATCAACATGCGAAGAAGGGTCTGAGGATCTCGTTGGCAACTTCGGTTTGACCATCCGTTTGAAGGTGGTAGGCGGATGAGAGTAGTAGCTTGGCGCCCAACTTCACCATGAACGGCTAGCTTCCACAAGTAGCTTCACGTCACGATCAGAAAACAATTGACTTTGGCACTTCGTGAAAACGAACAGTTTTCCTAGAAAACATAGTAGCAACATGTAAAGTATCGTCGCTCTTGTTACAGGGAAAGGAATGTGCCATTTTAGAGAAATTATTGTACACGAATTGCACAACAAATTTATAATGTGTACATCAATGAGAAACAAATTACAAATCAAGCTCTTAATTTGGTCCAATAATAATATTTTTGCAATAAGATTTTACGCCAGAAAGTGATTTTGATAATCCCTGCAATTAAACCTTAAACACCTAAATTAGGAGGAAGGGAATAACCAACCAAGATAGAATAATTATTTAGGATCCTTAAGCATGCATTTGGATTTTGTACATTATCGTTACTGGACAATGATGCTTCTTTTCAGAAACAGAGGTCCACGGTAGTATAGAATCCCCGGATTGCCTTAACTCAAAAACAATAGGCAAGTTCGTCCTTGCATTACTTTGTGAGACCAAACTTGTAATATAAAAATTGCAAGAGAATTCTTACATGTCCTTTGCCATATTTGAGAAAGAGTTTTCAAAACCTTATCACCGGCCTGCATTTAAAATCACAAAGTACTATTTTCAAAATGAATATGAAATATGGATTACTGATCTAGGGTAGTCGAATAATCTAAAAATGATGGGCGATGGAATCATGGTGAAAGATATGTATGATGTAGATTCCATTTTGCCGGGTATTCACTTAGGATTAATAATCAATATAGTCAGTGATTCCTGTACCGTATAATAATGCGCTAGCCACAAGTTTAGAAATGGGTCAGACAGAGAAGTCAGTTGTACCTTTTTTCTTACATATGTCCTCGTATCCGATCCAAAGTGGAGATCAGTGGGTGGGAGCCCATGACGTCCATGTCCTATGTTCTAGGGTAATGATTTAGCATATTAGAAGGGATGGTAATTGAGCGTAGGTCTCGTGACTGAAACTCATTACCATGTGTGGACTACGGGGTCGTGATGAAGGACAGTGATTGGCTTGGATCTTGACCGTGCCTCAAACCAAGAAAGTTTGAACAGGAAGGCGTACCCTATTATGCACCCGGGCTAAGGTCATTTGTAGGAAAAGTAGTGCACTTCTCGAGAGTGTATGAAACGTCACATGTTACTCCCTATCCTGGAAAAGGATTATGAACACAACAGGAAATGGATTTCATGGAATCGTTTACAACAAAGGCTAATGGACATAATTTTTAAAAGACTAAAACTTATCTTTTCTAAAAACTCGATTTCGAAAACTAAGCATATGCCTAGGATTCTTATCCACGACTTTAGATAGAGCAACATACTACCACCATAGAACTTGTTGAGTACACTCGTACTCAATCTATACTTCTTAAAACTCTTGTTTAGGTACCATGAAGACATAATCCACATCTACTGTAGAAGACATCGCCAAAGAGGAGGTTTATTATGATGAACCCGGCCTCTCAAGAGGAACCGAAGGCGTAGATTATAGAATAGAATTTGGAATAAATGAAGAAAGCATAGAATTAGAAGAGTAGTTTCGCTCGCATAGGATAGGCGGGCCGAGCAACCTAGACCATACCCAATAAAGTTGCAATATTCCGATGGTGCTTAGCTTGGAAATACCATTGTATCTCAAGCTAGATTTTAAAATTTATTAGTAGAAAGTGAGTTCTCGCTGGACCGAGGAGGATCTCAAAGTTTGTATTGTTCTTGTGTTGTGAATAAACAATAAAGAATTAGTTGGACCAGCAACGGTTCTGTTGTACCACTCTAAGGGGTGTAGTATTTATGAAAGAGGACTTTCATAAGTGTTATGCCAATGACTTATACACTACAACATGCACTGGTGTGCGCAGTCACTTCAAAAATATCAGCGCGACAAGACTCGGTGGGAGGATACCGTTCACGCTCAGTTCGGCAACCGACATAGAGAATGCAGAGGCCGTCGAAGGGAATTCACCGCCGCCCGCAAAAAAATATAGGCCCAACGCTTTAAGGGCACCGCTAGAGCGATAGATTTTTGCGGAAACCTAAAATTAACGGTTATTTTTTTTATAGTTTTCACGTGTTATAGGCTCCGTTAGAGATGTTCTTAGGAGATGCGTGAATTAGTTCATGGAACAAGAAAGAGGTGGAATTAGAAATTGCTCAAGTATTATTGCACTAGTTTAGTCCCGGTAAGTTATGGATCTTCAAAAGCTGACACAAGTAGTCTCACCATCGTCATTGTCATCTTTGTCAGAATTGTTGTCATAATAGGCTTATACATGCCTCATTACCAACATTGATACTTTATTTTGTTCTTTTTTATGGAGCCACTACCTTGTACCTGCCAATATTACCCTATGTCATATCCAATGCATGTGGTTTCGCAATGGTCTCCACTATTTCAAAACAGGAGATCATCATCTTCCACGGAATGGCATATGGCGACTCCTATGTAATCATGTGATTCAACTGCAATGCAGATTCGCACCCGTCACTAATCGTCTTTTGAGTAGCCCTTATTCCAATTACGAGAATCAACACTAGTACGATGGTGGTTGCCGATGATAGGGAACATTGAAATAATGCCCTCTCTGTTATCGTATCATGTGAGGGTACAAATTTCAAATTATCTACTAGCAGGGCCCGGCCAGCTAAATCCGAGACCTGTCTCAGTATATAAAATCAATGAACAATTACAAAGTACATACTCCCTCCATTTTATAATTCTTATTGTGATTTTAGTTTACATTTTCAAATAAAATCACGACAAGAATTATGGAACTGAGGATATGTCTTAGATGGACGTTCAAATTGAAAATCTACTCTCACCACCTGTAGATTCAAAACCTTGTGGTAAGATTATCTTAAAACTGTTTAAAAAACTAACTAGCTCAGCAGTCGAACCGTTTTGATACATTTGAAATGTTTGAGTTTTAAAAAACTAGGAAAATACTTTCTAAATTTCAAAGGTTTATATATCATGTAAAGCAATCCCAGCAACTACATGTACATAGATATGCCATTATAAGAACTATTCGCACAAGAGAAATACAATAACACTATATAAAATTTACCTCACTCTTTATAATTTACCTCACTATATAAATGTTCACTATCTGGAACAGGAAATTGGTTTGTAGAATAGGTATGGTGTGTCTTATACATGCAGAAAAGCTTCATGATAGCCCGAAAGTTGGGGCCTTGTGCGACCGCACGACCCGCACTCCTGTGGGCCTAGGCTCGTCTAGTGGTTGACATTAAAACTTACATAAGAATAAAAATATGTAACAATAATCAACTTTGATTATTTGAATTCCACGACTCATTTAAGCAAATTTGATCATTTGATTTACATGTTTGTAGACGTTTAAAATGCTAGATTAGTGTTCAATATTTTCAAAAAAATGTACAAAATTGTCCTCATTCAACCAATCTCAATAATATTCTCCTATCATTACTGAAAGTTACAAAAAAAGTTGCAGTCATGGAACAAGTTAGCAGACTATTTATACACTTACAATCATTTTGTTGAATTCACGCAAATACAATCCACTAAATATATTTTTGTTCTAGAATATTCCTTACAATTATCTTATCTATACAAGTATCTTATTTTTGGTGGTTAGAAGCAAATTGACTACTTAACGGGAATAGATAATATAGAAATCAAAAACTAAAATGCAAAATTAATAACAAGACACAAGGAAATGACAAAAAAGAAAAATAGAAAAAAATGATAAAGATAACACATGTGAGGTCACCCCCAAACCCGGCCCCAATCGGTTTGGGGTGGAAGACAAAAATGTTGGAGATATGCCCTAGAGGCAATAATAAAAATGGTTATTATTATATCTTTATGTTTATGATAAATGTTTACATTCATGCTATAATAGTATTAAACGGAAACATTAATACTTGTGTGATTTGTAAACTAAATTAGAGTCCCTGGTAAAGCCTCTTTATAATACTAGCTTGTTGGTTAATAGATGATCATGGTTTCTTGATCATGAACATGGAGATGTTATTAACAACAAGATCATATCATTAGGAGATGGTATGATGGACATACTCCTATAGATAAGCATATCATAAAGATCAAGTCATTTCAATAGTTCATTTGCTATAAGCTTTTTGAGACATAGTAACCTAATTCCTTCGACCATGAGATCATGCTAATCACCATCACCGGAAGGATGCTTTGATGACATCAAACACCACATCGTAACTGGGTGGCTATAAAGGTGGCATTGAGTGTTCGGAAAGTATGTGTTGAGGCACATGGATCAAGATTGGGATTTATCCATCCATATGACGGATAGATATGCTCTGGGCCCTATCGGTGGTATGTCATCCAATTATCTTGCAAGCATGTGACTGGTTCACAAGGGATCACATATCACGGGAACGAGAAAAAAGTACTTATCGGTAACAAGGTTGAACTAGGTATGCAGAGATACCAACGATCAAACCTCGGATAAGTAAACTATCGCGTGACAAAGGGAAATTGGTATCGTATGTAAATGGTTCATTCGATCGCAAAGTAATTGTAGAAATACGTGGGAGCCATATGAATTTCTAGATTCCTCTATTGGTTATTGATCGGAGAAGTGTCTCGATCATGTCCGCATAATTCACGAACCGTAGGGAGACACACTTAAGGATTCGATGTTGTTTAGTAGATATGGAATGTAAGTAGGGAAACTGAATGTTGTTTGGAGTCTCGGATGGGATCCGGGATATCACAAGGAGATCCGGAATGGTCCGAAGAATAAGATTCATATAAGGAAAGTCCAATTCCGGAGTTTGGGAAATATTCCGATGTTTTCATCGGAGAGGTTCTAGAAGGGTCTAGAAGGTTCACCGGATCGGAAGGGAAATGGTCCATGAATGTGTCATGGTTAAGTGGAATGATTGGATCATGTCCTAGGTCATTTTGGTTGGGCATTTACGAGAGATAAATAAAGATCTAAATTGAAAGTCAAAAGGGAGGTTTGAAAAAGTCAAACTGGAACAATAGTTTCTTAGTGGAAGAAGGAAAGAGTCCTTCCTTCTATCCAACTTGGGTTTGTGTATGGATTCCAACTCCCCTCTCCCAATATGCCCTCCCTCTCATAAATAAAGGGGGAGGGCTGCCCCAAATCACACAACGCCAACACTCCCCACCCGTACGCCGCCAGTCGCCGCCAGCCCGTCGCCGTCGCCCTAGCCGCCGCCGACACCTCCTCCTCCTTCTCTCCGGCCTTCTAAACCTAGATCGTCGAAAACCCTAGATCCACCATAACTCGCACCGGCTTAGGCGAAGCCCTGCAGGATCTTCCCTCTATTTCTGACACCACGCCGTCGTGCTGCCGGAATCGCGAGGGGAGAACTACAACCTCGGCATCTTTGGAACAAGGAGAGGAAGGTCTTCATCGAGTACCGAAGCGATGTGACCCATTGAAAGCACCTTGCCGTGGGAAGGATCATCTACGCGATCTTGAGATCGGCGAGTTTACGACTACATCACCCACAAGAATCTGCTCTCGTTAACCGCTTTGGAATCTTCGAGGGTGAGTACTCTAATCGACTCGTTGCTTCAATCTAGTAGATAGATCTTGGCTTGTTTGTATGCATGCGGTAGAAATTTTTTGTTTTCCATGCTACGAACCCCTACAAAAAAAAGGCTCCCTACCGGGACCGCCCAAACACTGTCGGCAGAAAAATCTTGCCCAAACCTTGTCCGCCACCCCACTTCGTGTCCGACAACCTATTGAGGCTGGCGACAACAGCAGCAGCAAAACTCGTTAGCCTCGTTGTGCCCACCTACCCCTTCTCTCTCCTCTATCCTCACCTTTCACCTGCCACAATTTTCTCCCCTGGATTCTCCTCCATGCACTCAATAGGGTCGCCCATTCCACTGTCCCGGGTCATCGACGGCCGGAGCGACGGAGAAGGAGCGGGGTATTGTGCTTGTGGCCGAGTGGGCCGGAGGATGGCGAGCTCACTATTACAACCACCGCCATCGAGCCTACGCGCGTGCAGAGAACACACACGCCAAGATGGCCACGCGAGCACGCATGCGACGAGTCGGCGTTGAGGCGATCTCGAGCATGTGCGCTTCCCTGGCATTTGCCTTCCCGTGTGTGTGCCCGGGCATATCCCTAGGCACGAGCATGAGGGCAACACGGACTTGCCTAGGCGCGAGCACAAGGCCGACGTGGCCTCGTCTGGGCACGAGCACGAGGACGTCGGGGTCATGGAGCATGGACCGCCTGGGCACAAGAACTCCCGCGCAGTAGACTATACATGGGTAACATCATCATTCAGGGAGGCGGCGTCCCCGCATCCTCTACGAGCGGCGCCACCGGAACTCCACCGACGCCCTTTTCCGCTCCTGGTTCGACTGCGTCAAAGAAGAAGCTGTTGATGCAGAAGAAGGTGAGGACGAAGGTGCCAAAACGCCCGCGAAGCATGCTCCGTCTCCGAATGCCACCGCCGACGCGAGGTATGAACTATTTACCCCCATTCGTAGCTCCAATTCAACAATTGCGAGTTAATTGTTCAATATGTCGACATCGATCAAACGGTAATCAGCGACTATAACAACAGAGATGGTCTAGAACCCTCCGAAGCTTATAACGAGGCATTTGGTAGTGAGGACGGTGTTGGTGATGACGAGGATGAGGTGGACGGTTCATCGGTTCCCACTCACAAGAGAATGGTGAACTACACGCCATATGCTCTTTTACCATTTGCCATATAAAGTGTCTGTGTGGTCACTATCCGCGCGAGCCCTTGTCCGTGTTTTAAAAGCCCCCAAATAAGGGGTGTGCTAGAGATGATCGAAGTACATAACAAGTACCGCTCTTTTTTATTAGACAAACAAGTACTCTCCTTTTTTTTTTAGCGGAAACAAGTACTGCTCCTAGTCCTAGAGAGAGCATCAAGCCCAACTAATGATGGCCCATTTGAGGAGCTCTCCGCCATTTTATTTTCACGCCTCCCTCTCAAACTTGCCTTCCCCCCCCCCCCCCCCTAGAGTCTGCTGCATTCAAACATTGAACCCTACGTGCAAGTTTCCGAATTTCCTCTTCTTCTAACTTTTTGCAATGAATAAAAAGCGTCTGATTTCCTATTAATACGATTTTAGATGGCATCCTAGAAATTAAGCGTGTAGTAAGTATTTTGCAGCTTCGACTAATATACTCCTTTCATCCCATATTAGGTTGCACATAATTTTGCATGCAAGTCAAATTTTGCAAACTTTAAACATGAATATACAAATTAATATGAATATGTGTGATATAAAGTATATATATTATAAAAATATATTTTAAAACAATTCTAATAATATTAATTTGGCATCGTATAAATTTATAGTTATATCAAACTACTTGGTTAAACATTGTACAGTTTGACTATAATAAAATCTTATATACTCTCTCTGTTTCAAATTACTCCGCGCGCACGCTTACCTAGGTGGTCTAGTATTCTCTCATTTTTCATCAAAAAATTCTTAGAATTTTTGGTATAAGTAGTACATATTTCATACTATCTATTTCAAAAATTCGCGGATTTTTTTGAATGAAAAATGAGAGAGTACTTGTTCACATACATAAGCACGCCGGCGGAGTAATTTGAAACAGAGGGAGTACAACCTAATTTAGGACAGAGGGAGTATTTGGTACAACGATATTTTTCTGTGTCCGAACAAAGCCAAAAAACTGAAGTGCCATGAAGGCCCTCTTCTTTTCAGCTTCTCCCAGAAGCTACCCTCGACCAGCTTCTACCAGAATCTCATTTTTAAAATTCGTTTAAACTTCTTAACTAGTAGTTTCAATGTCAATTTAAAAGTATAAACGATTTGGGCAGATGAGATTTTGGGAGAAACTGGTCGAGGGTAGCTTTTAGGAGAAGCTGGCCAAGAAGCTGAAAAGAAGGAGGCCAAAGTAGCACTAGGTACATAGAGCGCGGCACGGATGCGCAAATAGCGAAGAAACGAGGGGCCGCCTGCGAAACATCAAAGTTGGCTTACGAGATACGCTTTGCTCCTAGTACTAGTCATCTCACTATCTCTTCCCTCCCGTACGGTTGCCATTCTAGTAGTCTAGAGAGAGAAAGAGAGGTTCATCTCGTGACTCGTCTGTCGTCTCATTTCAGTGAGAGAGAGAGAGAGAGAGGCGCAGAGGGGAGGGGAACGCAGCACGCTCGCTAGGGTTTCCCTCCGCCGCCGCCGCAGCCCACGATCGCCATGGTCGGCGGAGGTTCCGACGAGAAGGAGCCGGAGGACCGACCTTCCATCCAGTCTCACTCTCCCTCGCCACCACCTTCCCCGCCTCTCCAGCCGGCCGGGGGCCTCGGGAGGAGGCTGCTCAGCTCCATCCGCGCCCTCCTCCCCGCGTCCCCACCCGCCGCCGCCGCCGCCGCCATACCCAAGGTCGGCCTCGGCCTCCTGCTCCACCTCAGGACCGACCACCCCATCCTCCGTCCAGCCCCCTCCTCTCCTCCCCCTCTGGATGAACATGCCGTCGCGGGTAGGGGCGATGCGGGCTCAGACGCCGGAGCCGGAGCTGCGCCGCATTCGCCGGCGAGCAACCGACGCAGACCCAGCGACGGTGCCGCGACGCCGGCGGCCAAAGTCATGTTCAGGCCGTGGCCCACCAAGCTGCCCCGCCACCTCCCCAAGCCGGCGGCGGACAACGTTTCCGTGGACCAAGACCGATTCTTTGCAAGCGGCGACCCAGGGGCACCCGAGGAAAAGAACCACCTTGTGGAGGAGGAGAAGGGGAAGGTGGCGGAGCAGCAAGGTGCAGCCGGCGCACAAGGTAGTACACCAGCCAAGGATGCACATGCTGCTGGTGTTGATCTTCTCCACAAGGCGCTGCAGCAGTGCACCAGAGGTCAGCTGAGAGCTGCCAGGGACGATGATCGGGACCAAGATGTCGTCAACCCAGGGGATGCAACCACATGCTTTGACATTGCTGCTGCTAAGGTTCATGGTGCTGTGAAAGATCAGAAGGCGGTGGGTGTCATTGGCAGAAAGGGTGTAAGCAGCACGGATGGCATTGCTGTCGGTGAGCAAGACAAGGCTGTGGCTTCAGCCACGGCAAATGGCTGTGACAGGGGTGTAGCAGGGAAGAAGAAGAAGAAGAAGGTTACGGTGCCATATCCGCAAAGGCCTGGGAAACTAAACTGCCCCTCTTACATGTCAAAAGGGACCTGCTCATACGGCTACCTGTGCCATTTCCATCACCCGCTGGTAAAATCTGCTGTCACTTTACTCTTACTGTCATATTATTGTTCTCTTAACTTTTTGGCAGAAAAAGTGGTTTGTTTCTTTACCTATCAGAATGCTGCAATTTTGCTCAACACAATACGTTGTGTAAATTATATTTGTCATCTGTCTTTGAGCTTCGTAGATAGTGCTGTCTGTGATCTACATAGATGAAAGCACACGCCTGCAGCCCCTATATATATGCTTGTTCCACATTCCACATACATGCCATATATGTATTTTCAGACAGGCCCTTCAACATGCTCTTTTCTGTATAGAAATGTAGTCTATCACACCCTTTCTGGTCCCCAAATAAACTGGAGATGATGTAGCAATATTATGCTTTATCTACCTATAAATGTAGTGGACATGTGAAAACCAGATTGTATACCTCTTCCCTTGTTTGTTCATGAGCTTTTAGTAATGTATCTTCCTTCTTTGTTGTTGATGTTGTCATTGATTCAGCTTAATGCCAAGCCAGATGGTTCATGGTGTCCCTCTGAACAAGGAAATCATGGCGTTGCAGAAACGTCGGAACTGAACCGCGTTGGCCTCCCCATACGACAAGTATGCTTATGAGTATTGAATTTGATTTTTATGTTGAAAAATGCTGAAACTGAGTTTTTGTCTAAATTTACTTTTCAGGGAGCAAGAAATTGCATCTATTATATGCAGGGTGGTGCTTGCAGATATGGCAAACACTGTTATTTCAACCATCCAGAGCACGCCATCGATGCTCAGTTCTATGCACCAAAAGTGTGGGAGGATAGTGCTTTGCAATTGGAGAAATCTTCTGACCACCATACAACAGTAGATGACACGTCATGCTTGAAGAAATCTTCTGATGATGCGACCGCGGATGACACATCATACTCAAAGAAGTCTTCTGACCATGCAACCTTGGATAATACTTCATACTCAAACAAGTCCTCTGACCATGCAACCTTGGATGATACTTCATACTCAAAGAAGTCTTCTGACCATGCAACCTTAGATGATACATCATCAATCACAGGGATCCTGCCACCGAACATATTCAGAATGCTTTTACCTCCCCAAAAAGTACCGGCCAGAACAGAAGCGAAGGTGATACCTGTGAAAAAGGTATATGTTGTATCTTCTCCATATTATGTGATTTTTAAATCTGTATTTGCACATATCTCTTGGATATTGCTACTTTTGTGGCACCTACTCTGTACTTTTCCTAGACTGACTGGTCTGTGCCTTTCTGAGAATTTCATACCCTATCTGCTGCATGTAGGATTCAAATTGGTCCTGTACTTCAGATGATTCTGATGGTTGCTGTTCAGCAGATAGTTCAGATGGGCCTTTGTGCAAGCAGGAGCATGTGGATAGTTCAGATGGGCCTTTGGGCAAGCAGGAGCATGTGGATTACCCTGAGAGGCCTGGTAGACCAGAATGCCCCTTCTATATGAGGTTTGGTGATTGTAAATTTGCATCAGCATGCAACTATCATCACCCAAAAGACAAATATCCCGAGAGACCTGGGGAACCAGAATGCCCCTTCTATATGAAAAACCGGTTCTGTAAATTTGGGGAACAATGTAGGTTTAATCACCCAAAGGATTCAAATCCTACCGCGCAGAGCCCAACGAATACAAAAAAATATGTTGCCACTAATGAACATCATCGACCAACCAGAATCACACTAGAACACCATATGCCTCAGCAACTGCAGTATCCTGAGAGACCTGGTCAGCCAGACTGCCGGTACTACCTGCAATTTGGGAAGTGTAAATTTCTGTCTGCATGTATATTTCACCATCCAAGAGATGTACTTCTCTCAGGTCCATCTCACTCTGATCAGGTTGGACCTGAAACACATGTTATGTCAGAATGCCCATTCTATATGAAAAGGGGGAGATGTCAATTTGGGTCAGCATGTGAATTTCGTCATCCCAAAGATATATCAACTACAGAGGTACATTGTTGTCATTATTGATCTTCAAGTAAACACTATTGATTCAATCATAACTAGTTTTCAGCTGTTCCTTTTTCCCTGTCCGATCCCTGTTGCAATTTTAGCCCATAGATATGTTTACCAGCGTTTACATTTTGTGCAAATAGAAACTGAATGGCTCTGGTATGTTGAGAACTCTTGCTCAGTTTGCTGTATGTTAGAATTTCTCTGCTTGTTTGTGTACATGAGATACTTTTGTTGTGCAATACACTAGTACTTCCTTGTACGAATGACTTGAACCTTTTCCATTGCTATTGCACAACTGGACCGCGAATTTTTAAAGTATTCGCTCAAACATGCTCACTGGGTACTATGTCTCATGATCTGCTTATCTGTGTAATAGCAAAAATAAATTATCCACAAACTCAGTGCAATGCTTTGACCTTTTATTTCTACTATGTCTTATGATCTGGCTGAATTTTCTTCAGCTTTCAAAAGTAGAACTATGTCATGTGACCCAACGAAAACGAAATAGGTGTTTCTCTTCTTTTTTTTCACATGTGGCGCTCCTGGATCTTATGCTGTTTCAGGGAGCATTTGGTCACAGTACTGGCTTGTCATATGATATCTCCACTAGGCCAGGGAATTCTGAAGAAACAATGTATCCTGAAAGGCCCGGTGAACCTGAGTGTAACTACTACATGAGGCATGGCTCCTGTAAGTTTCAGATGGATTGCAAATACCACCATCCAGCAGTCCGGCTCTCTAGGAAACAGGTGCACCATAGACATGAAGTTCATAAGCTTTTGTAGGATACGTTGCGCTGTCTTCAGATGACACCTGTAACTGTTGCTTGTGAATGCAGTACGACTCCGACTCACCAAAGACCCCGTCCGCATCTGCCGCTCGAGCGAGGTAGTAACATAGTGGTTGTTACCATGTGGATGCTATCAACTGCAAGGTACCTTGTGGGCACTGGCAGGCGGTGATCTTTCTGATACAATCTGCTATAAATCTTTGATGATTTAGAATAGCTGTTGGTGTGGCTAACCTGGTCTTGTTTGTTTTGCAGTTTACAGCTAACTGGAGCCAGTATGAAGAGTAGGATTCTGCTGAACAGAAGTCTGGAGCTAGTCTTTTTCTTTTTTGTCTATGATGAGTAGTACTGACTAGTCATGTGTGATCATCTCAGATTATCGATTGATCGTGTTTTTATTTTAGAAGGCGCTCGCATTTCTTGTGGCTTAGCCGCTCAAGATAGGACACTTGTCTGGTTCAGGCAGTCAACTGCAAACTGTAATCTGGATGTCGTGTTTTTATTTTCTTGGATGTTCGTCCTCTTTGGCTGCGTTGGAGTGTCCCGTGTCTGCTCCTCCCATAGTAGTCACGGCGTCTTCTCTTCGACATGGGTGAGAGGTTGTTTGGTCTTGGAGGTTGTGTCATTTGATGTATCGTTGGTTGTGGGTCTTGGTTGGGCGTGGCCCGGTTGTGTTGATGTTTGTTGTATGGTTTTCGTCCGGTTTTCTCCTAAAAAGTGGACACTTTCTGCTTAATTAATTGTCGAGGCAAAGCTTTTGCCTCCGTTTCAAAAATAAATAAATCTGGATGTCTTGGCATGACCTGTTATTGCTCTAAACAGACCAGTTAAAAACTTAACTACAATTCACAGCGCTACCAACAATGCACAAGGCTAGACTAAATCCTTGAAGATATCTTTGGGCTCGTGAAGGGTGCCGGACAGTGTATGTGGTGGTACGTCCTGTGGTGAATGGTGTTGTGCCTGACACCCATGGCCAGCCAAACCTTGCCATGGATGTTACGGTCGTAGAATTACAATTGGCTAGAGCATACAAGGTGTTACAGTGCTCCACTTTGACATCCAATGTTCATGACATTTATGTTTCTATATCAGAAAAAACATGAGTTGCAGCACAGGAGCTAACCAACAATCGTTCATTGATGTGGAAACAATACCTCAACTCGCTCCGAATCGAAAAAATGTGGAGAAAACCTTTTTTTTCGAGGGTATGCCAAAGGCGTACCAAACTTGCGCTTTGCGAACGCGAACAAAGAGCCCAACCGAACCCACACACAACGCAACTCCCACAACTCTCTAACCACCTACTCTCGCGGCATGGTTGTGACTCCACTCCTAAGCCTAGCAACCTGTAAAGCCTATACTCCTCCCTGATGCGGGACACTAGCTGTGTCTCATCACATTGCTCCCTAACCTTGCCAAAAACCTTGGCGTTCCTCTGCTTCCACAGCATCCAGGCCGTGAGGATGACCAGGGTATCAAAGACTCTCCTGTCAGACTTCTGGACAGACCCTTCCTGGCCATCATCCACCACTCCTCCAGGGTGTCACCCAGCTGCGGCTGAGGGCAACCAATCCCTGCCTCCCTCGGACAGTCCCACCAAACCGTCATAGCAAACACGCACCGAATGATCCACGATATCCTCTCCCTGCAAGCACGTGAAGTCGAGTGGAGAAATAAACCCTGCGTATAGCAACACGTTATAGTGCTGAAAATGAAACAAACAAAGATTAAGCCCAACTGATAGAATCCTCCCCTTCCTGTCCCTCCATATCCTGGATGGTATCATCATGTTCTCCCACACCACACCCCAGCATTGCTGTATCAGGTAAGCATGCTCTGCTTCGGAAGAGCTACCAGCAACCATTCATCATGCTCTGATATGTTATGGTCTTTCAGACAACAGCAACAATGCCAGCGATCCAACATCACGACACAAAACTTCGCCGGAAACAGAAAACGGCAGGAAAAGAAGTACAGTATGATGAACCCGGGCGCGCAAACAGCATGAAACCCTATATATAACAATACATCATGGTGCTGAAATTGGTACAAACACCACAGCTGTCCAACATATATCTTCTGATTGCACTACATCCGGACGAACAAAACTAACGTAAGAACCACTTTATTTCCACCTAGCAGACTGAAGCAACACCATGACTACTCGAAACGCAACACACAGCACTGAGCAGAATAAACAGACAGGGGGGGGGGGGGGGGGTGTGAAACTCTATTGCAGTTGACAGCACTACCGAGACAGGAAGTATGCACAGGGCCCCAGCAAGCTCAATCCTTCTTGAGGACGTCTTCTGGCTCGCGGAGCGTGCCAAACATCCAGTCCATCCAGATGGTGTAGTGACCGTAGTTGTGGCGGTACGTCGTGTGGTGAATGGTGTGGTAACCAGCACCCATCACCGGCCAGACCTTGCCGTGGATGCAGTCGTGGATGTTACTCGTCCACACGGCTTCCAGGAACAAGAGAGCAATGTGGGTCCTGAAGTGTACCGGGATAATGAAGAGAGCAACCACGTGTGATATGGCTTGCAAAACCCCATCCAACGGATGGAACGCGAGTCCTGGAAGGAACAGAATGCATAAATTAGACCAATGATGAATTCTTTCAAACATTTCACACCAACAACAAGCAGTTATACACCCGGGAATTTTTGCTCATCACACCGCTACAGTGAAGCTATACATCTAACATGCTAAACAAGTGAAAGATATATTTCAACATTTAACACAACAGTAAGAACTTACCCGCCCACGGTGATAGAGTATTCTCCTTGTTGTAAATGTGGTGGGTTGCATGTAGGTGCTTGTATAATGGTTTTATGTCATGCAACTCTCTGTGCATCCAGTAAATTCCAAACTCCACAAAGATGAGATATAAAGCCAAATAGACAAAATGCATCGGCCAGCCAACTTCGCTGATATGGAAGTAACTCCGTGTCCATCCACACTCAATCATGTGCTCAGATGCGGCTGGAAGAGCACAGTAGACAGCCATAGCCTTTGATGCAACAGCTATTTGCTTCTTCATAGCCTCTACTGAAGGGATAGAATCTGCATCAACAAGATTTTAGCATCATCTTCTAAAGGGTCTTGTCAAATATATGCTATGAGGTACATAAGGTTTTAGCATCATCTAGGTACACAAGGTTCTAGATTTGCCCCTTGATGAATATGGCAATCAGGTTCAAAGCTCTACCTACCGGCCATTTGGATTTCAGAAGTATAAAAAAACTGGCCATATATGAAAATAATTCATCTTGCAAACTAGTTTCATAATATATGTTTTTGCTAGCATGCTACGATTAATAATCATATATGGACTGACAGCTAGAAAATGTTGAGATGGCAATTTAACCCATTTTTCACTTACAGAGCACATCACACTGAATCACGTCAAACACAAATATACAACAGTGATGATGGACAAGCAAACTGGACCAGCAACTCTGTTTTGTGCACAGAATACACATCATGCAGTACAACGTGGAATCCAATTTCCAAAGAAGCAAGAAATCCAGCTGCAAAGGTTCTATTCCAGTTGTCTTGCATAAAAAAGGAAACAAAACCATCTTGGTACCACAGGAAATGTAAGCCTCACCAGCCACAAGTATACAACAGAGACCTACCTACCCTTTTATATGGACTGTTTTCTTAGAAGACCCACCTACCTTTTTTTAGCGAAAGTTGTATGATAGGAATTGTGGGCGGTCCAGAATGCGATTGAATTCAAAATATCATGCAACCTCTTCATCCATCCAGCCAAAGGCCTTTGAATCACCATCTACCGCACATGTCCCCTATCTATTCCTACTTCCTAAACAACAAGCTGTGCAACATCAAGACGCCAAAGATTACAACGCACTGGGCAATTTAGAAAATGCCCAGGACAGCCAACAAAACAACAAAGCAATACCTTGTACCAACTGAGCACAAGCAAACATGAGTACCGACAAGTTAGCAGACACATCCATCCGTGAATGAGCTAAGAAGCGGGCAAAGTAATGCGTTATATGATGAAAGCTTGCCTGGCAGGGCATTAGAAAAGGGCCCCACGGCTGTTAGTGGACTAATAAGTACACAAGTAAGGTGCAAGCTCTCTCTTTTTATATTCATCTAACTTGACCGGCGATCATGACAAGAGCATGAAGAGACCGACAAAAGAGAAGATAGTAGTATTAAATAGACCGGCAAAACTTTCAGAACAGCTCGATGCTACACACCTCAACCACCAGTCTCCATCAAGCAACGAGCTGATTAGTGCTTCTTTTAGACGAATATGGGGGGGCTGAAACCGCCCTGGCTCCATTACCAAAACTGATTAGTGCTTCAGTAGCAGGATGCACTCATGCATGTCTACACTACGCTAGCCCGTAGATTTGCCCCCTGCACTGGGCCTCTCGGTGTTATTCAGGTAGTCTCTCTGACCACCGACGAGCCTGAAAACGAACTGAACTGACAGCTGAATTCCCAAATCCACCACATCTCCCAAATGTGAGTGAACCCAAAACATCATGCAATCTCTTCATCCATCCAGAAAAGGCCTTTGAATCGAAATCTACCACAAAGCTCCCCTGTCTATTCCTACTTCCTAAACAACAAGTTGTGCAACATCAAGACGACGAAGATTGCAAAGGCCTGGACAATTTAGAAAACGCCCAGGACAGCCAATAATACAACAAAGTAATACTACCTTGTACCAGCTGAGCACAAGCAAGCATGAGTACCGACAAGTTAGCAGACACATCCATCCGTGAATGAGCTAAGAAGCCGGCAAAGTAATGATGCAAGCTTGCCTGGCAGGGCATTAGAAAAGGGCGTTAGTGGACTAAGTACACGAGTAAAGCGCACGCTCACTCTTTTTCTATTCATCTAACTTGACCGGCGATCATGACAAGAACATGGAGAGGCTGACAAAACAGAGGATAGTAGTAGTATTATTAAATAGACCGCCGGCTCAAAGGCAAAACTTTCAGAACAGCTCGGTGCTACACACCTCAACCACCGGTCTCCATCAAGCATCGAGCTGGTTAGTGCTTATTTTAGACGAATATAAGGTGCTGATTAGTGCCTTTTTTTGGATTAATAGCTGATTAGTGCTTCAACAGCAGGATGCACTCGTGCATGTCCACACTACAGTAGCCCCTAGATTTGCCCCTGTACTGGGACTCTAGGCGTTATTCAGGTGGTCTCTCTGACCAACGACGAGCCTGAAAACGAACTGACAGCTGAATCCCCAAATCCACCACATCTCCCAACCAAAAAAAACCGCTTTTTTTTTGGGTAGCATGCAAGAAGGCCGAGCACCCGGCGAACAATGGCCTCCAGAAATCTCTAGCGAAACGGCTAATTGGGGTTTCTCTCAGCCAACAGGGGACGCACGCCACTGAAACCAAACCCCAATCTGTCCCCCGAAACCCACCAACGCAATTCAGAGGTAAAAATCGTTCCGATTTCGAGCAGCAAGGCACCCGAGACCCCGCAAGATTCCCGGGGGGGACAGAACAGAGGCGGCATTGGGGGGCGGGGGTGGGGGTGAGGGAGAAAGAGGGGACCTTTGGGGATGTAGGCGTGTCGCTTCCAGTAGTAGATGACGAAGCACCAGAGGAAGCCTGTGACGTAGTAGAGGATGAAGCCGCTGAGGGTGTTGCGCAGCCAGGAGCGCATCGGGTGCGGCAGGGCGCGCCACCAGTCGCCCGGCACGAGCGCGCCCAGGACGATCTCGTTGTACCAGTCCGTCTCCACGGCGAACAGGTTCGCGCCGCCGCCATGCGCCGCCGCCGCCGCCATTGCCGGCAGCGTTGGGTGGTGTGTACGTTGGGGGGAGAGAGGGGGGATTGGGGAGGGGGGATGTCAGTCGGGGTGGGGGTTTAAAAGGTGGGGGGAGGGGAGGGGGAGGGTGGTGGTGCGATCTGACCGCGGTTGGGATGCGCTGGGGGCACGTGTGGCAGGTGGTGGAGGAGACGGGCTCCTCTTGGTTTTCCGGTTTCAGGAAATTCCGGTACTGTTGCCGAAACAAGAGCGTGAGCGGGTGGCCGGCAACCGGGCGTCTCTTGGATTGATGCCACAAGCATCAAAGTTGGAATTTTTGTTAGGTAGTATCCATTCGGTTTCGACTTGGCAGATAGCCAAGATTTAGACAAAAGTAACTTACTAGATATGTTTTCTCTTCTTAACAAACTTACAAGGGTATAATGTGAAATGTTGTTGTCTCAACAATGTGTGTTGATCTCTTTTAGATCGACAGTTTGGTCTTCTCGCCGTTTTCAATAAGATAATTGACGAGTTGAAGGCGAGAAAGATTCTAGAGACACATTCTCTTAACTAAAAGACGACCTTTTATCAAAAAAGGTATGACATTTTTCTCTATGTCTTCATTCACATAGCTTTTTTATTTAATTTTAATCATGACGTAGATTTAGGTGTATGTGTATGCATCATCAGTTGTTGGAGGCAATATTGAATGGTAACTCAATGTATAACATTTTTTTCTTCTATAAACGACATCCGGTGCATAAGATAAGATTGTCGATCAACTACCGTGAGTGTCCTTTAGTATCTCCATGCCAAAATAGCGTGTCGTTCCGTGCATCGGAGTATTTGCGAAAATGTGTTCATTAAAATAAAAGCATCTTTAAAATTAATGAACTACTATGAAAATTCCGACACGGATTCTAGAGGCACTCCATTTAGGGCACCATAAAGGTCCCCACTGAAATAACTTTCTTCCAAGTAACCGGAGAGACTTATTTTATGAATGCACACCAAAGAAAACGGTAAATGTGTGAAAATCGGCATTTGGAACCTTAACCCCTAGGTTCCCCACCATTGTGTACGTCAGTTTCCCTCATATTTTGGCGGCCAAAATCTAGAGGAAGACATTCAAACCTTTTTGCTTGGTGTTTAGAAATCACTTTATGCTAGGTCAGAGCATCCTTGACGGTGGCTCGACGCTGGAGGCTATAGCCTGTGGAATAAATATCTCCCGACCCTTTCTCTATACTGGCTTACCTTTATCGCTAGCCGACATGAAAAGTGAAAACGCTAGTGGTGTTTTTGGTCTCTCATGCTTTGTGTTTGTCATGGTCATAGTCTTCTTCATCTGTGTTTTCATTTGTCATGTTTTGGACCCTCACATGAAAAGTGAAAACACTAGTATTAATTGTTAGCTTGTTGTATAACATTTTTTTTCTATAAACAACATGGAGCGCATAAGATAAGATTGCCGATCAACCATTGTGAGGGTCCTTTAATTAGTATCTCCATGCCATAATACATGTCAGAGTGCCTACAAAAATGTGTTAATTTAAATAAAAGCATTTTTTACAATAAGCTATTATCTCAAAATGTATTTTGGGAAAGATTCTAAAGGCACTGTAGTTACAACGTACACCGTAGATAGAGGTCCTCGTTCGAATAACTTTCTTCCAAGTAATCACGGAGAAACAAAAATTGAATGCACACCAAAGAAAACCATGATTGTTAGAAAAGCGGTCTTTGCAACATTAACTCCTAGTTTCCACCACCATTTCCTACTCATATTTTGGCACTCTATTTTCTGCCAAAATCTAGAGGAAAACTTGGACCTTTTGCTCGATATTTAGAAATCCTTTTATGTTATGTTAGAGCATCCTTAAGGGTGGCTCGATGTTGGAGGCTATAGCGTTTGGAATAAATATCTCTTGGCTCTATCTCTCTATTGGCTTACCTTTGTAGCCATCCAAGTCCAACATGAAAAGTTAAAACACTAGAGCTGTTTTGGTTTCTCATCTTTTCCTTTGCCATGGTCATAGTATTCTTCATCGGTGTTTTCACATGTCATGTTTTGGACACACATGAAAAGTGAAAACACTACTACACTAGTATTGATTGCTAGTTCGTTGTATAGCATTTTCTCTATAAACGACATGGAGTGCATAAGATAAGATTGTCGATCAACCATTGTGAGGGTCCTTTAGTATTTCAATGCCAAAATACATGTCGGAGTACTTGTAAAAATGTGTTAATTTAAATAAAAACATTTTTTTTACAATAAGCTATTATCTCGAAATGTGTTTTGACAAAGATTCTAAATGACCCCTAGTTACGGCACCGTAGATAGAGGTCCCAGTTGAAATAACTTTCTTCCAAGTAATCACGGAGAAACAAATATTGAATGCACATCAAAGAAAACCATACGTGTTAGAAAAGCTACCTTTGCAAACATTAACTCCTAGGTTACCCCATCATTTCCTACGCTAGTTCCCCTCATATTTTGGCACTCCATTTGCTGCCAAAATGTAGAGGAAAACTTGAGACCTTTTTCTTGGTATTTAGACATCCTTTTATGCTTGGTCAGAGCAGCCTCCTTAATCGACCCTGACGCTGGAGGCTATAGAGTTTGGAATAAATATCTCTTGACTTTATCTCTATATTGGCTTACCTTCGTAGCCATCCAACACGAAAAGTGAAAACACTGATGCTGTTTTGGTTTCTCTTGATTTGTCTTTGTCATGGTCATAGTATTTTTCGTCGGTGTTTTCACATGTAATGTTTTGGACCCTCACATGAAAAGTGAGAAGCGAAAACACTACTACACTAGTATTGATTGCTAGTTCGTTGTATAACATTTTTTCTATAAACGACATGGAGTGCATAAGATAAGATTGTCGATCAACCATTGTGAGGGTCCTTTAGTATTTCCATGCCAAAATACATGTCGGGGTACTTATAAAAATGTGTTAATTTAAATAAAAGCATTTTTTTACAATAAGCTATTATCTCGAAAAGTATTTTGACAAAGATTCTAAATGCCCTGTAGTTACAACACCGTACATAGAGGTCCCTATTGAAATAAATTTCTTTCAAGTAATCACGGAAAAACAAATCGAATGCACACACAAAAAAAAAACCGTGATTGTCAGAAAAGAAACCGTTGCACCTTAACTAATAGGTTCCCCCACCATTTTCTATGCCGGTTTCCCTCATATTTTGGTCGTCGGCTTGCCGTCAAAATCTAGAGGAAAACTTCATTCAAACCTTTTTGCTTCGAGAGTAGAAATCCTTTTATGCTAACGGTGTGGCTCGATGTTGGAGGATATAGCCGCGTGAAGTAAATATCTGCCGGCACTATCCATGTTCTGGCTTTACCTTCGTGGCTGGCATGAAAAGTGAAAACACTAGTGGAGTTTTGGTTTCTCCTTCTTTGTATTGTCATGGTCATAGTCTTCTTGGTCGGTCGGTGTTTTGGCATCGTAGAAGCGGTTAAAACAATCTAATTGATGAGGTGGGCGTTAGTTCACCTTGTGCAAGTATACCTTGTGAAATTTTTACCGGCCCGGTTGAAAAATGCCGGGACCCGACCGTGAGAGTTAGATTTGACGGCATTCATAGTGTTTTAATGCAACTTTTATTGAGTTTTTCTAATGTTTTTTGTTCCTTTCTGTTCTATTTTCTTCTCCGTCTATCTATTTGTAAAAAAATGTGACTAGCCGCAAAAAGAAATGTAGCTAACGCAACACCGGATCACGCGGCTGCATCCAAACACCTTTGGCTAATTAGAATATCTCCCGGCATTATCCATGTTCTGGCATGAAAAGTGAAAACACTGGTGGAGTTTTGGTTTCTCCTCCTTTGTATTGTCATGGTCATAGTCTTCTTGGTCGGTCGGTGTTTTGGCATCGAAGCATGTAGCGGTTAAGCAATCTAACCGATGAGGTGGGCGTTTTTACCTTGTGCAAGTATGTCTTGTGAAATTTTTACCCGGTTGAAAAATGCCGGGACGCAACAAAGTTAGATTTGACGGCTTTGATAGTGTTTTGGTGTAACTTTTATTGAGTTTTTCCGGTGTTCTTTGTTTTATTTTCTTCTCCGTCTATCTATAGTAAAAAAAATAACGTGACTACCGGCAAAAAGAAACGTAGCTAACGCAACACCGGATCACAGCGGCTGCATCCAAACACCTTTGGCTAAATTAGAATCCGTTTCACATGGCAACATTCGACAAACAATTCGCATCACATGGCCAGAAAGGACTCCTTCTGCTCGCCATGAATCTGAAAACCATGGGCTGTCGACGTGGGTACCAGTTGTTTGTGAGCAGAGCAGCCATGCATGCATTTTTGCTAGTACCACCAAGAACGATGTGCCATGACGGATCTACCTACACCGAGGTTGGGGATCACCACTTGGCCCTCCGTTCTGCGTGCTGATGCTGATCGATTAGATTAGTACTATCTTGATGCTGATTAGTATTTTTCGTCTGGTGTGGACCTCCTGCTGTGTATACATTCGTGACAGCGAGACGACAAGGATCCCTCGATAATTTGCTGTCTGCCTTTTTTTTCGTAGCGTGAGTTCCACCACTCCCTAAGACACGTTTCATCTTGCACGGTCTTTGATGCATGACTTTAGCTTGATCGTAATATGACGCATAGTAATAATATTTTAAAAAGGTCAAACTTTTTACTTTGACCAAGTTTATTCAACAAATTATCTGTACCTACGCATACAAAATATATATGCTACACGAAAACATATAGCATGGCGAATCTAATGGTATTGATTGAACATTTTAGGTTTTTGCATTTTTTTTTCCTACATACTTGGCCAAACTTCACATCACATCACTTTTAAAAAAAATCGTATGCACAATGTATTTTGGAAAGGATGGAGTGTCAAACTAGATGGATTGGGAACTTATACATGGTATAGCTGCGTTTGTCTTGGAAAAATTCTTCGATTTCATGTTTCACATTATTGGATGGCATGTGATCATCACAAGGCGATTGCTCTGACCTCGATGCCTTCCTGTACTGCCACGCTTGGGAGCCGAGAGAGCTGCTTGGAGTTTATTATTTGAAATCGCCTAGAAAACATAGTATAAGGGCTTACCGAAATATACTTATTGGCCGATAGTCATTTTCCATCCGTTTCGGGAGCTTTTGCTTGAGTTAGCTGTCGCCGCATACGTTGAAGCACATTGCGGCGTGCTCCCTCCACACTAGTAGTATTGAAGTTAAGACGATCTACAAATTGACTAGGTGGACACTAAAAGAGTCGTACCTTCGCTTAGTAAATTTAAAATACTCCCTCCGCCCCCAAAATAGATGTCTTAGATTTATCAAAATTTGAATGAATTGACAAATCTAAGACATCTATATTTTAGGACCGAGGAAGTATCTCATGCTATGTTAAAATGGAGGAAGTACTAGCCTGGAGTAGATCTGAGAGGAGATTCGTGGGAGGCAGGATCCCCGAGAAAAATATCCTAGGAGACGGTCAGCACCGCCTAAAATCTATGCGACGTACTAGTACGGTCCCATGCATGCATGCCCTGCAATAAATCATCGGAACCACCATAGTACTGGCAGAAGTATGTGGCATCCATGCATGTGTGCGTGCTAGCTGCTGCTCGGAGGAGTAGCTACGAACGGGCGGACAAAGCTTCGCATCGTCGCCGGTGCAATCAATCCGGTCGGGCCCGCGGGGCAGGCGAGAAAGTGACGTTGCGTTGCGCGTGGTGCACGCTGGTTTGTTTTTTCTCGGTTCCTTTGGTATGGACCATGACATACAAGACAGGCAGAGGGACCGGCGAGATTTATATCGCTGCTGCTGTCCACGATCTATCTATAGTACTACTCTAGATGTGACGTGACCATACTTGTGTAGATCTGTTCGCACTTACTACGTACTACTACTACGGCGGTTACATCAATAGAGTTACACCATCTTGCCTCACTTTGATCTCAGACGTTTTCTTTGGGAAATAATCTCCAATCTGAGATGTGGATTAGCACTGCATTTTTCTTAGAATTATTAATCGTGACTTGACAGGTGGTAAGACGCATCCGGCAAGGGAAAATTAATCCCAGGGTTCCATTTACGGCAAAAATAAAAAAAAATGCAACAAACAGAGAGAGGGGTTCCGAATATAAGCCAAAGGAACCGCCGCGGATCAGGCTAAAATACAAAGGGCGACCGCGACTCTACTCGGTGCGCGACCGACGTGCCAACACGGGACAATGAAAAGAAAGACGACAACCGGGCGAACAGTGACCGGCACCAGCAGCCAAAGCTTTAGACCATCTCCACTCGTTGGACGTATCCACGTCAAAAATCAGACCGATTTACGGCCGGATGAATCGTGTTTTTGGCCTGGGTACGCCTAGTCGTCCACTCGCGTATCCAGACTGCGTTCCCAGATTCGGCTAAATTCACTTAAACTCGGCGAATATGGCGAATATAGGCGGAATTTCATTAAATTAGGCGAGGGGAACATAGTACATCGGTTTAACTTGGAAAGGACGCCGCCGTGGTCGCCGCAACTACAGGCCGAGGCGGGGGTTGTTACCGGCCTCGATGTGCGCCATGACTCCGGCGAGAGTCCGCACTGGAACGCTCCACCAGCGACGGCGGTAAGCCATATTGTTACGTGGCGGCGGCGAGCCCGGCGGTCCGTCGTGTCGGACGAGTTCCTCGAGGCGCCTGTCGGCAAAAAACTGCCTCCAAAAGACCAAGTTGCCCTGATCCTCGAGATCCGGGTCTTGCATGGCCTCGATAGCGGCCTGGATCTCTCCGGCGAGGTCTGGGTCGTCCATGGCGGCGATAGTCGCCTGGATCTCTCCGGCAAGGTCCTGCCCCTCAGGCACCGGCGGAACAGGGATCCCGCCGGCGCTAAGTGTCCAACCTCGGGGCAGGCGAGTGTCCCACGGGGCCGTATAGCGCGCCTCCCGCAGGATCCGGGCTTCCCACGGCGACAGTGTGCGGCGGCCGGCCATGGCTTCTCGACGGAATTGGCGAGGAAGCAAGGTGCGAATGCCCGAAGTTCGCCGGAGTTGTGGTGGTGTGAGGAGCTGTGAAGAGAGACGGTGAGATGTACGGCTTTATATAGGCCGGAAGAATGGCGGGAGGGGTGTAGCGGCGAGGGCGGGAAAAGTGGAAACGGCGGGAACTTAGTGACCGTCGGTCCGTCGCGGGAGCCGAGGCGGCGACGGTGGCGCCGTGATTCGGCGACGCGTGGCCGACGTGATTTGCCGGCGTCGCGCGTGGTTCGAGATGACGACGACTGCTTCGGCTTACATCGACACGGCGGGTCCACGCACCGCTTTGTTTTTTTTCGCCGATATCGCTGAGTCCAGCGTCCCCAGGGCGTACCCGGAAACCTGGGTTCGGCCTGGATAGTCTGGACCAAATATGGCCGAAATCCGGCCGAAAACAAGTTCTTGGGTACGCGACTGGGCCGATTTTCGGCGTCCGGACCAAAATTCGGCGTCTGAATCGGCCTCCTGGGTAGGCGAGTGGAGATGCTCTTATCATCATGGCACCATCGCCCTCTCTTCGAGTCTCCATCGATCCTTAGCTTCGGATTATATAGGTAAATAATACTAGCACTGGACTGTAGCAATGCAATAGTAGTACAGTCCTTACTCGGTACAACCCCTCTTCGTCACGTAAATTAAATAAAAATAACGTAAAGTCGTAATCCTATTCGAAAAAAAATTCAAACTGAATATCCTTTTTACGCTCACTTGCATGCCTCACTGTCTGACCTGCTGGCTGGGCTGGGCCTGCACACCGCCACCTTGGCTCCACGGCCCCAACACCTTAAGTGCGACGCCTTGGTCAGGCGCCAGACCCACCTGTAGCGCCATGGTGGTGGCCGCACACTGAGCCCTTAGTGGCGCCGGGTCATTGACCCGACCCTTTCTCTCTTCCTTCCTTTCCTCTCCTCACCACTTAGAGCAAGCGGCTGACTGGGGCTCACTCTTCCCCAATCTCCACTCAAAACCCCAAGATTTGAAGAAAAATTTAGGGGATTTCTTCCCCAATCGCCTCAACAAGGTATTTTCCTCTTCTCCCCTCAATTTCATCCGCAAATTTTAAGTTATTTGTCCCTAGATTGAGAAATTCCTCCAAATGCTAGGCCACCAATTGGATATGTAAATTTGTATGGATCAATGAGGTCTTTGGTTGATATATAGAGTTAGGATTGGTATATTAAACCTTCATGTATATAGATAAGATTGTTAGGGTTAGGGTTAGAGTTAGGGTTAGGGTTAGGGTTAGAGTTAGGGTTAGGGTATGGTTGTATGAGCTTGTTGTTAGTGTAAATTTCGGCATAGATACTTATTGAATTTATGTACCGTTATGTTCTTATATTTATTTTAGGGATGGCTAGAATTGTCCATGTTCATCATATGGATAAGGAAGCTTTCTTGAGAGGCAATATTGAGCCAGACCCGGATGAGATTGACTTGGTGTTTGATCGTAGTCCAAACTATGCGGAGGTGTTGCAACAAGTTCGGGTAGATTTGAATTGGATGGATCCTAGTGATGTTGTTGAGTTGGAGGGTAGGCACAATGTGGGATTTGGGATGCACAACCGTTGGAAGAAAATGCGTATCAGCTTGGAGCAATGTTGGTTTGCATACAAGGAAGTAGTGGCCAAATCACAAGACAAAGCTCTTGAGTTATTTTCCATGAAAAAGGTTGATGGTAATATGCAAAGGAGTATCATACCCGTTGCCTCCCCATATGAAGCTCGGAGTCCTCCACCCATGAACCAAGAGGAATTGACTGAGCCTCCTTTGACACAGCAAGATGAATTGAGGACATCTCTGAGCCCCATTTCAAAGAATCAAGATGAAGCATTGGAAGAGGAGAATGATGAGTATGAGGATAGTGAGAGGGAGGTTGAGCTCTGTGACAATACTATTGGAAATTTAGACTTATATCATACACAAGAGAACATGGATCATGACATCCCATTTTCTCGAATGTATGTATCCGACTCGGATGAGGATGGTCCCGATGAAGAAGTTGATGAGGAGGGGTTCACTAAGGATGAGGACGAAGTGCATGAGAAGGTGTTGGGCAGGGATCATCGGGTACCCTTGTTTCGTGATCTTAGTCTAGCAGATGAAGCCACGGTTGATGGCGGCAAGGGTGTAGTGCTTGGACCAAGGCCAACTTCCTATCGGGATGTTAGTCACGAGAAGAATGGGATTTCAAAAGGACAGAGGTTTGCCACATTGTTGGAACTTAATCAATGGATCAAGGACTTCTCTATTAGGTATCATCGCCCTTTCATGGTGGTTCACTCGGACGTGAAGAAGCGTTACACGGTTAAATGCGAAGATGATGGTTGTCCTTGGATAGTGTGGGCAAATACCATACAAGGGGGGGCTGATTGGCGCATTTCAAGCTGTGTGTCAACGCACATGTGCCATGGAAAAAGGGTGGATGGCAAAGATGTGAAGCACGAGCACCGACAACTGACCTCTGAGTTTCTCGCCTTTAGGCTTTCAAACCAAATTTCTTCACTTCCGACAATGACCATCAAGATGGTCATGGAGTTCGTGGAAGCAATCTTTCACTATGAGGTGAAGTATGGGAAGGCATGGAAGACGAAGCAAGCCGCATTCAGGATGTTGTACAGTGGTTGGGAAGAATCATAGAGCCGAATCCCTAGGTTGTTGCTAGCAATGGCCGATGCTAACCCGGGCATGGTTCATGTGGTTGAGCCATATGGCACCGAAACGATGGTTCCTAATGAAAGAAATGTTCGAATATTTGGGCATGCTTTTTGGTCATTCGAGCAATGTGTGAGGGGCTTCGAACATTGTAGGCCGGTAATCTCCGTGGATGGCACCTTCTTGACCGGGCAGTTCCGTGGCACTCTCTTGATTGCAATAGCAAATGATGCAAACAACCGGTTGCTTCCCTTGGCTTTTGCTTTGGTAGAGGCGGAGAACAATGTTAATTGGGAGTTGTTCTTCTGTCTTTTGAGAACGAAGGTTTTACCTCTTGATAGGGAAATATGTGTCATCTCGGATTGCCATTAAGGAATTCTCAACACGGTGACGATTGACATTCCCGGGCATCCTCCTTTACACCACCGATGGTGCATGAGACATTTTTGTTCCAACTTCTATAGGTCATGTAAGAGCAAGGAGTTGGCTGATGATCTTCAAGATTGTTGTCTTGCTTTCACGGACCGACGTTTCACAAATCTATATCTCAGATTGTGGAACAACAAAAAACTCGATTCCAAGGGTCAAGAGTTTCTCAATAAGCACATTCAGCTCCGTGACAAGTGGGCATGGGCTTATGATGAGGACGGCCGGAGGTATGGTCAAATGACAAGCAACATGGCAGAGGCCTTCAACAAGGTCCTTAAAGGTGTCCGTGCATTGCCCGTCACAGCAATAGTTTGATACACATTTGACAAGTTAAATGGATATTTTCTAAACTACTCACTTGAAACCGATAAGCAAATTGCAGGACAAAACAAGGAGTACAGGTACGAGTTCCCACCTAGGGTTGACGATTGGAGGACATTTCGGTCAAGGAAAGCGGACTCCCAAGTTGCCACTGTTTTTGATAACGACGAGCTCATTTACCAGGTGGTTGAGCCTGGAGGAACCACTTCGGATGGTGTCCAACACGGAGGTCGAGCCTTTAAGGTCTCACTAAGGGATTGTGATTGCACATGCGGAAGGCCGTTGTTGCTCCATCTAGCTTGTTCTCACTTGCTATGTGCGTCTCGAAAACGCCATGTGGATTATAATCACGAGCGCACCGTTAGAGAGTCTGAGTTCTCTATCATGAAGACAAAAGATACATGGGCTCCTAGATTTCATCCATACCTTGACCAATCACAATGGCCGGAGTACCATGGACTCCAACTATGGCCCCATCCGGAATGGAAGGTTGTTAAACGTGGTAGACGCAAGACAAAGCGTTTTAGAAGTGACATGGACGGATGGGGACGTGTCCGTGCGCGGGATTCAGGAAACGACCAATTTCAAGAACCTCATGAGAGATCTCGTTGTGGGAAGTGTAGTGGTGAAGGACACAATGCACGAAGTTGTGAAACACAAGGGAAGAGGTGAAAGGGAAATGAATCAAGCACAAGTGGTCCAAGACAACAAATTCCTAGCCAACCAAGAAGTAGCCAACAAATTCCAAGCCAACCAAGAACTAGCCAACAAGTCCCAAGCCAACCAAGAACTAGCCAACAAGTACCAAGCTAACCAAGAACTAGCCAACAAGTCCCTAGACAACAAGCTCCTAGACAACAACCTCCTAGACAACAAAGAGGCCGATCATTAGGGCTTAGAAGAGGAAGAGGGCGTGGCGGTTTTAAGCCAGCTAGTATGTTAGGTTACTTGGCAGGACCAAATCCTTATGTTAATAGGTATGGATGAAATATTCATACTTGCATGCTTATGTTAATACCTACTATGCTTATTTCATTGAATCAATTATTGTTCACATTCATGCATCCTTTACTAACTTGTAGCTTTTATTCTTATAATAGGTATGGCGACTCAACCCAACAAGGGCAATGATGGGGACGGTGTGAACTACTCGGCGATCTGGGCGAATGCTATGGAGGTGGTGGAGAAGAGGAAGGAAGCCGAGGAAGAGAGGAAGAGGAAGGAAGCTGAGGAAGAGAGGAAGAGGAAGGAGGTTGAGGAAGAGAAGAAGAGGAAGGCATTTGAAGAGGTAGTTCAACTTGCTCGAGACGTGGCGAAGAAGAAGGACGAAGAGGAAGAGAGGAAGAAGAAAAAGGAAGAGGAAAAGAGGAAGAAGAAAAGGGAGAAGGAAGAGGAAGAGAGGAAGAGGCAAAAAGAGAAGGAAGAGGAAGAGAGGAAGATGAGGGCCAACGCTAGGCCACCTTGTGTCGACCAAGAGGAAAGGCCACGGAAGGCGTATCGTACTTCTGATGCTCATGGGAAGGAGGTTCCTATTTGTTGGTGTGGAACCAATTGCACTGTCAAGAAATCTGAAGACTACTTTTCCGATAGTTGGGGAAAGAAGTTCTTCATGTGTGCCAACTACAATCGCTCTCGCGAGCGTAGCCGCAACCCATACGACACTCCACGGGTATGCTCAAAGCTTTTTAGTTCTTCATGTGTCCCAAACTATTCCATATCATATCCTCTAACATGCACTATTTTCTTGTAGTCTCCCCCTCCGGTATGCAGGTACTACAGTTGGATAGACCTTGAGCAACCTCAATCCAACAAGGCTATCCAAGAGATCGATTTTGCCATAAGAAGGTGACGAGGTTCGATCTCGTCAATGCCCATTGTTATGAGCTTGGGTTTTGGAGAAGATGGGGATGCTGGAGATCGTGGAACGGTTAACAGACAAGCAACCAGGGGACACAAGATTTACCCAGGTTCAGGCCCCCGGAGGGAAAACCCTACTCCTGCTTGTTTGCTCTTAATTACGGCAGAACCGGTGATTACAGGGGTGCGCAGATGCAATCTGGCGTGGAGGTGCGTAGCGAAAGTATGAGAGAGAGAGATCTAGGTCGTGCCCTCCTGGCCTTTATATAGACTTAGGCAGGTCCCAGGCACAGATCTAGTCGGTTACAGGTTCTAGGGTTTACCCCTTTGAATTTCGTATCTACCGTAGTCTTGCTCTCCAAGGAACCGAAGGCGTCATGGGACTTGGCCACCCGAAAGTCTTCATGGGCTAGCGTATATTTGCCATGGGCCTTCCTTGGGCTAGACTAGGTATGCTGAGGTCGTGTATCCGTGGGATATAACCATGTCAGTAGCCCCCGAGTGTTCAGTCGAATCGTACATTCGGCTGAGGACTCTTCAATCCTTCGGGTGCAACTCTGTCTTTCAAGAGAATGTGTAGGGATTATTGATGCGTGTGCCTGACTCTCCCGACGGATCAGGGTCAGTTAACTGTCTTAGGACAAAACAAAACGATCTTCTTCAGGTTCGAGTCCCTCGACTCGAACCCGGAACATATGCTGCCGTAATTCGACTCAGGCCGCGGAGGACTTACAGGAGTGGAATTCTAGTGAATTTAATTGATGTACCCAACGCGTCCGTCGGGATTTTTCATCACGCCTGCTGGCACGGGTTTATACTAGCAGAGCGCAGTCATGTGCGTTACCAGGCCATCACATGATATCTGTAGGTCTTATCTTTGCGTCATAGACACATCATCCGAATTTTTATCACCGCGGAGGTGTTTCGGGTAGCCAAGGAGAATGCTACTCACTTAGCGTTTTAATTGAGGCAGAGTTGCCGAAAAGTTTTTGCGTACTGATCCGAAGGATCGCAGTCAAAATTTTATAGGGTGCACGACCACCGCTCCCTATGGGAGTGGCCCCCAAGTGTCTGTTCAAGTCGTAGACTCGAGCGGAGACTTTAATTCAGCCGTTGTTCAGTGTCAGGTCCGTAGGACACATTTTTTTTCGGATGCTTAAATCCATCCTCCCTATGTGAGTAGCCCCCGAGTCCGTAGTGGAGTCGTAGATTCAACGTAGGACTCGAAGAAACAGTTCAGTGCTGTAACGTGTTGTTCATTCTTCGGATGCGCGGCCAGCGCTCCTGATAGGAGTAGCCCCCAAGTAATTAGTCGAATAGTAGATTCGAGTGAGTACTCTTAGCTTTGAAGCCGAAGAAATTGTGACTGTTGCTAGTATAGCTTTTGATGACGTCAGTGCTGACGATCGATGACCTCAAGTGTCTGCTGCGCCAAAGATGACTTGACTGGACGAATATGGGTCCCACTTTCTGACCTTGAATTGACCGGTCACGCGCGGCGTGGAGATAATTACGGCATCGCCTAGATTTCCGTGCATAGTGGACGGCGTGTTAGCGACGGTTCGCTATGGCGTCGACACGTGTATGGCCAGATCCTGCCGTTGGCGTTAGGTCTTCTCGATGGACGGTTGTCGTGCATCGTCTTCGTCTTTATAATCATTGGGGGAAACCTTAGTTTGTTTTCACCGCAGCTATTCTGTTTCACTGCTCCCTTGTTCTCCGAGAGTTCTTGCTGCGTGTTGGAATATCCTCGGACATTTCCGTCTTCATCCTACGTTCTCGCCGCCGGCGCCGCCGTACCGCAATGGGGAAATCGAAGAAGTCTTCTTCTGCGGTTGGTACCAACGCTGCTGGAGGGAAGAAGAGTGCCACCGCTACCCGTGTCACCGACGGTGGCTGGCGGCGATCGGAGACGCGGGAGAGTGATCTCCGCAAGCTTCGTGAGCGGGGCTTGATCCCACAGGATAGGGAGGCCGTCAAACTCCCAGGCAACGAGGTAATCCTCCGTCCCCCCGCTGGGTTTCGGGTTATGTTCCTCGCCTTCGTTCTTCGCGGCTTTTCCTTCCCAGTCCACGACTTCCTTCGTGGACTGCTTTTTCTTTACGGCGTCCAATTGCATCATCTTTCCCCCAATTCTATTCTTCACATTGCTTGTTTTATCACTTTTTGCGAGTGCTGGCTTGGTATCGAGCCACACTTTGGCATCTTCCGGAAACTCTATTCCGTGAAGAGGCAATCTGGTTCGGATGGTGTTTAACCCATTGGGGGTTGCATCATCTCCCTCAAACCCAATCTGCTTTTCTTCTCTTTTTCCATGTCCGAATCTGTCCAGTACTGGCGGAGGCGATGGTTTTATATCCGTGACTCCATAGTGGCTGGGCAGGATTTTGGTCTTGCTCCTTTTGACCCCTCCCAAAAGATCGAGCCGAAAAGGTCCTAGAAAAACCAGATCTTGGATGGCGAGGTAGCGGAGATAGAGGCTCTCTATCATCGAGTGGAGGATCTCCAGCTGATTCCGGAGAAGGAGGTGAATGGTGTGGATATCATCCGCACTTTTCTTAAGCGTCGGGTGCAGCCGCTCCAGGCTAGGGCACACCCGATGTTTCTTTATGCTGGTCATCATGACCCGACGAGGGTTTCGGCTGAAGAATTCTCCAGGGGAGATATCGATGGTGTCCTTCGCCCACTTCTGAAGTTCAAGGCTGGAGAGGATATCCCAGGGAAGTCGCTGACTTCTCTGTTTTCTGCTTCTCGTCCTGTTCCACAGGTGTAGATTTGGGTTGTGCGCGTTGACATGGTTATACCCTACGGGTACATAACTTCAGCATACCTGGTCCGGCCCAAGGAAGGCCCACAGCAGACATACGCTGGCCCATGAAGATTTTCGGGTAGGCCAAGGCCCATGACGCCTTCGGATCCTTGGAGAGCAAGACTAGAGTTCGGATACAACTTGTAACCTACTCGTATCGGTACCTGAGACCTAGCCTCCCCATATATAAAGGCTAGGAGGGTCCAACGAGGGGGAGACCCTGAGATTATGACATACACACCTCCACGCCAGATCGAATCACACCTCAGAACCTTCGGTTCAGCCAGTAATAAAAGAGCGCATGCGTGAGTAGGGTTTTCTCCGGGGCCTGAACCTGGGTAAATCTCGTGTCCCTGGTTGCTTGTCCGTTAACCGTACACGATCTCCAGATCCCCATCTTCCAAAACCCAAGTCCATAACAATGGGCATTGACGAGATTAAACCTCGCCAATTGGCGCCGTGTGGGAATCGAGCTGCGATTGTGCGGTCGTGACGGTTCCGACCCGATCGATCTACAACTCCGCGGCGACGGAGAATCACCTCCTCTTCGGCGCTTTCGACTTCATCGCCCACTCACCGGATACCGTGAAGGATTTCGAGCCCGTAGGCGACGGACTCGAAATCTTGTTCGGGAGCTTCTGCTTCCAGGTAGGACGAACTGGCACCCTCCGCCTCCCTGAGCGGGTGCCCGTGCCATCGATCAGACCCGCCAGGGTTTCCACACCTCGCTACGACGCCACCATCAGCAGATGAGTTCTACAGCAAATTGCCGCAACTCCGATCTGGCGATCCACCTTCGATGAAGGGACCCACGATTCGATCTGAAAGCCGCGCAGCAGCCAACCAATCTGCAGCGCCATTCAGGCGCCACAATCATCCAAACCGACGAGGAAACGCCTAACCCGCCGCCCAACCCCAACCCGCAGGACAGAAACGGCGAAGACGGGGAAAACAGGGGCCACCTCATCCAACTTAGCAAAGAAGGATGGGCCGAAGCACGTCGTGCCGTCGCAGGCAAAATAGTCCTACCTCTGGACTCCCCACGAGATCTGCTGATGGCATACCACTACCTCCTCATCGAGGAGCACAAGAAGCAAGTCAAGATGCAGGAGACGCTTGATAAACGCAAGAAAGCAGCCTCTGAGTCCAGTGCGCGACGAGCTGCGCTCTCCGCCATGGGACCCGGCTCTAGCACGAATGGAAACCATGGAAACAAGCACCACTCTCGGGTGGAAAACATGGACCCGAAGGAGCGGCGTGACGTAACCCGAACTCTCCACACATCGTTCATGGATATGGACGCCGATGGCAACATCACCTCGAAGACGCCACAAGCTGCGATCATGGCAGCCATCACAGATCTCGCTCACCCACCTCCGGAGGGGGACCCGAAAAGGGCCATGCATAGGTCCGCACTTACCGGACTAGGACTAATCGGAGCTGCGCTCCACGAAGACGCTCCTATGGAGCCGAAGAAGAAAGCTCCGGCCAGGCGCGACCGGCGCCCCATTCCCTCATCCGAAGATGAAGAAGAACACGACCTTCCTAGAAGGAAGAAGAGCTCGCACCGCCATAAACGCGACTACGACGCCAGAGACAAGCTTACACAGCGCAAGATCGACAAGGCACGCGCCAAACGCGCATGTTCATCTGAATCTGAGATGGATGAAGACGAAGGAGAACTCTGCGGGGCTCGATGCTTCAGTAGATCCGTCCGGCGAACACAGATGCCACGCAACTTCAAGCTTCCTTCGGATACTCCGAAGTTCAACGGCACGCAAGATCCAAAATCCTGGCTCAGTGACCATCTGTCATCCGTCAAGCTTCATGGAGGCAACAAAGAAACAACCATGCAATGCCTTCACCGCAATGACAAAGGGCGGCTGGTCTGGCTTAGCAGCCTATCATCAGGATCCATCCGAAGCTGGGAGGAGCTCGCTTATAGCTTCATACGAAACTTCAAAGGCACCAACAAGAGGCCCGCCTCAATCGAAGAGTTGCGAGCTTGCACTCAGAGAATGGGTGAATCTATTCGCTCGTACATACTACGCTGGTCTACGACCAAGAACTCCGCAGCACACATCTCCAAAGAGCGGGCCATCGACGCCTTCAGGGACGCCAAACGCCTGCATTTCAAAGAGAAACTTGGACATGTAAAGCCCAAGACACTCGACCAGCTCATGGAAATCGCCAATAGTTGGGCAGACGGTGAAGATTGCATCCAGCGGGCGCAATCAGATGAAGAGGACGACTACGGCCGAAGACGCGAACGCCGCAGCAAGAGGAGACCGTGCGTCTACGAGGACCGCGACGGACCCAACATGGTCGCAGCCGGCTACGCCGACCACCATAATGACAACAGTCGCAACAACAGAGGATACCGCAGCGGAAACTTCCGCGACAACGGACGACCAACACAGTCGTGGCAACGCCGCGACCGCGACAACGGACCCTCAGCATTCGAAAAACTTTCTGGTCCATGCACCATCCACTTCTACATCGACAAACAAGATGGCAAAAAGAAAGCTAGCCACATGCTCAAGGACTGCCGCGAGTTCCAAAAACTCAGCGAAGGCATGATGCAGATAAGACAACAAGCTCCAATCCCTGCGTTCGGAAACGCACGTGCGCCAGGTGAAGTAGCACACGGAGCTCCTCCACTGCCGCCTATTGGAGGCCCAAGTCAACCAGTCGCACCAGCGCAACACAACGCCGGGGTCGCATACCCCCCGCCAAAAGGAGCACTCAATATGATACAGAAGGGACGCCCCACAAATAGGGTGCAGAAGAAAATCACCCGACAAATCAACATGGCCGTGGCAACTCGCCGCAATCCTCGAGTACCTCAGCGGATCGGAGTCCTGCATCACATTCACTGCGCGGATCACCCTTGCCAGATCCTCGCCAGTCATGCTGCCCTGGTGCTGGAGGCGCAGATCGGAGGCTTCGAGATGAGTCGCGTCTTCATGGACGGAGGCAGCGGCATCAACCTAATGTTCGCAAGCACCTTAGCAGCTATGCGGATCCCGCAATGCAGCCTGGAACAATCAGACACAACGTTCCACGGCATTGTCCCAGGGAAGGGCATTTTCCCCTGGGCAAAATAGGGCTCGACGTCATCTTCGGGACGCCGGACAACTTTCGGCAGGAGCGCCTAGAATTCGAAGTAGTGGACTGGCCGTCGCAATACCACGCCATCCTGGGACGCGTAGCATTCGCAAGGTTCCCCGTCCCACACCACGCATACCTACTACTCAAGATGCCAGACCAAGGCGCCATCACACCACGGAGCTTCACCCGACGGACCAATGCGACAGGGATTTTAACAAAATCTCCGAGTCTTCGCATGCAAGAAGCTTGTAAGGCTCCGCGAGGTGACGGACAATGGGCTACCCTACCACAAAGCGTAACGCACCGACATGTCTTTCGACTCCACCATCAACACCAAGAAGGTGCAGGTCCATCCAACGGATGTTTTCCAAGACGGCGCTGATCGCCAACGACCTCAAGATAGGAAGGCGCGCCGTCGAATTCCTCCGTGAGCACCGGAAATTACGCCGGTGTCCCGGACATGCCGTGAGTTCCGAATTCGCCGAGCACGCACTCAATGTCTTCCCAGACACTAAACCAGTCAAGCAGTCCATCCGAAGACTGTCGGAGCCACGAGCCGAAGCTATCGGCAAGGAGATCAACAGATTACTCACAGCAGACTTCATCCGGGAAATCAAGGAAAGCGAGTGGTCGGCAAACACGGTGATGGTCCCTAAGAAGGACACGACATCCCGCGGATGTGTGTGGACTTCACGCCACTAAATAAACACCGCCCACGGACCACTTCCCTCTTCCTCGGATCGACCAAATCATCGATTCGACTGCAGGTTGTGAGAAACTCTCCTTCCTCGACGCCTACTCAGGCTATAACCAGATTCGACTCAAGGTCAAAGATCAAGAAAAACGCGTTCATCACACCGCTCGAGTATATGCTACAACACAATGCCCTTCGGGCTAAAGAACGCAGTGCCATGTACCAGCGATGCATGCAGCTCGCCTCAAGGACCAGATCGGTCACAACGCCCGTGTCTATGTCGACATAGTCATAAAACCAAGGAGGCAAGAACACTTATCGACGATCTCGTGAGACGCTCGACAACCTTGATCGCCAGATCAAGCTCAACCTGTAAAAGTGCGCCTTTGGCGCCCCTCGGTCAACTCGCCGGGTACTTCATCTCTAAGCGAGGATCAAGTGAACCCAAGAAAATCAAAGCCATCATGACAATGGAGAAGCCGAAACCTCAAGGGCGTTCAACAGTCAGGGCGAGTAGCAGATTAAGGTGTTCATCACCGCATGGGCAGAAGGCCCTACCATTGTACCACAACTGGCAAGGCGCATAAGTTCGAGTGGACACCGGCCAACGACGATTCGAAAGCCTCTGCGACTCCTTCCACCTCGCCCGCTTTTGGTCACGCCAAAAGAGCACGATCCCCGTTGTCGTAGATAGCAGCCACACACCGTGGTCAAGATAGATCGTGGTCGAACGACCAAGAAGGCAAGACCCATGGGGTACAACGCCCAATTTACTACCTCGAGGTTCTCACTCCAACAAAACAGCGGTACCGCACTATCGGCTGTCCACGGCGTGTTCATGACGGCTCGACGACTGAGCCACTACTTCCAGGAGCATCAGGTGATGGTCGTCAACGAGGCACCCCTAAACAGCATCCTGAATAACCCAGAGGCCACAGGACGCGTGGCCCTGTGGGGCATCGAACTATCACCCCTGGATATCATCTACGAGAAGCGACACGCAATCAAATCTCAAGTCCTTCCGGACTTCCTGGTGCACTGGATGGAGCTGCAGCTACCCGACATCCCGCATATGTCGCATCCCGGACAATGCATTTTGACGGCTCCAAACGCTGAAGTCGAGCAGGGCAGGCCATAATCGACCTCCCCGCAAGGTGACAAGATGAAGCACGCCCTTCGGATGAAATTCGAGCCTCTAACAACGAGGCCGATACGAAGCCCTCATCCATGGCATGAGGATGGCAAGATATGTGGCGAACGCTGGTCATCTACGGTGACTCAACCTCGCCGCCAATGAGACGATGAATGGGTGCGACGCACACGCCGAAAACATGATCGCGTACCGCGCGCTATACAACACACTCGAAGGAGAATTCGACGGCTGCGAACTTCGGCACGTTGTAAGAGAGAGCAACGAGGAGGCCGATAGACTAGCCAACATCGGCTCCACTTGTGCAAAGATACCACCAGGTGTGTTCCTCGAACAGATCTGCGTGCCATCCATCAAGCGGAAATTCCCCAAGGGATCACCCAAGAATCGAACACTCGGGGCTACGCTACCCGAAGGTCATGAAGGACCCGAAAAGTTGGATACCGAAGTCGCCACGGTCAACCTGATGCAGGTCATGGCAGTCGAAGAAACTTGGACACGACCATACCTCCAGTTCCTGATAACGGAGAATTGCCGACAGTTGAACAGATGCCGGCGCAGATCTCGTCGGTCAAAAGCCTTCACCATCATCAACGGTGAGCTGTACAAACGCAGCATTACGGGCGTACTACAACGGTGCGTCACCATCAACGACGGCAAGGCCATACTCCAAGACATCCACGAGGGCATCTGCGGCCACCACGCAGGCAGCCGCTCCCTTATCGCCAAAGCTCTACGAGCAGGATTCTACTGGCCAACGGCCATGAGCGACGCAAAGGACATCGTCCGAAGATGCAACGGGTGCCAACGGTTCGCCGACAAACCGCACGCACCTGGGTCTGAGCTTCGACCCATACCAATAGCTCGGCCTTTTGCCCAATGGGGCCTTGACATGATCGGCAACCGCCAAAATCCTCGAAGGAGGACACGTCTTCCTCCGGTCGCAATGACAAATTCACCAAGTGGATCAAGCCATGCCGCCACCAACCGTAAGGGCAAAACCGCCACAAGTTCTTCGAATCCATAGTCTACAGGTTCGCATACCGCACAAAGATCATCACCGACAACGGATCAAACTTCATCTCCAAGAATTCGACTTCAAGGCCTTGGGATCAACATCACGTATGCCTCAGTAGCACACCCGCAAACAAACGGGCAAGTGGAAAAGGCCAACGGCCTAATCGGCGCCGGCATCAAGAAGCGCCTCATGAGCTCACTCGAGCATAAAGCTGGAAACTGGACGAAAGAACTACCGTCCGTCCTGTGGAGCTTACGGACTACGCCAAACAGCTCCACCGGCTACACACCATTCTTCATGGTGCACGGAGCTGAAGTTGTGCACAAAGCCGCACGCCACCAGCTCCACGAGTCGTCACATACAAGCCGAATCCACATTGCACTCGAAGATGCCGTCGACACACTCGACGAAGCACGGGATATAGCAGCAGCTAGATCCGCGGTGTACCAGCAAAGTCTCCGCAACTATCACAGCCGCCGGCTGCGCCCAAGGTCCTTCGTCGAAGGATACCTCGTCTTGCGACTCAAGCAAAAGCGACCGAATAAACTCGAGTCACCATGGGAAGGACCCTATGTCATCACCGAAGTTATCCCAGGTGGCGCCTATCGCCTCAAGCACGTGGAATCTGGAGTCGCATACTCCAACCCATGGAACATCTCGCACCTGCGACGATTCTACCCATAACAATGGGCAATGTACCCCTTTTACTTTCAATAAGGCTTACGGCCAAGGCTACTCAGCCGAACCATGTACCTCCTCCATCACGATACAAATAAAGCTAAGTGCCTCGCTCCAACCTTCGGTTGACTATTTCTCTGCAACTTTGTTACATGCTACATACACACTTGGGGGCTCCCTCCACCACACGATTTCATCGACTGAGGACAAAACGTGAACACCTGAGTAGCTGACCACGTCAGGCAAACGAAAAGGACACGTACTACAATCAAAGCACTACGTGCTCGCAAGCAAGCAAGCCTTTACAACAAGGGGCACATACATGCCCAGTCGCAATATACAAATTTTACATCTATCTGTTTATTTTCAGGTCCTACCTACTCTGAAGAATAATCTGAGCACGCTGCTCAAACAAATCTACAATCTGTTCGCATATCGCCTTTACAGCCAGAATGCGGACGCATATTCCACTCGCCACCATCTGGTCGAGGAGGTGGCCCAGTCGCCACAGCAGCCAAATCTACATCAGGACGGCGCACCCTCACAAGAGACAAGGCAGCCTTAACCCCTACGACGAGCTACTGCCGCACCAGCTCCTTGACATTGCTGGCACTCCAAAACTTTGCCAGAAGACCTGCAAGGGTCGTTGGCACAGCATCCAACGGAAACATGACGTGCAGCACCGAGGAAAGCGATGTCTGCACCTGACGGAGCACCCGCGAAACCTGGTAGACACGATCCTGCACCGTCGCTAGAACTATGGCGCGATCACGATCCATCCAGAAGAAGCCGCCGGCCTCCATGTCCTGTTGAGTCAAGCAATTGACTCGAACAGCAATACGCTCCTTTTCTTCCCTCGGAGCAAGGTTGGCACCTGCGGCAACCACACAAAACAAGACCGACCCAGCTCCACCATCAAATACTCCTCTCTGGCTGCACCACGGTCTGCTTTGGACTTCCAAACATCAGCACAACCGCGTAACCCAAGCAAATCTCTCTCCAAGCTGCGCACGCGATCTCGAAGAAAAGCGAGCTGCGAGGAATCATCCAATGATGCTCGCATGGGCCTTTCGGCTGAAGTGTCAACTGGGTCAGCACCCGAAGGAACCTAAAGCAGAAGAAAAAAGAAAGCACACAGACATTCAGCCAAGGATAGAGCTCAACTCGGAGGAATTCATTAAATAAGGCCACTGCGTGGCACAAAGATGGTGCTACAAAAGATATTTACAACAAAAGTAGACTACATACTACCCTACATCTCCTACGCCTACGGCGGAGGGCACTGAGTCGCCTCAGAACCAGACTGCCTAGCTTTGGCCTCGCTTTCGCCGCCGCTGCATCGCAAAGAAGTCAATGAGCTTGGGCCCATATCGCTGCGCAGCGAGAGTAAGCGAAGGCTACCTCGGATCCATCTCGCAATCGAGATCCGAGAAGTAACTGGGCAGGTCCAGCTCCGCTTCACCGCCATGGCCATCGCCAGCCGACGAACGCGCCGATGCCCTTCGCTGGCGCTTATACGCAGCGCCGCTGACAGAGCCTCTGCCAGGGCCCACGTCTTCAACGGATGCGCCCTTCGGGAAGAGCTCCTGGTAGAAGCGACCAATGACCTCTTTCGCCTTGGCGAGGGAGTTGACGACGGTGCTGCAACAGTCTTCGACCGCTACAGTGGCATCATCTAGAGCACTCCCGTGCTCCAGAGCATCACAATGAACTCGATGCCTGCGGATCTGAGACAAAAAGAAGACAACATAAAGAAAGGCAACATGTATACATCCAGAAAAAAGGAGCAAGTACAAAGCTAACGCCACCCGAAATAGCCTTGGCAGAGCCATGAGCTTCCGCCACCCCTTTTCACGAGCAGCAACGGTGGCTAGCTGCTCCTCACGATCTGCGGCCTCCTGCTGCAGACGCTCTTCGCTGCCTTTCGGCCCAGCTCAAGGCGCTCTTTCGCCTGAGCAGCAGTTTCGGCCTTCTGCTCCAGTTGGCCAAGGCTATTCTTCAGAGCATCGACCTCACGGAGAGAATCGTTATGTTCCTCTGCATTTACAACAAGCAAGTGTCAAAGAACAGAACCAGGATAAAGCAAGATGAGTACCACAAGGCAGACGAATACCTTGCAGCTGCCGCAATTTCGCCTCCAGCGTCAGGTGCTCCTCCACCAGCCGCTTGGCCTCTTGGACAAAAGGCTGCAGGACAAGGCAATAACAGTAAGCACAGGACTTGGGGGCTACGCCCAAAACAGAGAAGGAAACACAACATCAGCACACGAAGATGCCCGGGGGCTCCCCCGTGACATGAAGCAGAAAAACTTACGTGCTCCAAAGGCGAACCCGTAGGCTCGCCTGTGAAATTCTGAGGCGCAACCATCAACCTCTCCTGCACAGGGGGATCCGGAGCGGCGCCACCCGAAGTCGCCACCGTCTGAGGAGGAGGCGACGCAATGTTCGACTCCCCCATCATTTCACGCGCTCCATCACTAGAGCCGTCGGAAGATTGCCTGCATACGAAGCCAATCAGCACAGGTGCAAACATCATAAAAAGGAAAGGACAACAGTCCAACAAGAACACTTACGAGCCCAACGCGCTCAGGTCGAAGATAGGAGAAGCCCTTCGGGCCCTCTTCTCCTCCTTTTTCTCTTCCTTCTTCTCCTCCTTCTTTTCTTCCTTCTTCCGCTTTGCTGGCGGGTGCAGAGCAACAGCCCGCACAGGAATGGCAGGAATAGGAGAAGAAGAACCCCCCTGAACATCATCATGGCGCTCAAGACCCAGAGGATTCCTGGGAGTTGGAGGAGTTGAAGCATCCGAAGACTCGCTCGAGCTCGGTGATCGCTCGCGCATATGGTCCTCACTCGACTCGTCGGCATCCTCCGCCGGAGATCGCGCCGACGGAAGCTCGGACACGGAATCCACCACTTCGTTATCCGGGGCATTCGGATACCTTTCAGGCAATGGTGGTGCCATGCCCGGCACTTTGAAGCTCTGCAACAGGAAAAGCAACTTTGTTAGCAAACAAAGGAAAAAATACACAACTGACAAAAACAAAAGGGAAGCACTACATGCGCAAATCTACACCTTCGGTACGACCAACGTCGAAGAAAAGGGAGGAGTCAGCGACTTCCCCGGCATTTCTTCGTCGCCCTTGAACTTCAACAGCACGCGAAGATCCTTGTCAAGGTCCACCTCGGAGATCTTCTCACTCGAAACCCTTGTCGGATCACGGCGCCCAGAGTAAAGGAACATCGGGTGCGCCCTCGCTTGAAGGGGCTGCACCCGACGCTCAAGAAACGTCCGGATGATGTCGACACCGTTGACCTCCTTCTCAGGAATCAATTGGAGCTCCTCCACCCGACGATACAGGGCCTCTATCTCTGCCACCTCACCGTCTAAGATTTGATTTTTCCAGGATCTTTTCTTCTCAATCAACTGGGAGGGGTCAAAAGGAACAAGACCAAAATCTTGCCCAGGCAGTACGGAGTCACGGATGTAAAACCATTTCCTCCGCCAGTACTGGACAGATTCCGACATGGAAAAGGAAAAGAACTGCACATTGGGACTGAGGGAGATGATGAAACCCCCAATGGGATACACACCATCCGAACCAGACTGCCTCTTCACGGAATACAGCTTCCGGAAGAGGCCAAAATGCGGCTCAATGCCAAGCCAACACTCGCAAAGCGTGATAAAACACGCAATGTGGAGAAGGGAGTTGGGAGACAGATGATGGAGTTGAACCCCATAGAAGAAGAGCAGTCCACGAAGGAAGTCATGGACTGGATACAAAAACCCACGCAAAACGAAGGCGACAAACATAACCCGATACCCAGATGGGGGACGGGGGATTACCTCATTGCCAGGGAGTCTCACGGCCGTCGTGTCCTGCGGGATAAGGCTCCGCTCGTGCAATTTGCGGAGATCGCTCTCCCGCGTTTCTGATCGCCGCCAACCACCATCGGTGACGCGAGCAGTGGCGGCGCCCTTCTTGCCTCCGGCGGCGCTGGTCCCAACTGCAGATGAGGACTTCTTTTTCCCCGTGACGCTACGGTGGCGCCGGCGTTGCCAACGAAGAAAGACAAAGGAAATAAGGAGAAAACTCTCAGCACGCAGCAAGGATCGCTCGAGCGCAAGGAGGCAGTAAAACGCAAGAACTGGCGCGGTGAAAACAAACCACGACTTCACCATGGATTATAACAGCAAAGACGACGCACGCTGGCCGTCCATCGAGAAGACCTAACGCCAACGGCAGATCTGGCCATACACGTGTCAGCACCAAAACGAACCGTCGTTACCACAACATCCACTACGCGCGGAAATCAAGGAAACGCCGTAATCATCTCCACGCCACGTGTGACCAGTCAATTCAAAGTCAGGAAATGGGACCCACGCTTCGTCCAGTCAAGTCATATCTGGCGTAGCAGACGCTTGAGGTCATCGATCAAAGACTCGACGCCATCAAAAGCTATACTAGCACCAACGGCTCAGCCAGTACTCACTCGAATCTACGATTCGACTAAATACTTGGGGGCTACTCCTATCAGGAGCGCTGGTCGCGCACCCTAAGTACTTCCGGGTCAGCGGTACGCCCACGACAGTTGCATGATACAAAACTCGAGTCTCTGCCTGAGTCTACGACTCCGCCAGACACTCGGGGGCTACTCCAAACTGGAGCGATGGCCGTTCACACGCAAGATCTTCGAGTCCTACGTCGAGTCCACGACTCCACTACGGACTCGGGGGCTACTCCCATAGGGAGGATGGATTTCAGCTTCCGAAAATTTTCGAGTCCTGCGGACTTAACAACTGAAACAATGCTTGAACTAAAGTCTCCGTTTGAGTCTACGACTCGAACAAACACTTGGGGGCTACTCCCATAGGGAGAGCTGGTCGCGCACCCTATGAAACCTTCGACTGCGATCTTGCGGATCAGCACGCACAAACTTTTTGGCAACTCTGCCCCAACAAAACGCTAAGTGAGCAACGTTCTCCTTGGCCACCCGAAGCACCTCCGTGGTGACAAACATTTGATGTCAGTTCGACACAAAGATAAGACCTACGATATCATTCGCGGCCTAGCAACGCACTGATCGCGCTACGCTAGTATAAACCGCATCAGCAGTGCGATGAAAATCCCGACGGACGCTTGGGTACATCATTTAAAACACCGGAATTCCACTCCTATAAGTCCTCCGCGCCCGAGTCGAATTACGCCAAAGATATGTTCCGGTTCGTCGAGGGACTGCACTGAAGAAGATCGTGTTGTTTTGTCCTAAGACGATTAACCGACCTCGATCGCCGGGTGAGTCGTGCACACGCATCAACAATCCCTACACATTCTCTTGAAAGACAGAGTGCTACCGAAGAATGAAGAGTCGCCACCGAATCTCACGATTCGACCGATCACCGGGGCTAATGACATGGTTATACCCTCACGCACATAACTTCAAAGATACCTGGTCCGCCCAAGGAAGGCCCACAGACATATATACCGCCCATGAAGATTTTCGGCAGGCCAAGGCCCATGACGCCTTTGGATCCTTGGAGAGCAAGACTAGAGTTCGGATACAACTTGTAACCTACTCGTATCGGTACCTGAGACCTAGCCTCCCCATATATAAAGGCTAGGAGGATCCAACGAGGGGGAGACCGTGAGATTACGACATACACACCTCCACGCCAGATTGAATCTGCGCACCCTGTAACCTTCGGTTCCGCCGTAATAAAAGAGCAGACAAGCAGGAGTAGGGTTTTCCCTCCGGGGGCCTGAACCTGGGTAAATCTCGTGTCCCCTGGTTGCTTGTCTATTAACCGTGCCACGATCTCCAGCATCCCCATCTTCTCCAAAACCCAAGTCCATAACAATGGGCATTGACGAGATTAAACCTCGTCACGCGTAGCGCTTTTTTCGACTGCATTGTATTTGAATTTGTTTGATAACAAATTTTCTTCTTTTGTGTAGGAGTTCAAAGTGCCAGGGATGTCGCCACCGCTTCCCGAATTGTTTCCGTCTACACCGGACAATGAGGTAGTGGATTCCATGTCCGAGCTGCCATCAGCGCGATCTCCAGCTGAAGAGGCCAACGAGTCGAGCGAGGACTACACTCGCAAGCGGACACGGTGCTCCAGCGAGTCTTCAGATGCCTCGACTCCTCCGACTCCTAGGAATCCGCTGTGGCTTGAACGTCACAGTGATGGGCATGGAGGCTCTTCCTCTCCGATTCCTGCCATTCCCGTGCGGGCTGTGGACCGCACCCGCCGGCGAAGCGGAAGAAGGAAGAAAAGAAGGAAGAGAAGAAGGAAGAGAAGAAAGAGGAGAAGATGGTCCGGAGGACCCCTCCTGTCTTTGACCTGAGCGAGCTTGACTCGTAAGTTTCTTAGTCCTGCACTGCTTTTTCTTGCCTGTTTACTTTGTACTTGTGCTAATTTGTCCTTGTGCAGGCACTCTTCCAACGACTCCTCCAGCGATGGTGCTCGGGAGATGATGGGGGAGTCGAAAGTCGCGTTTCCTCCTCCTCAGACGGTGGCTACCTCTGAAGGCGCTGCTCCAGACCCTTCTCCGCAGGAGGTTCAGGTGGTTGCGCCTCAGAAGGCTGCAAGCGGACCTTCGGAGTCGCCGTCGGATCATGTGAGTAGTTCTTCCTCCTGCCACGGGGGAAGTCCCCGAGCATCTGTAAAGGAGTTTTGTTGTTTGTTCTTCCTTCGGGCTCGGGGGGAGCCCCCGAGCGCTTTTGTGTGTGTGTTTGCTTCTGCTCTTTCTTTTGGGCGTAGCCCCCGAGTCCTTCTTTTTACTAGAAGGTCTTTTTCCTGCAGCCTTTTGTGCAAGATGCCAAACGACTGCTGCAGCAGCACCTGGTGCTGGAGGCCAGCCTCAAACAGCTTCAAGGTACTTTTTATGCCTTGGTATTTGCTTCTTCTTGTATTCTTGTCCTGTTATCCGACGTTTGTATTATTTAAATGCAGAGGAGCACAATACCTCCCTACGTGTGATTGATGCTCTCAAAAAGAGCCTCGGTCAAGCGGAAAAGAAAGCCGAGGTCGCCGCTGGTGCGAAGGAGCGCCTCGAACTGGAGCTGGCTACTACGGCCAAGGCTAAGGAGCGCCTGCAGCAGGAGGCCACAAACCGCGAGGAGCAGCTTGCCACAGCCACGGCTTCGCGCGAGAGAGAGGTGGCCGACAAGCTTATGCGGCTGCCAAGGCTGTTTCGGGTGAGTATCTTCACTGTCCTCTTTTGATTTCCTTGTCTTTCTTTTACGGTGTTGTCGCTCATTCTTCTTCCTTGTTGTTTTAGATGCCGCAGGCATCGAGTTCGATCGCGGTGCTCTAGAGCACGGGAGTGCTCTGGATGATGCTGCGGCGGCGGTTGAAGATCGCTACGGCACCGTCGTCAACTCGCTTGCCAAGGCCAAGGAGGTCCTTGGGCGCTTCTACAAGGAGCTTGTCCCCAAGGGTGCGTCCCTTGATGATGTTGATGCTCTGGCGGAGGCACTATCAGCCGAAGCACCTGCGGCATACAAGCGCAAGCAGAAGGGCATCGGCGCATCCGTAGGGCTGGCAATGGCCTTGGCGTCTGGAGCGGATCTGGACCTTCCCCAGGTCACTTCTCGGATGCCGACGACTGCTGATGGACCCGAGGTAGCCTTCGCTACCTATGCTGCTCGCTGTAAGCGTTATGGGCCGAAGCTAATTGATCTGCTGGCCGAGTACGCGCTACGGCAGCAGGGGGAAGCCAAGGCGAGGCAATCCGGCTCCGAGGCTACTCAGGGTGCCGCGTCTTAGGCGTTGTAGTTGTAGGATAGTTGTAGTCTCTTTTGTTGTAATTATTTTGATGAACAAATCCTTGTGCCACGTAGTGGCTTTTGATGCGCTTAATGAATTTGTTGAGTTATGTGCTCCTTCGTCTGCGTGTTCATGTCTTTGCCTTTCTGTTGATCTAGGGTCCTTCGGGTGCTGATCCCGTTGACACCTCGCCTGCAGCGCGGCTGCGGCCATCCTTGGATGATTCATCGCAACTTGCGTTTCTTAGAGACCGTGTTCGTAGTCTCGAGAAAGAGTTGCTCGGGGTGCGTGGCCATGCCGACGTTTGGAAGTCCAAGGCGGATCGAGGTGCTGCGAGAGAGGAGTACTTGATGGCGGAATTGCTTCGATTATCCGAGCAGCTTCAGTGTAAGTTTTTTGAGAGGTTGCCCATTTCTTCGGATGCGCCTGCTGGCATTGCATCTTACTTTTGTGCAAGTATTGCAGGTGCTAACCTTGCTCCAAGGGAGGAGAAGGAGCATGTTGATGTTCGGGTCAATTGCTTGACTCAACAGGACATGGAAGCCGACGGGTTCTTCTGGATGGATCGTGACCGTGCTATGGTCCGTGCAACGGTGCAAGATCGCGTTCACCAAGTATCGCGGGTGCTTCGTCAGGTGCAGACTTCACTCGCGTTGGTTTTGCATGTGATGTTTCCGCTGGATGCTGCGCCGTTAACCCTCTCTGGTCTTCTGTCGAAGTTTCGGAACGTGCATCGTGTCAAGGAATTGGTGCGGCATTAGCTCGTCGCAGGGGTGAAGGCTACGCTGTCCCTTGTGAGGCTGCATCGCCCTGATGTAGATCTGTCCGCTGTAGCGGCTGGGCCACCCCTTCGATCAGATGGTGGTGTGTGGGATATGCGTCCGCATTACGCGGCTGTAAGACAATATGCCGAAGAGATCGTAGATCTGTTTGAGCAGCGTGCTCAGGTTATTCTTCAGAGTAGGTAGTACCTGTAAAAGAGATAAATGTAAAATTTGTATATATTTGACTGGGCGTGTTTTGCCCTTTGTTACAAAGGTTTGGTTGTTGTTTGATCACGTAGTGCTTTGTTCGCGTACGTGTCCTTTTCGTTAGCCTGACATGGTCAGCTACTCAGGTGTACACGTGTTATCCTCAGTCGACGAAATCGTGAGGTGGGGGGAGCCCCCGAGTGCGTTTGTAGCATGAAGTAAAAGTGCGAATACAAAAACAAAATTTTGGGGCGAGACACTTAGCTTTATTTATATCATAATGGAGGAGGTACATTGTTCGGCTGAGTAGCATTGGCTGAATAGCCTTATTGAAAGTAAAGGGGTAGGTAGCTAGGGGTAGAATCGTCGCAGCTGTGTGACGTTCCATGGGTTGGAGTATGCGACTCCAGACTCCACGTGCTTGAGGCGATAGGCGCCACCTGGGATGACTTCGGTGACGATGTAGGGTCCTTCCCATGGTGACTCGAATTTCTTCGGTCGCTCTTGCTTGAGTCGCAAGACGAGGTCTCCTTCGACGAAGGACCTTGGGCGCAGCCGTCGGCTATGGTAGTTTCGGAGGCTCTGCTGGTACACCGCTGATCGAGCTGCTATGTCTCGTGCTTCGTCAAGTGTGTCGACGGTGTTTTCGAGTGCAGCCGTGGATTCGGCTTCGCTATAAGCGACGACCCGGGGGGCCTGGTGGCATTGGCCGGTAGTACGCTTCGCCCTGGCACCATGAAGAACAGCGTGTAGCCGATGGAGCTGTTTGGCATGGTACGCAGGCTCCATAGGACGGAGGGTAGTTCTTTCGTCCAGGCTCCGGTGAGTCGCTCGAGTGGGCTCATGAGGCGCTTCTTGATGCCAGCGCTGATTAGGCCGTTGGCCTTTTCCACCTGCCCGTTCATTGCGGGTGCGCCACAGAGGCATATGTGATGTTGATTCCGAGGCCTTCGCAGAAGTCTTGGAATTCTTTGGAGATGAAGTTCGATCCATTGTCGGTGATGATGCTATGCGGTACGCCGAACCTGTAGACAATGGATTCAAAGAACTTGACGGCAGTCTTGCCCTTTTGGTTAGTGACCGGCATTGCTTCGATCCACTTGGTGAATTTGTCGACTACGACTAGGAGGTAGACGTGCCCCCCTTTCGAGGACCTTGGCAGTTTGCTGATCATGCCGAGGCCCCTTTGGGCGAAGGGCCAGGCCAAAGGTACAGGCCTGAGCTCTGACCCGGGTGTGTGTGGTTTGTCAACGAACCTTTGGCACCCTTTGCATCTTCGGACGATGTCTTTTGCGTCATTCATGGCCGTTGGCCAGTAGAATCCAGCTCGTAGGGCTTTGACGACAAGGGAGCGACTGCCTGCGTGATGGCCACAGATGCCCTTGTGGATGTCTTGAAGTATGGTTTTCCCGTCACCGATGGTGACGCACCTTTGTAGTACACCCGAAATGCTGCGCTTGTACAGCTCGCCATTGATGATGGTGAAGGCTTTTGACCGACGAGATATGCGCCGGGCATCTGTCGGGCTATCAGGTAGTTCTCTGTCTATCAAGTACTGGAGGTACGGTCGTGTCCAAGTTTCTTCGACTGCCATGACATGCATCAGGTTGACCGGGGCGACCTCTATGTCCAGTTTTTCGGGCCCTTCATGACCTTCGGGTAGCGTAGTCCCCGAGTGTTCTGCTTCTTCGGGTGATCCCTTGGGGAATTTCTGCTTGATGGATGGCACACAGATCTGTTCGAGGAACACACCTGGTGGCACCCTTGCGCAGGTGGAGCCGATGTTGGCGAGTCTGTCGGCCTCCTCGTTGCTTTCTCTTCCAACGTGCCGAAGCTCGCAGCCGTCGAATTCTCCCTCGAATGAGTTGTAGAGTGCGTGGTACATGATCATGTTTTCGGCGTGTGCGTCGCACTCATTCATCATCTGTTGGACGACGAGGTTGGAGTCACCGTAGATGACCAGGCGCGTTGCGTCGCAGATCTTTGCCATCCTCATGCCGTGGATGAGGGCTTCGTATTCGGCCTCGTTGTTGGAAGCTCGGAATTTCATCCGAAGGATGTACTTCATCTTGTCACCCAGCGGGGAGGTCGATGACTGCTCCTCGCTCCTTCGCTTGAGCCGCTAAATGCATCGTCCATGATTGCGACATATGTCCGGGTCTGCAGCTCCATCCAGTGTACAAGGAACTCCGGGAGGACCTGAGACTTGATTGCGAGTCGCTTCTCGTAGACGATGTCTAGGGGTGACAGCTCTATGCCCCACAGGGCCACGCATCCTATGGCCTCCGGGTTGTTTAGGATGTTGTTCAGGGGTGCTTCGTTGACGACCATCACCTGGTGCTCCTGGAAGTAATGGCTCAGCCGACGAGCCGTCATGAACACGCCGTAGGCGAGTTTCTGGTAGTGAGGGTACCTCTGCTTTGTTGGCGTCAATACCTCGCTGAGGTAGTAGATTGGGCGTTGGACCCCATGGGTCTTGCCTTCTTCAGGTCGCTCGACACGGTGCTTACCACCTGGTGTGTGGCTGCTATGTACAGCAGTAGGGGCTCGCGCTCCTTTGGCGTAACCAAGATGGGCGAGGTGGAGAGCAGCCACTTCAGATCTTCGAATGTGTCGTCCGCTTCGGGTGTCCACTCAAATTTGTCTGCCTTGTGTAATAGCATGTAGAATGGCAGGGCTTTCTCGCCCATGCGGCTGATGAACCTGCTCAATGCCGCTATTCGCCCCGCGAGCTGTTGGACACCCTTGAGATTCTTCGGTTTCTCCATGGACATTATGGCCCGTATTTTCTCCGGGTTCGCCTCGATCCCCCGCTGGGAGATGAAGTAGCCAAGCAGCTGACTCGATGGGAGGCCGAAGGCGCACTTTTCGGGGTTGAGCTTGATCATGTAATGGTCGAGATTATTGAACGTCTCGCGGAGATCGTCGATGAGTGTTCTCGCCTCCCTGGTTTTGATGACTATGTCGTCGACATAGACTTGGACATTGCAACCGATCTGGTCCTTCAAGCATGCCTGCATGCACCGCTGGTACGTGTCACCTGTGTTCTTTAGCCCGAAAGGAATTGTGTTGTAGCAGAACACTCCGAACGGCGTGATGAACACTGTTTTCTCTTGGTCTTCAACCTTGAGTCGAATCTGGTTGTAGCCTGAGGAGGCGTCGAGGAAGGAGAGTTTCTCGCATCCTGTGGTCGAATCGATTATCTGGTCGATCCGAGGAAGAGGGAAGTGATCCTTTGGGCAGTGCTTGTTCAGCGACGTGAAGTCCACGCACATCCGCAGGATGTCCGTGTCCTTTTTGGGGACCATCACTGTATTGGCGAGCCACTCGCTTTCTTTAATCTCTCTGATGAAGTCTGCAGCGAGTAGTCTGTTGATTTCCATCCCGATGGCTTCGGCCCGCCGCTCGGACAGTCTCCGGATGGACTGCTTGACGGGCTTGGTGTCAGGAAAGACGTTTAGTGCGTGCTTTCGAATTCCTCGAACTCGGCATGTCCGCAGGACACCAGGCGAAGATTTCCCAGCGCTCACGGAGGAATTCGACGAGCGCGCTTTCCTATGCGGGGCTGAGATCGTTAGCGATCAGCGCCGTCTTGGAGGCATCCGTCGGGTGGACCTGCACCTTCTTTGTGTTGACGGTGGAGTCAAAATACATATCAGGTGCGTTTTGTCGTGCGACTGGGGGTGCCCCGTTGTCCGTCACCTTGCGGAGCCTTACGAGCAACTCCTACATGCCGAATGACTAGGAGATTCTGTTGAAGTCCCTGTCGCAGTGGTCTGATCGGGTGAAGCTCCCGTGGACCGTGATGATGCCCCTGGGTCCTGGCATCTTGAGTAGCAGGTACGCGTAGTGTGGTACAGCCAAGAACTTTGCGAATGCTATACGCCCGAGGATGGCGTGGTATTGTGATGGCCAGTCCACCACTTGGAATTCGAGCCGCTCACATCGGAAGTTGTCCGGCTTGCCGAAGATGACGTCGAGCCATCTTTTTCCTAGGGGAATATGCCCTTTCCTGGGACGATGCTGTGGAACATTGTGTCTGACTGTTCCAGGCTGCACAGCGGGATCCGCATTGCTGCTAGAGTACCTGCGAACATCAGGTTGATGCCGCTGCCGCCGTCCATGAAGACGTGGCTCATCTCGAAACCTCCGATCTGCGCCTCCAGCACTAGGGCAGCATGACCGGGCGAGGATCCGCAAGGGTGATCCGAACGGCTGAATTGCGGGACTCGATCATTGAGGTACTCAGGGATGGCGGGTGGAGTTGTCACGCCGAGTTGATCGACGGGTGATTTTCTTCGCACCCTATTCATGGGGCGCCTTCGGATCATCGCTGCTCTTTCGGCGGGATACCCGTGCCAGCGTTGTTCAGGTCGGTGCGACTGGTTGGTTCGGGCCTCCTACAGGTGGCGGTGGAGGAGCTCCATGTGCTATCTCTCCTGGTGCGGGTGCATTCCCAAATCCAGGGGGTGGAGCTTGCTGCCTCATCTGAACCATGCTTTTGCTGATCTTCTGGAACTCGCGGCAGTCCTTGAGCATGTGGCTTGCCTTCTTATTACCATCCCGCTTGTCGATGTAGAAGTGGATGGTGCATGGACCCGACAGTTTTTCGTATGCTGAGGGTCCGTCGTCGCGACCGCGGCGCTGCCACGACTATGTTGGGCGTCCTCCATCGCGGAAGTTGCCTCCGCGGTATCCGCCGCGTTATGGCATCGTTAACGATCGATCGGCGTAGGCGGCCGCGACCATGTCGGGTCCATCGCTATCGTCGTAGACGCGCGGTGTTCTATTGTTACGGCGTTCCCGTCGTCGGTCGTAATCGTCCTCTTCCTCCGATTGTGCCCGGTGGATGGAATCTTCGCCGTCGGCCCACCTGTTGGCGATGTCCATGAGGTGTCACATCCCAAAATTCTCCTAATTTTGGAATGTGAAATAAATAAATAAGTTTGATTGATTGTTTGACTATGTTGAAAATTCTCAATGAGAAGAAACTTTTTGAAATGAAAATCCTCTCAACCTTGAATTCAAAATCTTATATTCTTTTGTTATGACCTAAGTAGCCATATAGGCAAAAGGGCATGGATTGATTATCGATTGTAGAATTGGTGTGAAAGATTTCAAAATGACAATCATGAAGCATTCATAAGCATTTTATTACATCCATGCAAAGTTCTCACAAACTAAATCCAAATCCTGATATCTAAATCCTATAGTTGATTCGCCCAAATGTTCCTAAAGGAAATTAAATTGACTTTATAAAACCCACTGTTGCTAAGGCATAAATTATTGATAATTATAGCCTAAATAGATCCAATTAATACTACCAAATTTTAGAAACAAAATTGAGCTCATTTGGAGCTATTATGAAAAAGTTATGAAATAAATACAAACACATAAAGATATAAATAAAATGAAATATACAAGGATTTATAAATCCACTACTTCCAAACTAGTAAAAAGATTACAAATTTGATCCTACAATAATCTATTCGATTTTAGAAAATTTTAGAAACAAGAATCTTGTCATTCGGAGTTCGTATGCAAAAGATACGAGGAAAACAAGTAAATAGAAAAAGAAAAAAAAATCTAAACAGGCCGGCGGCCCAGCCAGCCGACCGAGCAGCATGCACTTACCTGACCAACACCATCGGTGTGTCCCAGGTTGCTTTAAAAAGCGTGCAAATCGGTTTTTGTTAAACCTATCTCTACTCAAACTGCTATAACTTTTTATCTACAACTCCGAATCGACTTCCGTTTGTTTCTACTTGTTACCTACTCCAAGGCCTATCTCTAAACCATCATAAACCTCCATATAAACTCGTGGAGCCACAGCTATACGATTTTCCTTTCTCAAAATCCCGAATCTACACATGCCCGAATCTTATTTCGCTTTTTAACCCATCTAGACTTCGTCGTTTGCCTTCGGTCAAAAAACGAAAGTTGTAGGGATCGTCGAAATATTTCAATCCCGACAAACCTCACCTCTTTTCATCCATCACAGCCGGAGAATTTCGGATCGCAATATTTTAGATCTTACGGTGTAAATCCAAGATGTACTCGCGCTCTTTTCTTCAAATCCAAATTCCTTTGGTGAGAAGGTAGGAATAATGATTCCCCACAACTTTCATTTTCTGAATTTTTCAATTTGACCTACGGATTTGTCTCTCTAACATAGATACATTTCTTGTCTATTCTGAGCCAAAATCGGGTCAATCTCTTCTTTCTAACCACCGGATCCTATCCAGACGGTCGAGATCCAATCAAATCGGTGCGTGCCATGTCGTCATCTCGGTCATCTTCCTCATCAACGCCACGTCAACGTCAGGTCAACATCTAGTCCCAGTCAGCATGCAAAGTCAACCTGTCCAGTCAGCGGAATATTCCCTAGAATATTCCGTTCGAATTTAAAATTGCATATTATAGATCTAACTTGTAAAATTCATTAGAAATTCATAACACGTCCAAAAATTGCGTATAATATATCAAATTGAAGATAATTTTACGTAGAATCATCTTACCCGAATAGATCCAAATTTTACTGTACGTGGTTACTGCAGTAATTTAATTAGTTTTAATGGTCTTTTAGGTTAATAAATTCATAAGAAATTATCTGTAACTCCGAAAAATATGAATAAGATATCAAATTGAAGCTACTGTAATGTACTTTAATCATATCTTGTTGTATCTAGCCTTTGAAGATTATTTAACCCGTAGAAATTTAATTAGTTTTAATGGCTTTATAAATCATTAAATTCATATTAAATTAATTGCTTGTCACAAAAATATAAATAATATACCGATGGAAAGCTGGTTCTATGTAGATCATCAATATGCAATTAGTTCAGCATTTTACTGTAAGGTTTTGCCGTGAAGATTTAAATGGTTTAATGGCTTATTTAGAGTAATAAATTCATAAGAAAATAAATAATGCTCAAAAAATTACAAATAATATGTCCCTGGATTCACAATTCCGTGGAGATTACAGATATAATTTTAGTTTGATTTTTAGACGACAGAAACTATATGAATCATTTAAAACCCATTAAACACTATTTAAATCATACAAAAAGATTTATAACTCCGATTAGGGTGAATCCAACGCCTACTGGTTCGTATTAACGTCCTCTATCCAGTAAACCTAAGAAACAAATTTAATTCTACAGTTAGAACAGTTGTTACAACAGAACTATTAAAAACCCTATATTGGCAAGTAATTATTAATAACAAGTACTCCATTGCATTAATTGGTCTCTTGCATGCATCATATACTCCAGTATTGTGTAGAGAACTAAAGTAACAACCATTGTGACTTATTAAATTGCCATGCATGCATTTGTTGCATTTGTTTGATCTCTATGTGCTATTGTTTATGTTGTATGCAATTGTTTGATCGATAGATTGCGAGGAGTGCAACGTTGGTGATTGCAACTACTATGATTGCAAGTATTGTGGTTATGACGTGAGCAACCATTATATCTATGAGAATTATGAGGATTATCTAATCGACTACATCTACAACAAAGGCAAGTGGTGCTATCTTGGTCATAAATGTCCTATTGTTTTCCTATGCATTGCAGATGTTTTTGTAGAATTGCATCTGTAGGAATTGATGTGTATATGCTATGCTATATCCCATATTATTCCCTAGCATTCCTTGTTTACGAGCCATCGTATTGGTAGATTGCTTAGCTATGCTATTTAGACGAGGAAGGGAATCACATCATGAAAAGTTATATGTTTTGAAAGGCTTATGTTTTGCTAAATGACAAACCAATATGTTTTAATGAACCACCTGGGCGGAATGGCATTGATTGGGTCATCAAGTGTATTTATGGTGGGGAATGCCGCCCAGGACACTGAGAAATGATTGGTTTCTTTGTTTGGAAGCTTTCGTGTGCAACCATGTGCCAATAATGGAATGGGCGGTTGGTTGAACTCAGTAGGTTGTGGTAACTCGAACCCGCGTATCCAGAGATGTAGATAGTGTAGGTTGGACCGGTGCGCGTCGGGATTGGGGAGCTACTTCCCGAACGGTTCCTTCTTGGACTTCTCCCTATCATCACCCAATATGAGAGTGGTGGTACGAGCTGGGCTGGCCAAGTCACATGGGTAAAGTGTACTAACCCCTGCAGGGTGTATAAACTAAGTACTTAGCCGTGTCCCCGGTTATGGACAATTTGAGCGACCTGATACTGATGCTATGATATTTCTCACTCATCCTTATTTCTTAATTACTTAAAACTTGTTGGGTGAACATAATTGGGTAGGAGCACCTGGGAGTGAACCAGAGTGTCCTATTTATCGTATTAGAAAACTACTTTGTTACAAATGTTAGGATAAAACTGTTGCTTTATGCAAATGAGCCTGAACTCCACTTGGCCAAATAAGCATGTAGTTGATAGATCTATTGTTAACCACTTTAGCCTACTTGCCATACATTCAATGTATTGACCATTCGTGGCTGCAACGTTTCATGTTGCAGGTTATATCGTGTATCTGAGTGATCGTTCATAGGTCGCGAGACTCCACTCAACAATTGTTCGCCTGTGGCACATTCGAAGGATGGAGATCTACCTTGTATTCGTTTTCCGCTGTGTACTTGAATAAATAATGTAAATTCTGGATCATATTCGTTGTATTTATGATGCACAGTTATATTTGGTATCATTTTGTACTGTGTGTGCCAGTGAACCGATCCAGGGATTGACACTATACACATGAACTCAGCCTTATCAGGCGAGGGTGTTACATGAGGTGGTCGAGTGTCTTGGGCTTGACGCGCCCAAGTTCCTCCTTGAAGTCCTAGCGCTTGACGCCGTCCTTGAAGGCGTCAATGGCCCTTTCTTCGGAGATGTGCGCCGCGGAGTTCTTGGTGTTGGACCAACGTAGTATGTACGAGCGAATGGATTCGCCCGTTCGTTGAGTACAGGCTCGCAACTCCTCGATCGAGGCGGGCCTCTTGCTGGTGCCTTTAAAGTTTCGGATGAAACTGTAAGCTAGTTCCTCCTAGATTCGGATGGATCCTAAAGATAGGCTGCTAAGCCAGATCCGGGCTACGCCTGTCAGCTGTAGCTGAAGGCATTGCATGGTGGTTTCCTTGTTTCCACCGTGCAGCTTGACGGATGATAGGTGGTCGCTGAGCCACGCCTTGGGGTCATGTGTGCCGTCGAACTTCGGAGTATCCGAAGGAAGCTTGAAATTTTGCGGCATCCATGTCCGTCGGACAGATCTGCTGAAGCACCGGGCTCCGTAGAGTTCTCCTTTGTCTTTGTCCATCTCGGATTCAGACGAGCATGCGCGCTTGGCTCGCTCTTTGTCGATTTTGCGCTGTGTGAGCGCGTCTCTGGCGTCGTAATCACGGCTGCGATGGTGCGAGCTCTTGTGCCTTCGGGAGAGGTCATGGTCCTCTTCTTCGGATGAAGGAGTGGGGCTGCGGTCGAACCTGACCGTAGCTTTCTTTTTTGGCTCCGTAGGAGCTTCTTGATGGAGCGCAGCTCCGACGAGTCCGAGTCCGATGAGTGCGGACTTGTGCATGGCTCTTTTTGGGTCCCCCTCCGGAGGTGGGTGGGACGCGAGGTACGCGGTGGCTGCCATGATCGCAGCTTGCGACGTCTTCGAGATGATGTTGCCGCCGGCATCCATCTCCATGAAGGATGCGTGGAGGGTTCGGGTCACCTCACGGCGCTCCTTGGGGTCCATGTTCTCCGTCCGGGAGCGGTGCTTGTTGCCATGGTTGCCGTTCGAGCTGGAGCCGATGCCCATGGCGGAGAGCGCAGCTCGCCGCGCGTTGGACTCTGAGGCTGCTTGTTTGCGTTTGTCAAGCACCTCTTGCATCTTGACCTACTTCTTATGCTCCTCGATCAGGAGCAAGTGGTATGCCATCAGCAGGTCCCGTGAGGCATCTGCAGGTAGGATCGTGCTGCCCGCCACGGCGGCGCGTGCCTGGGCCCATCCTTCTTTGCTGAGGCGGATGACCTGGCCGGCGTTGTCCCCTTTGGGTGGGGGGGACTGGCTTCTTCTGTTCCCGCCATTTCTGTCCTGCGGGTTAGATGGCGGGTTGGGTGGCGGGTTGGGCGCTTGCTGATCCACGTCGCTCTGGATGACTACGGCGCATTGGTAGCGCTCGTAGATTGGTCCGCTGCTGTCGCAGCTTTCGGATCTGGAACGGTAGGTCCCTTCGTCCGATGGCGGATCGCACAGATCGGAGTTGCAGCTGCTGCTGTCGTAGGACTCATCTGTTGATGATGATGTGCGTAGCACAGGGTGTGGGGCCCATGAAGCGGGCCTGATTGATGGTAGGGGCACCCGCTCTAGGAGGCGGAGAGTGCCGATTTGCCCCACCTAGAAGCAGAAGCTCCCGAACAGGATCTCGAGTCCGTCGCCTACGGGCTCGAAGTCCTTCATGGTGGCCAGTGAGTGGGCGGTGAAGTCGAAAGCGCCGAAGAGGAGGTGACTCTCTGTCGCCGCAGAGTTGTAGATCGCTCGGGTTGGGACTGTCACGATCGCACAATCAACGTCCCCAGTTCCCACAGACGGCGCCAATTGACGAGGTTTGATCTCGTCAATGCCCATTGTTATGAGCTTGTGTTTTGGAGAAGATGGGGATGCTGGAGATCACGGAACGGTTAACAGACAAGCAACCAGGGGACACGAGATTTACCCAGGTTCAGGCCCCCGGAGGGAAAACCCTACTCCTGCTTGTCTGCTCTTGATTACGGCGGAACCGGTGATTACAGGGGTGCGCAGATGCAATCTGGCGTGGAGGTGCGTAGCGAAAGTATGAGAGAGAGAGATCTAGGTCGTGCCCTCCTGGCCTTTATATAGACTTAGGGGTCGGTCCTGCACAGATCTAGTCGATTCTGAGTTCTAGGGTTTACCCCTTTGAATTTCCTATCTACCCTAGTATTTCTCTCCAAGGATCCGAAGGCGTCATGGGCCTTGGCCACCCGAAAGTCTTCATGGGCCGGCGTATATTTGCCATGGTCCTTCCTTGGGCTGTACTAGGTATGCTGAGGTCGTGTATCCGCAAGATATAACCATGTCAGAAGGCGGCGCTACCACGAAGGGCTGCATGACGAGGAGATGGCGAAGAAGCGCAAGGAACGTAATGACAAGCTCCACAAGAAAGAGGAGGAAGAGGAGCGTGTCGCTAAGGAGGCTCGTGCTGCGGAGAGGGAAAGGCTTCGTCAAGCGGCGTGGCGTTCCGTGGAGGAAGAGGAAGAGAAGAAGAGGAAGGGCAAAGGACCTATGCTTTAGATTATGTAACCGGGAGCTCGCGTATGAACTATGGATGATGTGTGTGAACTTAGTGTGATGTCGAACTACGGATGATGATGTGTGAACTTTGTGATGTTTGAACTATGTTCGAACTATCTATCTGTGTATGAACTATGTATGATGTGTGAACGATGTACTCATGTGTGATCGGAGGTATACCCGCCATTGGCAATAAGCTTCTCCAGTAAGGCACCAGGCGCCTCCTGGCGTGGCAGGCAAACCTCCTGTCAATTCGACAGGAGGAGGCCTGGAGACGTGTGGCGCCACGCCGGCCGGCGCTGCATGTACATATGCGGCGCCAGGCGCCTCCTACCAGCGATGCATGCAGGCCTGCCTCAAGGACCAGATCGGTCGCAACGTCCAAGTCTATGTCGACGACATAGTAATAAAAACCAAGGAGGCAAGGACACTTATCGACGATCTCCGCGAGACGCTCGACAACCTTGATCGCTACAGGATCAAGCTCAACCCAGAAAAGTGCGCCTTCGGCGTCCCTCGGTCACTGCTCGGATACTTCATCTCTCAACGAGGGATTGAGGCGAACCCGAAGAAAATCAGAGCCATCATGACAATGGAGAAGCCGAAAAACCTCAAGGGCGTCCAGCAGCTCGCAGGACGAGTAGCGGCACTAAGCAGGTTCATCAGCCGTATGGGCGAGAAGGCCCTACCATTCTACCAGCTGCTGCGTAAAGCAGACAAGTTCGAGTGGACACCAGAAGCCAACGACGCATTCGAAAGGCTCAAACGGCTCCTCTCCACCTCGCCTGTTTTGGTCACGCCAAAGGAGCGCGAACCCCTGCTGTTGTACATAGCAGCCACACATCAGGTGGTCAGCACCGTACTCGAACGACCCGAAGAAGGCAAGACCCATGGGGTCCAGCGCCCAATTTACTACCTCAGCGAGGTACTGACACCAACAAAGCAGAGGTACCCTCACTACCAGAAGCTAGCCTACGGCGTGTTCATGACGGCTCGACGGTTGAGCCATTACTACCAGGAGCACCAAGTGATGGTCGTCAACGAGGCACCCCTGAACAGCATCCTAAATAATCCAGAGGCAACAGGACGGGTTGCCATGTGGGGCATCGAACTATCACCCTTGGACATCGTCTACGAGAAGCGACACGCAATCAAATCTCAAGTCCTCCCGGACTTCCTGGTACATTGGATGGAGCTGCAGCTGCCAGATACCCCAGACATGTCGCAGTCTTGGACAATGCATTTTGACGGCTCGAAGCGCGAAGCCGGAGCAGGGGCAGGGGTCATACTGACCTCCCCGCAAGGTGACAAGATGAAGTACGTTCTTCGGATGAAATTCAGAGCCTCCAACAACGAAGCCGAATACGAAGCCCTCATCCATGGCATGAGGATGGCAAAAATATGCGGCGCAATGCGCCTGGTCATCTACGGTGACTCCAACCTCGTCGTCCAACAGACGATGAATGAGTGTGACGCACACGCCGAAAACATGATCGCGTACCGCGCGCTATACAACGCACTCGAAGGAGAATTCGACGGCTGCGAACTTCGGCACGTTGGAAGAGAGAGCAACGAGGAAGCCGATAGACTCGCAAACATCGGCTCCACTTGCACAAAGGTGCCACCAGGCGTGTTCCTCGAACAAATCTGCGTGCCATCCATCAAGCGGAAATTCCCCAAAGGATCACCCGAAGAAGCAGAACACTCGGGGGCTACGCTACCCGAAGGACAAGAAGGACCTGAGAAACTAGACACAGAGGTCGCTATGGTCAGCCTGATGCAGGTCATGGCAGTCGAAGAAACCTGGACACGCCCATACCTCCAGTTCCTGATAAACGGAGAATTGCCCGACAGCCCGACAAATGCCCGGCGCATATCTCGTCGGTCAAAAGCCTTCACCATCATCAACGGCGAACTGTACAAACACAGCATCACGGGTGTACTACAACGGTGCGTCACCATCGACGACGGCAAAGCCATACTCCAAGACATTCACGAGGGCATCTGCGGCCACCACGCAGGCAGCCGCTCCCTTGTCGCCAAAGCTCTGCGAGCAGGATTCTACTGGCCAACGGCCATGAGCGACGCGAAGGACATCGTCCGAAGATGCAACGGGTGCCAACGGTTCGCCAACAAATCGCACGCACCTGGGTCCGAACTTAGACCCATACCTATAGCTTGGCCTTTTGCTCAATGGGGCCTCGACATGATCGGCAAACTGCCAAAGTCCTCGAAAGGGGGACACGTCTTCCTCCTGGTCGCAGTCAACAAATTCACCAAGTGGATCGAGGCCATGCCAGTAACCAACCAGAAGGGAAAAACCGCCGTCAAATTCTTCGAATCCATTGTCTACAGGTTCGGCGTACCACACAACATCATCACCGACAATGGATCAAACTTCATCTCCGAAGAATTCCAGGACTTCTGCGAAGGCCTCAGGATCAACATCACGTATGCCTCAGTGGCACACCCGCAAACAAACGGGCAAGTGGAAAAGGCCAACGGCCTCATCGGCGCCGGCATCAAGAAGCGCCTCATGAGCTCACTGGAGCAAAAAGCTGGAAACTGGACGAAAGAGCTACCGTCCGTCCTGTGGAGCTTACGGACTACGCCAAACAGCTCCACCGGCTACACACCGTTCTTCATGGTGCACGGAGATGAGGCCGTGCTACTAGCCGAAGTGCGCCACCAGGCTCCACGAGTGTCGCTTACAGCGAAGCCGAATCCACGGCTGCACTCGAAGATGTCGTCGACACACTCGACGAAGCACGGGATATAGCAACAGCTCGATCAGCGGTGTACCAGCAGAGTCTCCGCAACTATCACAGCCGCCGGCTGCGCCCAAGGTCCTTCGTCGAAGGAGACCTCGTCTTACGACTCAAGCAAAAATGACCGAACAAATTCGAGTCACCATGGGAAGGACCCTACGTCATCACCGAAGTCATCCCAGGTGGCGCCTATCGCCTCAAACACGTGGAGTCTGGAGTCGCATACTCCAACCCATGGAACATCTCGCACCTGCGACGATTCTACCCGTAGCAACCTACCCCCCTTTTACTTTCAATAAGGCTTTCAGCCAAGGCTACTCAGTCGAACCATGTCCCTCCTCCATTACGATATAAGTAAAGCTAAGTGTCTCGCCCCCAAACTTCGGTTGACTCTTTTTCTGCAACTTTACTACATGCTACAAACGCACTCGGGGGCTCCCCCCACCTCACGATTTCATCGACTGAGGACCAAACGTGTACACCTGAGTAGCTGACCACGTCAGGCAAACGAAAAGGACACGTACTCAATCAGAGCACTGCGTGCTCACAAACAAGAAAACCTTTACAACAAAGGGCACAAACACGCCCAGCCGAAATATACAAATTTTACATCTATCTGTTTATTTTCAGGTCCTACCTATTCTGAAGAATAACCTGAGCACGTTGCTCAAACAAATCTACAATATGTTCGGCATACTGCCTTACAGCCGCGTAATACGGACGCATGTTCCACTCGCCACCATCCGGTCGAAGAGGCGGCCCAGCTGCCACAACAGCGAAATCTACGTCAGGGCGGTGCACCCTCACAAGAGACAAAGCAGCCTTCACTCCTGCGACGAGTTGCTGCCGCACCAACTCCTTGACATTGCTAGCACTCCGAAACTTCGACAGAAGACCAGCAAGGGTCGTCGGCACGGCATCCAAAGGAAACATGACGTGCAGCACCAAGGAAAGTGATGTCTACACCTGGTGGAGCACCCGCGAAACTTGATAGACACGATCCTGCACCGTCGCCAGAACCACGGCGCGATCGCGATCCATCCAGAAGAAGCCGCCAGCCTCCATGTCCTACTGAGTCAACCAATTGACCCGAACAGCGACACGCTCTTTTTCTTCCCTCGGAGCAAGATTCGCACCTGCGACAATCGCACAAGACAAGAATAAGGCCAGCAGGCTCACCCAAAGAACTAAGCTACAACCCGAAACAAGGATCAACTTACATTGCAGCTGCTCGGATAGCCGACCGAGCTCCGCCATCAAGTACTCCTCTCTGGCTGCACCACGATCCGCCTTGGACTTCCAAACATCGGCGCGGCCATGCAACCCGAGCAATTCCCTCTCCAAACTACGCACGCGATCTCGAAGGAAAGCGAGCTGCGAGGAATCATCCAACGATGGTCGCACAGGCTTTGCGGATGAAGTGTCAGCTGGGTCAGAACCCGAAGGAACCTATAGCAGCAGAAAAAAGAAGACACACAGACATTCAGCCAAGGATTGAGCACAACTCGGAGGAATTCATTAAATATATAAGGCCACTACGTGGCACAAGGATGGTACTACAAAAGATATTTACAACAAAAGTAGACTACACACTACCCTATGTCTACTATGCCTAAGGTGCAGGACAGTGTCGCCTCGAGCCGAGTTAGCTTTGGCCTCGCCCTGCTGCCGCAGTGCGTACTCAGACAGCAAGTCAATGAGCTTGGGCCCATATCTTCTGCAGTGAGCAGAGTAGGCAGCGAAGGCTACCTCGGATCCATCCGCAGTCGTCGGCATCCGAGAGGTGATCTGGGGCAAGTCCAGCTCCGCCCCAGCCGCCAAGGCCATCGCTAGCCCGACGGACGCGCCGATGCCCTTCTGCTAGCGCTTGTACGCCACAGGCACTTCGACTGACAGAGCCTCTGCCAGGGCATCCACATGTTCAAGGGTCGCGCCCTTCGGGAAGAGCTCCTGGTAGAAACGACCAAGGACCTCTTTCGCCTTGGCAAGGGAGTTGACGATGGTGTCGCAGCGGTCTTCGACCGCCACAGTGGCATCATCTAGAGCACTCTCGTGCTCTAGAGCACCACGGTCGAACTCGATGTCTGCGGCATCTGAGACAAAAATGAAGAAAAGCATGAAGAAAGGCAGCATCGAAGAAGACTCGTAGAAACAGAAACAAGTGCAAAAATGAGCACTCACCCGAAATAGCCTTGGCAGCAGCCATGAGCTTCGCCGCCACCCCTCTTTCACGAGCAGCCGCAACGGTGGCCAGCTGCTCCTCACAATCTGCGGCCTCCTGCTGCAGACGCTCCTTCGCTTCGGCTGCCTTCGTCAGCTCTAGCTCAAGGCGCTCTTTCATACCGACGGCTTTCTTTCTCGATTGGCCAAGGCTCTTTTTAAGAGCGTCAACCTCACGGAGAGAGTCGTTATGCTCCTCTGCATTTAAGACAAGCAAGTGTCAAAGAACAGGACCTGATAAACAAGAGAGGTATTAAAAGGCAGACAGATACCTTGAAGCTGCCAGTTTTCGCCCAGCCAGGCACTCCCCCACCAGCCGCTTGGCCTCCTGTACAAAAGGCTGCAGAAAAAGGAAATAGCAGTAAGAAAAGGACTTGGGGGCTACGCCCAACACAAAGGAGCAAAAACAACATCAGCACACGAAGACACTCGGGGGCTTCCCCCATGACATGAAGAAAACTTACATGTTCCGACGGCGACCTCAAGCCCGAATTTCGAGGCGCGCAACCACCAGCGCCTCCCGCACAGGAGGATCTGGAGCGGCGCCACCCGAAGTCGCCACCGTCTGAGGAGGAGGCGACGCAATGTTCGATTCCCCCATCATCTCACGTGCACCATCACTAGAGTCGTGGGAGGATTGCCTGCATACGAACCAATCAACACAGGTGCAAAAATCATGAAGGGAAAAGGACAACGGTACAACAAGAAAACTTACGAGCCCAATGCGCTCAGGTCGAAGATAGGAGAAGCCCTTCGGGCCCTCTTCTCCTCTTTCTTCTCTTCCTTCTTCTCCTCCTTCTTTTCTTCCTTCTTCCGCTTTGCTGGCGGGTGCGGCGCAATAGCCCGCACAGGAATGGCAGGAAGGGGAGAGGAAGAACCCCCATGACCATCGCTATGACGCTCAAGGCCCCGAGGATTTCTGGGAGTCGGAGGAGTCGAGGCATCCGAAGACTCGCTGGAGCTCCGTGATCGCTTACGCGTATGGTCCTCACTCGACTCGTCGGCATCCTCCGCCGGAGATCGCGCCGACGGCAGCTCGGACACGGAATCAACCACTTCATTATCCGGGGCATTCGGATACCTTTCGGGCAACGGCGGTACCATGCCCGGCACCTTGAAGCTCTACAAAATCAAAAGGAACTTTGTTAGCAAACAAAGGAAATACAAACACAACCGAAAAAAGCACTACGTGCACAAATCTACACCTGCGGTACGGCCAACGTCGAAGAAAAGGGAGGGGTCAGCGACTTCCCCGGGAATTCTTCTCCGGCCTTGAACTTCAGCAGCACGCGAAGATCCTTGTCAAGATCCCCCTCGGAGATTTTCTCACTCGAAACAATCGTCGGATCACGGCGCCCAGAATAAAGAAACATCGGGTGCGCCCTCGCTTGGAGAGGCTGCACCCGACGCTCAAGAAACGTCTGGATGATGTCCACACCGTTCACCTCCTTCTCAGGAATCAGTTGGAGATCCTCCACCCGACGATAAAGGGCCTCTATCTCCGCCACCTCACCGTCTAAGATTTGGTTTTTCCAAGACCTTTTCTTCTCAATCTTTTGGGAGGGGTCAAAGGGAACAAGACCAAAATCTTGCCCGGGCAAAACGGAGTCGCGGATGTAAAACCATCGCCTCCGCCAGTACTGGACAGATTCGGACATAGAAAAGGAAAAGAATTGCAGATTGGAGCTGAGGGAGATGATGAAACCCCCAACGGGATACACACCATCCGAACCAGATTGCCTCTTCACGGAATAGAGCTTCCGGAAGAGGCCAAAGTGCGGCTCAATGCCAAGACAACACTCGCAAAAGGTGATAAAACACGCAATGTGGAGAAGAGAATTGGGAGACAGATGATGAAGCTGAACCCCATAGAAGAAGAGCAGTCCACGGAGGAAGTCGTGGACCGGAAAAGAAAACCCGCGCACCACGAAGGCAAGGAACATAACCCGGTACCCAGATGGGGGACGGGGGATTACCTCATTGCCGGGTAGTCTGACGGCCGTCGTATCTTGCGGGATCAGCCCGCCGCTGCGGTTATGGAGATCGCTCTCCCGCGTCTCTGATCGCCGCCAGCCACCATCGGTGACGCGAGCAGCGGCGGTGCCCTTCTTGCCTCCGGCGGCGCTGGTCCCAACCGCAGATGAGGACTTCTTCGTTTTCCCCATGGCGCTAAGGCGGTGGTGGTGATGCCAACGCAGAAAGAACGAAGGAAATGTGGAAGGAAAGCTCAGCGCGCAGCAAGAATCGCTCAAGAACAAGGAGGCAGTGAACAGATGAACTGGTGCGGTGAAAAACAAACCACGATTTCACCAAGGATTATAACAGCGAAGACGGCGCCGCGGCGGCCGTCCATCGCGAAGACCCTAACGCCAACGGTAGATCTGGCGTACTGCGTGTCGACATCTGTGAACCGTCGTTACCACGCCGTCCACTACGCGCAGAAATAGAGGAGACGCCATAATCATCTCCACGCCGCGCGTGACCGGTCAATTCAAAGTCAGCAAGTGGGACCCACGCTTCGTCCAGTCAAGTCATCTCTGGCGTAGCAGACGCTTGAGGTCATCAATCGTAAGCACTGACATCATCAAAAGCTATACTAGCACCACTTCGGCTCCACAGCTAAGAGTACTCACTCGAATCTTTGATTCGACTAAATACTCGGGGGCTACTCCTATCAGGAGTGCTGGCCGCGCACCCGACAGACAAATGAGGACAAATTACTTCTCGGAGTCCTACATCGAGTCTACGACTCCACTACGGACTCGGGGGCTACTCCCATAGGGAGGATGGATTTAAGCATCCGAAAATTTTCGAGTCCTGCGGACTTAACGACAGAAACAATGCTTGAACTAAAGTCTCCGTTCGAGTCTACGACTCGAACAGACACTTGGGGGCTACTCCCATACGGAGCGCTGGTCGCGCACCCTATGAAATCTTCGACTGCGATCTTTCGGATGAGCATGCAAATTTTTTTTGGCAACTTTGCCCCAACAAAACGGCCAAGTGAGCGACAATCTCCTAGGCCACCCGAAACACCTCCGTGGTGATAAATGTTCGGATGATGCGTCTGCGACGCAAAGATAAGACCTACAGATATCATCTGATGGCACAGCAACGCCTTTTGCGCGCTCTGCTAGTACGAATCCGTACCAGCAGGTACGATGAAAAATCCCGACGGACGCGTTGGGTACACTAATTAAAATCACTGGAATTCCACTCCTGTAAGTCCTCCGCGGCCTGAGTCGAATTACGCCAGCATATGTTCCAGGTCCGGGTTGAGGGACCCGAACCTGAAGAAGATCATGTCGTTTCGTCCTAAGACAGTTAACTGACCCTGATCCGTCGGGTGAGTCAGGCACACGCATCAACAATCCCTGCACACATATACTATTAATATATAGCTGCACCCGGAGGATGGAAGAGTCCTCAGTCGAATCTACGATTCGACTGATCACTCGGGGGCTACTGACATGGTTATACCCTACGGGTACGTGACTTTAGCATACCTGGTCCAGCCCAAGGAAGGCCCACAGCAGATATACACTGGCCCATGAAGATTTTCGGGTGGCCAAGGCCCATGACGCCTTCGGATCCTTGGAAAGCAAGACTAGTGGAGATAGGAAATTCAAAGGGGTAAAACCCTAGAACTTGTAACCGACTAGGACTATGCCCGGGACCTGCCTAAGTCTATATAAAGGCCAGGAGGGCACGTCCTAGATCTCTCGACTCATACTCATTACGCATCCACGCCGGATCGAATCATGCACCTGTAACCTTCGGTTCGCCCGTAATCAAGAGCGGAACAAGCGGAGTAGGGTTTTCCCTCGGGGCCTGAACACAGGTAAATCGTGTCCCTGGTTGCTTGTCTGTTAACCGTGCCACGATCTCCAGCATCCCCATCTTCTCCAAAACCCAAGTCCATAACAATGGGCATTGACGAGATTAAACCTCGTCAGGCGCGGCAGGCAAACCTCCTGTCTTGATAGGAGGAGGCCTGGAGACGTGCGGCACCACGCCGGCCGGCGCGGCACGTGCACATGCAGCGCCAGGCGCCTCCTGGTGCGGCAGGCAAACCTCCTGTCAATTCGACAGGAGGAGGCCTGGAGACGTGCGGCGCCACGCCGACCGGCGCGGCACACCTTAAGGGTGCGGCGCCAGTCTCCACGACGCTGCACCTGCATATGCGGCGCCTGGCGCCTCTTGGCGCGGCAGGCAAACCTCTTATCAATTCGACAGGAGGAGGCCTGGAGACGTGCGGCGCCACGCCGGCCAGCGTGGCACGCCTTAAGGGTGCGGAGCCAGTCTCCACGCCACTGCACCTGCATATGCAGCGCCTGGCGCCTCCTGGCGCGGCAGGCAAACCTCCTGTCAATTCGACAGGAGGAGGCCTGGAGACGTGCGGCGCCACGCCGGCCGGCGCGGCACGCCTTAAGGGTGCGGCGCCAGTCTCCACGGTGCTACACCTGCATATGTGGAGCCTGGCGCGACAGGCAAACCTCCTATCAATCTGACAAGAGGAGGCCTGGAGATGTGCTGCGCCACGCTTGCGGCGCTGCATGCCTGGGAGGGTGCGGCGCTGCGCAAAGAGCCTAGAGATTGCGCGCTACTCCGGCGCCACGCATGCACTATTGCGCCACGACATGGCGTGCCTTGAGGTGCAGAATTTCTAACTTTCTAACATGCAATTTCTAACTTTCTAACATGTTTGACTCAAGCATTTCTAACATGCAATTTCTAACTTTCTAACATGACACAAACATTTCTAACATCTTTGACTCAAGCATTTCTAACATTGTCTCAAACATAGAACAATTTGACTCAAACATAGAACATTGTATCAAACATTGTCATAGGATTAACATCACATTGTCTCAAACAACATAGTCTCACACAACATTGAACCAACATAGTCTCACACAACATTGAACCAACATAGTCCTCTCCTTTCTAGCAACTACTTTCTAGCACGCTTGCTCTTGCCTCCTCTCCTTGGAGCAATCTTCTTCTGCCGTGGCTTGTCCTCGGGATCGGACTCGACAATAGGACGATTTCTTGGCCTTAGCTTGATTGCGGACCGTACCTTTCGTTGATACTTCTCCAATGACATGTCGTTCGGCACCTCTTCGTCTTTGGCCTTTCCAATAAGAGCAATGATCTCATTAGAGTGATACATGGAAATTTAAGAAACATGTCATCGGTGCAAGTTTATCTCTTACCGTGGAAGATTGCTCATCGTCGGGGCTGCTTTCCTCTCGTGAAGTGGACTTTGCCGGTTCCTTGGACAACGTCGCAACAACCTCGGGATCCCTTAACTTGCTATTGCCCTCCTCATCCTCCGGGAACTCCAAAGCGCCCTCCAACTCATCCGCCTGCTTCTGGACCTCCGTGCGCTGCATTGCAAGCAAATCAATGACACATTACACAAATCCGACTAAGATAGTAACGGGAACATGAACTACCGACTTACCACAAAGTTCATCACGGGGGCAAAGGAGGTTTGCCGACCTTCTCTAACATCTTGGTTGTACTCAAGGTTCCTCAGCTCGCCCCACCCAGGCAGCGGCTCTTCCAATATATCTTCCGGATATGCATCCGGTAGGAGCTTCACACGAGTGTTCTCTAGAAACCAATGGAGGTACTCGCTGAAAGCGTCCTCACAATGGGTTTTTGCAGCCATTCTTTTCGATTTCTTAGCTTCTCTCACACATAAAAGAAATCTAGCTACGTGTTTCTGGTGAATCTTGCCCCAGTCAGTCTTCTTGATCTTGAGCCTGTCCAAACCTGTATGTGAATAAAGAGCAACTTTTGAAGCACACACAACTATCATACATTGTCTTCAAAAACATGTATAGAACCAATTCTTACCGATGAAGAGCTTCGTCGGTGTCCTGGTAATCCGGAGGGGTAGTCTGATAGAGACCAAACTGTCTCATAACCTGCTGCGGCATATAATGCTCAACAACCCACATGCATATCATGGGGCACTCCATATACCATAGATTGCGTTCCGCGTCGCACTGTGGGTTAAGACGGAACTGCTCACAACCAAAATTGTCCCTAGGACCATATACCTCCCATACAACCTTAATTGCAAACAAGATAGTTCAATGAGAAGAGCACTTGAAAGGAATGCTAAATGGTGTATGTTCAGAAATTCTTACTTGCTCCGGGAGAAGGTTGTCAAACTCATTGGTGTATCTCAGGTACGCGTTTTGTAGGTCGGTTGGAGGCTTTGAAACCACGTCCTAATTGTAAGCCCATGTGGGCCACTTCAACCTTTCCCCGCCATCACTATAGGGTTTGGAAGGCATATGTTTTGGCCTACCAACTGGAAAGCGTTCCCACATCCACACCGAGAGGAGTAGCAACGGACCACCGATATAAGCCTCAGCCCCAGTCCTTCGACAAGCCTCGTCCAGCTACGCAAGAAAGCAAACAAACTTAGTCATGCATAAGTTGGAAGAACATATGTAAACAGGGAAACAATAGAAACACCCCATTACCTGCCGGTACAAGAAGGCTAATGCCGCCGAACCCTAGCTCCATTTTTTATCCATCACAGTTAAGGCCTTCAGCCAGTGCCAGTGAGCCATGTTGCCCTTACCATCAGCAAATATAGTCTTCGTGATGACATACCACACATACACACGGGCATATATAATAATCTCATCCTCACTAGCATTCTCAGGACATGTACTAAAGTTTTGTGCTATCCACTTTAAAGTAGCCCCGGCTGTGACTCTTAATTTCTCCCCCTTTGAGTTTATAGTGTCACCAGGACACTTACCACCGGTAAGGCCACACATCCGCTCACGCCAGCCGTCGGAGCCTGTGTTAATACACAGAGGACCCCTGGATAGGGAGTGCAAGGATCATGGACATGTCCTGTAGAGTGACGGTCATCTCACCGGTACGGAGGTGAAAACTATGCGTCTCCGGCCTCCAGCGGTCGACGAGCACGGTGATAGCAGCAGGGTTCATGTGCGGTGAACCACGATTGACCATATGGATGAATGGGAGCAATCCTAGCGCTTTGATGTGCACCATGTACCGATCATCGTACCGCATCATCTCTTGGAAATGCTCGTGATACCTAAGTCGTAGGGGAACAAGAGGCTGCACACATAGAAGCTCGATTATAACATGTCCATCCAACATTAGAAACATATAATGATTTCGAGGTTTTTTTCTTACCTTGATCCCCTCGGCAAGAATGCGGCCACGGTGAAAACCTTGTCATACGACGACTCAAGAAGCGACATGTCTTCTACGAACCCGGGTTGTACATGGGGTGGTGTACGGTCTTCTTCCGATTCCGATTCCGACATCCTAGTTAATTAAAAAAAGTAAAACTATATATGTGAACATCTATGAGATAAAAATATATAAACAATTCTTTCTATATGAGCATCTCTATGTGACAAAGGTTCCAATAGTTATGAAAAAAAATTACAAGTAACAAGTACATAGAGAATTCATAGTATGGAAGTTTCCTAGTATGAAACTAACAAGTATATGAAGGATTACTATATCAACAAACTCTAGTATTAACTTTTATTACAACAACAAATTATAACTAAAATGTACATAAGAAATTCTTACCAATTACTACTAACAATAATTTTCAATCTATAACAAAAACATACTATCCCACATTATTATCCACAACAATTACTACTAACAATTCCTACTACTTACTACTAACAATTACCAATTACTAATAAGCAAGAATATTCCCACACTAGGGTTTCCCTAAACCATCAACATTAGGGCAAAATGAGAGATTTCTTGGACAAATTTAAGAGGAATACCTGGGGGATGTGGTGAAGAACAAGATCCACGGAGGGATTCTTCAAGATCTGAGCAATTGGGGGAGGAATTAGAGGAGGAGAGCATCAACCCTAGCCTCCGCCATGTCTGTGTTCAGTGAGGGGAGAGGAAAAGAAGGAAAGATAGAAAGGGTCGGGCTGGGCCGACCCGGCGCCAGCTTAAGGGCTCCAGGTGTGCGGCGCCAGCCACCATGGCGCGGCAGGGGTGGGTGCGGCGCCTCATCGACTGGCACCGCACTCAAGGTGATGGGGCCCGTGGAGCCAGCATGGCAGGGTGTTCCGCGCCAGCCCGAGCGGCGCAGTGGCGTGCGGCTTGGCCAGCTAGGTGGCGATCGTCTGTGAGCCATCGTGGCTGTCTGGGCGCGGCCCCAGCCAGACAGTGTGGCAGGTCTGCGGCGTCGTCCTATCTGGCGCTGCACAAGAGGCTGCGGCGCCGCGCGGGCGGGAGTGGCAGAAAAGGGTTATTCAGTTTGATTTTTTCCGAATAGGGTTAATCTTTGAATTTCTTAAGACTTTAGGTTATTTTTATTTAATTTACCTCTTCGTCAAGAGTATTTTGTTTGCTTTGCTTTTACCAAGGCTTTGACTGGCAGTTAGTCTGTATATTCACAGGGAATATTCCCTATAGATTTGAATTTAATTTGCAGAAAATTGTGTAAACTTGCAAAATTTATATAAAAAGATTCGTAGATCTAAAAATAGCAAATTATATATCAATGGATTCAGAAAAATGTGTAGAATATTACTATGGCACTAGATCTAACTTTTACTATACGTGGTTACTGCAGTAATTTAATTAGTTTTAATGGTCTTTTAGGTTTATAAATTCATAGGAAATTATCTGTAACTCCGAAAAATATGAACAATATATCAAATTGAAGCTACTATAATGTAGATTAATAATACCTGGTTGGATCCAGATTTTTCGGACTATTTACCCTGTAGCAATTTAATTAGTTTTAATGGCTTTATAAATCATTAAATTCATAGTAAATTAATTGCTTGTCACAAAAATATAAATGATATACCGATGGAAAGCTGGTTCCATGTAGATCATCAATATGCAAATGGTTCAGGAAAATACTGTAAGGTTTCGCAGCAATTAAATAAATAGATTAATGGCTTATTTAGAGTATTAAAATCATAGTAATTTGAATACTGCTTAGAAAATTACAAATAATATGTCCCTGGAATCACAATTCTGTGAAGATTACAGATATAATTTTAGTTTGATTTGTAGGCAACAGAAACTATATGAATCATTTAAAACCCATTAAACACTATTTAAACATATAAAAAGATCTATAACTCCGATTAGGGTGAATCCAACGCCTATTGATTCGTATTAACGTCCTCTATCCAGTAAACCCAAGAAACAAATTTAATTCGATAGTTAGAACAAGCGTTACAACAGAACTATTAAAAACCCTATATTGGCAAGTAATTATTAATAACAAGTACTCCATTGCATTAATTGGCCTCTTGCATGCATCATATACTTCAATATTGTTTAGAGAACTAAAGTAACAACCATTGTGACTTATTAAATTGTCATGCATGCATTTGTTGCATTTGTTTGATCTCTATGTGCTATTGTTTATGATTGTATGCAATTGTTTGCTCAATAGATTGCGAGGAGTGCAACGTGTGTGATTGCAACTACTATGATTGCAAGTATTATGGTTATGATGAGTGCAACCATTATATCTATGAGGATTGTGAGGATTATCTAATCGACTACATCTACAACAAAGGCAAGTGGTGCTATCTTGGTCATAAATGTCCTACCGTTTTCCTATGCATTGTAGATGTTTTGTAGAATTGCATATGTAGGAATTGATGTGTATATGCTATGCTATGTCCCATAGTATTCCCTAGTATTCCTTGTTTATGAGCCATCGTATTGGTAGATTACTTAGCTATGTTATTTAGACGAGGAAGGGAATCATACCATGAAAAGTTATTTGTTTTGAAAGGATTTTATTTTGTTAAATAACAAACAAACATGATTTTAATGAACCACCTGGGCGGAATGGCATTGATTGGGTCATCGAGTGTGGATTATGGTGGGGAATGCCTCCCAGGACACTGAGAAAGGATTGGTTCTTTATTTGGTAACTTACGTGTACAACCATGTGCCAATAATGGAATGGGTGGTTGGTTGGACTCAGTAGGTTGTGGTAACTCGAACCCACGTATCCAGAGATGCAGATAGTGTAGATTGGACCGGTGCGTGTCGGGTTTGGGGAGCTACTTCCCGAACGGTTCTTTCTTGTACTTCTGCCTATCATCACCCAATACGAGAGTGGTGGTACGAGCTGGGCTGGCCAAGTCACATTGGTAAAGTGTACTAACCCCTGCAGGGTGTATAAACTAAGTGCTTAGCCGTGTCCCCGGTTATGGACAATTTGAGCGACCTGATACTGATGCTATGATATTTCTCACTCATCCTTTTTTCTTAATTACTTAATACTTGTTGGGTGAACTTAATTGGGTAGGAGCACCTGAGAGTGAACCAGAGTGTCCTATTTATCGTATTGAAAAACTACTTTGTTACAAATGTGAGGATAAAACTGTTGCTTTATGCAAATGAGCCTGAACTCCACTTGGCCAAATAAGCATGTAGTTGATAGATATGTTGTTAACCACTTTAGCATACTTGCCATACATTCAATGTATTGACCATTCGTGGCTGCAACGTTTCATGTTGCAGGTTATATCGTATATGAGTGATCGTTCATAGGTCGCGAGACTCCACTCAACAATTGTTCGCCTATGGCACATTTGGAGGATGGAGATCTACCTTGTATTCGTTTTCTGATGTGTACTTGAATAAATAATGTAAATTCTGGATCATATTCATTGTATTTATGATGCACAGTTATATTTGGTATCATTTTGTACTGTGTGTGCCAGTGAACCGATCCAGGGATTGACACTATACACATGAACTCAGCCTTATCAGGCGAGGGTGTTACAATGCTTCTTGTCCTATTACTTTGGGAAGACCTTTTCTTAGAACTGTTGGTGCCATCATTGATATGAAAGAACGCACCATTAAATATCAATTTTCATTCAAGAAAGGTATTGAACACTTCCCTATGAGGAGAGGGAATTTTCTTTTTTCTCCTCCTTCGAAAGCAAGGTTTGATGTTAATGCTTCTTCATTTGAAAATACTTGATTTCTTGCTTCTTGTGCCTAACTTAAAGGCGTTAAAGAAAAGTACTTGTTGGGATATAACCCATGAGTTTTCTTGAGTCTTGAAAGTTATTACTTCAGTAATGACCTCTCCATATCCTTTGTGTTTGCTTTTTGTGCCAAGAATGACCTCTAATGAGAGGGAAGTAAGATTTGGGGAGTTGCTGTCCCGAAACAGATTTTTGTGCTCCACCATAAAAATTCGTGAGGAGTCTCTGTAAGTTGGATTGAGCTTTACAAATACATCATGCAGTATGTTAGCTAACTTCCGTTAGTTCAATACTTTTTTATTTGAGCAACAAAAGGTCTTCGAAAAAATCGGTTTCTACATGGTGGTCTGTTTTGACAGATTTCTGCCATTATTTGCATTTGCTTCTTATTGATTCCTTTTTGGGTTCTTTTTGGGAAATAGAGCTTTTTGAGAGAGTTGGTACAGTAGCTTGTGTTTTTAGTGAACGTTTTTCTGTTCCAAAGCTAAGCCTAAAGGGGCTATTATCTTTTGAATACACTAATGTTGCTAATGAAGATTGTGTGAAGTTTTGTATGAAGGAAAAAAATTAGGTGTAGAGAGAGAATGATGTAAGGAGATGAAGAATGGACAAAATGTCAAGCTTGGGGATGCCACCCCGGTGTCACCCCAATAAATATCCAAGAGGTACAAGCGTCAAATATTGGGGATGCCCAAGGCATCCCCTTCTTTTCTAGACACTTCGTTTTTATTGTTTCATGCACTGTTGTGTTGTTCTTGGAGCATCTTAGTTTTCGTTTGTTTTGCTTAGTTTGTTTAGTTTGCTTGAATAAAGTAATTTGGACCCCCGTTCTCGCTATGTTGTTTCAAATAAGTTGATTGGTGTTGAAAAGAAGTAGAAAGTTCTTGCTTGAATAGTGCAAGAGGAGCTTGCTTTGACTGTGACTTAGACTTTAGCATGTCATGCTAGGTGTTGCTTTGACCTTATGCTTAGTGATTATTGTTGTAGCATGACTTGTTCCAAACAATTGGGATTGCTTAGTGTGCCTTGAAAGAATCATGTGTTGTTTTAGCATGCAAAAGCATAGTATTGTGGTATTCTCCTTTGATGCTTTATTTAGGTTGACTTGGCACATACTCACACCATGTTATGACTATGAACAAGTCACCATAGCCTCTATGATCATTTGGTCCTTGACTTGTAGTACCACTCTATGCTTTGATTAGTAATGTTTTGTCGCTCTGCATGATTATGGCCATTATTGCTCTCTTAGTTGGTTGCTCCTAGTCTTTTGCTAGCCTCCACTTGTATGAGTAAGCTCTACTCATGCTTCCAACTCCCAAGAAACCAAGTTATTCCAAAGCCACTATAAATTCCTATGCATGGTGTGTTACACCATTCCAAGTATATTCTTGTTTTCATCTACCTTCCAATTAAAAAGTATTTTGTTATGTGAAAACTCAGTGATTAAAGCTCTCACGAACTTGATGGTACACTTTATTTTTTCTTGCCCTTAATAAACTTGAACCATTGTGTCATCTATGTTGTATATGCTTGCACTTATACGTTGGAATTAGCAGAACCGTGTTGTCATGGGGAACGCTTTCAACATTGTACTTGTACATTGTACACAGTTGATATCATGCTCTTTTGTATTTGGATGTTGTCGGTGTGAAATAAAAGGGGAGCTTGTAAGTCCATGGAGTTATGTATTTTGTGTTAGAGAAACGCCTGGGCCGCTAGCCTAAGCCATTCCTAATCATGGTGGAAACTTGTAGCATCACCATAATGACATCTATGAAGCTTTCTTCTTATAAAAAAAGAGACATATTGAAAAGAGGAAAGAGAGAAAAAAGCACCATATTCCCATGGTAAATAAGAAGATTGCTGAGATGCTCATTGTCTGCTTGCCTTGTCATTTTGATTATGGGATAACTCATGTATCATGTGCAAGGGATACCACGTTGGCGGTTCTCTATGATACACATGTACTTACTATGATAAGAACTTACAGGTGACTAAAGTTGAGTAGCATGAGGAGCGGCCCTCGTATTCAAGGGACATGAGATTGCCAACTTATACTTTGTCAAGCATATACTCCATAGTTTGTTCACTTTAACCTTAATTACTGCAAGATGCTTATGATAGGGGCAATGAGGGTTGAAAGCTAACAAGTACCTTAATTTTTGGAAGCTCTTTTTGAAACTTGAAATCCATGCTTCCCTTTATGAAGGGCCTTTCTTCCACTATTATATTGAGTCTCCACCTTCTACCTTTAGACACACATTAAGAGAGCATAGTTGCCATTCTTAGTTCAATGTGCATTGTCCCAAAACTTATTGATTGATGGATATTGTTGATATTGCGTGTTCTTGTCCTATTTGTATCTAGTCACTCTTATGAACTTTGAAGGTGTCCTATGCATATTTGCTACTCTATGAGGGACAAGCTGAATGCCACTATGCCATGTTTTCTGTATGTGAAACAAACAAACATTTTTCAATGCATGTTATTCATGATCTTTGTTTGTATCCTTTCATGTTGCATGTATAGTTACTTTGTCTTACTGTTAGAACTCCATCTTTCATGCTCATGTTTAGAGTTCTTTGATCCTAGCTTTCAATGCTTGCAAATGGTTTGATCTTGGTTTTTATGGTGCATGTCACCTCAAAAATTATTCTTTTTATCACTTACCTACTCGAGGACAAGCAGGATTTAAGCTTGGGATGCTTGATACGTCGGAAACGTATATATAATTTTTTATGTTCCATGCTTGTTTAGTATCTACTTTGCTTTGCTTTGTCCACACTTTGAGGTATTTTATTTTATTTCTGGTACTAACCTATTAACAAGTTGCCACAGTGCCAGTTGCCGGTTTTTGGTTCCAGAAAAGCTAGTAAGGAAATATTCTCAGAATTGGACGGGACAAAAGCCAAAGTCAATATTTCACCGAGGAGAACACAGAGTCCACAGGAGAGATGGAGGGGAGCCATAGGGCGGCCGCACCCCCAGGCACGGGCCCACCCTAGGCCGCGCCTGGGCAGGGTGTGGGTCCCCTGGACGCCCTCCTGCCTCGCCTCTTTGCCTATAAGAAGCCCTCGATGCCTAAACCCTAAACACCCGATCAATATTCCATGAAACCGTCTGTAGCTGCCGCCACCATCATCCCTAGATTAGGGGGATCTGAAGCTCTTCCCGGCACCCTGCTGGAGGGGAGATCATCCCGGAGGCCTTCTTCTTCATCATGCCAGCCTTCGGTATGAAGCGTGAGTAGTTCCACCTTGGACTACGTGTCCATGTAGTAGCTAGATGGTTGTATCTCCTCCTTTGTGCTTTCATCTCTAGATCTTGTGAGCTACGTTCATGATCAAGATCTCATCTATTTGCAATCATACATGTTGTGTTTGCGGGGATCCGATGGATATTGAGATTACTATGTCAGATTGATTAATGGTTTTGTCTTATTGATTCTATCATGTCTGTGTTATTTGTGATCTTCCATGCTCTCCGTTGTTTGTAGCCGTCTTGGCCAAGTAGTGTTGGAGATATGCCCTAGAGGCAATAATAAAAGTAGTTATTATTATATCTTTGTGTTTATGATAAATGTTTACATTCATGCTATAACAGTATTAAACTGGAAACATTAATACTTGTGTGATTTGTAAACTAAATTAGAGTCCCTAGTAAAGCCTCTTTGTAATACTAGCTTGTTGGTTAATAGATGATCGTGGTTTCCCAATCATAAGCATTGAGATGTTGTTAACAACAAAATCATATCATTAGGAGAATGATATGATGGACATACTCCTATAGATAAGTGTAGCATTAAGATCAAGTCATTTCAATAGTTCGTTTGCTATAAGCTTTCTGATACATAGTAACCTAATTCCTTCGACCATGAGATCATGCTAATCACCATCACCGGAAGGATACTTTGATGACATCAAACGCCATACTGTAACTGGGTGGCTATAAACGTGGCATTGAGTGTTCAGAAAGTATGGGTTGAGGCACATGGATCAAGAATGGGATTTGTTCATCCATATGACGGATAGATATACTCTGGGCCCTCTCGATGGAATGTCATCCAAGTAGCTTGCAAGCATGTGACTGGCTCACAAGGGATCACATATCACGGGAACGAGAAAAGAGTGCTTATCGGTAACGAGGTTGAGCTAGGTATGTAGAGATACCGACGATGAAAACCTCAGATAAGTAAACTATCGTGAGACAAAGGGAAATTGGTATCGTATGTAAGTGGTTCATTTGATCGCAAAGTAATCGTAGAAATATGTGGGAGCCATATGAATTTCCAGTTTCCTCTATTGGTTATTGGTCAGAGAAGTGTCTCGATCATGTCCGCATAATTCACGAACTGTAGGGAGACACACTTAAGGATTCGATGTTGTTTAGTAGATATGGAATGTTAGTAGGGATACAGAATGTTGTTCAGAGTCTCGGATTGGATCCGGGATATCACGAGGAGATCCGGAATGGTCCGGAGAATAAGATTCATATAAGGGAAGTCCGATTTTGGAGTTCGGGAAAGTTTCTGATGGTTTCATCGGAGAGGTTCTAGAAGGTTCTAGAAGGTTCACCGAACCGGAAGGGGAATGGACCATGAATGTGTCATGGGTAAGTGGAATGATTGGATCATATCCTAGGTTACTTGGTGTGTGCATCTGTAAGAGAGAATTAAAGCTCTAAATTGAAAGTCAAACGGGAGTTTGAAAAGTCAAACTGGAATAATGGTTTCCTAGTGGAAGAAGGAACAAGTCCTTTTCTCAATCCAACTTGGGTTTGGGTTTGGATTCAAACCCACCCCTCCCAAGGCTGCCCCTCCCTCTCATAAATAGAGGGGGAGGGCTGCCCCAACACCACAAGCCTTAGCCCCTCTCCACCCGACCCGCCACGCCGCCATGCTTGCCAAGGCCACTTCCTCCTCCTCCCGGACTTCTAAACACTAGATCTCCGAGAAACCCTAATCCACCATAACTCGCAGAGCTTAAGCGAAGCCTGCGGATCTTCCCTCTACTTCGACACCACGCCGTCGTCTTGCTTAATCATGAGGAGAACTACAACCTCCGTCTGCTGGAACAAGGGAGAAGAAGGTCTTCATCAGTCTTGAGCGTGTGACGATCTGCGGTGCCTTGCCAACGCAGCGCCAGAAGGATCGTCTACGCGATCTTGAGATCGGCAAGTGTATGACTACATCACCCACGAGAATCTGCTCCCGTTAACCGCTTTGGAATCTTTGAGGGTGAGTGCTTATATCGACTCGTTGCTACAATCTAGTAGATAGATCTTGGCTTGTTTGTGTGCATGCGGTAGAAATTTTTTGTTTTCCATGCTACGAACCCCTACAGTGGTATCAGAGCCGTGTCTATATGTAGATCTGTTGCACGAGTAGAACACAATGGTCATTATGGGCGGTGGTGCTTTTATTATCAACTGCTTTTTGTGTACTTTGCATCTTGCGGTATGATGGAATGAAGCGGCCCGGGCTAACCTTACATGACATCGTTCATGAGACTTGCTCCACGCTCAACATACCACTTGTATTGCATAAGTGGCTTTGCGGGTGTCTGTCTCTCCCATCATAGTATAGATTTAATTTACAACGGGCACTTGATAGTTCAAACATCAACGTTGTGGTTCTTGTTCGTAAGTTAGAATGACACTTATTCAAAGCCCCAAACCACGTAAAATATGCAAAGAAAATTAGAGGCGTCTAACTTTGTTTTGCAGGGGTGTGTTGTGATGTGATATGGCCATGATTGTGATTATATATGATGTATGCAATGTTCCTTATTGTAAGTTGGCAACCGGCAGGAGCCATATGGTTGTCTTTTAAATTCCGTTAAGACCTGCGTGTCTATTCAAAGTAGTTGTAATAGTTGAAGCTGGTGGACGACAACCATGAAAAGGCTCCATTGACCTTGACGCCATACCGGTGATGATGGAGATCATGTTCGTGCTTGAAGATGGATATCTTAAGCACAAGAAGAAAGGCCATATCATATCAAATATTATGAATTGCATGTGATGTTAATCCTTTATGCATCTTGTATTGCTTAGTTTGTGATGGTAGCATTATAAGATGATCCCTCAAGCACAAAATTTCAAGTTTTAAAGTGTTCATCCTTAGTAAGCACCGTTGCTAAAGCTTGTTGTTTCGAAGCACCACGTGATGATCGGGTGTGTTAGATTCCGCAAGTGTATACAACGTGAGCAAGCCAGATTTGCTCATGCGGAAGCTAAGGTTTGATCTTGACGAGCCTAGCATGTACAGACATGGTCTCGGAACACGGATCAC